>CAWUFW010001148.1:2400000-3117051 GCA_963921515.1 Calotriton arnoldi | reverse complement strand
AGTTGCAGTACACACGGGACACGTCTCTTCCTTTCCACATCTGGGTCATCCCTTGTACTAACTGACAGTGATACAGTCATCTTCGCCCCAGCCCTCATGTCCTCCCCTCGCCCCCCAATATGCATGCTCACCTGCGAGGCTAGCGCTTGCACAGGCAGCCCCAAGCTCGCACCAGAGAGGGCAAGGAGTGTATGTGTGGGTCCAGTTGCACGAGTGGGCTGTCTCAGGGTATGATGTGTGGCGGGACGCCGTCCACCTGCGTGGTGCCCCAAATGGAGACCCGGCCTGCATGGACTATGCATCACAGTCTTCGCCTTCCGGATCCGCCACCTGCGACACCCAGTGGCTGTGGCTGCCCTTGCGGCCAGGCCGCGTCCGTCTGTGGCTGTTGGCCCACACATTCACTCTTTGGCCTCTCTGGGGAGGGCTCGGGGGTGGTGGCGCACGCGCTTGCACTTAGTCGCAATGGCATGTGTCGTGGTTGGTATGATGGGCAATGGATGGGATGGTGCGAGCCACCTCCCGTGACGTCAGTGCTGCTCGTGCTGTGGTGCGTCCCCCTACACTTCCATGTGACTTGTGCCATGCTAGACGTTGAGGTACTATTGCCTGCGTGATATGACCAGGAGGAGCGCGAGGAGACCTCTCACACACCATGCTCCACTGCCATCCCGTGCCCTGTATCGCCTGTGCGGATTGACTATGTTGGGGTTACACCTGGTCGACTGGGGCTGTGTGTGCCTTGTCAAGGGGCATGGCGGGCGCACAACAGGATCCAGCTTGTCCACAGAGGGTGGGCTGAGGTGCGCCTGGTACCGCTTGTACGTGTGCCCGGCTGCTGTGCACACACGTGTTCACTCCCCCCCGACAGGTGTCCTCTCACAATGCCCAGGGAAGCGGTGGTGTACTGTTCATGACCCCTCCCAACACGGCGTGCTCCAACTTGGCATGTGCGCATCTACCCGTCGCACCCACCCACCTGAGCACTGCGTCCATACGACTTCACACGACACATGTGTGTCTTCCACAGTAGTGCTACTCATTTGCGTTGACATCCAATACCAATGGACTACATGGTCATGTCACGACTGCCGTGTACTTCACATACTCTCATCCTCTCTCATTCGTACTTGTGAAATGAGTCAGCGGAGACAGTTCTGGTTTCAAACATTATATTGAGTCTTCTGTCCTCTGTGATGCAGTATAGTGGACACTACTGGCAGCGGAATACATGTTGAGGATATACTGAGCATGATAACAAATGGGATAGGGTGTGGGGTTACATCTGCTTGGCCAAGGCTGTGCTAATGTACATTTACGTATAGCTGCGGAGCTGCGGACTTTGACACAGACGGTATACATGTAGCCTACCAGACCGCTCGGCATCATGGGCACAGTCCATCTCAGTTCCATGTGACAGGTTTGCTGCGGTTGTTCCTCATGCACGCGTGCATGTGAGATGACATCAGGGCATGTGCTTGCGTGCATGCAGCGGCGTGCCACTTGTTGTTGCACTGTGGTGGTTACTGGACATGTCACAGTCACTGGGGTCGTGTTGTTGTTGTATGCACTTGTCGTCCATGCAAAGGTCCTGGTATGGGATTCCCGGGGCGGGGGTGGGAGGGGTGCAGCACCCACAGACTCCAGGCGACCTATTCATGTCCACTGAGCGGTGTGTGTGTCCATGTGCGCTGGATCCATGTCGTGTCCTGGTTGTTCGTGCAGTTCCGTCCATGTGGGTGCGATGCACAGAGCCCATGCCACTGCCTCCCACGATGCATGCGGTGTTCCTGGATGTGATGGGGAACAGTGTGCATGTCCCGGTCATATCCGATGTCATGGCGATGTCGTTGATGGTGTGGTTAGAGTTGCCGGTCGTTTGGTATGGCTGTTGTGGTGGTGACTGGCCAGTCCGTGCGGAAGCTAAGCATGGGTGCGGGGTTGGACATCATAGGTCACTCGGGGAACCTGCGTTGTGGTCCGACGTATTTACAGGTTGTCAGGTATGCGATGCCGTCCAGCAGGGCTTCCATGTCATTGGTGGTGTACATGTTTGCCAGCCAATGAAGCGGATGGTGGCTGTCAAGGTGTTGTTCGTAGGTTGTCCCTTGGAGGACCATGATGGGGCATGCTGGGTGACATTCGATGTAGCTGTTCTCGATGATCCGTCGTGTGGAGGCACAGTGGTTCCATTTCAGTGCGCGTGCGATGTTGGCCACATACGCCATGCCCCCATAGGCAGAGCAGGCCCTGTCGTGTGCGTCCAGAGGGAGGAGTAGTGGTAGCAGGTCCGCCTTCAGACATGCCGGGTTGGAGAGGCATATCTCGACGGGATGCTGGTAGGGACACCTCCGACAGTAGAAGACGGGCATGACGCAGCTGAACAATGTGATGCGGTAAGTCAGTCGGTAACTTACGTTCAGCAGGGACAGGAGATCGAATCCCAATGTATGTATCGTGTTGGTTTGGTACAGCTTGAGCTCTTCGGCGTAGTTGGGTAGGTGTGTTGCGGTTGCCATTTCGCAGCGGTTCGTAGAGGTGGCGTGCTCCGGCTGTGTGTGCAGTCTGCAATGTGCACGCTCCGGGGTTGCTGTGAGCTCTGTGTAGTCGTGGGGAGACAGGACTTGTGTTCTGTTGGCTTGTTTGGAGGACACGGGCCCTCTTCCCACATGCTTCTCAGACAGTTCAAGGTCGGTGCTGTGTGACTCCTTCCAATTAACTTGCATGTGGCCGACATGGGGGAGTGTTTTCTTCTTTCTTCCCCGTCCGTTGTGTGCTTCTGTGATATGCGCTATCTGCCCTGTGGTCGGTCTCCTCGGCATGCCTGTGTTGGTCTATTCTTGGACAATGGCTGTATTCACCGGCTTCTGTCGTAGGGCTGTGGTTTCGGTGTTGGAATGGAAGGTCATTCGGTGCTGTCTGCTCTCCCTTGTGTGGGCGGCAGGCTGCCTTTCCGCTCTGCGTTGGGCCTTGTGTGTGGATGTAATTCTTGGGCCACCTGTTGTCGGTCCCCGGGCTCTTTGGTGTTCCGTTTCATGTGTCTTGTTCATATGTGCAGGGTGGTATGGGTTTTTCAGTGTGGTACTGGCGTTCCTCTTCCCGAAGGGGCCCTGCTTCTCCTAGTTGGTGTTGCCGCCGCTGTGTGCTACGCCATGTTTGTTACACTGGGGTGTGTCCTGCTGTTGCGTGTCTTCACTGACATGTGTGCGTCGGTTGTGTGGCGTTGGGTGTTGTCCGTGAATTGGGCGTTGGGGACATGTCTGTGGCCGGCCTGTCACGTGTCATGTGCGTTCGGGGTGGGGCTGATGTGTGTGCTGCTTGGTTGTGTCCCTGTGTCTGTGTGCGACTCATGCATGGCGCTGCGGTTGGCCTCTGCGTTGTGCGCATGTGTGGCGGCGTCATCAGCGCTTTGGGGCCGTGACGGGGTGGTTGGTTCCTAGTCCCAGGTGGTGTGTACACATGTGTTCTGCGATGTTAGGATTTGGCCTGTGTGTCATATGTGGATGCGATGGTGGATGTGTAGTGTGCACGCGCTGGTGGGGGTTGTCCGCTTTTTCCGCCCTTGCACTGTGTGCGCTGTTTGCGTGCACTTGTTGTGTGTGTGCCTACCTGCGTCTCCGCGGTACGTTGCGTCCTTGGTGGTGCATCAGCAGAAGCATGGGAAGGGCCTGCAGTGCTGGATTCATGCCCGGGGTGCCGCTTCTTCGTTGTCCGTGCTCTGCGTCCGTGTTTCCGCCTCTCTTTCACGTGCGGTGTCTCTTAGCCGTGGGAGCCGTTTGTTTGCGGCATCGTAATTTATGCGCCGGGCGGGACGTGTTTCGTCGGACGGTGTGTGTCAGTTGTGCTGCGCCGCTACGTGAACGGGCGCACTTTGATGGCGGACGGTGTTGCTGGCTTGCCGGCGGTGTTTGGCCTGCTTTTCGCATCGTAATTGGGCGGGCGTGTGGACTGCTGCGTGCCGGCGGTAACTGGTGGTTTTTGCATCCGCCAGCACGGCGGTTGTGCTTCCGCCCGCCATCGTAATGAGCCCCTTACTTTTTTGTCGCTGAAGAATTGAATCCAAACTGCCATTAATAAATCCAAACGTGTAAAGATCCCAAAACTGACTTAAAAGTCCCCCAAAAAAATTGAAAAATACAACTGTAAAAAATGTAATCCGGCGACAACATATCCGTAGACTCCAATCCATTAAAAACCCGAAAAATGGAATTAAAAAAGAAACGCTCCAGGAAAACCCGAAAAATAAAGGAACTGTAAAATAATTATTAGTTTACTAGAAACTAATACACAGTTCCTTTAAACAAAAAAAGCATGCTTCTCCCAACGGCAACTTCCAAATGACAAAAACCTGGAAAGAAAACAACACAATCCCTCCCGCACAAATACACAATAAAATCATTAAAAAACACACGTAAACACACTAATAACACCATATTGTAACATATTTAAACATATAATACATATCCTAACACCTACCTATCAACAAACTAATCGCATTTTGCAAACGCAAAACAACTAACTAAACCGCACCAAAAACACAAAATCCAAACTACACATACACTATACAGTAATTAACTACCTTCAAACTACACCTAAATTAAGCTTAAAAGTAATAAAATTAAACTTACTTTGACCGATGCGACGCAGCTTCCAACCGCGAGCTTCTCCCTCAGAAATGACCTAAAACAACACAGATAGCCTACAAAATACAACTTAGTTTAGAAAATGGCTACCTAAATGAAATAACAAAAATACTTTTAGACATTAAAATCAATGTACATTACAAATGCAATACTAAATTTAAAAAATAAAATTATAATTAATATTACTAATGTACTATATGTTTTTTCTTTTCTGATAAAAAATGTTAAACTATAATAATAAATATTAGAAAATAAATATGTATTATTATACATTAAAATAAAATATGTAAACTTACCAATGTGATTTAAAAAAAATATAATGTTTGCTAAAAATATGAAAAAATGTGTAAGCGTTAAAAAAAAAAATTTCTTTATCAAAATGCTTTATTACCTTAATAATGTTATTTATATTTACAACTTAAATAATATTATACAAAATATATTATTTATTAAAAAATATGCAAAAAGTATTAAAAAAGTCATACAATGAGAAAATTGTAAAAAAATGTATGTTATTAAAAATGTACACTGTAACCTATAATATAATGCATATTTACAATGTAAATAAATATTCTATAACTGTTACCAAACAACTGTTATAACATTTTTTATAAAAACCAGTGAACTACATCTTTATTTGTAAACAATTTACATATTTACCAAATTCTACATTATAAAAAAGTTAAAATTGTTTCATGCTGACTATACTTAAAAATTATATGTTTATGTTGAAATATGTACTAAATATGTAATGTATCCAAAAATAATAAATGTGTTATTATTTCTCTTTATGACAATATAAATATTAAAAAAAGTTTAATAAAACAAAATGGATATCATTTATTTGCTTAACTCTTTGAATGAAAATAAAAACTTTAATAAAATATAAATATTTTGTTGTATTTAACTTCTCCATTAATTGTTGTTTTCTGTATTTATAATCAAATAATTATCTTAAATTATATATCACACAAATGTTCTTTTTTTTTAAACACATAGATAAAATACTATTAACACTTAAACATAGATTTGTATCATTAACATTACTACAAATTAAAGAACTATTATTTTACTATTCCCATTCTACACTATATCAACTCAGGGAAACAGCAGGACACTAAACATTTATAATTTACTATTCCCACTCCAAACTGTACCAAATAAGGGTGGGTGCTGGACACTAAACATATATATTTTACTATTCCCACTCCAAACTACATTAAGGGCCTGATTCCGATGTTGTTCGGAAGGCCTCCGAATCGGATTTGGCTTTACCAGATCCGATTCGTAGCTCTTGTTTACGACCGAATCGTACACAGGTCCGAACGATCAAGTACGATGCGAAGATCGCGTACGCGCCGAGCGAATCGTTTCCGAACGCGATCATGCCCGTACGACTCATGCGTAGATGAATCAAGCCGTGCAATGGAGCCGGATTCCGACCAAGCGAGTACGATGCATGATTCGGACAGCCGCTACGCTCGGTCTCAGTGAGACGAAGCGGCTGTTGGAAGCGTACTTCGAGGGGCCATAGCAGGCCCACTTCACCCGGGGCCCTCCGAATCTGTCACAGGGTGGTGCCCATGGGTCCTCCCAATCCAAGCATGCACAGTGTGGCGGTCACCATGGGGTGTCCGCCACAGGGTGTACGCTTTTCCCCACCCACCCCTTTTTTGCTCTGGGAGCCTGTGTGTGCGTCTGTATGCAGGCTCCCATAGACTTCAATGGAAGCCAGAGCGAATCGAGTCCGTATGCTTACGGACGCATCGTACTCGCTCGCTCGGACTCCCAGAGCACGTTTCGTCCGGAAAGCCCTCCGGGTCCGAGCCTTATGGAGGGCTTTCCGGACGAGATTGGAATCGGGCCCTAAGTCAGGAAAGGTGCTGGACACTAAACATATATAATTTACTATTCCCACTCCAAACTACATTAAGTCAGGGAAGGCGCTGGACACTAAACATATATCATTTTCTATTTCCACTCCAAACTACATTAAGGGGCTCATTACGATGACGGACGGAAGCCCATCCGCACTGGTGGCGGTGGCGGAAAAGGTTCATTTCCCCGCTCCGGATGCGGTCATTGCGACCACCGAATTACAATGGTCCAACAGAGGCCGTATTCCGTCCGCCGCGGTCTGTCAGGCTCCGCACGTTTCTTGCGTACGCAAGGGTGGTGGAGGGTGCCAACAGAGCAAGACCGGCGTGCGGAGACACGTTCCGTCCGCCAAAAAGATTACGATGTGGCAAACAGCCCTTCCCACCGCTGCGTAAAAACCACCACATTGCGGATGGTGGAAACACAACAACGGAGAGGAAGAGCCGATACAGAACCCATCTAAGCCACCGGAGCCGCAACAGGCCTTCTCGCTGCACTACCTGCTGCACCTCCGGCAGACAAGATGCCGCTGTGCTCAACAGCAGAGGTACGTACCAAACATCTCCACGCATGCAACCCCTGAACAACTACAACTCCCAGCAAGCGTGGCAGCACCACGATGAATGTAGCTACCTGCCAAATGCAAAGTGCGAGGCCCACCCACTCCTCCTGAGTGACCCTTGGTGCCCCTGAACGTAATTGGGGCCAATGCCGAGCCCCGCAGTTGCAGAGCGCGCACACCGCAATGTCAAGAAATGTGCGCCGAAGGCCCCCATTGGCTGCTGGCTCATTCACATAGTGGTTGCCACACCGCGGCGGCCTGGAAGCTGCAACCGCAACCCTGCATCATCCAATTGGGGCCAATGCATGTCATCGCTGCGGATGACAGCCACCGCACATGCGAACACATTCTGCATTTACATTGGCGCCATGCGAATTACACCACACATCACAACTCATGTGCCTAAAGTGATTGGTGCACCCCATGTGTAATTTTGTGGGGCACAAGGCCCCCATGCATAGAAGGTAACCACACAGACACCGTACATGTATAGGAGAACGGGCCCAGGGCACGTGTGTCCGGCCCCGTTTGTTGGCAGGGTCACATGTCCAGTGATGCCTGTGCTGGGTGGCTGTGGGGTGGGGGGTAAGCCAGCCCTCTGGGAGTGGCTGGTGCATCAGAACAACTAGAACAGTGACCAGCTGATCACTACACTGTGAAGGTATGAGAGAGTGTGACCTTTGAGACAAGTCCTCGCACACATGGTATGTCCAAGAAAAGGAGAGTGAAATTACAGACATTGTCAGGCCTCGGAGCCAGCATGGACTGAAATGAGGGAAGAAGTCAAAAAGGACAAAGGTCCCTCGCACTGTACCAATGTTGTGTAATGAAACATCCAACCTATGAACATCGCTTGTATATCCCTTGGCATCTGACTGGCGTCCCTTGGCCAGGGGTCGTCTTGTGAAGGGCCAGTGACGTAGGTAGACAATTAGAGGTGTCCATTGTCTGCAAATCAGACAGACTTGTAATCCCTAGCACCCCCAACACACGTACTGGGGTGGCATGCAGTGTGCCTAGCTGCCATTGCCTGCAAATGTTCTCACACACGTCATAGGAGTGCACACGTGGAACAACCAAACATAGTCCTGACCAACATCATCATCGGACACAATCCATGTGCATTTGTGCCTCATTCAGGTGGACATTGCAATATCTGTTATGCAAATTCCTCACACACTCAAGCAGGACTGACCCCATAATGTCCACATGTGTCTGTCCACCGTGCTGTATATCCATGTTGCGTTGTCCAGATGACACTCACTGCCCTCATCCCGTAATGCTGTTGTGTATTGTGGGACTAAAGCTTGCGGTCGTGCAGTGACAGCAGCTACATGCAACTCAGCACTGATGCTGGGAAACACTAGTGCTGTGCCATCTAACCACAGGGCAGCTCATCCGTGATGTAGCAGTGTACTATATGCCATACACATCGACTTCTTTGGATGTCGTAGTGTCAGTATGTCGAGTGAGTGAATAAAAACAACGTCTGAATGCAGGTCACTTGTGCATTTCACGTGACCATGAGTCCTGTCAATGTTGTGGTTGTGTGAGTCTCTGGGTAAGCTGTTCACCACATCTCATCTATAACTCAGCCCATGCTTGTGTACCCTGACATACGTAGGAGATCACCCTTCTTCCGACCTGTCTCCGACCTGGCGATGATGTAGGACAACGAAATCATCAGGAAATTCCATTTGGATCGCCGCACACTACGAAACCTATGTGCCCAGTTGGAGGCCCATTTGAAGCCCAAAAGAATATATCCGGCTGCATTGTCTGCTACAGTGAAGGTTATGGCTACACTGCATTTCTTCGCTACTGGGTCTTTCCAGTACACTGTGGCCAGCGCCGGTGGGATGTCACAGCCCATGTTCAGCATGGAGTTGCGTGACGTCCTGTCAGCATCGATGCTTTACAAGGACAGACATGTCCACTTCCCGAGGAGGGATGAATTGGCAGCTGTGAAGGGGGAGTACTATGACCTGGGAGGCATTCCAAATGTTGTGGGAGCCATTGATAGCACCCACATTGCCCTCGTTCCACCACAGGCAAGTGAACACATCTATAGGAACCGCAAACACTACTACTCCATCAACGTGCAAGTGGCATGCCAGGCGGATCAGATCATCCCACACGTGTATGCAAAGTATCCTGGCTCGGCACATGACTCCCACTTCTTGCGGAACAGCACCATACCCCAATTGATGTCCAATCTGCACCCAGAGCGGGCCTGTCTTGTTAGTGAGTGGGCTGTGTCAATGACTGTGATGTATGTGTGACATGCGGCTCAAATCACATATTCAGATCACACTGTTTGCCTGTATGTCTCACAACTAGGTGACCCTGGGTATCCCAATCGTCCATGGTTGCTGTCCCCACTGTGGAATCCAACAACGCCGGGGGAAGTCCTATACAATGATGCAAATGGGAGGACACGTCGTGTGGTGGAGCACACTTTTGGACAGCTGAACCCAAGATTTATGTGCCTGGACAAGACTGGTGGTGCACTTATGTACTCACCACAGAAGGTATGCCAGATGGTAGTCGCCTGCTGCATGCTACACAACCTGGCCTTGCGCAGAAGGATCCCCCTGATTCTGGACAATGAAGAACAGCAGCAGCCCCCCGCTCCCAACCCACACATGCCCAGTGACAATGACAGTGGTGGGGAAGGAGGCCTTGACCAGCGTCAACAGCTCATCGTCAACAACTTCCGTTGAGTGTAAGTTAACAATGAGCGACTATGACTGTGTCTGTGTGCCTTGCTGTTGTCTCACAAACTTTGAGAATTGTTGCTGGCCTTTTGTACACATACAGGACTGTGCGCAGCATTAGAGAACTTGGCCAGGCAGGGACCGAGCACCCAGAAGCACCCATGAGCACAGGACCCAATCGCTATAGTGCCTCACTAGCTCTCCTACTCACTCAGAGGAATTCAAGCGCGTGTACACAAGTAGATAAGTTGAAGACAAGAAACGCTTTGAAATGTGCATTTTTACTACAGTGTCAAAACATGCTACATACGTGCCGCAACAAGTTGAGAATGCAAGAGTAGAAAACCAGTTACCATAGTGACACATCCATATCACAAGAAGCAACATGTCATATCAATAATCCCTGTGTACGGAACCCCACGAGCATATCCCCCCACCCCTTGCTGGGAGGAGTTGTATGAGATGTCCCAGGTCTATGGGCTTTTGTCAGCAGACCCCATTCCTCAGCTAATACATGGTGAAATGTACATCCCATGTGCTGTGTCGCTCTCATCACTGGATGGATCACTCTCCAAGTGTGCGGCACCTAGGCCGCCTCCCCATGACATCTAAATGGCACCCGTGACCTCGAAGGCAACCAGTTCCAAAAGACGATCCAAATCATCTTCAGCAAAAAGGACCACCATCCAATCCAGCAGTATGAAGGAACAGATGTGCTCCTCACACCACGAGGAAGAAAGGAGCATCCCATGGCAACCTGGGAGAGGTTCGATGTAGGCCTGGCACAGGAGCCTTTGCGCAAACGCACAGGCGCAGCTGGCAGCCTGTCTGACACATTGAAAGGCATCCCATAAACGTGTATCACTGGAGCAGTCCTGGTCGTGGACCAACAAAGGACTCACCTACAGCTCATGATCCAGGGCAGCAAGGGATGTGTTGGAAAGCCAGACGTCCATGGCCCGGTGAAAGGGGCATCATCGACAACGGAACACAGGCTGCACGCAGGTGAAATAGGCATAGCGGAAGGTTAGCCCATGCGTAGCACAGCTAATGGGACACATCCAAAGAGAATCTGCATGCGGTCACGGTACAGTTGCAACTGACCGGGGTTCGCCTGGACCACAGGACCGGCAGACATGGCGTGAGAGCACTCTTAGAACCAGCGCTCAGCTGCACAGCCACAAGTAGTGATATCAAACCGCTAAATGCAGTCTGAAAATTGGAGGAATGACACCCGGTAGTACTCCAAAAATAGCATGAAACGAAGGGACAAGGCCAGAGCCCACAAGTTTGAAAAAAATGTGCAACGGCCTTCAGTATCAGAGGCTTCCGATGATTTCTGTGTCAGTTCCCTGGAAAAAAGTGGGAGTGCCGTGTTCAGCAGTGACTGAATCGCGCGGGACGGTCAAGGCACCTGGAATTCAAAGGTCTCAGGGCTGGTGTGTGAGCGACTACTTGTTGAAACAGAAGCCCATTGTGCCTGCACACTTTTTGAAGTATGCTTTCACTGTGGGAATGTGCGGCCACAAATGACTATCCACAATCACATATGGGGGAGTAAGGAGGACATTGCTACAGCAAGGAACACTGCGTGCAACAGTTCCTATATATGCGATGCCTGCCCTGTGACCGCAGCAGTTGTGCTCATTCAGGAGAAGATAACTTCGGTTGTAAAACAGATTTAGCGTGGGTATGTTGTCAGGGACTGGTGTTCATGTGAGTAAACATGCATAGATCGTACATGTCACATGAAAATACCTGGGCAACAGTACTTGCGTGTGTGAATGCGACAATGTCACCATCGTCCACATGACAGGATGTGTTGTGATGCTGGCTCTTGTGGGCACACTGCTAAGGATGTCATTGTTCTGCACTGTGTGATCTCTGACAACTTCTGTCATGTCCATGATGATGTCATTAGGGGGATGGGAGCACACTGCTTCACCTCCCAGCACAGTTCACCCCTCACCATTCTGGAAAATGCAGTTCAGTCATGATGCTTACTTGTCATGTGACTGAGGTGTTTCACCTGAGTCACATGACATGGCAGGGAGAGGTACAGAGACCCGAGAAGATTTTGGCAGCTTCCTCAGCAGTCACGATCACAATCTTACCCCTACTGATGTGGGAGGATAACGCAACACACATGTGTCTAGAGATTCACAGCACTGACCTGCGCCAACCTTGGTGACACACGACAACGGTAACAGAAGTAAGCTTTTCTACTGAACTGCATCTACCAAGATGCTAAGGGCTAAACTGTGTTGGGAGGTGCAGTTGTGTGCTCCAGTCCCCCTGCTGTCCATGTTGATGGTGTTGGCCGGTGTTATCTGTAATGCATATTGCACAGTGTTGCCTCGTGGTGTGTTTTATGGCAATGCACTGTTATTTCCTTGTGTCTTTCCAGGTTCCTCCACCCTCTCAATGGATTTTCGCTTTTACATATGCAGATACATTGCAATGTGAGTCAACATGCTACTTACTGTGATGAAAATGCTCTTGACACAAAGGCATACTGTTGTGAGTTGTGTTTCTTTTGAAATGAGTGACAGGTGAAGGGTGAAGTAGAAAGTGATGGCACACGGATAGTTTGGGTAGAACTCACAATGGTAGAGTTCCAAAGTCCAACTGAACACTGCCATCCTTGTGGCAATGTGGATTCGTATTTACAACAAAGTCAATGCTCGGTGTTACAGTGGTGACATCAGCGGTTGCTCCGAGAACTGGTACGCCCCCTCTGCCGTTTGGCTTAGGGGGAACCTGCTGCATGCTCAGAGGTGTCTGAGGATTCGCCGTGGTGTGACTCACCCCTCCCTGTGGCTGCTGCTGAGGTGGTGTGACTATCATCCGGCTGGCCACTTGGGGGTTGGCAGCGATTTGAGCCGCATGCATGTCCCTCAGGACACCCACAAGCTGGCCCATGTGCTCCACATGTTGTCCCAAGCGAGTGTTCATGGAGCTCTGCAGCCAGTGGAGTTCCCGCTGTTCTTCAAGGACCTGGCCCATCTGTCCCTGGTTCTGCTGGTATGCACCAAGGACAGTTAGCACGGTGTTCAGGGCCGCAGTCTCATTGTCCTCCTGTGTCTTTCCCCCAGTTGTCCTCCCACATGCCCTGCTGCCATGGACCTGTGGCGGCGCCTGGTGCTGCCGCCGCACACTGTCCCAAGCACCCCGAGGCTGCCTGGTGGTATTCGCAACTGCTGGCACAGGAACAGTGTTGAAGGCAACGTTGGTGATGGTGGAGGTGGCTGCCACACAGGTAGTTGCTGTAGGGGTCTGTGTTGGTGGTGCAGCTGTTGTGGGAGTTGTGGTGGTGGTGGTGGTGGGGACAGTGAGGGCCAGAGACGGAGCTGTCCTGGGCACGCCGGAGGGGCCAGGTCGGTCCTCCTCATCCGAAAAGACCAGGGAGTCTGCATCCGAGGGTTCACCTTCCAGGGGGGAGACTGTCTGGGCTCGCCCATGGCACGGTCGCCTGCTGTTGCTGGCGAGTCACCTGTTGAAGAGAGGTTATATTGTCAGCATGTTCAGTACACAGCACAACTTTGATGTTCATGTTTAGCACATTTCATTTGAGATGGCCTTACTTTTTAGCTTGGCATTACTATGCATCCATAAAAGTTTGTCAGCAGTCGAACGTGATGTGGAGGTGCATACATTGCTCGTTAGCTATGTGTCATGGCTGAAGATACAACATCATTTGTACAGATATTGTATTTCCAAGGACATGTCCTCTGATACCAACTTGTTGCTCTTCCGATTCAGTTCATGCTTGGACATTTGTGTCTTTTCCATGAGTATCTGACTACTATGCCGCAACTCTATGATTTGTGTTATGCTTTTTGCACTTACCTCCTGTGGTTTGTGAGGTTTGACAGTGTTTCCATGCATGTGTTGTGTTGACCCGAGTCTTTCTGCTTTGAGGCAATGGGACTTGCACATTGGCTTTTTGTGATCGCGTTATTGTATTTTGCTTTGCAGTTACATGTGACTTCATCACTGACAGTGTGAATCATGTGGCCTCTCGATGGTATTAGCTGTATGTGCACTGCCTACAACTTATGGGGGTTCCAGAGTTGCCTACCAAGTGCGGGATGTGGGGGTCATTTGGCTCCATGCTGTCTGCGAGGGGAGACAGAGGGCCTTGTGGGAGTTGTGGTCTTGCTGTCAGGGCTCAACAACCCCCTCCCCAGTGAGATAGCTACCTACCTCTTTGGAGGCACTGTCGACGGGGTAGCTGACACATGGCTGTGGGGTGGGGAGAGTGGGCCATGCTGTCTGTGACGGAAGACAGAGGGCCTAGTGGGAGTTGTGGTCTTGCTGTCAGAGCTCAACAACCCCCTCCCCAGTGAGATGGCTACCTACCTCTTTGGAGGCACTGTTGACGGGGGTAGCTGAAACATGGCTGTGGGGTGGGGAGGAAGGCCAGGGTGCATGAGCTGACTACCTACCTGTGAGGTGAAGCTGAGTAAGAAAATGCTAGCCTTGTGATTAACCCTGGGCGTAGTACTACGCATATTGCAAAAACTGTGCTAATTGACATAGTATAGGAGCAAAATCATCAACACCTACAAATGCTTTGATAAAGCAATTTTACATGCTAAAAAGCATATAACCAATTCACAAAAGTGAACTTTGACAATGGAAATATCAGGCAATGAGAGAGGTGATGATTTTGGGGTCCCCTAACCTAGGGGAGGACCAAGCAGATGCCTTGAACACAAAGAGCATATCATGCTGAACGATTCAGTGGTGGTCCTTCCTCCTAGGACCACCTCAAGCACAGTTATGGGCAAAAATACAATCAAGCCAAAGGCCTGCAAAGCATTATGGGATGAGATTAGCAGTGGGCAGTGAATATTATAGTGTCCAATATCAAAATAATTCTACAAAGAGCTGCAGTTCAACTAGTCGTTACTAGATGTCCCTCACAAGTCAAATGCAAAAGCATTGAAATGATTAATACATCAGTTGCAGTTCCACTAGTCGTTACTAGATGTCCTCACGAGTCAAATGCAAAAGCATTGAAACCCTTTCATGAAGCTTTTGCATTTGACTCGTGAGGGACATCTAGTAACGACTAGTGGAACTGCAGCTTGATGTAATAATAATTTCAATGCTTTTGCATTTGACTCGTGAGGGACATCTAGTAACGACTAGTTGAACTGCAGCTCTTTGTAGAATTATTTTGATATTGGATACTATAATATTCACTGCCCACTGCTAATCTCGTCCCATAATGCTTTGCAGGGCCTTTGGTTGGGATTGTATTTTTCCCAATAACTGTGCTTGGGGTGGTCCTAAGAGGATGGGACCACCATCGAATCGTTCAACAAGATGTGCTTTTTGTTTTCAAAGCATCTGCTTGGTTCTCTCCCTAGGTTAGGGAGGATCCCAAAATCATCACCTCTCTCGCTGCTTGTTAATTTATCATTTTCACTTTAGTGAAATGACTATATGCATTTTAGCATATAAAGATAAAGATACTTATTTTAGCTTAACTTGCACTGTGGAAGATGCTGTTGGCAATTATTGCACAGTGCAGACAAGCACACAGCTACGCACTATGCAATTTGTGTAGCTACGTGTAGTTCAAAATGTACTTCGCGTAGTGCAACTACGCAAACTATGCAAACTACGCAAACTACGCAAACTACGCCCAGGGTTACTTGTGATCCATTCATATTGAAAGCATGCATTCCACATGAGTTTGATGTGGGCTGGCGATTGAGGCTCACTTGTTGTCCACAACAGTACATTACAGTGGGATGTGATCATTTTGTTTGTACTTACCAGCCTCCACTCCCCCCTTGATTCCAGTGAGACTCTCGGGATGCAGTATGGCAAGCACTTTATTCTTGCCATAGTCACCCATCGCCACCCGGTTCCGGCGGCGAGGGTAGGTCACTCTGCGCGCACCCACTGGAGTGCAGGACACTAACTGTTGGTGTCTTTTAATCCTGCCGGACTCCGATGCGGCACAATCACTTAGGCCCTTAGGTTCCTTGATTACTGTGGGCATTGACCTACAGCGAAGCTATGTGGGAGGTATGTTTTCCCCTCACCACTCTGGGGCCGATTCCGATCTCGGCCGGAAGCGCACCTAACACTATTCGTCCGGAAAAAATACAAGCCGAATGCGTGTTTCCCGACCGAATCGTACACTCGTCCGGACGAACAAGTACGATGCGTATAACAACCCAGTTACCGAACGAGCCGTACTCACCCAATCCAGCTCCTGTTCCCCGCCCGAGCCGGATCCGTAAACGCCGATTCGAGCCGCACGGAATACACAGCACCTTCCGGCCGGACTAGTACGATGCGCATTCCGTACGCGCCGAACCCGTTGCTACGTCCGGCACGTTTGAGCATCCGGGCGAGCCGTACATAAGCTCCGCTTCGCGCCACAAGACAATCCACGGCTACGAGACGAACAAGCCAGCGACGAGTACGAGTCGAAGACACAAGAAACCCGAACGAGACGATCCAAGCATGAATCCCATTGCGCAGGTCCTACCTATACTCTACATCTATTACCGGGACCGGCACGGACGCGTACGGCGCAGACGGTAAGTCAAACACCAACAATACAAACAAACTACACGTACCCGAAATATGTCACACTCACATAGGGATGCACAAATGACGTACACAAGCAACAGCAGAACCATAGGGGTGGGATGGCCAACACCAATGCCATACACACCCATAGGGAGAAGGATGCCTACCACCAACACCACCCTACAACCACCCCTACTCATGGGTGGCTAGATGCCTGCCACCACCACCACCCCTACTCAGGGGGCTGGATGCCTACCACTACCACCACCCCTACTCAGGGGGCATGGATGCCTGTCACTACTACCATACCCACCCTTAGGGGCTGGATGTCTGCCACTACTACCACCCCTACTCAGGGGGCCTGGATGCCTGTCACTACCACCAACCCTAATCATGGCTGCCTGGATGCCTGTCACTACTACCATCCCCACCCTTAGGGGGATGGATGCCTGCCACTACCACCACCCCTATCCAGGGTGGGCTGGATGCCTGTCACTACTACCATCCCACCCTTAGGGGGATGGATGCCTGCCACTACCACCACCACTATCCAGGGGGGCTGGATGCCTGTCACTACTACCATCCCCACTCATGGGGGGCTGGATGCCTGTCACTACTACCATCCCCACTCATGGGGGATGGATGCCTACCACTACCACCACCCCTAATCATGGGTGCCTGGATGCCTGTCACTACTACCATCCCCACCCTTAGGGGGATGGATGCCTGCCACTACCACCACCACTATCCAGGGGGGGCTGGATGCCTGTCACTACTACCATCCCCACTCATGGGGGGCTGGATGCCTGTCACTACTACCATCCCCACTCATGGGGGGATGGATAACTACCACTACCACCACCCCTAATCATGGTTGCCTGGATGCCTGTCACTACTACCATCCCCATCCTTAGGGGGATGGATGCCTGCCACTACCACCACCACTATCCAGGGGGGCCTGGATGCCTGTCACTAGTACCATACCCACCCTTAGGGGGCTGGATGGCTGCCACTACTACCACCCCTATCCAGGGGGGGCTGGATGCCTGTCACTACTACCATCCCCACACATGGGGGATGGATGCCTACCACTACCACCACCCCTAATCATGGGTGCCTGGATGCCTGTCACTACTACCATCCCCACCCTTAGGGGATGGATGCCTGCCACTACCACCACCACCCCTATTCAGGGGGCAGGATGCCTGCCACCACCACCACTCCTACTCAGGGGGGGCTGGATGCCTGTCACTACTACCATCCCCACTCATGGGGGGATGGATGACTACCACTAACACCACCCCTATTCATAGGACGGGTAATGCATGACACAACCAGCATACTCCCACATAAGGAATGACAGAAAATTACATCCCCCCCAACACCCCGAACAGCGGGTGTAGTCTGTGTCAAATGCCTACAAGACTGAACATGACATTGAACATACAATGTGACCCCCTAACACATGTGTCACACATAAATGTGTGTGGCCTCCACAATGCAAGCCGACCATGGCCACTGTGGCAATGGGCTCGAACACCCCATCACCACAGTGACCAAAAGGGAAGTGTGGTATCCATAGCTGATGCACTTTTTGAACAGTGTGGCAATGGGGCCTAAAGCCCCATCACCACAGTGACCAAAAGGGAAGTGTGGTGTCCATAGCTGATGCACTTTTTGAACAATGTGGCAATGGGGCCTAAAGCCCCATCACCACAGTGACCAAAAGGGAAGTGTGGTGTCCATAGCTGATGCACTTTTTGAACAGTGTGGCAATGGGGCCTAAAGCCCCATCACCACAGTGACCAAAAGGGAAGTGTGGTGTCCATAGCTGATGCACATTTTTGAACAGTGTGGCAATGGGGCCTAAAGCCCCATCACCACAGTGACCAAAAGGGAAGTATGGGGTCCATAGCTGATGCAACATTTGAACAGTGTGGCAATGGGGCCTAAAGCCCCATCACCACAGTGACCAAAAGGGAAGTGTGGTGTCCATAGCTGATGCACTTTTTGAACAGTGTGGCAATGGGGCATAAAGCCCCATCACCACAGTGACCAAAAAGGAAGTGTGGTGTCCATAGCTGATGCACATTTTTGAACAGTGTGGCAATGGGGCCTAAAGCCCCATCACCACAGTGACCAAAAGGGAAGTGTGTTGTCCATAGCTGATGCACTTTTTGAGCAGTGTGGCAATGGGGCATAAAGCCCCATCACCACAGTGACCAAAAGGTAAGTATGAGGTCCATAGCTGATGCAACTTTTGAACAGTGTGGCAATGGGGCCGAAAGCACCATCACCACAGTGATCATAAGGTAAGTGTAGTCATGGTAAAAGCTGCCAAAGCCAAACTGCATGGATGAATCCTGGTCACACAACAACAAACACATCAGTGGCATAGTAGTGCTTGTGTCCCATAGCAACATAGATTGGTCGAGGCAAACAGTGCAGTGTCACTGAAACATCGTTTTGGCCATGTGCATACAAACATCACCCATGGGGTCCCACATGAACACAATGACAGAAGTGACCATCATAATGCTGACCCACATATCTGCACCAATGGACACACAAATGTAGATATCCTGTGGAGACTGTAGATGTCAGGTGAACAAATACCATACCATGGCAGCAATGGGACATACAAACCATGATTATTGTGCTGACTGATGACCTAGGAGTCCCAGGGACAGCAGGGGAAAGCCACCAAACAACATACAGCCAATGGCACACTCAAGATATGCCAATGCAGTGGTGCTAAGGCACAAACACAAACAGGCAGACTCACACTGCATATCAAACACAACGGGTGATGGGGGGGTGTGCCAGTGTCCCCAGGCAACCACACAACACATGAGGAGGCCTGAATTCCAACCACACAGTACAGTACACAATACAGTGCCAGACAAAAGTTACTCATGGATCGGATACCCCTATGTGGGCAATCAGGCATTGTTAGATGAGAGGGAGCCCAAATTACACATGTCACACAAGCTTGTAGGAACAGCAACTAACACAGCAAGAGACAGACCCACCACAGCACTACCCCCAGGGACCCCACATTGTGCTGACACTAGCCTGCATGAGAATCCCACTGTGATGACAAAGGTAGATGTCGTTCACACTGTGAACCACAGCCATGTGTCCTGAGCAACAAACTACCATCACACCTACACAAGCTCTAATCAATCAGCACGGCCTGCCAGCCAAGGCCAATATGGAGGTAGGGGTCTAGCCGTGCAACAACTCACATTTGCACAAACTCAACACCACACACCCTGATCTCCACCAATGTGCAGCAGTGAAGCTCACATGGACTGGTGACATTGCACATGCACCCATGACAATACCAGGGGTGGTGGTGGGAACTAAGGTGCAGAAAGCCATCACACATGGCCAGTCAACAAGACTCGTCAATGTCTGACACAAGGCACAGTACGCTGTACATGGGCATGATGTGAAATCCACCACAATCAATGGGATCCTGGCCATAGTCACACACCAACGAAGAAGCCAAGGTGACACACTAAGAACACACGTACACAACTTCCAACATTGCAGCTCTGACCCTGAGGAGTGGCAGCAGTCACACACACAACGTGTCACAATCACTGAAAGCTACCACAAACTGTAAATCACATGACTTGTGTAAACAACAAGTGCCAAGGGGAATCCTGAATGTGTCCCATCTGCGTTTGACCACATCCCCAGCCCTGACAACAAAGACAACCTGGGATGACAACCTCATGAACATTAGTTTGCCATGCACCCACATCACGGAGAAACCAGGTCCAAGATGCTGGATGAACACAGAACAACTCAGCAAGCATCACAAACAGGAACATCCCTAGGGACACAGCCTGTGTAGGAAAAGGGAAGGGAACACGCACAGACATGCTTACACAACACACAACACAGGCCCACGCAATGTCACCGGATTACCCACTGCCATGAGGGCACTCCACTCCTGTGGAAGGTCCGCTGTGCCAAACCTTGTCTGTGCACGACCCAAACATGTCAGCAGAACACTCCGTCAGTCAGTCAACAACTACAACACACAGAAGGCTCTGCTCACATCATCCTGGGTACGGGAGTGTCACGTCAGTCATCTGCATACACCCAAAACACGTGTCAAGCAAGTTGCACTGTATACACAGATGAGTCCTTCAACATTGATGTGCAAAACTGCATGTCCATGTGGAGCTGGGCACACAGTCAGGGAAATCGGAACATTGAACAGTGGTAAGCCCACCAGATGTGCATCAGTGTAAGACAAAGATGTTCATTTACAAATGCTAAACGTACATCCCTGTGTCAAATGCTGAACATTACACCCTCAGACTGCAGCAAAGGATGCCATAGATCCAGACTACAACAGGACACATATCCCATGGACCACATGGAGTCCATCACAGCAACACTTCATTTTCCTGATATGAACACTATTACAACTGCAAATGCAGGATGCTACTCATCCACATCATGTACATCAAAAGAAAAGCCACAATTAAACAAAAAGAGGCTTTATTCAGCAAAAGTCAAGGTAAACTCTGAAGTCCAAAGGAAACTAAGGCCAATGGCCAGTCCAAAATCACAGTCCCAACAGGGTGATAAGTGACAACTGGTCACCCATTGCTTGCCTGCACTGGTACGGACAGGGGACATCCCCTTGGAGGGGCATACAAGGGGCAGGCCAGGCACCGCATGGACAGGATCAGGGGATGGCAGAGTGAGGCAGTGAAGGGGTGGTGGGTGCAGGAGTGTCACCGGCAACTGCAGTGGAGGTGTCTGACTCAGGGGGGCCGGCACCACTGTGGTACACAAGTCAGTTGGTGTGGGTGCTGCAACCACTGCAGTGGGCTGGTCTGATGTAGTGGACTGGGTCCCCACTGCAGTGCCTGAGTCAGACGGGGTGGTTGTGGACTCCACTGCAGTGCATGACTCCAAGGGAGTGGAAGGGTGGGCAGATGAGGTGGGCAGGACAGAGGGGGGACCCGGTCTCCACACCAGGGGCACTAACAGGCAGAGAGTCTGGGTTGGGGGTGGAAGAGCAAGTGGCAGGGGGGAGGGCCTAAGCAGTCTGGGGATGCAGTATCGGTGTGTGGGGGAACCTGGGGCAGGGTGTGGCGGGGGAACCTGTGGAGTGGTGGCCTGGGGGATGGAGGAGAGAGACTGGGTGGTGGAGCTGCGTGGTGGTGGTAATGGGGTCTTGCTCTTCCTGGTCCGGGGGGACTTCCGAATGGGGTCCTGTGTCTGCCTGCACCTGGGGGAGGGTGTCCGGGGGCGAGGGGCACTCCCCTCTGTGTGGGTGGACTTCCTCTTCCCCCGGTATGCTGGATCAGCAGGATCGGAGGGGAAGAGGCTGAGGTCACACAGGAAGATCTGCTGTGTAGGTGGGGTAGCAGGTGAGGCAAGGGAAGGGGTCTTGGAGGGAGAGGATTTGGAGGACTGCGGAGTGACTGTGGATGCCTGTGTGTGTGTCTGTTCCCCATCCCCTGTGTGTGTGTGGTCTCAGTCCCCTGAGGATGCTTGTGTGCACGTCTTGCCTTTCTCTTGGGTGTGTCTGTGCTGCTCGTGTCTGTGTGCTTGGGTGATTGTGCAGGTGTGCATGTGCTTTGGACAGGTAGGGTGGCAGGAAGTGTGGATGGGGCAGAGGTGGGAGGGGTGAGGGACTGTTGGAGGAGGGACACGGCTGCCGTCAGGGAGGAGTCCATGGACTTATTGCTCCTCTGTACGGCAGACATACCCATCGAGATGCCCTCCATGAACGACACCAGCTGTGTCAACAGAGTGGTGTGTGCATGGAGGACACTCAGCATTGCTGTCTGCCCTACATGGAGCTGCCGAAGGAGGTACACAGACTCCTCACTCAGGGCAGCAGGGGACACAGGGGCAGGGGGTGCAGTGCCTGGCACGAAGGAGACACGCTCCCGAGCACGGGAGCCTCCACGGACCTCAGGAATGGGAGCCAATGGGAGGGCGGTGGTGGTGGCGGGGCCAGACAGACTAGCTGGCCTTTGGTGGCTGCTGAGACCCGCCTCCACAAGGGAGTCATCCTCCGAGCTGCTGTGGTCCTCAGCTGAGGTGGATGGTGCTGAGGACTCCTCGGTGTGGCTCCCCTCGCCCTCTGTGCCACTGGGTCCCTCTGACCACTCGTCGGATGCTGACCCAGTCTGGCTCCGCTGCTCCTCCTGGTCCGTGGAGCTGTCCCCTCCTGTGGCCGTTAATGTATCTGCAAACAATTAGGGAAACAGACAAACATCAGTCACCTGCACTGACTGCACCCACCACAGTAAATACAGCACATCACAGAGCAAGCACTGGCATCCTTAGTTGAACATTGCCTAAAGTCCTCACACAGATTCGGGGAAGCCAATTGTCAGTCTGATGGTCAACCATGGGACTCACACCCCTCCTGCCCTTGCACCCATCTGTCTGGTGCCTGTCTGATGGTAAGACCCCAGTGTGGACACATGCACCACCTACACAGTTGTTGGACATTGCAGGGAACACGGTGAAGTATGTGAACATGCACACATCACATCTCTTGCCACTGAGTCAGTGCAGGTGTCCAGAGAAAGGGATGGCCAGAGTCTAAATAGAAATGCATGTGATGCATACCAGCACCAGACACCATGATCCACCCATGTCCGGATAGTCAATGCCACAATGGGGTGCATGTTGCACATGTCACTCCCCTGCAGGATCAGTCTTAGGAAGTTTAATGCCATGACACAGGCATGCGTGCAAATTCATACATCACTGTCTCCAGTCACATGGCCATGGGAGCCAGCCAACAACAGTCTGCACTGTGTCACAGTCCTAGGACATGGGGAATGCAAGTTATGTAACTGACAAGTGCACATGTCCATGCCCCAAAAACAACATCATCTGAACTACTATTTGTCCACGTCATACCAATTGGACATATGGGGGACACGAAACACACCTCTCTGAACATGAGCACCTCACAGTGTGCTGTGAATGAAAAACAGCTGCCTGAAAGTCACAGTCGCATACACCTGTGTGCACAGTCAAGTGATCAGACACCTATAAGTCACAGAAGTATCGTCTCTCATGGTCACATCTCAGATGGCATGCTGAGCCATAACCGACAAACATACCAGTAGTCCTGACAACGAAGCCACAGCACAATGACACAGAGGCAGACACCTGAGGGAACATGTCACTGATCACAACATGTCAGATGATCCACGGGAGTGGGAGTACAGAGTGTATTGTATGCCCTGGAGTAGGCATGACTGTCCAGCTCCACCTGTAAGAGGGATGAGTCCTGGACAGTAGGCAGGTGTCTAAGCATGTGTGACACACTTGATATACATACTCCTGAGGCCCAAACATTCTTCCCACCCACAGCATGGGGGTGTGCCAAATACCCCAGGGACATGTGGTGAATCAGATCAGCAAGTGGACCACAAATCAAAGTTACACCCAGATTACATGTCAGGACTTGGGCATTGTGTGAGCAATTGACCCACCCATGAATCCCACAACATAGTCACCGGAACAAATGCTGTCCCCCACCTTGAGCAAAGCAAAATGCAATGACACAGTCCCCAAGTGACACAATTTCCTGACTGTAAGGGCCACACATATGCGTATCAGATGAGGAGTGGGCATGTCACAATAGAAGGACATGGGTCCTGGACCACAAGACTGATGTACTGTGGAAGTTTAACCAGGCCAGAGGAGGGCACATAGCATGTCAGACAAAGTGCACAGTGCTGTCATGGACTCACCCCTCCTTGCTGCTGTCTGGCCTTCAGCTGCCCATCCAGGTCAGGGAAGACCACCGCCAGGATCCTGAGCATGTGGGGGTCAGGGTCCGGTGTCCGCCCCTCCTGCGAGGAGGCGACAGCTTCAGCTGGACCCTTGCGATCCTCCGGGTCCAGCCTCGAAGGTCCTGCCACCTCTTCTGGCAGTTGCGGATCCGGCGCTTGTAGTCCCCCACGGATCTTACTGCCCGGGCGATGGTCAGCCAGATTTTCTGTTTCTGGTGGGCATCAACCTGTGAGGATGACAAAGTGAAAATGCCATTACTACACATGCAACATGTCCGTGCATCACACAGTTGGATATACATGTCTCAATCACTGGGGCACATGATGTACACAGGCAGTGCCACGATGGCTATGAACAGTTTGCCAGCAGTTACTACATGGTATCATTGCATGGAAAGTAAACCTTGTTGGAATGCACTGTTACTGCACTGTACCTGTTCAGTGCATGTAACTACACACTTTGGGGGCTCAGAACTACTCAGTGAGCATGCTAGCCAGTGGTGTGCACACTGTAAGTCCTGCTAGTCAGACAACATGCAAAATTAGAAAGGCAGTGGACAGCACACTCACCTGCTCCCCTGGTGTCCCATACAGCTTGCGGTACTGTGGAAGGAGGCTGTCCAGCAGGGCCTGGTTCTCCTCAAGGCTGAAGGCTGGGGCTATCTCTACAGTACGTGCCATTGCAGTAGCCAGAGGATGCAGAGACAGCAGCAGTGTTGGTGGCAGATGTCGTCCTGGAGCATGTAGTGCAGGCAAGTGAGCTCTCAGGGGAACAGCCAGCATTATATGTGTGCTGCAGAGGCAGATACTGTCCCATGTGTCCAAAGTGATAGGTCCAAGTCGTTTGCATCTTCTGAATCTGACCAATCCATGGAATAGCAGCACTAATACACGCCCACAGCATCCTTCAAATCTTCAACTTCATGGCACCCATGATTTTGCAACATTGTTGTGGCTGGCCAACTGAACTCACTGCATCAGACTCATTGGAGCTTCGAAAACGCGTCCGTTGCCATGCCAGGCCCCAGCCAATGCGTGCGCACCGATCGGTCCATTGCTGTACAACGCGTATTTCGGGATACAACGCGTACCCGCTGACAACAGATGCAATGGGCCGGCCGGACACACCGATCGGTCCATTGCTGTACAACGCGTATTCCGGGATACAACAGATGCAATGGGCCGGCCGGGCACACCGATCGGTCCATTGCTGTACAACGCGTATTTCCGGATACAACGCGTACCCGCTCACAACAGATGCAATGGGCCGGCCGGGCACACCGATCGGTCCATTGCTGTACAACGCGTATTTCGGGATACAACAGATGCAATGGGCCGGCCGGGCACACCGATCGGTCCATTGCTGTACAACGCGTATTCCGGGATACAACAGATGCAATGGGCCGGCCGGGCACACCGATCGGTCCATTGCTTTACAACGCGTACCTGTACAGGTCAGTCGCATATGTCACCATGCTTGTCACTGGTGAACGTATGCCAGCCACATATACCTGCCAGAGACACAGGGGCACACCTACAACACCACACCCAGTCCACACTGTTTCCTAAGGCATGTAAGGCTGCATTACCTTTTCTGTGTATGGGGGTTGACATGTGGTTTCTGTGGTGGCACTTGTGGGCAGCCACACCCAGGCTGTGCATGTGTTAATGGGGACAGGGTCCTTTGTGTGTTGTGCACATGACCACTGTGATGTGCAACAGTTCATTTTGGAGCATGTGGCATGGTCACATTTCCAGGTTGTGTATGTGTGTGACATGTCACATACCCCCAGGGTCCCATGGGGGAAGGCATGTACATCACAGGATGACCCATAGCCACAATAGTGATGTCCCTCCACAGTCTGTGTGCATGTTGTGTTTCCGATGTCTCTGATTCCATGTGCAAGATGGGAGACAGTCTCCACATCAATGTTGTTTGTGCATGGACTTTGATGTTGTGCGTCACTGGCGTCCATGTCTGTTCTGCGGAGGCGACCGGGGCCACTACCTGTGGGAGTCATGTTTGTTTTTCTGACGTGTACATGATACACCATGTCATGCCAGTGTCAATGTGGCAAGACAGGGTCACTGGGAATCTACCTGTCAATGAGCTGTGATGCCTGTGGCGCATCTGTCCAGACATGTCACTGTGGTGTGTGTGTGGAACGTGACAGCAGGAAATGGGTACTGTGACACAGCCTAATGGTTTCCCATAGCACAACCTGGTACCTGTTGTGCACACATGTTGTACTGAGAAGTTAGATGATGGGCATGTAGGTGTGAGTTATGTCCGAACAGAACGGCACACACATCAAGTACTTGTGTCTCGTAATGATGTATCATGTGAAATTGAGTATGGTGAATGGCACATATGTGGGGTGACTGACAATCTTTCTTTCTTCAACCTATGCACTGCAGGGCTCCAGCTGTCCATAGACCATTCCCTGACCTGGCAACGATGGTGGAACGTGACAGCATCCGACGGTACCGCTTCACCAGGCAGCTGATTGATGATTTGGCAGTGCGCTTGGCACCACATTTGCAACCTGGCCGGCCGTACCCTACGGCGCTGACACCCAAGGTGAAGGTAATGGCAGCCCTACACTTCTTTGCCACCGGTACCTTTCAACACACTGTGGCGACTGCCGGTGGGATGTCACAGACTATGTTCAGCCGAGTGCTACGCGATGTTTTGGAGGCAATGTTGAGATGCCTGAACCAGTACATCTATTTCCCTACACGTCAACAACTCACTGACGTCAAGAGTGACTTCTATGCCCTGGGGAGGATGCCACATGTCATTGGCTCCATTGATGGGACACATGTGGCTTTGATACCACCACAGGCACATGAGCAGGCATACCGGAACCGTAAACATTACCATTCGATCAATGCTCTGGTGGTATGTCTTGCAGGTATGAGCATCACACATGTGTGTGCCTGTTTCCCTGGTTCAGCACACGATGCCTACGTGATGAGGAGTAGTCGCATCCTGAGGATGATGGCACAGATGCAGAACCAGCGTGCCTGGCTTGTCGGTGTGTACTGACTTTGTACCATTGTGTGTGTTCTGATCTGTAGTATTCCACCCACTTTTCCAACTCAGCTAATGTGCACTTGTCTGTCCGTAGGTGACTCCGGATACCCCAACATGCCGTGGTTGCTGACACCCCTCAGGAACCCTGTGACACCAGCCCAGATGCGCTACAATGAGGCACATGGTCGGACCAGGAGAGTGATTGAGCGGACCTTTGGTCTCCTGAAGAGCCGCTTCCGCTGCCTGGACAAGACAGGAGGGGCCCTCCCATATGCCCCAGCAAAGGTGTGCAAGATTGTCATCGTCTGCTGCATGCTACACAACCTGGCAGTGCGGAAGGAGTTGCCTCTCATCCTGGATGACGATGACCAACGTCCGCCACCTGTGGAGGATCCTGGCCTGGACCACGATGCCAGTGATGATGATGATGATGATGGTGATGTCCGCACACAGCTCATCACCAACTTCTTCAGCTGAATGTGAGTATCCAGGGAGATGTAATGTGAATGATGTGAGTTTGCATGATATGTGTGGGTGGTGCTCTGGTGCTGTTTGAGTGTGGCCATGTGCTACTTGACTGGATGCGTGCAGCAATGTGTCCTTACAGGTAGTCTGTACTCCCCAACAGTTTTGACATGCTAACTTGGTTTTGTGTGGTTGTCTTGTGACATGTATTGGGCATGAGTATTGCAGTTCTGTCCTGTTCTTCAGTGGTTTTAACTGTGTGTCATGTCTATCCTTCACAGGGTGCTTACTGAGTACTTTGGTCAACTTGGATCCCCCGACACCATGATTCAGCTTTCAGGGTGGCAGCAGTAGTTTGCCTACAAGTGATGTGCCACACACCCCTGGACTTCATATCTTCTGCACTTGTTGACTGTGTGGCCACTGCCACGTGGGTAAACCTTGCATTTGTAGTGGAAACAACATGTTGCAAATGTGTAATGAACCTGTGCTTCACTTTGGGATGTGCGTTGTCTGTGGTCACACATCTGACTGACATTTGCTTACTGCACCTGTGGGCTAGTTGACACAGACTCTGAATAGGTGTGGTGTCTGTGCATTCCACTGTATTTCCTGGCAACATCACTGTGGGAGATGAGTCCGATGGCCCTGGTGTCTCTGTGTTGTGTAGCCCTAGTGGTGTGTCTCCCTCATATGTGTCACGTCACCATGACTCACACAACGGTGTTGTACTTGCTGTAGCAGTTAGCATACACAGTGTAATTTAGCAGGTCATCATCACCATTACAGTATCCACATTTGAATAACAACAGAGGCAAGTATGGTGTACTAGTGATTTTATTTACAGAAATGTGTGTGTGATAGTGCACAGGATGGTGGGTGCTGTACATTGGGATTATGATCCAAAGTTCCCAGATGAGTTGGAAGTCTTGGTAGCAGAAATGTCCTGAGTGAAGTCCACAGTCATATGATACATTAGTCCAACTTGAACTCCCCATGTCATGTGGGAGAGTAGTGTTGCATTTGACAGGGTGAAACGTTTGCACACAAAGGAGAATTTCCAGAACAGGTGTTGGCTTCCTGGGGGATGTACGTGGCCATCAACCTCTCAGTTTTCCTTCCTCGGACGACCCCTCTTCTTTGGGGGGGACCCTCACGTGCAGGCTGCGGCGGTGCAGGGGAGTCTCCGCCAGAGTCCTCCTCCCTCCCTGTGGCGGTGTCAGTTGTTGCAGCACCAGATGTTGTGGGCACACAGGGAGGTGTGGCCATGTTGGTGCTAATCTGGCGGAGGCATGTCAATATGTCCCTATGCACCGCTGTGAGTTCTTGTAATGTGTCCCACTTGGACTCCATGCGAGACATGTGTGTCTCCACACGGGACATGTGGGAGTCCAAGCGGGCATGATGGGCAGCCTGCTGCTGTTGTATGTCCTTGAGGATCCCCACGACCTGTCTGACCTCTCCGGTGCTATCCTGGTACGCATCAGCGATGCGTGCCAGTTGTGGGTCATCATGCATTCCAGACCCCTCTGCAAGCAGCGACCTATGTCTACCACCCCTCCCACCACCCCTGGCGACATGTGCAGGACCTGCGGTGGCACGCACAGGTGGCCCTAGGCCCCCTTGGGGGTTGTTAGTGGTGTTGTCGTCCATTGCTCCACGCTGGGCCTGGGGCTCTGTGCTGTTGCCATCGGTGGTCCTTGGTCTGTCCGTGTCGGCGGGGGTGGTCTGTGTGTTGGCAGTTGTTGGAGGGGTGGGTGCAGGGGGTGCAGGTGTTGGTCCAGCTGGTGCTGCATGATGACTCACACCGTCGGTGCCAGGTAGGTCTTCGCCATCCGAGGAGGGCAGAGGCTGTTCCACACCAGTGAGCTCTGTGTCCCCCGGAGCCTGGGACAGGGACTCCTCCTCGCCTGCTGCTGTGTCCCCATCATCATCACCTGTATTTGGAAGAGACACACATTGTATGTTATGTTTCTACAGGCATCAATGGTTCAGAAACATGACAGTTGTGACTGTACCTCTGGATGCAGGCATGTACATTGCATTGTCCTAAGTTGTCACAGTAAGAGGTTGATATTGGTGTAGCACATTGTCATGCATACCTGGGGCATTTCAATGTGAATGTTGAAGTGTGTGCATGGCCAGCATTGGTTGTATTTGGTGGACATCCGGCCATCCTTCTCCACCTAGCCCAGTTATCCCACCATGAAGCATGCCACCCTTGCAGTGGGTTCAGGTTGACTCTCAGGATGTCATTCAGTGGTGTCTTGCTGTTGGTTGTTGCACAGTTCCCAGCAGGGCCTTGTGCTCCCCACAGCAGTACCCAGTGTCAGCCATCTTGTCAGTCCTTATCCACTCCCTGTGATGTGAGCATGGTTCAGAGTGGTGTTGATGGGCCAATTGTGAGGGTGAGCAGTTTCTGTGACTACAACTCCCATCATGCTATTGCCTACACCCCCCTTCCCAGCATGCCCGTACTTCCTTCCTTTGGACTCTGCTTCCCTGTGGGGTAGTGTGCCTGTGCTGACAGGAAGGCTGACAGTGTTGTCCTTTTCGTTTGCTTGGCTACAAGTCCCAAGAGTGTCCCTGTGCTTCACACAGCATTACCCAGGGTGGTGGTTCTTTGTGGGATCTTCATTTGGTATGTGAGGCATTGCATTCTCCCAGGTGGGTTATGTGGAGTTTGTGTTGAGGGGGTGTGTGAGGTGAGCTGCTTGTAACTATGGTCAGTGCTGTGAGTCCTCCTTCCCACCCAGCCAGATATCCCACCATGCAACGTGCTTGCATTGCAGGGAGTGCAAGTTGGCTTTCAGGATGTCAGGCAGTGGTGTTGTGCTGTTTGTTGGTGCACAGTTCCCAGCAGGGCCTTGTGCTCCCCACAGCAGTACCCAGTGTCAGCCATCTTGTCAGTCCTTTTCCACTCCCTGTGATGTGAGCATGGTTCAGAGTGGTGTTGATGGGCCAATTGTGAGGGTGAGCAGTTTCTGTGACTACAACTCCCATCATGCTATTGCCTACACCCCCTTCCCAGCATGCCCGTACTTCCTTCCTTTGGACTCTGCTTCCCTGTGGGGTAGTGTGCCTGTGCTGACAGGAAGGCTGACAGTGTTGTCCTTGCGTTTGTTTGGCTACAAGTCCCAAGAGTGTCCCTGTGCTTCACACAGCATTACCCAGGGTGGTGGTTCTTTGTGGGATCTTCATTTGGTATGTGAGGCATTGCATTCTCCCAGGTGGGTTATGTGGAGTTTGTGTTGAGGGGGTGTGTGAGGTGAGCTGCTTGTAACTATGGTCAGTGCTGTGAGTCCTCCTTCCCACCCAGCCAGATATCCCACCATGCAACGTGCTTGCATTGCAGGGAGTGCAAGTTGGCTTTCAGGATGTCAGGCAGTGGTGTTGTGCTGTTTGTTGGTGCACAGTTCCCAGCAGGGCCTTGTGCTCCCCACAGCAGTACCCAGTGTCAGCCATCTTGTCAGTCCTTATCCACTCCCTGTGATGTGAGCATGGTTCAGAGTGGTGTTGATGGGCCAATTGTGAGGGTGAGCAGTTTCTGTGACTACAACTCCCATCATGCTATTGCCTACACCCCCCTTCCCAGAATGCACGTACTTCCTTCCTTTGGACTCTGCTTCCCTGTGGGGTAGTGTGCCTGTGCTGACAGGAAGGCTGACAGTGTTGTCCTTGCGTTTGTTTGGCTACAAGTCCCAAGAGTGTCCCTGTGCTTCACACAGCATTACCCAGGTTGGTGGTTCTTTGTGGGATCTTCATTTGGTATGTGAGGCATTGCATTCTCCCAGGTGGGTTATGTGGAGTTTGTGTTGAGGGGGTGTGTGAGGTGAGCTGCTTGTAACTATGGTCAGTGCTGTGAGTCCTCCTTCCCACCCAGCCAGATATCCCACCATGCAACGTGCTTGCATTGCAGGGAGTGCAAGTTGCCTTTCAGGAGGTCAGGCAGTGGTGTTGTGCTGTTTGTTGGTGCACAGTTCCCAGCAGGGCCTTGTGCTCCCCACAGCAGTACCCAGTGTCAGCCATCTTGTCAGTCCTTTTCCACTCCCTGTGTTGTGAGCATGGTTCTGAGTGGTGTTGATGGTCCAAATGTGAGGCTGCCCATTATCTGTTACTACGAGTCCCATCATGCTCTTGGCTACACTGACTTCACCAGCATAAACAGGATTCCTTCCTTTCTGTGAGCTTCCTTGTGAGGTGGTGTTCTAGTGGTGGCTAAATATCTGACAGTGTTTGTTGGTTATATTTGTGCCACTGCCTAGCTCAATTTGGTATTGGATTTGTACATGTCATGACACAGTTACATATCACTATGAGATGGCATGTATTGTGTTTATCTGTCTGACATACACTTTTTGGGATGATTATCTTTTGTTTGCTGTTGATTTGCTAGGGGTGCATGGTTTGACTGTCCCCTTGACAGTGATGTGTGTGTATTGGCACACAATATTGTGTATATTAGTTGTGTACTCACCAGGCTCTGGGATGTTTGTTAGTCCATATACGCTCACTGGTGGTAGGATGGCCCGCACCTTCTCCTCCCAGGGCCTGAGGTATACTGGTTTGGCAGGAGGGCCACTGCCGGTGTGCTGGCTCAGGAGGTAATCCTTCTTCAGGAGGTCCCTGACCCTCCTGCGCACATCATACCACCTGTTCTGGATGTCTTCCTTTGTGCACAAACATGGTGATTGTGCGTTCACCCTGTCGACGATCCTCGCCCACATCTTGGTTTTCTGCGACATGGGGGTCTGTTGGACCAATGTGCCAAACAACTGTGGCTCTACCCTCAGGATCTCGTCTACCATGACTTCCAATTCACTATCTAGGAACTTTGGATTCTTCTTTAGGGGCATGGTGATGGGTGGTGGTGGTGATTGATGTGTGTGTGTGTGTGCAAGTGAGGGTGTGTGAGTGTAGGTTTTGTTGTGTGTGTGTGAGGGTGCTATTTGTTGAGGTGCTAATGGTGTGTGGCTTTTGTGTTGGATGAGCGGTGTGTGTGTCTGTGTTTGCTGTGTGATGGTATTCTCTGCTGGCAGGTCAGTGGAATTTGCAAAGGATCATGGTAGGGATTTGTGGCCTTTATGTAGGTGGAGTTGGGGGTGTGTCCTTGTTCAATTTTTGTTCACCCCCTGTATTTATTGGCTTTGTCATTGCTTGTTTGGCCCTCTTTTTTTGTGTTTTTTCATTTGTGATTATTGTGCATGTTGGAGTCGTTCTTCTGACCGAGTAGGACGTTGCAGTTATCTCGTGCGCGCCTCTCCGAGTCGTTCCTGCTGTGTTTCAGCTCTGTTTCATATGCGGCGTACGCGTCGTTCGCGGTGTATTGTGTTTGTTCGGCTGGGTTTTGTATGCGTGTCGGTCGTACGGCTTGTGCTCCGTGCGAATCGGTCTGCTTTTGCACCCATTGCATCGTACTGCGCGGGTCGGACTTCGCTGGTATGTTTCATTCGGCTTGCTTCCTGGTGCGTGTCGGTCGGTTCGATTCGCGGGTTTTCCGGCCGGATAGCTTGTTTCCGTCCGGGTCGGTCGTTCGCCTTGAGTTCCGTACGAGTCGGTCGTGATTCACATGCATTTCATCGTACTTCCCAGGTCGGGCAACGCCGGTACGTGTCGGTCGGACTATTATCCCATACCGAGTCGGTCGGTTTTTTTTCCGGCCCGAATCGGAATCGACCCCTCTGTGTAGATAGAAACCTTTCTTGGTCCTGAAGAATTGCCATTGATCATCCTGACAAACCAAGGTTAGAAACATGTCGACCCATTGAGAGTAGGACGCAGACATCTAGATACATAATTACTAGATATCTGCCACTCTGTAGTTTTTAACGAGGCAGTTTACCTTCCAGAATAAAGAAAACTATAGGACTAACTGACCTGTTTTAACCACAACCTTTTCGTACAACATCTACACTAACTAGGCCCCTTACCTCCACTGCACCAAACGGCAGGAACAAAAGATCTCCGATAAAGAGCCCCTCTTTGGGTGCCCGTCGGGTATTGCAGCGCCGACCTGACGAGGAGCAGGCCCAAATGATGAAGCATGACACCTAGCTGGCTGGGTGTGTGAGGGCACTAGTTCCGAAGAGGGGCATTCCCCTCTCGCCTTTTCCTGTAGGGTCATTTACCCCTTAGTGACACTTGGTGTATTTCTGATTCTGTGTATCTTCACGCCCTTAGGAACTGCATACCCTCTTCTTCGTACTTAAGCACTTTCTTCTCCCATTCGGTGAAGGGTAGTGGTGGAATGGGAGGGCCACCACCAGTTCTTTGGGCTGCCTCGTGGTTCCTCTGTGCCCGATGCTTGACCCAGCCCTTGAGGTCGCCCCACCGCTTCCTGATGTCACGCTCAGTGCGTAGGGTGGTCCCTACGGCATTGACTTTGGTGTGGATCCTTGCCCACATCTGATTCTTGCGCACAAGTGGGGTGTGTTAGACCAGGTGCCCAAACAAATGTGGTTCTACCCTGATTGTCTCGTCTGCCATCACTTTCAACTCTGAGTCGGGGAACTTGGGCATTTTCTTGGGGGGCATGGTGCAAATGAATGAGGGGTGCAGGGTGCAACGTAGTGGTGGAGATATGTGAAGTGTGTGCGGTGTGTGGGTGAAAGTGGTGTTGTGTGGAGATAGGTGGGTGTGATGTTGTGCAGTGTGAGTCAATGGTGTCCTGTTTCTCTGTTTCGGCTCGTGGTGTGCAAAGGATGCTGGTCCAGGAAGGGGTTGGTTTTATAATGTGGTATGTGGGTGTGTCCACATGAGTAATGGCCTCCAGATGTCTCTTCCATGCTGTGCATGGCTTTCCTTACCAGGATCAAGTTGGGGTGTATCAATGTGGCGTGTGTGTTGTGATTGAGGGTGGCAGGGAGTACAGGCACACTTCGGGCATTGTTGTGAAGTTGGTTCCGTCCGCCATTCATCTGGCCTATATGCGTGCGCGGCGGTCAGACGCAGGGCTCGGTCTGCCAGCTCCGCATTCTCAGCGTAATTTGCCGTGCGGTCATGCCGCGGCAGGAGTGGCCTTTCCGAGCCGTTGGACAGCTTTCCCCGTCCTCCACGGTCAGATTTGCAGCTTTTCTGGCCGTAGTGGACGGTCTTTTGTGACATCCGTCCGCCGCGGTCTGATTGTGTACATTGCATCGTAATTTGACCGACGGAAATGCTGCGGCTCATGCGGGGGGATTTTTTCCGTGACCATGGCAGTCGGAAGGCTTTTCTATACGCCATCGTAATTGGGTCCTAAGTCAGGGAAGGTGCTGGACACTAAACATATATACTTTACCATTCCCACTCCAAACTGTATTAAGTCAGGGAAGGCGCTGGACACTAAACCTATATAATTTAATATTCCTACTCCAAACTTAAAAAAGTCAGGGAAGGTGCTGGACACTAAACATATATAATTACTATTCCCACTCCAAACTACATTAACTCAGGGAAGGTGCTAGACACTAAACATATATAATTTACTATTCCCACTCCAAACTACATTAAGTCAGGGAAGGTGCTGGACCATAAAACATATATCATTTTCTATTCCCACTCCAAACTACATTAAGGGGCTCATTACGATGGCGGAAGGACCGCCACCGCCAGCCGTGCCATCGAATGACGATTTCCCCCCGCTACATTACGATGGTGGGGGAATCGGACCGTGTCCGTGGTAGGCGCAAAGACCGTCCGCCACGGGATCCGCCACAGGCAATCATTCCGATTGCCTGGCGGACGGTCCAGATAGAGTAAAATGGTGGCGGTGCCTAGCAGGCACCGTCCGCCAAATTGCGATGCGGGCTGAAGCCAGACTTTCCATGGCAGCGAAACCGCCTTGGAAAAGCTGGCGGGGATTGGTTTCGGTGGCCCGTTTCGGGTCCTCTTTGTGTTGGGGGGAGGTGTGGGTGCACATGGTACCCCCCTACATTTCACAGCACTAAGTGGCAGGCACCGTGTGGTGCCTGCCACGTAGTGCAGTGAAATGCACAACCTGCATTTTTGACATCGCTGCGGGTGCTGCAGTCAGCAGCACCCGCTGCAATGTTAAATTGCAAGATGCGACCGCCATGGTGGCGGTCGCATCCTAATTTGGTGTGCGGGACAGCCGCATGCATGGCGGGCGGTCCCACTCCCCAATACGATGGCGGACGGACTGAAGTCCGTCTGCCATCGTAATCGGCCCCTAAGTCAGGGAAGGTGCTGGACACTAAACATATATAATTTCCTATTTCCCCTCCAAACTGTATTAAGTCAGGGAAGGCGCTGGACACTAAACATATCTAATTTACTATTCCTACTCCAACCTCAAAAAAGTCAGGGAAGGCGTTGGATAGTAAACATATATAATTTACTATTAACATTCCAAACTAGAAAAAGTCAGGGAAGGTGCTGGACACTAAACATATATAATTTACTATTCCCACTCCAAACTACATTAACTCAGGGAAGGTGCTGGACACTAAACATATATAATATACTATTCCCACTCCAAACTGTATCAACTCAGGGTGGGTGCTGGATACTAAACATATATAATTTACTATTCCCACTCCAAACTACATTAACTCAGGAAAGGTGCTGGACACTAAACATATATAATTTACTATTCCTACTCCAAACTACATTAACTCAGGAAAGGTGCTGGACACTAAACATATATAATTTACTATTCCCACTCCAAACTACATTAACTATGGGAAGGTACTGGACACTAAACATAAATAATTTACTATCCCCACTCCAAACTACATTAACTCAGGGAAGGTGCTGGACACTAAACATATATAATTTACTATTCCCACTCCAAACTACATTAACTCAGGGAAGGTACTGGACACTAAACATATATAATTTACTATTCCCACTCCAAACTTGAAAAAGTCAGAGAAGGTGCTGGACACTGAACATATATAATTTACTATTCCCACTCCAATCTACATGAAGTCAAGAAAGGTTCTGGACACTAAACATATATAATTTACTATTCCCACTCCAAACTACATTAACTCAGGGAAGGTGCTGGACACTAAACATATATAATTTACTATTCCCACTCCAAACTACATTAACTCAGGGAAGGTGCTAGACACTATGGGGCCGATTCCGATCTCGGCCGGTAGGGCTCCGAATCGGATTCGGCTTTACCGGATCCGATTCGGAGGCCTTTTTTCCGACCGATTCGTACAGTCGTCCCAGCGAGCAAGTACGATGTGAGCGCACGCGAAATCGCCGACCGACTCGTTCCCGGGTCCGAACCGCTCCGACCGACTCGTACGGACACGGCTCGCACCACGCAATGGAGACGTTTCCCGACTGAGCGAGTACGATGCACGCGTCGGACGGCCAGATCGAGTCGGAGCGTCCGGCTCGCAAAAGCACCCGGAGCCGGACTTGGGGGGTCAGTGTCGGACCCCCCTGCACGCGTAGCCACACGAGTCGAACACAGGGGGGACCCAAGGGTCCCCCCTACACATGCATGTATGGTGCGAGTCGCACCAACGCGTACCCACAGTAGGGGGCCCCCCTGTTCGCGACGTGCCCATTCAGTCAATGGGAGCCCGTGTACGCGTTGTACGACCGGCTCCCATTGACTTCAATGGGAGTCCGACTGAATCGAGTCGGGCAGCATACGGCCGCATCGTACTCGCTCGGTCGGACTGGGGGAGTCCGGCTCGGTCGGAAATCTCTCCGGATCCGGCTCGGTCGGAGAGCTTTCCGACCCAGATCGGAATCGGCCCCTAAATATATATATAATTCACTATTCGCACTCCAAAATACTTTAACTCAGGAAGGTGCTGGACACTAAACATATATAAATTACTATTCCCACTCCGAACTACATTAAGGGCCCAGTTCCGATCTCGTAAGGAAGGCCTCCAAACGGGATTTGTTAAGAGCAAATCCGATTCGGAGCCTATCTTTCCACCCGAATCGTCACCTGTTCCGAACGACCAAGTACGATGCGAGTATCCTGTACGTGCCATGCGAATCGTTTACGAACCCGAACCTCTCCGTCCGACACGTTCGTAGCCGAATCGTGCTGCGCAATGGAGCCATTTTCCGACCGAGAGAGTAGGATGCACGAGTCGGACAGCTGTATCGACTCGGTCTTATCAAGACGAAACGGCTGTCGGATTCGGACTTCGGGGGGCCATAGCAGGCCCCCTTTTACCCGGAGCCCTCCGATTCGTTCATGGGGGATGCGCATGGGTCCCCATGATCCAAGCATGCACAGTGTGGCGGGCAACATAGGGTGCCCGCCACAGGGTGTATGCTTTTCCCCGCCCACCCCCTTTTTGCTATGGGAGCCTGTGTACGCGTCGGTACACAAGCTCCCATAGAGTGCTATGGGAGTGTGAGCGTGCCGAGTCCCTAACAATGCAGTTGCATCGTACTCGCTCAGTCGGACTGCACACGTACAAGTCGCTTGGAAAGCATTCCTGATCCGAGTTGTTTGCAATGCTTTCCCAGTGAGATCGGAATCGGGCCCTAAGTCAGGGAAGGTGCTGGACACTAAACATATATAAATTACTATTCCCACTCCAAACTACATTAAGTCAGGGAAGGTGCTGGACACTAAACATATATAATTTACTATTCCCACTCCAAAAAACATTAACTCAGGGAAGGTGCTGGACACTAAACATATATAATTTACTATTCCCACTCCAAACTACATTAAGTCAGGGAAGATGCTGGACACTAAACATATATAAATTACTATTCCCCCTCCAAACTACATTAAGTCAGGGAAGGTGATGGACACTAAAGATATATAATTTACTATTCCTACTCAAAACTACATAAACGCAGGGAAGGTGCTGGACACTAAACATATATAATTTTCTATTCCCACACCAAACTATATTAACTCAAGAAAAGTATTCAAAAATATAATTTTTAAATATAATATAGCCCAAAAAAATACATAAAAACATATAAATTAATACACATTATACATATATTCACGTACTCCCATTTATAATAAATTTTCCCCAAAAATATGTTATTTGTAAATAATCTTATATCATAATCCAAATTTTCATTTCATTTTTTAAATTATTCTCAAAATTGATCAATTTTTATGTTTTTTTATTCAAACATAACTCAACAAAATTATTTACAAATTTCACAAAATTCCAAAGCATTTTTCAATTTATTTTTAAATTGTAAAATTATTTAAAAGATATTGAATTTTTTATAATAATTTTAAATTATTTACAAAAAAGCCTATCATCACCTATAACCACAACATCCCACTCCTAATAAAAAATATTATTTTTAAAATATTTTATTAGATTTTTTTAAACAATTTATATTTTATTTCTAAAACACTCCCCACCCTTTTCCCCTATAAACCCAACATCCCACTCCTAAAACACAATTTAAAATTTCATGAATATTTTAAAAAATGTTAAAATATTTAAAAAAAATTTTTTAAAACACTCCCCACCCTTATCCCCTAAAAACCCAAAATCCCGCTTCTAAAACACAATTTAAAATTTCATATATATTTTTTACATTTTTAAAAAATTAAAAAATATACTTTTAAAGCACTCACCCCCATATCCCCTATAAACCCAACATCCCGCTCCTAAAACATAATTTAAAATGTCATTAATATTTAAAAAAAATATTAAATATAAAAAAAAAATGTTTTTAAATACTCCCCACCCTTATCCCGTATAAACCCAACATCCTGCTCCTAAAACCCAATTTAAAAATTATTTATTGTGTTAAAAAATTATTAAAATTTTAAAAAAATATTTTTTAAAACACTTTCCTCCCTTATCCCCTATAAAACCAACATCCCGCTCCTAAACTTTCTTTTATATATAACATATACAAGGTATTAAAAATTATTAATACTTTAAAATTATATACTATATTAAAAAATTCACAAAATTTACAAAATCGATATTTTTTAATAACGATATTTTATACAACACAACAAATCGATATTCTTGATATCGTTATTATATACAATGATATTTTTGACTTTCGACATTTAAAACTCGATATTATTGCACAACGATATTAAAAACTCGATATTTTGTCTACTTACTGTACAATAGGGCATCATCGGCATACAGAGACATAACCTGTAATTATTTCTCTATAGAATATAGCATCTGCAGAAAATCCACCCTAATTGGTCTCATGTATAATAGGCCATCATCGGCATACAGGGACATAACCTGTAACTATTTCTCTGTAGAGCATAGCATCTGCAGGAAATTCATCCTACCTGGTCTTAGGTGCAATTGGACATCATCGGCATCCAAGGACATAACCTGTAATTATTTCTCTATAAAACATAGCATCTGCAGGAAATTCATCCTACCTGGTCTCATGTATAATAGGACATCATCGGCATACAGGGACATAACCTGTAATTATTTTTCTATAAAACATAGCATCTGCAGGAAATTCATCCTACCTGGTCTCATGTACAAGAAGACATCATCGGCATACAGGGACATAACCTGTAATTATTTCTCTGTAGAGCATAGCATCTGCAGGAAATTCATCCTACCTGGTCTCATGTACAATAGGACATCATCGCTATACAGGGACATAACCTGTAATTATTTCTCTATAGAATATAACATCTGCAGAAAATTCATCCTACCTGGTCTCATGTACAAAAGGACATCATCGGTATACAGGGACATAGCCTGTAATTATTTCTCTATAGAATGTAGCATCTGCAGGAAATTCATCCTACCTGGTCTCATGTATAATAGGACATCATCGGCATACAAGGACATAACCTGTAATTATTTCTCTATAGAATATAGCATCTGCAGAAAATTCATCCTAGCTGGTCTCATGTATAAAAGACATCATCGACATACAGGGATATAACCTGTATTATGTTACATATCTTGTCTCCAACATCTGTAAAATTGCACCTTAACAGCTGCAACTGGCTCAAGAGTAAGTGGAAAAAGGAATGGCAACCCTGTCTTATCCCTCTACCTGCAATACATTACAGGGATAATAGACTCTTAATTAACTCACACCAGGACTGCTGTGTATAATAGAGGCTTGCAGAATATACATGTGATCCCTAGTTCAAAGTGTTTTAAGTCCTCTGTCGTGTATTTCTAATCAACACTATCAAGTGATTTGTGTGTGTGTAAATTAAATATAGCATGTAGGATAGGGTTCCTTCGTAGCTCCTTCAAGAGTACAACGCGGTGCCTGATGTTTGAAGCCATGCTGTGGTCAGTAATACACTCTTCTGACTGATCTTGATTAAATAGATTATCTATACCTAGAGACATCTTATCTGCCAGTGTTTACCTAGTATGGTTGACATTAATCAAGCATAAAGGTATGTACAAGATACACTCCTGAGTTTAGAAGAGGACCAAGATCACTATATAACTCATAGACTCAGGCAGTCTATCCAGTGATTATGCCTTAATGAATATTTCTATTAATTTAGTAGCCCAGCAATATATGCATGTCTTATAGAGTTTATTGGCCAAGATGTCTCAACCTGTGTCATTGCCTTTACCCATTTGTGCTACCTCTCTTCTGATGTAAGGCTTGTCATGGGGCTGGTTTAAGACCCCCTAATTTCTCCAGACATTGATGAGAGTGTTATCCTTACAATTAACTATGACATTTGATTTAGATTGGATCTAATGTATTAAGTATATAATCCCCTTTTAAGTTTATCTAATCTGAGGATTTATGCTTCTAATTACCAGCAATTGAATAAATATTTCTCCTCATTAACCAGTCACACTAACAATTTTACCATCTCCTCATGTTGCCTTGCTAAATGTTTTCAGCAATCATGATTACTGTCTCATTTGGCTTATCATGTAAGGCATCTGCCCCAGTCCTAAATTCCATTTCTTAATTCTATAATTTTTGTTCCAATTTTGTCATCCTGCTTGATGACTTTTTTATAGTGTTGTATGTCTGTAGCCATCACAAATGTTTGCTTTTAATGTCTCCCACAGAATGCCACATAAATAAATTGATATCTCGTTCATTTCAAAGAAATCTATTATCACCTGTCTAAAGAGCCATTCTGTAGGGATTGTGTGGCTTGGAATGCCTGCATAATGTTGCAGGCTCGCCGTGGCACTTGACATCTCACATCACAGATTGTGGGCTATTGCTGCAAGGTCTACACTCTGGGATACATCAAACCTGGGCCATAAACCAACAATAAACAGACTAAAGGTCTTAAATGCTCAACATTTAGGGTGAAAACGATTTTATGACATATATTATGTATTAAGATGTACAAAGAGATACACAAAATGTATTTATTCCCTGAAGAGGCTCTCCCTAATGTAAGGAAACATCTTGGCTGTGACCATGAATAAATGAATAAATACATGTTTTATAGACTAATGGATGGTGTTGTTGGTTTCAATTGTACAAACTGAAAGTACTCTTACCAAGATGCAACCATAAGAATTTGTTTCAGAAGTAATAACAATATTCGGGAGTGCCGCTATTTGTTTTGGGTCCTTTACAACAGTTGACCCTTGGAGATGAGCACTAACAGCTGATTCACGTTTTGGAATGACTAATTGAAGCGACACTGTTACCACTACAGTGTATTGTAAATTGGTATTATGTTACAAGCATTTACCCCCTACTCTGATTTACACAAGAGCGAGTCTTTGGTGTGTTTGTGGCTTTTTTTGTTCTCATTGCAGGTGATCGTCATATGTGTGCACTGAGGACCATTTAAGTTATGACCATGAGACCCAAAGAAGGGCTACGAGGTCAGGAGTAGTACACCATGTGTGCCATTCCTAGTGCGCATGACTACTGCCAGCTCAGCAGATTACACAGGTGGTGTCCTCCTGTTAATTGATATCGGCAGGAAAAGCCAGTGTGTTAAAAGTTCTGGCCAATCTTATTACCATGTAATTTATTACATTTGGTGTATTTGGATCTATGTGTATAGAGCAGGTGTTTCTGGTTGGATGACTCAGGAGTGTCTGGGTTATGACTGACTGTGACTCAGATGGTACAAGTAGTCTGCCAGGCTAGCATTGAAGATACTAGTGTTTTAGATGAGCAGAGGCAGCCTTCTGCCGTGTCCTACATCTTTGCACTTTCCACTGTTATTCCTACTGGATTGGTGGAGGGTGTTGGAAGTCTGGAAACAGCATTCTGTGTAGATTAGTGAAGGTAGTCTTTTGTCAGGGCCTGCCCTTTTGTTTCTTTGGATTTAGTGCTTCCAGAACATTGTGCTTTTGTTTTTTGTTTCTCCCAGTGGAGACTCCTAGACTTACCCCCTCCTAATCATCATCTGAAAGCAATAGTGTTGCTCATCTGTCTGAAAATGGATAATAAAGTGGCAGAACTGCCTCAACCTACCTCAAGGCTACACCAGTGTAATACACAAATGATGCACACAAGACTAGCATAAGACGAGGGCCAACATTCTAAATTAGTGTTCCAGTACTTCTCACTGACCAGCATATGCAACACCCTGCAGGATGTTGGAGAATGTTCTGAGTTCCAGGGCCTGTGTCTTTAACAGCTGGAATAGCCCAGTCGAGGGAAAAACACCTAAGTATGTCCCCAGTGATCTGATGAAAGCACTGTGGCCAGGAGCGGCTTCTCTGTTTGAGCGGCGGAGCATCCCCCACAGGCCAGAGCTGAAAAATAAAATGGTAATAAACTTTATTTATTACCATTTTATTTTTTAGCAACCTGTTCCGAACTAAGGAGCCGATTACGATACGGCCCGTAAAGGCTCCGACCTTTGGTCGGAGCCTTTAGAGCCGCATCATAATGGGCCGGTCGGATTCCTTTCCGACCGACTTATTTTAAAGGAAGAGGTCGGAAAGGAATCCAACCAGTCATTCTGGCTGGCTTCTGACGGGCTCGGAGAGCCCGTCCGCCAGTCGGAATGCGGCCTGTAATCTCAAGGGCGTCTCTTTTGGCCCTTGAGATTACAATGCACGGTTTCCGACATGGTTTCCATGCCAGTCTGTCCGACATGGAAACCATGTCAGAAAGCGTGTTTGGGGGTCCCCAGCAGGGCCCCCTTTAGTGCACGGCCTCTGGTTGGAGGCAGAAGGGCACCTATGGTGCCCCCCCTGTTGATCCCTGCACCTAGGGGCAGGAAACTTGAGGTGCCTGCCACGGAGTGCAGGGATTAATCGCACCTCCCATTTCACTATGGGAGCATGCATTATGGACAGTTTACTGCCATAATGCATGCTCCTATAGTGAAATATAGGAATGTGACCGAACAGTGTTCGGTCGCATCCTAATGGGGCGGTTGGGACCGACGACCGGGTGTCAGTCGGTCCCATGACCGAGTCGTAATGAGCCCCTTAGTGTCGGGGTGGGGCCAGTGCTGCCGAATGGCAGCAGCAGGGAGCTGTGTGCTTTAAAATGTGCGTGTCCCTTTGGCCAGCCATCTTGCGACGGCCTGCCAGACGTGCGTTTTAAAGTTCTCTAACCCAGCTGTCATAGACAGCTGGCTTAGAGAAAGCGTAGGCCTCCAATGCTCTTAGGAGCACTTAGTGAGGCCACTCCCTCCAATTCTGGCACTGCTCTCAGGCTGATGAGAGCACCACCAGGAATAGTTAGGGGAGTTTGCTGGGACCCACGTTGGAGCCTGCCAGAAGACCGATGGACAACGTCACGTCCCGGAGGCAGGTAAGTATTTATTTATTTTTTACATTGCGCCCCTCTCCCACCCCCGTACATGGTAGCCGCCACTGACTGTGGGTCTGGTTTGGAAAGGAGTCTGCCTTGACTGCAGAAAGAGGGATGTTGGAGGTATCCCTGAAGGAGCAGTTTACTCAGAGCAGAAGCCCAGCCATAGCTGTCTGGTGCAGGACCTGCCCAGAGAAACGGACATGGCCTAGTAACTGAAGCAAGAGCTGCAGCACAAGGCAAAAGAGAGAGATTGGTGCTCTTAGGAGACTGTAGTGAGATTTGAAGCTTGAAGTGTGTTCACAGTTTCCTACAACTGTGCCTTGAGGTTTCCATGAACCTCCTTTGTGGCCTGGTAGAGTTCAGTGGGGTTACTGCCATTGAATGAGGGGACACACAGTCACACTGATAACCTCATGAGGTCAGGGTGTGCCTGAAGACTTGCTGTGCCGAAGAAAGCAAAATCATAAATCCACGATTGCGGCTGAACTCTCAACCCCCCCCCCGCGCATTTCCCCCATCAACACTAATGGTGCCCCAGGGCCTTTCGCCCTCATAGAGTGCAGGCTCAAAGGATAGCTCCCCAGAGGAATTCCAATTTCATCCTTTTCCAAAGATCAGAGGGTGACCTGTGCTGGGTTTTTCAGCAGTGGGTTAGTTTTGTGCCTGAGATGCTGAATCCAAGAACAACAACCTCTTTCCAACCTGACCATTCCAGTGGTGTGGTATTGGTATTTACATAGGGCTTACTACCCCAGACTCATAGACTAGGTAGTTTACCCATTGATCATTCCTGAAGTGAGTCGCGGAAGTGCTTTGGGGATGGGGATGGGGAGCACCATACTCCATGGGAGCACAATATTAGTGATTAGTCAAGCATCAGTCTTCTAGTTAGTTACTGTTTACTTTTGTGTCCTGAAATTTGAAGCATTCTTCCTATGCAGATTAGTACGAGATTGTACAGGATCCAGCTGTGATGCAGATTTCATGCACTTGAGTAAATAGGAGACTATTAGTAACATTGTCATGCATATAGATAGATTGTCATGCTGTTTGTAGTCATGCAAATACATAATTCAATGTCATGACGTGTGTACAGTTATTTAAACCATTATGTGTGGGACAGGATATTTTACATAGTGTAGTGGTAGCTGCAGCTTTCGTTTAGTGCGGATGGGCATCTAATGTTGTAGGATAGAACTGTGCTTGGATACACAGCAAAACTGTGATTTTAGGAGAAAAACATTCATATGTACTTTATAGTTCAAGAATATTCTAGCAGCGCCTCTTTTACAACTGGCATGCAGGGTTAGAAAGGTTGCAAAGTTCACAGATGGCTATAAGACGTTTTTATTGGAATCGAACAGTAGGACACTCCATTTCCTGAAAGAATATAATTTTGTTGTGTTTTTATAAGTTTTTGTAAATATTTCTTCTGCCTCCTGCTGGATGTATGTGTGCAGTAGTGTGTAGTGCCTTGTTAAAGAAAAAGCACGGGCTGGCCATCTGGTGTTGAGTGACATCATGCAACTGTCTAAGTTCTGAATGTTTAATTAACTCCACTTCAGCTCCCTGAGTAAGCCTTTGATGCTCGACTCACTACCCTTATGGACATCATTTAGGGGTCGCTACTGCGACCTCTGGCACTGCCTTTGCGATCCCTAGTGTCAGCAGTGGCAAAATCAGTGGCAGAAACAGAAGCAGCTCGTCCTTATGGACGTCGGTGGAGGCTTCACTCGCCTCTTTTTTTGCCAATTTTTTACTATACTAATAGCGAATAATATTCCATTATTCGCTATTAGATTAATAAAACATAGGGCCATATGTATCAAAGTTAGGTTTTGCGATTCTCAAATAGCGAATTTTTGAGAATCGCTATTTGAGAATCGTAAAACGAGATGTATGTAGGATTTGCAAAACAATTTGCAAATCCTACATATTCCTTAATTGCGAATCGCAAATTGCGATTTGCAATTAAGGAAACCCTCCCCATTCATTCCTATGGGCCTAGAGGCCCATAGGAATGAATGGGAAGACATTCTCAATTTGCGATTAGCAATTAGAGAATCGCAAATTGAGAATGCAATTTCAAGGTTGCAAGGGTGTCAAAAGGACACCCTGTTGCACCCCTGAAATAAGCATGGGTGCACATGTGGCCACATTGCACTTTGAAAAATGCAAAAAAGTGCATTTTTCTAAGAAATCGCATATTACCACCAACTTGAAGTTGGTAGTAATTTGCGATTCCTTAAGGCCAAATTGCACTTTTTTGGTGCTTCTTACATTGCATTTAAGGAATCGCAATTTGCAATTCCTTAAATGCATTCGCAAAATAGGGAATCGCAAATTTTGCGATTCCTTATTTTGCGAGGCAGTTTTTCCTTCATACATACCACTAAGCCAAATTGCGATCGCAAACGCTGAAATTCTGCGAATTTCAGCGTTTGCGATCGCAATTTTGTTTGATACATATGGCCCATAGAGTACAAATAGCTGGAATCTGACTTTCCCTGGCATCTGAGGTAAGAAAAAAAATGCTTTTAAATGTATGTACGTTGTATGCGTGCTTGCAGTTTTGAGTGGGTTTATGCAAGAGAGAGAGTGTGTATGTGCGAATGTGTTTGCATGTGTAAGCAGTGTCTGTGTATATGTGAGTGTGTGTGTATGTGTGAATGCATGTGCATGTATAAGCATATGTATGTGTGAGTGAAAGTGAAGGTCAAGGGGCATGTAAAGTCACTTCTGCTACTCAGGGGCATGTAAAGTCACTTCTGCTACTCAGGGGCATGTAAAGTCACTTCTACTACTCCTCGCTAACTGTGGGCGTTCAACTCTGCTATGCCGACGGAGTTTGCAGATTTTTCGCGACTCCGCACTCCGCTCAGAGTGCAGAGTTCAGCAAAATACTCTGGCTCCGTGTCGTAGCGTAGTTTGCCCTGCCACAGTGCCACCCACCCCGAGCAGGCTTACCGTCACGGCGCTCCTCCGCTTCTGTGCCCTGCCCTGGCTGTCCTCCTCCTCCTGGCTGTCTTCTCACCACTCCAGGCTCACTCCCAGGCAAAACGAAACCCCTACGTCACTCTCAGGACGACTGCGCATGTGCGCGCGCGCATGTGCAGTTCTCCCAAGACGAAGAACAGGAGTTTCGTTTTGCCTGGGAGCGAGCCTGGAGTGGAAACGGAGATAGCCAGGAGGAGGAGGACAGCCGGGGCAGGGCACGGAAGCGGAGGAGCGCCATGACGGTAAGCCTGCTCAGGGTGGGTCAGGTGGCAAGGGGCAGAGCGGAGCAGAATTCCACTGAGTTTTTAGCCAACTCCGTGGAATTCCGCAACATGGCACTCCGCCAACTCCGCCCACCCTTACTCCTCGCATTTTGGTGAATTGATATCCATGGTCAAGTCATAAACGACTGTACTGAGAGCTCCATTATCAGTTTCCCCTGTAGGATGGTCCACGAACTAGGAGTTTAACATAAGGCTCCACAGCCCCCATTCAGACCCTCTGCAGCACCCTCACATGAGGAGTCTGCTCAACCACCTGACGCCTTCAGAAAGCTCGGCAGTCTGCAGGTTTGGTAACTTTCGGAGTCAGTAACACAGCGCCAGGCAGCCTACTGATTCAGCAGGTCTTTTCTCAGGCTTACAGTTTCCATGTAGGGAGCATTGTTTCCTGCCCAGGTGCAACGTAAACATCATAACAAGAGAGGCCAGCAGACTCAATAATACTAATTTCTAGGCCTGCACATAATTGTATTTACGCTGGCATAATCAGAGTAATTTTGGTAATTCTGCGTTTCTCTTTGACGCAACATTACTGATAACAACACAATTAAACACCTGCTCACATAATTAAGAGAAATTTGGGGAAAATAATCCTACCCGAGAGCATATTGAGTGCTATTTCTTAATGCAAACATTTTTGACGCAAGGGTGCATTATGTGCTAAGAAAATAACACTAGATACCGGGAGATATGCGGGAAAACTTATACCCCAACAGCACATTAATGCTATTTCCTAGGGCAAAATGCATTCTTGCACCATTTTGGACGTTAGGAGGGCATTTTGCAATAAGAAAATAGTGCTAAAGTCCTTGGGTGAGTGGAGTGAAAATTCCACCCCAAGAGCACATTTAGCGAGCGTGAGTGGCTGCTCGTGCTTGCTATTCATGTTCTGATGCATTTATCAGTATTTCTTAGCGCAAAATGTATTCTCGCTCCCATTTTGGATGGCAGGGGACATTTTTACATTAAGAAATCACGCTAGAATGACTATTCTCACGTAATTAAGTGCAATCTCACAGAATTTTTAGGTAATTCCTCGTGACTATGCTACACTGAATTACACGAGTTACACCCACTCCTAATAATTACAAGCAAAAGGCCATGAGTAGCTGAGCATATATCTGCCACAGTATGATGGACTTGCACTGTTCTCTTAAGAATTCTGGTGCAGACCTCACTCATTGCTGCACTGTAGTGCAATTATTTGATACATGGAGTCAGACGAAAAGTTGTGGCAGAAGAGTGGCACAGGTGTGAAGAAAGTGGAGAAAAGTGAGAAAAGTGGTGAGGGTAGGGCTTTAATTGGGGCTGTACCTAACTAAAAAGTGATCTTTAACCCATTCCCTCAAATCATGTCCTTAACATTATAGGCAAAAACACTGATCAGTTTATCAACAATGACTGTAAAAACCCTTAAGTTAATTCATGTCAGCAATACAGTCCTTGTTTACATTTCACGTCTTAATTCATCTTGCATACCCTAAGAGTATTTGCTTTTAACTGATGTGTTTCTGTTGTTTTTTTTCTCATGCAACATATGACTTTTGTACAGTGCATACCATGAGTTGATTCATGTCTAGATATCTGAGTGAGCTCAGGGTGTTGATGGGTGTTCATGATGGAGCATGCTTGAGTGCTTTGGCATTGGGGCTCAAGACAGTTCGAGTTTCTCACAGTGCCTGTGAGTTGCACGCTCTTTCAATTCTTGAGCTATCTTCAAAGCACCCTGACTAAAGGTTGCATGTTTGCCTATAGTGACGGCACCAAAGGAAAAGTAAATGCTGCGTTTACAGTCGAAGGCAAAAAGTGAGTCTGTGTGTCTGTGTGTGTCAGTGTTTGTGTGTGTATGTGTGCATGTGAAAAGTGAGAATGGACTTGGTGAAGGAGAGGTTGTGCAAGGGCGTACAATCATAAGGACAGACTGAAGACAGTGATGAAGACGAAAGAGGCAAGGTGCGAAATATTAGTTAGAGGATTTCAGAAAGATGTGGGGAGCATGGGACGTAATTGAGTAACAGTGTGAGAGATTGTGGAGGAAAGCGGTGAGAAGGGGAGAATGAGAGTGAATGAGACCCTCCAAAGACCATTACTCTTCCCATAGACCATATCAATGTTTCATTTACAGTCTCATAGTTTTAGACTTGAAATATTTTCAATTCTCTTTATTCACAACACGCCTGGCTTGTTTTAGGTGTGAAGGAGCCGGGTTCCACGCTCTAGATCTGCTCTGGAACCCCAGGTCGATGGCTCTTTTTATCAGCATGAAAGCGTGGAGGGGAGAGAAATCGTTAGCCAATTAAACATTGCAGTTCCTATTTACTATGACTCCTAAGAATCACAGACTCCTGACCTAGTTTAGTTAGTTTATTACAAAGCCTAGAACAGTTGGACATACAGGCACATTAAGATGAGGGTGTAGAAATACATTGGAGCTAATACAAAGCCAAATCTACGGATGAAGTTGAGGCAGTGGAGAATGCACAGGATAATCAGTTCAAGTACCAGAATACAGAAAATGACAGCGCAGACATCAAGATTCCCCTTCATTGGACTTTTGTGGGTATAAAGCATTAGTCTGTCCCTACACTACAACGAGTGTGACATCCCTACCTAGCACATCCCAAGGCAAGATCCATAAAGGTGTCAGCGTGTTAAGTCTCCATAAGAAGCCTCTTCACGTTTAGAAGGGTCAAGTAGCATAAAGATACAGACCTCGTTCTAAGACGCTCTCTCTCTCAAGGCAAGGCAGAAGTCCCCGGACACTTTGCCTAACTTCGATACATCAGTACCACAGGTAGTATCCGAAGATGCAGTGCGACAGCACACAATCCCGTCAAGCCACCTCCTCATAGGTGATTTTCCATTAGGCAGCAATGCTACCAGGCCTTGGCGAGATGACCTTGCTTCCCAGGTTTGCTCCGATGAGAAAGTACAACAGTTCTTCATTATCAGTATCAATGATCAATGTATCCTTTTCTCCCTAAGCCTAACTCCTAAAACAAAGATATTATTCTAATTAACAAGGTTGAATTCTCCACCTGCAACAGAAACGTGAGAAAGAACAAATCCAACATGCACATGAAATTCTATCAAATCTAATGCAAGAGCTTCCAGGGAAAAATCCAATTCAGGCCTACAGAAATCGGCCAACATAAGAAAAATGGCACAAGGCCTCATGAAGTTGCACATATAAAGTGAACATTATTTACTGAGCACATTTAAATTAACACATTACATACGCACATCAAATACGTGAATAATGGTCAGCAGCATGTGTGAATTCTGCACGTTAATATTTTCAACTAAATATTTCGAATTGCAACGTTAATTTCTTCACTTTCACAGCGAAAATATCCCTAATACATCACCTTCCACGTTATTACAGTTCATGTTATAATACCATATGTTAATAGGACAAATGGATATATGTGGGTGCAGACTACCTATGATTATGATGCACCACTACAAATGAAAGAGCAAAATTTGCGCTACATCAGTCCCCCCTCTGATGACAAGTGTCATCACATCCACATTACAACTCCCTATATAAAAGGAACCGACCTAAACAGACGTTGTAGCCAGTCTCTCCTGTCGAAACCTCTCTAAGCTCTGAAGATTCTCATAGTGACTGCCCTGCAGTTTCTCTATTCTCCTTTCTCGCTCCCTAAGAGAATTTTCAGCTCGTCTAGACTCATGTCACTTGTAAGCCTTCACTGTTCCCATCCACAAGATGACACAAAACAACACGATTACTATTGTCAAGATATAGCCAATGATTCCTTTCCCAAGGCTCGCAAACCAACTTCCAACCTTTCCAAACCCTTTTCCAACTTTATTTCAAATCCCCTCAGTTGCCAAATCATGTATCTCATGGTGTATCTCTGTGATGTTACTTATATACTTTCTCAGATCCTTACTGTGGTCTGGGGTATAAGTATCGCACTGTTGAACCCTCAGGATTTTACAGACTCCGCCCTCTTTTGCCAATAGCACATCTAAAGCAAGACGGTTTTGCATCACCATAGCTCTTATCGATACCATCTCTCCATCTACGAGTAACAATGACTGAGCTGTATTGACCAACAACTTATCCACTATATTTGACAACCTTCTGATCTTGACATCATTTAAGACCACTCCCAAACTAGGGGTCTTATTTACAAAGAATTAATGCAATGCGATGCTGAAAGCCATTTGGCTGTGCCACGCTGCGTTAATTTCGAAGCACAGGGATGCGTCATATCTACAACGATATGACCAAACCCTTTCCTCTCCCCTGCTCTGGCACACAATTAGCTGCCTGCGTCACAGGGATGATTGTTTATGTGCAGGAAGGGACACCTTCCTGCACATAAACAATCACAAGAGGTGAGTTCCTCGTTCTATGAGTGCTGCAGAATGCAGCACACGTAGAAAGAGGGAAAAAAACGAGGAGAAATGAATACATTTCTCCTCGTTGCGCCTCCCTACTCCTCCTCTGGGGAGGCGTAGCATTGAGACGCATTTCCAGATTTACGATTTCTCGTAAATCTGGAAATGTGTCAGGTTCCATGGGTGTTGCGTGAAAACACCCACAGCAACGCCCATGGAACGCCCCTTTCATGCAAAGTGCTGCCTGTAAAGGGGATGTATTTACAAGGATAGAAAAAGCCACGCATGGTGGCTTTTCGTGTCCTTCTAAATATGGGGCAGCAAAATGCGTCGCCTGTTAGTCACAAAAAGTGATGCACCGACGGCGCAAGGGGCTTGTAAATAAGCCCCTAGGTATCATTGCTCAAAGCACATCTCCTACAATCTCTTCTGCACTGGTACCATGTTTCTCTCTGTGCGGTGACTTCCCTTCCAAACTCTTCAAGTCCTCTACGTGGTGTATCTTAGAAAACACAACAGCCACGTAACAAGTGCCATACCAATTATCCGGCAATCGAGCATACGCATTTTTCCCACACACAAAATACACATTCGGCACTACTTGCACTGCATCCTGCAAGAACTTCTTTGAAGAAGCATCAATTAGAAATGTGTGTTTGCATGCACTCTGCTCTACAAAGATGGCATCATAATACTTCTGTACTTGTCGAATGCAAAGCTTTTCTCTGTGTTCCCAATCCCGCTCCACCTCAGACAGACAACATCGCTCCCCATCTTCGCAAGAAACCTCAAAACCTGGCTCTTCGACAGACCCCCTCCTTGATGGAATGGAACCTGCACCCCCCCTCACCCCTAGCGCCTTGAGACCCTTACGGGTGAGTAGTCGCGCTTTAACAAACTCCTGATTGATTGATTGGTTGAACCATAACTTCCCTTAGCCTTGTGAGCTAGCTCTTCCTTGGTCCATTTGAAAACCTCCTCCCTACTATCAAGTTTGACTGTTAGTCCTCTATGTCTATCTTCTACTTGCTCTAAAAACTTCTTTTCTATCTCAGTTAATATACATGTTAAATTGTGTCGATGTGCATAAGCTGTGTCTAGTGTAGCAGTAGGTATACAATACTTTCCCATTCTATCTTCTTACTTGTGATAGTCATATTTGTTCAGATGCTTATAGACTGGAATTTCTGAAAGCACCAAATCATAATTCGAGAAATAGTACTCGTAATGACCTTTTCCATAAAACATGCTAAGAAGCAAACTACAACTAATTCCATACGTCAAGGGCAGGTGATGATAGCTGACATCCTCCTCGACAGAGGCAGGCAATTGCATGCACACATAACAATCTCTCACATCCATGGTATGCACATACTCATACAGCATCTTCACATAAGCATGCAATGTATAATCACCCTTGGACAAATCTACATGCAGTAAGCGACTAGTTTCCTCTATCAAAGCATTGTCAGCTCCTAATGTACCCTCTTTTGTGCTAGAAGTGGTAGGTGTGGACGTCCCAGGTGCTCCCACTCCTTTAACTTCAGCTTCATGTGAACCTATTGTGGACATAATAATGACTACAGCTATTACTATAATCACTCCTACAATAAGTGTACCTATTCTACATTTGTCTCTATAGTTCGAATTTCCAGACTCCATTTTCAACTGAGTTTGGATTATGGCTGTAAGAGGATCAATGCAAGGTCTCTTTTTCTTCCTCTCACTGTTGCACATTAAAGTTCATAAACAATTTGTTGAAATCGTGAAAACAGTTATCAGTCTTTGGAACAATATTTACACAACTTGAAAGACTTCCTTAGCCCTCTTTCTTCTTCTATGGAAAGGTCCCTATTTTATTCTACTTCCACTTGGGCCTAGGTACCTTCTCAAGCAAAAGGATTTTTATTTACAGTTCAAAGTTCAATTTACATCCCTTATGAGGTCAGAGACACCTTCAATGACACGCTGCAAAACTTTAATGCGAAAAGCTGCAATCTCCTGAGCTGATGGTTGATTCCAAAAGGTTGGAAACTTGAGATCTTTTAAAATCAATCTCCGTAAGCCACTCAGTCTCGGTGGATATGTCAGAACTCCATTAGCCTCTACTGCAGGGACTAGCAGCTCAATCTCAGTTATCAGCATTGACGTCCCGGACCTCACTCTCCCCGGCATTTGTAGCAACGTAAGTCCACTCCGGAGAGGCGTATCTCTGGCACAGTACTCTCGCTCTCCTTGATCTCCTCAGGCTCCCCATAGCTTGTTCTGTCTCACTTTGAACGGATTCAGATGATTTAGATATGGGAGCAAGGTCTCTCTCTGATGCAAGTCTCAGATTCTGCCTTTTCTGTCTCACAGGCCACAATTCTCTTGCAACTTCAGCTTTCTTTCGTAGCACCCGACCACTTTCCACACCTGTGTCTTCAGCTGAGTCAGACTCTATACCACTCACAACGTTACTGTCTCCCTCAGAGTCTTTACCTGGGCATTGTGTAGCATGACTGCCGTCATCTCGACTTGGTGGGTATCCAGCATCTTCAGGAACCCCCACAGCTTGGCTTGCCCTCTTCGGTGGTCTTGCAACTATGGCTGGAGTCACTTCAGGGAGAGGAGCTGTTTCTTCCGAGGGCCCTAAAATTCTGCTGGTGTGGGAGGCATGTATCCAGTTTGGCAAACCTCCACACTTCACAGCAGTGTTCATCACCCAAATCACCTGATAGGGACCTCGTCAAAGTACATCAAGACAGTTCTTCCTCAAATGTTTTCGGACCAGGACCCAGGACCCAGTCCCCCGAACCCAGGTCATGGCAGAGGTCCTTCGAGGTCGGTGCAGTCGCAGCTTCAACCTGGTGAGACACAGAATGAACCACATCAACCAATCCTTTGCAGTAGTCAAGAACCAAATCATCAGTGATGTTAATTAACACTGTGGATGGAACTGTAGTTCAGTGCATCGCTCTCCTCATGAGGATTTCATGGGGTTATAGCCCAGTCCTCCTGTCTGGAAGGCTTCTCATACTCATCAACACCAAAGGCAATGCATCAGGCCAGTTCAGCGACGTCGAAGAGCACACTTTTGCTATTCTCATCTTTAGAGTCCAATTTATCTGCTCCACCATTCCTGATGCTTCTGGCCTGTAGCTACAGTGCAGTCTTTGATCGACATTCAAGGCAGTGCACAAAAACTTCATGATCTCACTATGGAAGTGAGTTCCTCTAGCCAACTCCGAATGTAGTTGGAAACCCGAACTGCGGGATAAGCTCCCTTAGCAATAACTTGGCTACTGTGAGGCTATCACACCTTCTAGTCCAATATGCTTCCACCCACCATGAAAAGATGCACTCTATAATCAGAATGTATCACAAACCATTGTGTTATATTCCATATAGGTACCATAATATAGGCCCTGGTAACTTCATTACCCTTCACTAAGATAGACAGAAGAGACCGAGACTTCCCTGCCGACACACTGACCAGAGACGCTGAGGTTCCTGCATGCAGACACTCCAGCTCGCATTAGTCTAACATCCCTTGCGGGGTGTCCAACTCAAGACCAGGAAGGGGTCCTACAGTCTCTCACTTCAGGTAATGGGGTTGACTAAATCCTAGAAGGATTCTTGGCTTAATACCTACATACATGCTAGGTACACTTAGGTACATCTAGTTAGGGAGGCATCGTAGGAGTACGCATTTTTTTTCATGTGTTTTATATACTCTAATGTATTCATGATTATTGAAAGATGGTAGAGCTATACCATCCATTCACCTTTTTAGTACTGCTAATCATTTATATCTTATACTGTCTAACGGTTGTTGCAGCTCCTTTATTTTACACCAGAATAACAACTGTTCAATAAATGCTTATTGAAAAACGCCCAGCCTGTCTTATTCGGTGTATCTCTCTGAGACAGACTAAGTAAGCACGAGTGACTGAGCGAAAGGTAGTATATTGTTTCCACGGTCCTGAGGGATCAGGGTTGTCATGTTCGATGGTTGCCAGGAACTATTCTCTCCTTGGTAAGAGGAGATTCTAGTGGCACTGTGAGCTTGTTGGTACAAAAGGGCCAACATACCCGGTGGGGGTGTTCAGAGTCAGTCTGACACCAATCCTACAGTGTATGTTGTCTAAACGCGCAGATCCTGTATACTTTTTTAGGAACTACAAGACATGGCGCCGCCAACGTTGGTTGGGTACTTATTTAACAGTAGAATCTGAGTAGTTCAGTCGTGCTATTTCTCAGAGACCCCTTCTCACAAATCTCTAGAGACGTCTGGAGTGGGAGGGCACAAACTCCGCCACGGCTGAGTAGGCGAAAAGTACTATTTATTAGCTGTTGGTTAATCAAGCTTGAAGGACGCAGTGTTCCTAAAAATTGTGCAAAACACCTTATCTTAGTACCCTTGAAAAGTTATTTCGTGTTCTAAACACAATGACTAATCAGGTCTTAGACCCACTAAACATGCCATTGCCGCTCTCGGAAGACGAGGAAGATTCAGACGCAATACATATTGCGGCAAACATTAGAAACGCAGTCACCCTGAAACTGCTTGAGCATGGTTTAACACCTAGGGCTGGCATAGTAGCTTTCGTGATTGAGGCACACGAATCATACAGAACAGAGGTATTTTATTCGTGGGTTACATTCCCAGCAGCAAATGCAAGAACAAAAACATTTCAGTACTATATAGAAGATGAACCACCAGTGGAATATTGTCCGTATGAGGACATTGAGGTTCCGCTCACGTACCAGGAACATTTATACTGGTTTAAAGGCGTCCTACCCCATACAAGAAGTAGAGTAAGACTCGGCCCGCTCGGAAGAGAGGGAGCTACATGGCCAATATTAGCAGCCTACACACCACATCCGGACATCCGAAACAATGCCAGGACCAGACTTACTCATAATTCACAAAGAATTAATAAAACTTTACAGGAACATGACGCAATTCGTCATGAGGACACTTACAGTCCAGCCAGCGATGGCAACAACAAATACAGCTTACGTTCAAAACACAGCAACTAAGATTACACACCAAACATTACACTCAGTAATGGGTAAAATGCCGGCAAAACGTGAACAAATGCCATTCTGGGTAGCTCAGAAAATAACACAGTTAGAAGCAGTATTTCCGAATACTAGCCCTTATGAGAAACACAGAATGCTGACAATCTGCTTGCCCATGGGGATAACACCACAGATAGAGGATTGTACCTCTTGGGGTACAGTTTTTGCTGCCATATATACCAGAACTCATGGTATACCGTCCTTAGTAGTAATACCAAATGTATTAAAACATATACAAAATGAGTACGGAGCAGAGCCTGCTCTGAACTTAGGGATGAAATTACTAGGTAATTATGCCCAGGTATCAGCTATAATATTAGCAAATATTAAAGGGGAGGCAGCATCAGTGGCTATCCGCCAACGCCTAAGGGAGTTCAGTCCTTTAGAACAGGAGCACGAACTACCTAAAATAATTGAAACTGCATATACAGAATTAGGCAGGGACAGTTTGGGTGGAAAAGCATTAAAACCACAACTGATGGGTAATACCGAAAAAGAGACCATCAAGGAGACACCTGCTTCATCAAAAAAAAAGTGGGACAATAACATAAAACAAAAAATTAAAGAAAACAGATCTCAATCCAGAGGTAGATCTCCTCAATCAATCAATCAATCAGGGAATTGTAACGCGCTACTCACCCGTGAGGGTCTCAAGGTGCTGAGGGGGGTCCGCAGATCTTCTCCTCCACAGGAGCCCTCCGAAAAGAGGTATAACGTTAGGAATAGGGACAATATTAGGAAAGCTGACAGGTATCAGGATACTGTTCCTCTCGTTCCTTTCAGGGTTCAACAAAAAACTCCGAGAGGGAAGGACGGTCAGACAGACAAGAAGAGCGTACAAGGTCCAGAGACAAGCAGCATGCTCAAGAATATACTTCCAAAAAAGAAGATAAACAAAAACAAAAGCAACAGTTCAAGAAAAAGAAGCTTGCAGGTCTAAAGATCAGACATGCCCAGAATTCTGAGGACTCGACTACTGAACGGGCAATGGGCTCTGACGATGCTAGACAGTGCGGCAGAAGTAACAATAGCTCGCCAGAAACTGATGGAATTTCTGGTGACAGCGGACTTGAATGATTATATCACGGTGGAAACACCTGATACTAGGGTAAGTGTCCCACATAAATTGTATGAAATAACACTCCAAATGGAGGGGGACAAATGCAGGACAGTTAGAGGTCTCTTTTGGGAGAACCTAACGTTCGGCTATGACATTTTGTTAGCTGAACAAGATTGGCCGCCAGCATTCGTCATGGATTGCCCTAGGGGAGAAACAGTAATTTTACCAGCATTCTCCGACCATGTTCCCAAACATTTAAAATATACTTATGCACAGGAGTGGGCGGTAGCCCAAGCTCCGGCGTTATACAAAAACCATGTTGGATGGGATGATGATTCAACCCACCACATAATTCCATTGAAAAATAATCCAACTGCACAAAGGCAGTATCCAATAAAGCAAGAAGCTAAAAAACAGGTCAGGGAGATCTTAGATCAACTTGAATACCAAAGGGTGATTGAAACTTGCACCACTCAAATGAATAACCCTTTGCTACCCGTATCGAAACCGGACAACACATACCGTCTAGTGTTGGATTACAGACATTTAAACACTTGCACTAAAACATTTGCAGTACAGAATGCACACAGTGCCGCATTAATGAATAACATTGTGCGGAAAGAATACAAAACGACACTAGATATCTCAAATGAATTTTTTTGCCAAAATATAGCACCTGAGAGCAGATATTTGACAGCATTCTCAGCGCTAGGGTCCCAGCGTCAATTTTGTCGACTCCCCCAGGGGTATAAGAACAGCCCGGGGTTGTTTTCGGCTAGGGTAACTGAATTACTTCAAAATTTGGATGAGGAGGCATTGTCCTACGTAGATGATATCTATCTGACGGATGATGACCTGGAGGAACACTTGAACAGAGTAAATACCATAATTTTGGGATTTGCCTCTGAGGGTTACAAATTCAACTTCAAAAAATCGAAGATTGCCCACCTTAATGTCCTTTTTCTAAGATATGAGCTTTCAAGTGAAGGGAAAAGCCTAGCAGCTAACTTTTTGGAAAAATGTGCGCTGCTCCAACCTCCAAAACATTTCAAAATTTACCATCAATCCTGGTATTCCTGAACTTTGGCAGAACATACATTTTGGATTACGCAGAAAGAGTAAAACTTTTCTACGATTTAATAAAACCTGATTTCTCAATCAGACAATGGACACAGGAACACACTGATATCCTTTGTTCTTTACAGGCAGACATGACAGCTTCAAAACACTTACAGACACGCGTAAATGTATGCAACCTGGTGATCCGTATAGTTGCGGGTCAATCTGGGTACACCTATCTAACATATAATGAAGGTGAGACAGTACCAATAGAGTGCAAATCACATTTGTACACAAATGCTGAGATGCGCTTTGCATCAACAGAAAGAATTCTGACAGCAGTACAGACTGCTGTAGTAAGAGAAAGGGCTCTGGCTCAAGGGAAGCGTATAATAGTTGTGACCCCAGTTCCAGCCTTAGAGGCTGCGACAAAGGCAAGCGTTCCCAATGCTAAAGCCTTACATCCAAGATGGATACAATGGGCTAATTCTCTCACTGCAACAGATGTAGAATACAGGTACGACCCAAATTTAAAAACACAAGCATTTCTGCAATACTAACAAGAATATCCTCTACCAAATGAAATAATGCCTCTAGATCAGTATGAATATATAATTTACACTGACGGTTCTGCTCAACCGGCCATAGGGAGTAAACAGCAATACAGTGCAGCATGTGCTATCGTTAAAGGTCGCATGCAGGATGGAAAGTTTTATCCGAGTTGTATAAAAACACAGTCTCTAGGAGACTGCATGGCACAGCTAGCAGAATTAAAAGCACTAATATTGGCACTGGTAAATACGGATCGAGAATTCCCCACACTAATCGTGTGTGATTCCTTTTACTGTGTACAGTCATATAATGAATATTTACATCACTGGAGACAAAACGGGTTTAAAGATGCAAAAGGTGGCACAGTAAAGCACAAAATGCTATGGGAACAGGTAGTGGAATTGAAAAACGAACTACCAAGAGCTCACGTGATACATACACTGAGTCATCAATGTGATGGCGTTCACGTTGAAGGGAATTCATTGGCTGATGAAGCCGCAAAGGTGGCTGAACGCACGGCTTCTGTAGCTGCAATCACTCGTTCAAAAACAAGAATAGAAGGTGAAATAATGGTTGCGATTATTGCTACATGCAATAACTCAGCAGTACCGAAAATGTTTCCACTCAAACACTCCTACAAGTAGATGCAAACAATGTTCCATTTGCTCAAATTCCTGGAGTGGGGGATAGAGTAATACCAAATATGGATCGCAGGTTAGGATTAATACTAGCAGCACACGAGGGTATAGGGTCTGCACATGCAGGAGTTACAGTAACTGTCTCTCTATTGAAACAGCGCTATTGGTGGCCAGGACTAAGAAAGCAAACTAAGGACTATGTCTTGAAATGCAACATCTGTCAGCAGATGAAAGGCTCCACAGTAACACGTCCAGCATAGACACCATTACTAATATCAGACAAACCACTGGTGTGTGTCTATTTGGACCACTGCGGCCCCTTATAATCTGATGGGGCTTACAAGTATATCATGGTCGCAGTAGATTCCTGCTCTAGGTTCCTATGGGTGTGGCCCCAGCGCTCGCTGACGCTCGAACTGTTTTAAAAGATTTGCGAGTCTTTATAAGGACATACGCAATTGGCACATTACATTCTGACCGTGGCCCCGCGTTTAGCTCTAGGGCTTACAAGGAAGCCATGGGAAGTTTGGGTGTAGCATTGCGGTACTCCTCTCCGTACCATCCCATGGGAAATTCGGTTGTGGAGAGGAAAAACCGGGACTTAAAGCAGTCTTTAACAGCTAGAGTATTAGGCTCTGGTGGAAATTGGGTAAAACATCTGTATGAAGTTCAAAGGGCATTGAATAATCAGCCAAGAAGCTCTCTAGGGGGTGTTACTCCTTATGAGGTCCTATTTGGGACAAGAATGTGGGTACCTGATCTTGATTGCGAAGGCACAGTTGCGAATGAAAAACCTTTTGACATCCATAAACGTTTGGCTGTTTTACAGGACCTGAATGAATCCAGGGCACTACAGAGTAATGTTCAGGTGAAAAGGACCGCCACTGGGGAAGCAAAAAGTGTCCCGGCAAGACCTGTCTGGATCCCTAAAGTTGGGGATCTGGTCAGAGAGAAAATAGCGGACAAAAAAGAATTTGGGTCATCATACAGAAAGCCTGTACCTGTCCTAAGGGTGGGCGAAATTTGCGTAGTCGCGCTACGCAAACTTCCGTGAAACAGTAAAAAATCTCCGTGAGCACGCGGAAATTCCGCGAACACGCGGAATTGCTTGCCCCGCCTGTTCGCGATGTGTTTTTGCGTGCTCGCGGGGAAATATGTCGCTAACTTGACCATGCGGTCGCTCTTGGGTGCGGCCATCTTGTTTTTCACTTGGCCCGCCCGTTCACGATGCTTATTTCCTGTTCCGGGTCGCGTATTATGTGTTACGCGACGCTTTTTGCGTGTTCTGGGGGAAATATCGCGCGAATTTGCCCATGCGGTTGCAATGGGCGCGCCCATCTTGTTTTTCACTCTATTGCTGTGGTTCTGGGCCTGCTTTTCTATCCTCCCTCTATCTTTGCAATCCTTTGTTTCTGTACACTTTTTTAAAATCTTTTTTATTTATTATCTATCTCTCTATTTGCCTGATTCTATATTTAGACTTTTTTTCTACTTTTTGTGACTTTTTCTAGTACTTTTTGACTCTTTTTCTATAACTTGCTTTTTTCATTTCTTTTACTTACTTTTCAAATTCCTCCCTTTTCTTTTCCACCCCCCGAGTCCCAGAACCATGGCCAAGGATGTGGGCAAGGCCAAGGGCAAGGCTGCTCGCAGCCGCGACCCAGTGCCCACACGGGGTGTAGGAATGGGCCTTATTCGGTGAGGTGGAGGTGGCCGCACTGGTTTTTTTTGTACAGCGCCACCTCTCCTTTACCCTGGCAGGAGGCGGCAGGCCTGGGTCCGGGTACGGGCTACGGGAGCGTTGCCAGCGGTGGGGAATGGTGTGCCGGGCAGTGTTTTGCTGCTCTGGTGTCCGGCGCACCGATACCCAGCTGACGCACCGGTGGTCCGATATCCTGGACCGTGAGCAGGACCTGCTGGACCTGCTAGGAGTGGAGGTCCCGGGGCCTGGTGAGTAGCTATTTAATGTTACTACTTTGTGTTCTTCTGCTCTGTGTTATATATTGCGAATATATTTTTTTTCCCGAATAGCAAGAATGCTGCTGCTTACATTGCAGGTAAATTACGTTTAAAAATCTTTTGTGATTGCTTATGACACAGGTGCTCGGCGCTACTAATCTCTTACTTGTTTGCAACTTTGCGCTCGCTTGGCATGATTATGTAAGAGTTTACTTTAGAGAACTTAAGTTAGGTAATGCTAGAGAGACTCTAGTCCTTCCTTTGTCCTCCTGCCACTAAGAAGAGATAGTGGTGGATTGATATGTTTAGTTACTTATTAGTAGGTAATTTGTTAGTGCTCTGCGTGACACATCCTCTGTCATGTCACGTGTTGCTGAGTGCTGCTTACCCCAGTCCTTAGTAGAACCTTTTGTAGTGTGTTTAGTGAGTGGTAATAGGCTTATCACTAGCAGAACATCAGCAGGAACCAACCAACAATTCGGTGTATGCAAAAATTTATGCACGTGTCCTCCATCTATGCATTTTTGAGGACTAAAATAAATGGAAATGCAGACTTAGTGAACAATTGTCCAATCCGGAATAGGTGGGCTAGGTCAGGTGGTACTTAGGCTTAGTTAGTATTTTGGAATCAGAATGGAACACTGTAATAGTGTTCATAAATAATAATAAGACGGACCGCGAATCCCGCAATACTAGTCGACCAGATTTAGATAGGTCAATTTTATTGCAATTGTTGTTTCCAGAAATGTTTTTTTGGAGCGTTTTTGCAAATATTTTATTTGTTTCACACCAATCATCCATGTTTGTCTCTTTCTTTCTTACATCTTTCATGATCAGCACCCAGGGGCAAGAAGACGGGGTCGGAGTCGGCGGGAGCTGGAGATGCCTCCCAGGGCCAGGAACGCTCCTCTACCGAGGGCTCTGCTGCTGGGCCCAGTAAGTCCTCCTGTTGTTAATATTAATAATTATACTTCCCTAACTTTTACTGCACCTTATTTTTTCCGAACTATTATTTTGATTTCCTAATTCTATTTTTTACAAAATCTTCTTCGATCAAGACAATCTGTTTCTAAATTCTTGTTATCCCTGCCTCTAACTGCCTCTGCTATGACTCTCTGTACTACTACTATTAGTCTGTCTGTAGCTAAGCTTGCCCAGTTGGCCACTCTTTATTTAAAAGGTTTTAAATAAAACTCAGATTCACCAATCGCTATAGCCACTGAGTCCAGTCCTTTGGGTTGTCCTCTTCTAGTCTTCTTAATCTTGAGGCTTTTCGACAATTCCCACCAACAAAATGCCCAACCAGATATTTTACTATTTTTGATAGGATAGGACATACTATTACTACTACTGTTGTAGGGATTCTGCACATACAGAACTATGCACAAGAAAATAGGACGTTGGTGATAGGAGGTTGGACCTTCCTCACACCTCACCCACCATCCGCTGACCGACTAGCTATAGTGTCTCTAAGTTGGCGGGGGTATGCCCAGACGTGGGTCCCTTGCTCACTTTGCCACTGGATTCAAGCAAGCCTGGCTGATGACGGCTGAAATGCCAGAAACCGGTCCTAGGATGCTTGTTTCCGGTCCAGGGAAGACATGGCTTGGCAGTTCGGGCTGGACTGTTCCCATGAGGCACAGGGTCAGACTGATTTGCATATGGCCGTGTCTGAACTGGGGTGGTGGAGTGAGCTAAAGAATGATGATGGCTTAAACCCAGATCAGTTGACTGGGGGTGAGTGTTTGATTGGCTCAAACGTTCCGTCCATCATCCCCTTTTGTATCGCTTTGGTCGCCCTAAGTTGGCGGGGGTATGCCCAGACGTGGGTCCCTTGCTCACTTTGCCACTGGATTCAAGCAAGCCTGGCTGATGACGGCTGAAATGCCAGAAACCGGTCCTAGGATGCTTGTTTCCGGTCCAGGGAAGACATGGCTTGGCAGTTCGGGCTGGACTGTTCCCATGAGGCACAGGGTCAGACTGATTTGCATATGGCCGTGTCTGAACTGGGGTGGTGGAGTGAGCTAAAGAATGATGATGGATTAAACCCAGATCAGTTGACTGGGGGTGAGTGTTTGATTGGCTCAAACGTTCCGTCCATCATCCCCTTTTGTATAGCTATAGTGTCTCATTAGCTCCCCGAACCCCCCGAAGATACCCAATGTTTAGACAACCCAGACCATAACACTACACTCCCGACCTCTCAGAGTCGTGGAAGCAATGCACAGTGCACACCCTTTTGCTCACTCACTTGTGTAAGTCCACACCAAATACCACAGAGTCTATGTAAGTTCAAAAGGTTTATTTTCAACTAACAAGCTCTGTACGTTGTTCTATAATGCAGTATACGAGCCAGCACCAACAGCAAAATGCATAAGATTAAAACAATAAACATTGTTACAACTACAAGTCCATAGAAGACAAAAGGGGAAATCAATCATGATGATAACTGAACCGTGGTGGAAGAACCACCCTCCCCTTGGTAGGAATATAGTTTATATAAAATTATAAATGAAGATCTCTGAGCGAATTCTGGGGGACCCCTCACCTTAGAAGAACCTAGAAGTACTGGTTACATCATAAGCTCTGCAAAGCTCTGGTTCATAGAAGGGAATCTTCCGTCTGTTATGAGAAAAATGGTGCGCGTTAGTATTTTGCAAGCATTTCTCAGTTGTGCCAAAAAGTGTAGCATGTTATGGCTAAACAATACGGACTGACCACCAGAACTCCATAACAAAGTGGCTTATTTTTCGACCCTGTACGCAGCGCTCAGACAGTAGCAGTATGATCTCATGTGGGCTCAAAGGCGTCTTACACAACAAACTGCGAGGTAACGTCCGTAAAAATAAAAGACACAAAGCTAAAATGGTTGCATGGCTCAGGCTAACTTAGCAAAGACTAGAATGACCCTAGTAGGGACCATGATATAACACTACTAGTGTCTACTGTACTCTAGTACCCGATTTGTACTAGTGATGTATGTTGTATATGTATTAACTTTTTTTCAATCTTGCTAGTGAAAAAGAATAAATAGGAGGAATGTGTATATGGCATCTAAAAAATGTGTAATGTTTTTTCTAGGCGTACTACCAACCACCAGTGCCGGGGCCAGCGGCGATGGCGACGCGGCCATTTCGGAGGGAGCAGGAGATGCGGCAGTTGCAGGACCTGCAGGGGGTGAGCCACCAGCAGTGGCGGGCGGTGGTAAGTTATATTCCTTACTTATTGACATTACACTCGCTGCAAGGGTGTACACTGTACTGTTGAGACTTAGTAAGTAAGAAGTTGTTGTGAACAACGGTTGAAGAAGACACCCTTTACTTAGCATTAGTAATAGCATTAGCGGCGGGAGTTGAGTAACCAATGGCCTCTTCTATCTGACTTCAACTCAGCTGTGAAAGTTTTATGGAGAAGACTAAGTCAGTTCAGATGACCTTGATGGATGTGTTGAACGAAAAGGGTAAGAAGGGTGGAAGGAGGAAGGACGGGCGAGATGTAATATTTATGACTGGCAGAGAAGGATACGTGGGATGCATGCATAGGTGGCTGATAGGAATCAGATGCATGGGTGGTTGAAGGATGGGTGGAAGGTGAAAGAAAAGATGCCTGCCTGGGTGGGTGAAACTGTATGGGTGGATAGCAAGAATCCTCAGTGGTGTTTGGGTCAAACTCAAAGCCAAGGCAAGCAAGAAAGGAAGGACGCATGGGTGGTGGTTTAAAAAAAAAGAACAAATGTTTGTTGTTGGTGAAACAAACTAAGATTTGTTGAGAGATTAGGAAGAATGACAGACTTTTACTTTGAATGGATGGATGCCTGGATGGTATTCATCATAGATAGCATAGGTGGAGACTGTCACTGGATGAAGAGTCTTAGTTTGAAGAGAATGTAAAAGAAACCACGCCAGAGTAGCAAAGCCGAGGAGAATATAAGTTGTATTTTCAGAATAATCCCTTGACTCACAGTAGTTTGCAAGCACAGCATATATATTGTGTATGTATGTAGTTATCAAGCGCCTTCCTCCGACTCAGAGGACAACTCCCTACCTATGTTAATTTTTTTTCGACTGTGTCAACCAGCCTGCCATGGGTGGCCTATCGGCTGGTTACACAATCAGTCAAAACAAAGTACCTCATGTTGTCCCATATATAAGCAATGATCATTGGATCAGATATCATCTGCCTTTTTGTAGTAGTTAGGGCAGGGTGAAAGTGAAATTAAGCAGTTGCCCTTGATGTAACAGAGTATGGCCATTGGCCAGTGCCACCCGTAATAGAAAAATACGAGCTTCCCCACCCGCAGACAGTAGTAAATAAAACTAACGTGAGTCTGCGTCATGACTCGAGTATGTTTGTCTTGGGCGCAAGCTGACTGAGCTGGCATGCCGGCGGCGGCTACAACAAGGTTATGTTAATTTCACAAAACAAGAGAGAAGAAGAAGACTGGTGTACTGTGTACTCGAGTACATACATAGTGCTAGTATAATGCCTGAAACTCCCACAAATGTTACAGGCCGAGGAAGTGGGAGGATAGATACATACCACAAATGTTATGTACTGTGCTTGCTAGTGCTACTGTGCCACTATGTGTTGAATTAATTTGTGTTACTGTTTTGCTAAGAGTATTGGTTAATAGTTTTTTTTTCTTTCTTGATATAGCTACTCCTTCCCAAGCAAAACCATCCAGGAAGGAGTTGGAAGTCATGGCCCAGCGCCAGAAGCTGGAGGCCATCTGCCAAGAATACCGGTCGGCTGGTGACTCTGGCGGAGGAGGAGGCGGCAGCATCTGCAGCCTCCTCCAATGCCCTGGACCCCAGCCAGGCCCCTCCAGCGGTACGGCGCCGTGGTCAGGCAGCTGCCCGCCGCCGCACTTCCACATCCAGCACTGCTGCCCCCCCGTGGATGCAACTGCAAGGCATATGCGCGCCGCATGCTCCTCCGGAATGCGCGTCTAGAGGAGCAGTTAGAGGAGGTGAAAAAGAAGATAAAGGTCCTGGAGAAGGAAATCCGAAGAGCCCGCCGATAACTTGACCCTGTTGGATTGCCCCTTTTTTAATCCTTTCTTTGGTGGGTGGGAATTGGGTGTTGCGTTGGGGTTTATGGACATTTTGGACATTGGTTGGACTTTCTCGTTTTGGACATTGGTTGGGGTTAGGGAGCGGGGTGGGTGGGGTGTTGTGGGACTTTTTTACATAGTTTATTTTTGTTAGGGTATTAAATTATATTTATACTTATAGCAATACCTTGTTAATGTTTTGTGGAGGGGGTTACTGTTTTACGTCACATGGTTTCCTTGCTGCTGCAGGGCTGCACCCAGTGTTTGATTTAATAATATGCCGATTTTGTAACACACAAACAGATAGATGTGGTACCCCTCACTGAGTGACTTGTCCTACTAGTACTGTCAGTCTCTCCTCCTAGTCCATTATTATACCTTCCCCAAACTTCTTATCTTACCTGTGATTGATGTTTAAGTTAGGCACAGAGATGGCTGCATGGCGGTGATGTTTTGGTTTCCCAAGAGAATGGAGAAGATGCCATGGTTGTGGTGGTAGTAGTAGACACTGGCAGTAGCATTTGCAAAAAAAGAAAATGAGACAGTCAGTCGCATGAGAGAGACTCTGGGAGGAGTAGTAGAACGAAGTAAATAAAACATAATGGTGGCAGAGATAGCCTAGTACAACAAGTTACAAACTGTAGTTGTGTCGAGTCATTCGACACAAGCGTAACCATTAGTGCTGAGTGTGTAGGAGGATGTTGATGAATCCAATCGATGCCGGAAATTAATTATGATGGATTAGGTTCCTTTGGGAAAAAAATTGACTTGCAAATATATTGAGCATGGGTGGGCAAGCAGAAGAAGATCCTCGCCTTGCTTTGAAATTGAATTAGTGTTGCTTTCACCACATCCGCCCCAGCGTACAATTCATTTAGTCACACCTCAATATAAATCACACAGCCCAGGGGAAGAGGGTTAGGGTTTGATGTATGGTTGGGAAGGGGGGTTTGGGGAAAGGCTTGAGAAAGAAAAAACATTACACATGGACAAACAACAAAACACAATCTTGGCAGACGACCATATCCATAAATCTGTTAAGGAAGAAAAAGCAAATGCATGCATGATGATGATAACTTGATGGTTAATGATAATAAGTAGTACTTACTAACTACTACTAGACAATTAGACAGTACAGGGCAGCAGTATATTATGCAATTTGCCTTGCCTGTCTGCCCTCAGAGAGACTCAAATTGCATAGTTTCTGTTCTGTTGTACCGGGCTTACTTTTAAAAACAGCAAAGAAAATTAAAAAATAGCTGTAGGGATGAATTATAAGCAGAGAGCAAACATAATAGCAACAACATTCGTAATGTTTGAAGATAAAAAATTAATAAAATTATTTAAAAGATGATGAATGTTGATACTGTTACTGTATGTTATCCTGGTCAAATTGGGGAGTTGCATCTCGGCATTCCTCTCGGTCCTCCTCCCTTCCATGGACGCTCCGTTCATCAATCTTGGGTGCCGCCACTGCCTGCCTGATGTGGATTGGTAAGGTAAGTGTGAGTTGTTTTTCCCAGTATAGCACAGGGTAAGGGCCGGCCTGTAATTGTAGATGGAAAAAAAAGGGATATTGAAAAATCAAGGAGAAACAAAATGCATAAATTACGGTGGAGTGCAACAAGAACACTTTCAGAGGCGGCATTGATACATCATGCCTACTCTGTTTCCAGCATTAACCTACAACAACAACAGGACAGAGCAGGCCCACGGCACCCGTGACCCATCCTCCATTTAGCGTACATTTTTTGACTGAGGCAGACAAAGCACATATACAGCAACATAGCATTTTACAAATTAAGTGACTAAATCAATGCACCGCTGTCAGTCATACCACTACACTCGACTCCACCACTACACAGACATGTAGGTTTGCTGTGGTTGTTGTTGACTTGTTTACCTTTTATGCCACTCATGAAACGCCCTGACTTATTTCATCAATCATCTCCGATCCTACTGAGTGACTGTGAAGATACTATGTCACTGTGGTCATCATCATTGTGTTGTCCAACTCAGTGTGCAGTGTACAGAGTGAGTCCACATTCCATATTCAAAATGCAATGGATCGGCCTGCAGTAGAAGTACAATTATGTTATTAAAAAACAAGAAGGGAAACATTGACTTGAGTTACTTTTAGTGTGTAGATTAAATAATAGTACACAATGAATTCACTTCATGCACAACAAACAACAACAACACAAATCACTCAGTCAGCGTCCAATGCATGCCATCATTCATTACCTGTTCCTTCTCATCTTAAGTTAAGCGGCAGTCTCTCTCGGCTCGGAAAGGAGGATAGCTATAGTAGTCATCATGTTCCACTTCTTTTGGAGGGACTTAACGAGGCAACATTGTCTTTTCTCTTGTATTATTCTGCATTCAATCATCATCTGGATTGAGGGAAATGGATTTAGGGCGAGTCAGGAGGATGGAGGAGCAGGACTCGGGGGAGTGGACTTAAATGCAGACAGCTGCAACTGCAATATGGCAATAAAAAGACTAGAAGACGGTGGTGATGGATTTGTTGTGATTCGAAGTTTCGAACCAGAAAGACAGACACACACAAATAAAAGTTAATAAGAAAGAAAGAAAGTAAGAAGTTCAAGCCTAGTTGTCAGGGAAGTATAGCTCGTCCTCAAACTCTGGGGGTTCAACCAGAAGTAGGTAATCATCATCTAACACACTACTTCTGTCACCTAAGTTGCTGTCCTCATCTTCCTGCGTTGATTCATGTATTGTGTAATTCGGTGGTATAAAGTGCTGATTCATTTTGATCATGGTTAACCTCTCCACGTTTTTGGGCGAGAGATTGGTCCTTTTCACGGTTACAATGACACCAGCAGCACTGAAAACACGTTCAGAAGAGACACTTGCGATAGGGCAAGCCAGATAATTTATTGCCAGCCTGCTCAGCACTGGCCATTGGTTCCTTTTCCCATACCAATAATGCAATGGGTTTTGATCAATGTAGACCTCTGTTGGGTCTTTCAGATAGGCTTGGACCATCCGCTCAATGTTCAGGGGTGCTACAGTTTGTTTGGCCTCTTTTGTCTTTGCATCAGCACTGGACCTAGCAAGCCCTTGCTGTAAATACCAATCCTGTGCCGATTTTACTGGGGCTGATGATCCGGTTCTTGCTGTTGTTGTCAATAGTGTTGGTGACCGCTCTGAGCCAAACACACTGCCCTCAGGCTCTGAAGTGGAACTTGACGCCGGATGCCCTGCTGCAGTACTTGTTGTGGGTTTGAGTAGCGGGCCTTTAATTGCCAGCCGTTCATTTTCAAAGTGAACCTCAGCTCTCCAACTTTTGTACCGGGCAACATCCACTTCTGAAAAAGGAATTAATGTCCTACTGTTCAGTGCCGATTTGTACCGTGGATACAGAATTGTGGCACAAATGTAATGTTGTTCTGAAGCAATCTTAGATTGCACCCTTGTATTTCCAGCTAAGCGATGGGATAAGCTCTCCACCAACTCATATGCTTCATTTTTTTCCTCCACACCTGTGTAAGTTTCAGACACCTCCTTCAGCTGTTGCTGTAGCATGTGCAACAATGGGATAGCTTGGCCCATGGTACAGTCCTCCTTGCTGACTTCACGTGTGAAGACCTCGAAAGGAAGTAGCATCTCTGCCAGGCATTGAACTAGGCCCCATTGGTCCATCTGAAGGATCATGCCTTTCACAGTAGCATCCCCTCTTTGCATGACATATTCATTGATTGGTCTGTACTGCTCAAACAGACGGTCAAGCATGTAATAAGTTGAGTTCCAACGTTTTGCCACCTCCTGGATGAGTGCTTTGACTGGCATTCTATATTCACGTTGAATGATCCTCAGCTGCTTCCGGGCTTTAAAAGAATGGCTGAAATGTGTGCATTTTCTTCGGCAGGTGGTCAGTAAGTTGTTGACTATGGCTTCTTTTTTCAGAAAGTCTTGAACAATAATGTTAATGCAGAGCGCCAAACACGGGACCCTGAAATAGGCACCATCCTCCATGGCCTTAAGTACATTACTGCCATTATCCGTGGCAACAAAACCAATGTTAAGCCCTCTTGGGCGCAGCCATTCAAAGACCTTGCTGTTAAACTCTTCCAAAATGTTTGCAGCAGTATGAGATTTCTCCATGGCGAACATGGATACAGTTGCATGTTTCCGAGTAGCATTAAAAATCTCAGCAGTGTCAACAAGACCTGCTTCAGATATCTTTTCTCTAACCCCCACAAAAGAGATCCTGCGTGCAGTGATGCACATGTAATCAGTGGCATTGGCAACTGGTCCACATGTCTGTTGTCAGGTGGATATTGTGAACAGCACTCTGCTGCAAAGCTTGTCCAAGCAATTCCAGCACATCGTGATGTAGTGCTGGAACAGCAACTCTGGCGAAATAGGACCGGCTGGGAACCTTCCATTTAGGGCAGATGACTGACACAAATTCAAGGAAACCCACCCCTTCAAAAAAAGAAAAAGGGAGAAGGTCCAGCGCTAACATTTTAGCAAGCTTCGCATTGTACAAATGTGCCGTTGGGTGGTTGCGTTCGTACTGCCCCTCCGACCTAAGCATGCTGTCAATGGTAGGCTGGAATATTTTCCTTTGTGGTGCAGCTGTCTTCTTGAACCCAGTTAGGCTCAACGTCAACGACGCACTTTTTTCATTGCAGTACTCTGTTGCCTTGGTGTCTCAGCCTGACTCTTACTACGGTGCCACTGAGATGTTGCTGAGGATGTGGGGGTACCACTACACTGCTGGGGACAGGGCTAGAAATGTCTCCCTCTTGTTCACCTTCCACCGCGATCATATCTTCTTCATCCCCACCAACAGCAATGGGTGCAGTTTTACTTTTTGTAACCGAAGTAGGTGAGCCTCCCACTGGATCATGTGGTGTTTTTTTAGATGACTTGTTTGGCCTCCGGTACCATAGTTTGTACCAAGCTTACCCCGACTAACAGCGTGTCGACAAATTGAGCATATAGCAACGTTCTCCTCCTTACTGCTAACCAAAAAGAAGTCCCAAACTGGGGAGGTGAACTTTCTGGTGCTGCTGGAGGTGCCACTTTCAATGCCAGATGAACTGGAGGGTGGGCGTTGAATTTGACTCTGTGCACTTACAGTACCACTACCTACTGAGGTGGTGGTTGAGCTGGATGTAGGTCCCTGCCGGGCCTTAGCAAATGCAAATATGGAAGCTGGAGGTGGTGTTACCTGTCTTGGTGGTATCCGTGCTACACCCCTCGCAGCGATTTGGGATAAGGTAATAATGTTGGTCTCCATCTCCACTGGGCCGGGAGTGATCTTCATGATGACTGGCTCGTCATCATCATCCCCCTCTTCTACATCTACCTCCATAACTCTAAGGCTTTCTGGAACCTTCCTTTTCCCTAGCCTTGTCTTGTGGCGTGCATCACTCTCAGACTGAGCTGGTGGCTTCCAAGTGTCATCTAGATCATCAGAAATGGGGCTTGAATAAGAAGTTGATGGACTAACCCTCCTTTTCCTTGCTGGGGTACTGGAAGACAATGGATCTTCTGAAAGAGTGGCTTGCTCCTCTTCGTCTGCAGGAAGCTTGATTTCCTGAACTGCCCCTACTTCGGGAGGAACAACTACTATTGTGGGCTGTTGTTGCGGCTGTTGTTGCGACTGTTGTTGCGGCTGTTGTTCCGGCTGTTGTTGCGGCTGTTGTTCTGGCTGTTGTTCCGGCTGTTGTTCCGGCTGTTGTTCCGGCTGTTGTTGCCCACTTATCTGCTGAGTTTCCGCCTGCGTTGATTGGGTACTACTTTGCGATAATGACATTTCAACATCACTGATCGTTAGTAGACGGGCTACCTCTGCGACACTCATGGGCTTGGGCCTAGGTTGGTGGGGTGGGCCCGCTGATGCAGAGGTGCTGCTCCCAGCTCGGTCCCCGGACACCGCTGATGCAGGCGTAATTTTTTATTCCCCAAAAACATTGGCCGGCACACCAGTCTTGGTAAGTGGCAGTGCCACTTCCTTCTTCTGTTCCTTCTTCTGACTGGCAACTTTCTTGGTACTGGAGGACCTGGTACCTTTCTTTGGGGCCATCTTCTTCCTTCCGATGTCAGCAGGACGCAGGTGCACAAGTTCCAGAGATGTCTGTGGTCACACGTGGACGTGACGTGGCGCAGTAGGACTTCTGTCTGGCAGTTATGACACCTCCGCCTCTGTCTTTTTGTGCACCTAAAAGCAAAGAAGCCAGGAGAAGAACATCAGTGAAATGTTGCATTTGTTGTTGTGGTTCAATTACTACTAGTACAAACAAACAAATATAATATATAACTTAGTGTGTGGTGAACTTATTATACTGCGACCCTTGGATGACTATACTAGATCTCAGGGTATGATAGAGCCTAGTATTGATATTCATATAGCTGATGAGTCCAATAACTCCCAGAATTTAAATTTAAATCTATTGTCTTGGAATATTGCAGGTATTGGCCAGAAACTATGTGATCATGACTGGCTAAGATATATAGAGAGGTATGATGTTTGTCTATTGCAGGAAACTTGGGCTATAGAGAAAACTTATATAGATGGATATGCATCCTTCAGTGTAGACGCCAAGCCAGCCCTTCATTTTGGTAGAGCTAGTGGTGGACTTTTAACTTTGATCAAGAATGGTCGCTTTAGCTCTGTCACTACTATTGAAATAGACTGTCTAGATTTAATGGGAACTTTAGTCACCTTATCGTCTGGTCTTTCTTTGGCAATTTTTAATATTTATGTAAGGCCAACTCGATCTATTGATACGTCTACGACTTTAGCATTATTGGACACTATATTGGATAAACTATCCCCCGGATACAAGAATTATAGTGGCGGGAGATTTTAACACCGGCTTTGAACCCTGCTCCTTCTTATCTGAGACTACTGTGGAGGAAGACGAGCAATGGGGAATTCCTACATTGCAGGTGCCCCTGAGGAAAAATTTCACATCATGTGCTTTACAGATAGTTTCACTGGTCATTGGTAGAGGTCTTAGAGCCCTAAATGGTCGTACTACCTCTGATCCCCTGTGTGCACCAACATTTAAGAGAGGTATGTGTGCCAGTATAATTGATTATGTATTAATTGATGTGAGATTGTGGCCCCTATTAGCTGATATGAAAGTCAACGTTAGGTCTGATAGTGATCATAACTCTCTTGAAGTGGTACTTGCGGGAGAGCTTTTGGTTTCTGGGTGTGCTGCTATTTTTACAAACGTTCCTGTAGCATTGGCTACCAATAATCGACGTGCTGTTAGATGGCCGGAAGTTATGGCTAACCCGGATGTTTATTCAAAAGTTTATAAACAGTTTATTACCTCTTTTGACCCTTACGAGGGGATAGATCCAGCAGGAATACCTATTTTATCAGTCCATATGCAGTTGTTTGATGGTCTTCAAAAGATATTCTATAGAGAGGTGACTACTACGAAGTCGGTACACTTTAAGTATCACGACTGGTTTAATCCTGCTTGTAAAGTAGCGAAGAATCTATTAAAAATAGCTATTGATGAGGGTGACAGAGGTAAAATTCGTACCGCTAGAGGTTTTTATAAAACACAGCTTGGAAAGGCTAGAAGAGATTGGGAAGATGAGTTTTGGCAGGATCTACTTGCAGCTACAAAAACCAAGGACAGTAGATCGTTTTGGAAATTGGTCGCCCAGAGACACTCCGAAGGAGTAAAATACCCAAGTTTTAATATACCACCTGACAACTGAGTAGCTCATTTTTCATCATTGTATTCGCTAAGGAAGCTTGATGACATTGACAGTGGTACTAATATAGTGGAGGACGCTATTTCGTCATGCATAGTGCAAGAACATCATAATAACCCTGTCAAATTCAGTCTTGAAGAGACAATTTGTGCAATTCAGTCTCTTAAAATGGCCAAAGCGCCGGGACCTGACAAAATCCCGGGTGATCTTTTTAAGTCAGAGCCGTTAATCTGGTCAAGCTATTTTAATCTTCTATCGAATGCTATCTCTGCCGGGGAGCGATCCCTGATTCATGGAGGGGGCTGAGATAATAACTATTTTCAAAAAGGGTGATGCTAATAACCCAGCTAATTATAGGCCAATTAGTTTGCTAGATACTGCACAAAAAGTTTTTAGTCGCCAAATCCTGAACAAATTAATTGAATGGATGGAAGAAAAAGAAATACTTTCCCCCTTCCAAGCAGGTTTTAGAAGTAAAATTAGTACTGTTGATCAGATTTTTAGATTTACATTATTGTACTGGAAGACTGTGCTTTTACGTAAGGGTGTGCTGTATGTGGCTTTTATTGATCTTAGAGCTGCTTTTGATCTTATTCCTCGATCGAATCTGTGGCAGGTTCTTATTAATATGGATGCTCCCAGTAATCTTGTATATTTATTGAGTAAATTACATGAAAACAACTATGCTCAAGTACGCTGGGGACCAAATGGAGAACTAACCGATTGTATTCCTATTGAGCGGGGGTTAGGCAAGGCTGTGTCCTTGCCCCCACTTTATTTTCCCTTTATCTAAATGATGTGGTTAATGTCTTAGAAAACTGTGTAAATGATTCCCCTATGTTAAACGGTAGGAAGATACCAATATTGCTTTTTGCGGATGACTCCCTACTTATTTCAAAGTCCCCTATGGGTCTCCAGATCCTGGTTAATACATTTTTAGGGTTCTGCAATGAGAGGGGACTTGAGCTTAATGTTAATAAAACAAAATTTATGATTTTAGGTAAGGGGGTCAAGAAAGGTAATCTGACTATTCGGGTTGGAAAAGATGTCCTTGAGAGGGTTGAAAACTTTGATTATTTGGGAGTACGATTTATGGATAATTTTAAGTGGTTAGATCAGATCATGAAAAGTAAATTTCTTATTGAGCATAGGTCAAATGCCATTTTGAGAACACAAAAGAGAACGGTATCTCATGTGGTAGCCCCGGTTATGGAGATTTACCGCGCAAAGGCGCAAGGGGCTGCTCTTTATGGAGCTGAAGTATGGGGCTATGTTGATGCTAAGCCTCTTGCACTGGTAGAAAACAGTTTTGTTAGGAAAATGCTATGTCTACCCCAGAGCACACCTCTTATTCCATTGTATTTAGATCTAGGATTGAAAAGAATATCAGATTTAGTGGCTTTGAAAGTCTTGATCTACTGGGTTCGTCTTTGGTGTACACCGGAGCTAGTTGATTATAGTGAATCCCTGACTGATGTATTAAATATACCAGGTGCTCTATCGCTCCCATGGTTTAAACACGTGTTTTCGTGGGTGAGTAGATTAGGTCTCGGTAGATTTTGGGATGACCCTACTAAACTTAAGAAAGTCGATCAGCATCTTCTTAAAACTACTTATTGGAATTTTATCAATGAATGTGTACTAAGGAAAAATTATGTAGGATCTCTGACCAATAGTTTTTTTGATTTTAAATCTACTCCATTATTGGAAGATTATATGGATTTTATACCTTTTGCTTTCCCTAAAAGCCTTTTTATACGGTTTCGCTTGGGGACCTTGCCTATAAGATCATTCACACATAAATGGAATCCTGCACAGTCAGAATTGACTTGCCCAATGTGTAAACAATGTGATGAAAATGAATCGCATTTGCTATTTTTTTGTCCAGAGTATATGTCCCCTCGTAGGAGGTGGATTATTCCGCTTTGCCGGGAATTGGGACTTGTACATTACCAAATTGCATTACGGATTCTAAAAACTAATCTCTCCCCTAGAATAGTTGTAGCTGTTAGCAAATTTTTAGAGGCTATCTGGTATAAGCGCAATGCAATTTTAAAGATTAGATCAGTGTAAGGATTAAGGATGTATTTTATTGCTTTTATTGATTGATGAATTGTTTTATTCTGTATTGTTCTGTTAGGTGTAATTTTTAGGTATTGTCTGTTGTTGGATCATATGTATAGTGCTAATGAAATTATTGTCTTTTAACAATTATGATATTATTGCTGCTGTTATTCTACCCAACTATGAAGCACTATGCACTTTATTTATGGACCTATTGTTGCTATTATATATTTTTACAATTGATATGTAATTTGAGGCACTATGCATTTTAAATATGGACATACTGATGTTATTATTGCTGTTATTGTACATATATTTGTTGCGTCATTGGTCATTTGATGTATAGGATGCTGGTTGATATTATTGCTGCTGTTATTGTACCAATCTATGAAGCACTATGCACTTTAACTATGGACCTATTGCTGCTATTATATTTTTACAATTGAAACGTAATTTGAGGCACTATGCACTTTAAATATGGACATACTGATGTTATTATTGCTGTTATTGTATATATATTTGTTGTGTCATTGGTCATTTGATGTATAGGATGCTGGTTGATATTATTGCTGCTGTTATTGTACCAAACTATGAAGCACTATGCACTTTAACTATGGACCTATTGCTGTTATTATTTTATTTACAATTGTAACGTAATTTGAGGCACTATGCACTTTAAATATGGACATACTGCTGCTATTATTGTTGTTATTGTACATATATTTGTTGTGTCATTGGTCATTTGATGTATAGGATGTTGGTTGATACTTTGATGGTTGCAATAACCGAATAAAGTTATATACTACTACTACTTAGTGTGTGGTGGACGGTCACACTTGTTAGTGTTATATTATTAAATTTTATTAACTCAGTTTAAGTTATTAAAAAAAAACATAACAGTGTAGCCATTTGTGAGACTTTGACAACAAGGGCTTTCATGGTATACTGTGTACACTCAGGAAGGATAGGAAAGAAGAAGAACAAAAACAAAAATACAAATGTAATGGAAGTGGAACCTGTTTGGCATTCATTTGCTCATCACGTCATTCAGGGAGCTGCAGCAGGCAAAGGGGATGGATGGAAGCAGTAAGCCAAGAGGAACATAGGAAAGACATGCAGGCCTATATGGCAAAAGCAGCACACTTATAACTACCACCAGAAATGGCCACCAGCCACATGGACACTCACAGTCACAAGCAACAAGCAGGAGGCCTGGAAAACAATGAACTGAAACAGGCCTATAATAGCCAGGCAAAGGAGGCATGCTAAACAACACAGCTTTGATGCAATAACATGAAAAAACTAAAATCCACAGGGCTAAACAAGGTGTGCAAGTTACACAACAAACACACCACACACAACAAAGGCATTTATTTAACACATACCAAAAAAGTGAAATACCCCACCAAAAACACTTTTTGCAATTCAATCCAATGCCATCCATGCCCTAAATGATGTTTAAATTCAACAGAACATACAGAAACAGTTGTTTCATGCACCCATGACTACCTCTGGGCCTACTGGCTACTCACAATAATTTTTTTTTAAAATGATGAAAAGTACCAAAATTGTAGTTGCAGCAACGGCAATTCCCCAATCAAACAAACAACACCAACTTACTTGTAAAATCTCAAATCCAAAAGTCCTCAAATCCAAAAGTCCTCAAATCCAATGATATATGATGCAGCAGACACAAAGAGTGATCCTTCCAGCTCCAAATCCAAATGAAAGTGAACAGGACATGGACAAAGCACTGGGAGGAGCCTGCTGGACAGGACAGGAAGTTGGAGACTCTGGGGCACTTCCTTCCTCTCCCAAAAAGGTTTTAAAAAAGGAATCCTTGCACCAAAAGTACAGCCAAATGTCAATCTGAGGAGTTTTTTTCATCCAAATCATCATTTTCGAGAAGGTTTTATGCTGCTCCAGATATTATTCTTCTCCAGATTGCAAATATTGCGTGTTCGGCATCGCTGAAGCTCACCAAACTTCCGCCCGGATGTCCGATGGCGCGTCCGAATGACATGTTCGTGATCGCACACTCTTGCGGTGTCCGACGGCGCGTCTGAAATGACGTGTTCGCGATCGCACACTCTTGCGGTGTCCGATGGCGCGTCCGAATGACGTGTTCGCGATCGCACATTCTCGTGGGATCGCGCGGCCGGCTACCAAAATCTCGTGGCGCACGCGAACGGATAGGAAAACTCATCAGCGAACGCAGGGATCCCGGTAAGTCGCTACCACACGCGCGAAAACGCATTTTAAAGCGCGAACAAGGAAATAATCCCGCTACGCCGCGGATCGCGGAATTTTGGGCAATTTCGCATTCTCCGCGGAACGCGGAATTGCCAAAATTCCGCAAATTCCGCGAGCGGAGCGGAATTTACCGCCCAGGGTTAACCTATCCTGGCAGTTGAAGGAACAAGAACAGTACTCCTGCCACCTCTTGCCGGTAAAAAGGAGAAAAGATTTGTCTCAATAGACCTGATCAAATCATACTATGTGGCCGATACTGAGTAGTAGGGTGCGTGGACTCCGAAGTAACAGACACCCTCCGCTCATAACTATACAAGAAGTTCAAACGGAAAGACTCATCACGTTTGAAGGGTCACCTGCACGGAATGAGGGACTAAGCAACAATGCAATGGAACTCGTTCCTCTTGATACTGAAGTTCAAAATGAGAACTCCACTGAAAAACAAATTTCAATTTGACCAAACACAGATATTTACGTCAACATGCCCTAACAAGAGCAAGCTACAGTTTCCACAAGACCAGCGGAATTACCGAAAATTGATCGAACTGCATCTGGCTATTTCATTGACTTCGATACCGTTTCATTGGATCCAAGTGAACCAGAAACGATGCCAGCCAAAAAATCTCATCTACAGTGATTCAAAGATTTTCTGAACTTTCTTAAAAAGACTTACCTGGTATCACCTTGGGTGGAACTCTGGGTAACTACCAGGATACTTTTCTTTCTTTTCTGGATAGGCCTAGTAACTGTCTTTAGTATGCTTATTAGCTGAACTTATCTTCGAGAAAGCTCTGCAGCACAAAAAGTGAATGTGATTCTGAAACCACATTTATCTTCACATCGTGAAAAGAGAGACCTATCATCAGTGAACATTACAGCAGTTCCTATACCTGAATGGTATAGTATAGTGTGGGACAAGGTTGATTACGATATATTTGGCCTGACCGAACTTTTAAAAATATCACATTTATTTAAAATTTCATTGAGTGATATCATTACCTCCAGTACATTTTCCGATGATTGGGATTATGAAACTATAAATAATATGTTGTCTGATTTAGAAAAATCTGCTGCATTTTCTAATAATGAAATGTTGGGAGACACATCAGACTTTGAAACAATGTATTGCTATCAACATTATGGTCATCACTTTCTGCATAAATCTGCTAATCCCAGAAATATTTTCACATACCACCAATGGGAACATTGCCCGACACCGCCGAAAAGCAGTTCAAAAACATTTGCACAGAAATGTTTGTATGTTTCAGGGTTTAACACATCAGACACAGCCCCATATTATTATAAGGTTGCACCAACACCAACACAGAAAAATATGTTGACAAACACCAAACAGATTTATTCTGCTTCCTTTATTGCCCAGTTGTCTGAACAAGGTTTTGACTTTTGGAAAGACACCATAGACTGGCAGGTCCAGGGAACAGAGGCACTATTTAGAGCATGCCTTATTCCTCAGCTAATAATGTATTTAAATGAAACAGTGCAACAAACAACATGTCTTGGACTAGCCAAAAACAAAGATTTGAATACACCTTGAGTGCCAGAACCATCACACACTGAGGGTAACACAACATCACAGGGAGAGGTTACACTAGATGTCATCATGCAATACAATAGATCAGAGCCCGATTGGAAGGGATGGCTGATTTGGCCCACAGACACCAATATCTGTCAAAATAAATTCTTGGGTAAAACCAAAGGGTTTAGCATCAACAGGCCAGATCCACGTTATGTACAGAGACAACACCCAGGGATAGTGACATCATACAGTGTTGAGAAGTTATGCCTCGATTGGCTAAAAACCTCAACACTCACACATGTGAAACAACACTTATCCTTACTTACAGAGGATGTGGACCTACGGGATTTTTTATTAGGTCCTAGGAAGCCACGTCATAAACGTTTCTATTATGCTGTCTATAATGAGATTTGGAAAATATCACAACAAGAGGCCGCGGAAAGATTACGAGAAATAGATCGTATAAATCTAGAGAAGGCTCTAGCAGTGGTCGACAATGGGTTAACGACACTAGCATCTAGGATATATTCTCTAGGCAACATTGTATCTTCTGCTATTGATGTACTAGAACAGGATCTGTCCATATTACAACACGGGCAATCATAATTGCGTTCTATTATGTTATTAAGCTGGACGCTGCAATCTTTGCATGCAGGCTATGTGCCTTGGCGTTTCATAAACAGCGCGTCTCTGTTTTCTTTGTACAATCTGACAGAAAAACAGATAGAAATGGCACAAAGGGGAGCAAAATATACAATGCTGCGTATTGAAAAATTGGATAGATTAGCATTTACAGTGGCAGAGTCACCGTCCACGGAATGGTTAATCCATGGCCACATAACTCTTCCGGTCACTACCTTTCAATTCCAATATTGCCTTGAACAAATGCAGGCAGGCAGATATGAAGAGATGGGTAGGGAATTCATTAAGGAATCCTGGGAATTAACGTACAGATTTTGATGCCGGAGTGGTGAAAAAGAAGTGTTTCTAAGCGGTGCAAACTGCGAGAATACTTTAAGTGGATCACTTATATGCCAGGAAATAATGCTTCATGGGGCCTGTAACGGTTCGGTAGCTAACTTATCCTGTCACTTAAAGGGTGCCCCAGCTGCCGTGATCACTCCAGTGTTCAGGCTGCTTTCGAATGGGAGTTACTTGATGCTGAACGATCAAGGTTGCTGTGGGATCAGGCATCGCATATCTGGTAACCATGAGCTCCAGGGTTACTTGCTGTATGCAAGTATTGTTTCCACCAACACATACAGTCAGGGAGGCGCCGTTATGGCCTTCACTAAATGTTTCGTTAATACAGTTTGATGCTCTGAGCAGAATGAAAGCCATGCTTATACAGAAATCTGTGCCCTTAACCTCCACTCGAGAGACCTTTGATCTTCAAGTTGCAAGGTCTTCAGCAGAGATACAGGCGCTTATACGTACAAATTGCCCCTTCCATTTCGCAGAAATGGTAAATCGTATCTTTAACATGTCTGATACGACAGGCATCGTCCACCTATTTAAGACCATAGGTTCTGGACTATTAAGCACCTTTCAGACGATCCTCGGAGTTATACCAAACTTTATACACTCAGTATTTGGAAGCATATTTGGAGGGCTGCCGCTGATCCTGTTTCTAATAGCAGGTATCCCGATTGTCATTTTTCTGCTACGCAATGGACGTCCCAGTCACCAAGGAGATGGAAACAGTACTCCTGGAGCGAAAATACCGTGATCGCATGGTACAACTACTAGGCACACCTCGCCTAAGGGAACTAAGTGCTTCTTGGTTCTTGTCATTTAGACCAGTCTGGATGGACTGCATCTTACCTGTCCTCCGATGCCTGTTTTACGGAGAAGAATGCGTGTTAGATCTCTGTCTGACACTCCCTTCATGTGCGCAACCGGACGTTGATGCTTTTCTGGACCCGATAACGGCCCATGTTCTGCAGTGTCCCCAGCATATTCCCATGTTGATGGCGGCATTCCTAGAGCCACCACAGGTAGTATCTGCTCCTGTTGGTATGGACACTGGCTCCTCCTCTGACACCCAGGCCTTGGATGATGCACAGGCTGCCCCAGCACCGGCTGTGGACGGTACGGAAGATCATCTGTGCTCAATTGGCATACTCTGCGAGGTGTTACAGGGACCGTCGACTGCAGAGGCAAGCAACGAAAATGTTGCGTCTACCAACCAGGACACATAAACATTTGACTCATTTGGCCCGTCGTGTGCTGGGAATTTTTTTTTGGGGGGGGAAACAAACTGAAAATTAGAACTCCATATCAAAATTGACATTCCTTTTGAGCATGTATGGCTTTCAAATGCTTGTACTAGTCCGGACTATACCTACGGACATATTAGAACTGTAGCTTAAGTGTCAATTTCTAATATTTTTCTTTTTTAACACTTTTATAGAACAACTTTTTTTTTTTTTTTCAAACATATGTTTATTGAATTTTTGCCAAATAAATCACAGTATATCAATCACATTCCGCTCAGCGCAGTGAGCACCAACATATCGATAGCACTCAAATGGTGAAACAATATACATTATCCAGAATGTGCCCAGCCCCGCTTCTAAAAGAAACGCTAATGAGAGATACAGTGGCTGTCACTGCGGGGATGCGGGCGGACTACTGTGGCAGCAGCCTTATGGAGCACCAGAATGAGGCACCTCAGCATTTGTCTGAAAGGACATCTAGTCAAACGTTCTATCTGAGGGAATCTAGTGTGGCAATATTTGAAGAATAGAAAAACTAAATCTCCGAACCTAAAAACCCCAAACCCCCCCCCCCCAAACTATGATGGCAGCAAGAACCTAAACTAAAATAGCAGCTGAAGGTAGTGGCAGTGTAATCAATATTGAAAGAGGTGTAATGCGCAATTTTTAAAAACAATGTTTTCTTTTTTAACACAACGAGAAACTAATGTTTTAACTATTTTCGTTCAAGTATCTAGTCCACCTAATAGTACGGTTAGAATTTAACCTTGTCATTCATTTGGAAGAGGAGTGGGTGTTATATTCCATATAGGTACCATAATATAGGCCCCGGTAACTTCATTACCCTTCACCTATATTCTTCCCAACATTACACTTGTCACGGTTTACAGGGACTGACCTTTTACCTAGATTCGACACTGCATTCAGAACGCGGGTTTTCCCAAGTTCGAAATCTCATACATTATGCATGAGGATTCTTGGAAGCACAGAAGGACTACCATCTCCTGTATAAAATCTATGTACAAAGTTCATGCCCGACGTCATCCTTAGGCCGACACAGTAATACAGTGAGGTAGGATCCCTGGGGAGACCTATGGGTATATATACATCATATCTTGCTAAGATAGACAGAGGAGACCGAGACTTCCCGGCTGACACACTGACCGGAGACGCTGAGGTTCCTGCATGCAGACACTCCAGCTCTCAGTGGTCTAACATCCCTCGCGGGGTGTCCAACTCAAGACCAGGACGGGGTCCCACAGTCTCTCACTTCAGGTAATAGGGTTGACTAAATCCTAGAGGGATTCTTGGCTTAACACCTACATACATGCTAGGTACACTTAGGTACATCTAGTTAGGGAGGCATCGTAGGAGTACGCATCTTTTATCATGTGTTTTATATACTCTAATGTACTCATGATTATTGAAAGATGGTAGAGCTAAACCATCCATTCACCTTTGTAGTACTGCTAATCATTATTATCTTATACTGTCTAACGTTTGTTGCAGCTCATTTATTTTACACCAGAATAACAACTGTTCAATAAATCCTTATTGAAAAACGCTCAGCCTGTCTTATTCGGTGTATCTCTCTGAGACAGACTAAGTAAGCATGAGTGACCGAGCGAAAGGTAGTATATTGTTTCCACGGTCCTGAGGGTTCAGGGTTGTCATGTTCGATGGTTGCCAGGAACTATTCTCTCCTTGGTAAGAGGAGATTCTAGTGGCACTGTGAGCTAGTTGGTACAAAAGGGCCAACATACCTGGTGGGGGTGTTCAGAGTCAGTCTGACACCAATCCTACAGTGTATGTTGTCTAAACGCGCAGATCCTGTATACTTTTTATAGGAACTACACAACAATTACACCTAGGCCTTTCCACAAAATCCAGCTGTATTCGGTTGAAAGGACCTCCTGACCTTCCAGCGTGACTCAAGGCAACCACAGTTTTCTTTCCAGCATTCATCTGTTGGTACGTGACACATCGATGGCACACTGCATCAGCAATCACACGAAAACTCGGGTTTTAACCATGTTTGCCTGAACACTTGCCCATTGCATCTCTCTCCAATATGAACTGATCCATGAATCTGTCTCACCATAGGATTCAGTAAACAATCTGGCAACACTGCTCTACAATCAGTTGAAACTCAAATGCCATCTGCCCTCTTTTCACAAACTGCTCTGATCCAACCAGCCTGTTCTTGATCTCACGTTTCTCCCTGCAGATGCCTGAGCTCATCCCAGGTATCTGCGACGGCTAACATCATGCTGAGCTCAGTTATTTCTGTGCTCTTGTCTGAATATTCCCTATTAAAATGCATGCATGAGTTGCACAAAAACGGACAACTTCGTTTGCATGTCTGTTCCCACAGTCACAAAATCTTCCCCGTTCCAATGGGCAGCGCACTTCACGACCGCCACTTCCTTGGGTCGCTGCAAGGCTTCCAACAATTGTCTCACATACTCCCCATTTCTAATGGGAAATCCTGATGACGTTAAGAACCCCCTCTGTGACCATAGTTATCCGAAGTCATGAACTACATCAAAACTATACTGGCTATCGGTATATATGGTGACTTGAATCTGATCAGAAACAAGGCATGGACGGGTCAAAGCAATGATTTCAGCTACTTGTGTGGAGTATATTCCCTGTAAACAAGCAGCTTCCACAACTCCAGAAATGATACAGACAGCAAACGCTGCTCTCAAGTAACCCTCATTATCTCTTAAACATTAACCATCAACAAAAAGGATTTGATCAGAGTCAGGCAGTGGCTCATCGACAATGTTGGGTCTCGCTTTGGTGCAATGTTCAGTCACATCCAGACAGTCATGGTCCTAACAATCTTCCCCCTCAACATTTGGAACAGGTAATTAGGTAGCAGGATTTAACACAGAGCACCACTTCAGGGTAATATTCTCAGCGGCCAAAAAGATTTGTTTTTATCTGGTTAACCTATTGTTCGCCAAATGCTATGTTTTGGTTCTCGTCATCAGGAGCTCAACTGAGTGTGGAACATAATCAGTAAGAGGATGATCCATTACGGTGCTTTCACACCTTTCAATACTGGCACCTGTTGCAGCAACATATCTGAGACATCCCGGCAACGCTGAAGCTACAGGATCTAGTGTAGCTGAGAAATTAGCTACTGAACTACGGACACCCCCTATGTGTCTAGGTGAGTTCAGATAGAGTACAACCCTCCCTCTCACAGCAAAATAGGGAAAACGCTTTGTTGCAATCAGGCATTCTCAGAGCTGGAGCATGACAAAGGCATTCTCTCAGATCCAAGAAGGATACCAAACAATCGTTATCCCAGGGTACTGGATCGCTCACATCCTTGTTCGTCAATCTCTTCAAGGGCTTTGCCATCAACAAGAAGTTTGGGATCCATTGTCGGCAGTAGCCAACCATTCCCAAAAACATCCTGACTTCCTTTTGTGTGGTAGGCGCATTCATTTTCATGATCGCCTCAATGTGGTCTGGTGACACCTTTCGCTTGCCTTTTTCAATGCGATGACTTAAGTACTGGACTTCTGTCAAGCAGTACTGAAGCTTGCTCGGTGACACCTTATGTCCATTTTCAGGTAAATAGTTAAATAAGGCAATGATATCATTCCTACAAGCCTCTTCTGTCTCCGATGCAATCAAGAGGTTGTCATGGTACTGCACATGCACTGAGTTATGTGGCAGCACCAGGCTCTCATGGTTCTTTTTCAAAATCTGGTTAAAGATAGACGGACTTTCAGTATACCCTTGTGGGATACAACACCGTGTTAAAACACGATTCTCCAGCCGGAAGGCAAATAAAAATTGTCTTTCCTCATGCAATGGAATGGAGAAAAGCGCTTGACACAAAATGATCACAGTAAACAATTCAGCCTCGCAAGGAATCTGAAACAGGATCACAGATGGATTCAGTACCATGGGGCAACATGGAATCACAATCGCATACATTTTCCTCAAATCTTGGACTATGTGATATTTACAGCTTGGTATCTGCAGCCCCATTATAGGTGAATTGCATGGACTTCCTATTATCTCTTTCAAGATGCCCTGCAAAATCATGTAATCGATCACAGGTGTAATCCCTGCCACCATTTCCAGGGTCAGGTTATATTGGGGCGTTCTTGAAAACTCTGCATTCGGCTTGATCTGTATACAAACTGGCTCAACTCTTCGAATCAATCCTATCTCTTCCCCTGTGAAGTCCCACACCATGGTGTCTCTCAAATCCCACGGCATGTCATCCACTGTTAGTATTGAAAAAATATCTACGCAGTGGTTCTGGTTCGCCAACTTGATTGCAATATCACCATCATTAGTCTGTAGTTCTACTCCCTTGGGTGTGAAATAGATGGTAAAATTCAGTTTGCATAAGAGATCACGTCCCAGCAAACAGACTGGACTCGAATCGCACACCACAAATTGGTGTTCATCCTGAAAAGTTCCTATCTTCACTGGTATTTCTTCCATCAATGGGTTTGTCATTTTCTCATTAGCAACTCCTACAACTTGGATCAATTGTCCAGAGAGGGGTAGGTTTGGGACTACTGCAGGTAGTACTAGTGTCAATCAAGAATGTAAAGGGATGACCGCCTACATCTGCCTCCACATACGGTCCACTCTGGTATACCTTTAAGACTGCTCCAAGGGTGAAGTCTTCCTCCCCCTGAGGCTCCTGTCATTGTGACAGGTCCTGATCGAATCCATCTAGGGTTTCTATGAAGGGCATTTGGTGGTACGCTCGATTACTCTGCGGAACTCTTGGAGGTTGGGGTACTTGCACCAGCTGATTCTGACCTCCCCCACTGTAAGATCTGTCTTGTCACAGTGTTTATTACATCGGGCACCTGTACGAGCTCTCATTCTTGCAACTGATTTGCTGGATTTGCTCGACACTCTCACTTCCAATGCCAGATTGTGTGCCAATAATGGCACGCAGTTGTTTTCTTTAGCTTGGCAATGTCCATACCCGTTTTAGGGTCTGTAGGAACACCTTTCCCTTTTCCCTGTCGAGCATTGTTCGGAATATTTTGAACCCCTCCTTGGTTGTTTCCCTGATTCCGACCTATGGTTCCCCCATTTGTCTGCACCTGATCTACTCTGTTTGCATACCTCATCTGGACCAACATCAACTTGTCCTCTATTCTCCTGTGCTTGGAATCCACCTCATTACTGCAATACCTGGCATACCGTAGGATTTCATCCATGGACTTGTTCTGCCAGCAGATCAAATTTTGTTGGATCACAACACTAATTTCTGGTCTCAGTCCCAGTACTAAATTGAAAACAAACTCTCCCATAACTTTAGGGTCAAGAGTATTTAACCCGCTGTATTGCTTGAAGGCTTGCAAGAGCCGTTCATAGTAAGCATGTACTGATTCTTTGGGTTCCTGTGTTGTCCGATCTACTTTAACCCAATCATTGTCTTGTGGCGCTATTTTTGACTGTAATCATGTAATTACTTGTTCGAACTTTTTCGTAACCAAAGGTGAAGGACCATGAGTTCTAGGATCTGTCTCTGGTTCAGCAGAAGGCCAATCAATAGCACATTTTACAGATGGACCTGTCAATTCCTCATGTGCTCGTCTCGCCTTATGGGTGACATCCTTCGCCACAAACAATAGCTCATCCTGCTCGTAAATCTCTATCCTCTACAAAGGCAAGTTTCCACTGATTATTTCATCCACTTCAATCTTCAACCTCACTACATCCAATAATTTTGCCTTTACCACATCCTTGATTGTGCCCTGACTCGACACGCTACTCTGTCCTTCTCTATCACTGCTCCGATTCCTTTGCCAATTCTCTGAATTTGTGGTCTCTAGGGCATGCTGAGTTCCAGAGGTTCCCTGACCTGCACCTACTTCTGGTATCCTTCCCATGGGTCCCCTGACTGGAGCTTCCCACATTCTCAAATCTGAATTCGAGTTCGCTAATGACACAGATCGTATGGTACTAGACCCAACACATACTCTTGACGAATCTGCAGTTGCTGGCAAAGGGGTACTAGATTCTACAGGCAACAGAAACAGATTGTTCCCACTCATGGTCACACTTCTGCTGAGCTGACCCTTTTTTCTAACCCTGACTGTTGTTGACTGGCGTGTTCCACCAAGCTCAGGTCATACACAGAGACTAAAGGTCCAATGGTGACCAGTACCATAAGGGCTGCCCGCAGCCGTAAAGCAGCATTGACTTCACTTGCCTCTGCACCTCCTAACGCAGGTATCCCTGTTCCTTCTACTCATGTTGAAATCCTTCCCACTACCCCTGTATGAGGGCCTACCTGTGCTGTTACCGCTCTTTCCATTTTTGCTGCATTTGCTAGTTCTCGCCTTCTTTCCTCCGAATGTGGATTGTAAGGTGGAGGACGCTCTGCCAATAATCTGTCTAACAAGCTGTCATTGGTATCACTCCCATCATTTTCCCCTCCACTCCTATCCTGAGTATCTCCCTCTCTCACCAGCATTGGGTACAAGCTATCTCCCTCGATGGTGTCTACTCTCGGGGCCCGATTCACAGAACTAACTTAAGACAAAATCCTAAACTTACTACCATTTTGGTATTCACAGAAGGCACTTACTCATTTTGGTATTCACAGAAGGCACTTACTTACTCATTTTGAGTAACTTATTCATTTTGTGTAACTTACTCATTTTGGTATTCACAGAAGGCACTTACTCATAAGTGAGTAAGTGCCTTCTGTGAATACCAAATGAGTAACTTACTCATTTTGTGTAACTTACTCATTTTGTGTAACTTACTCATTTTGGTATTCACAGAAGGCACTTACTCATAAATGACTAAGTGCCTTCTGTGAATACTAAAATGAGTAACTTACTCATTTTGAGTAACTTACTCATTTTGTGTAACTTACTCATTTTGGTATTCACAGAAGGCACTTACTCATTTATGAGTAAGTGCCTTCTGTGAATACCAAAATGAGTAAGATACACAAAATGAGTAAGTTACTCAAAATGAGTAAGTAAGTGCCTTCTGTGAATACCAAAATGAGTAAGTGCCTTCTGTGAATACCAAAATGGTAGTGAGTTTAGGATTTTGTCTTAAGTTAGTTCTGTGAATCGGGCTCTCCATGTCTTAGGTTGTGCGCCCCATCGCGCATCCTGATATGCCTTCATTGCCTTTTTCATCTTCCCATGGAATCTCTCCTTGTTTTTTGCATGTGCTGCTCTCATCTACGCATCTAATGACTCAAACTGTGTAGGTCTAGGTGGAGGCCGTAGTGAAGACATCACTCCCCTCAACTGATACAACACCTCCAATCGAAATGAACCATAACGTGGCAAAGCCAAATCTCCATCTTTCTCAGTGATTTTGTGCCAATTTTGAAGCCAAACTATAGTATGGAGTCCTACATTTGTTGCCATGTGGAGCTTCCTCACCCACTAGAGTAACCACTCCCTGATTTCCCCTGAACAGATCTCGTAACACTCTAAAACATTGCATGATTGAGTCAAAGTTTTCCTTCCAACAACAAGATTTTCTCAATCCCCACTTCCTGATGACTACCAATCAATCCCAGTGCGGTGTTACACCAACCGACCTATCGCAGCGCAGCACACTCTGATGTCACCTTTTCCTCCTCGCAGTGGCTCACCCTACTCTACAATTTCTCTGTTCGCATTCACTCACACAATCACAACTCCGTAATTGTCTGCCTTTCTAAAAGATCGATAGAATTCAGACATTCAAGAACATTCACACACAGTGACTCTCGATCTGTGCTGGTCACCTGATTCAATATAGTCCACCCTGTACACAAGGTTTACTATACAACTCTCACACGTCCCATTCACACAAAGTTCCCTGTCTTAGGTGGAACTGCTGATGATGTCTCACAACAACTCCTCAAAACTGCGGTCAGACAATCACAACAACTTGGTGTCTTCTGCATCATTCAATATATCACGGGATCTTAGGCCAAATCGGGCCTGAAACTTAAATCAGAATCCTTGGACCATGTCCGGGCAAAACCACATTCACTCGATTTTCACACAAACTCCGCCAGACATCATTAATTAGGCCCAATGCTGATACTATCCCCTTTTTTTCTCCATAGATGTCCCTACAACCCTAGGTCCTGATGAGACCCTGTACTGCACAGAGGGTTGAAACGTCGTTGACACAAAGCAAAAGCGAACCATTAACAAGCGCATATCATTGTATATAGCTGCTGCACATTCTGTACATACTCAATGGTCGACTTTTAAAGAATTTTGGAAACCTTGTCAAAAATTATTGTCACTATTTAGCACTGTTATTTGAGGTTCCTGTTTTCACTGGGACACTACGCACAATTGTTTATTTAATTTTGTCTTAATTTTCTGATGCTATATATACTGCTCCCTCCACTCTATACCATAAAATGTAATGTGATACATTTAATCATTGGTATTGGTGGTTCTTTGCCTTCTGACAGCTCAAAAACCCTTCACATTGCTATTACGCAAAGTATTAATATCATAATAGATCATACCAGTCCACAGGAACCATTGTTTCTGAAAGCACAGACATCATACAATCAACACACTCCCGCAATCTAACACACGACGCATCCCTATTGATACTCACTCCTCCATTCACCGCTGTTCTCTCTGCGCCATCAATCTCCGTCGGTCTCCGCCAAAGTCCGTCGTTCTCCACTCTTGATCATTGGGCTCTATTTTGGGGCTCTAAAGGTCTAGGTCTTTTCTAGATTTTCCTTGATTCTCCCCCCGCTTCATGTGATAACCATCCTACTCTGCTACCAACTGAAGGAACCGGGTTCCACGTTCTAGATCTGCTCTGGAACCACAGGTCGATGGCTCTTTTTATCAGCATGAAAGCGTGGAGGGGAGAGAAATTATTAGCCAATTAAACATTGCAGTTCCTATTTACTATGACCCCTAAAAATCACGGACTCCCGATCTAGTTTAGTTAGTTTATTACAAAGCCAAGTACAGTTGGACATACAGGCACCTCAAGATGAGGGTGTAGAAATACATTGGAACTAATACAAAGCGAGATCTACGGACGGATGAAGTTGAGGCGGTGCAGAATGCACAGGATAATCAGTTCAAGTACCAGAATACAGAAAATGACAGCGCAGAAACCGAGATTCCCCCTCATTGGAAGTTTGTGGGTATAAAGCATTAGTCTGTCCCTACACTACAAGTAGCGTGACATCCCTACCTAGCATTTCCCAAGGCAAGATCCATTAAGGTGTCAGCGTGTGAAGTCTCCATAAGAAGCATCTTCACGTTTAGATGGGTCAAGTAGCATAAAGCTACAGAGCTCATTCTAAGATACTCTCTCTCTCAAGGCAAGGCGGAACTCCCCGGATACTTTCCCTAACTTCGATACATCAATACCACAGGTAGTATCCCAAGATGCATTGCGACATCACACCATCCAGTCAAGCCACCTCCTCATAGGTGATTTTCCATTAGGCAGCGATGCTCCCAGACCTTGGCTAGATGACCTTGATTCCCAGGCTTGCTCTAATGAGAAAGTACAACAGTTCTTCATTATCAGTATCAGTGCTCAATGCATCCTCTTATCCCTAAACCTAACTCCTAAAACAAAGACATTATTCTAACTAACAAGGTTGAATTCTCCACCTGCAACAGAAACGTTAGAAAGAACAAATCCAACATGCACATGAAATTCTATTAAATCTATTACGAGAGCTTCCAGTGGAAAAATACAATTCAGGCCTTCAGAAATTGGCCAACATAAGAAATGGCACAAGGCTTCATGAAATTACCAATATAAAATTAACATTATTTACTGAGCACATCTAAACACTTTAGATAAACACATCAAATACGGTATGTTAATACGACAAATGGTATATATGTGGGTGCAGACTACCCATGATTATGATGCACCACTACAAATGAAAGAGCAAAATTTGTGCTACATTAGATGCATGTTCTTTACCATGTGATATGTCTTTATGTAACAACAGAAAAGCTCAAAGGGGCACCCAAACGCTGGTCAGGTGTCATGCTGTGAGAAGTACAGGATTTTAGTTCACATTTTAGATCCACACCCTTAATTACATAAGCACGTCTCTTGAAGAGGATTCCTAGTTACACCTCTTTTGCCACGCCCTTCTGATAGACCTCACTCCTTTTTCATTTGACTCAAAGCACTGGGTGAGGGAAACAAAGAGGGCGAAGAGAGGAGGGGGAGGGTCAGCATGGATTCCTAGTTGCACCTCTTTAGCCACGCCCTTTTACTAGACCCCACTCCTTTTTCATGTCACTCGAAGCACTGGGGGAGGGAAAAAACAGGGAGAAGGGGTAGGTGGGGGGTCGGCATGGAGGAAAGCGAACTGGTGGGAAGGGGGGAGGAGAAAATTGTGTTTAAGGGAGCATGAAGTAGAAGTGAGGAGCATAATGAAGAGGGGGAACAAAATGTCTTAGAAGTATGCTGGGGTCAGTAAACATAAGGGCTACCATTCGTTTCTATGGAGGAGGGCACAGCTACCAATAGGCCCCTTCCGTCTTTTCAGAGCTGCCAGTCCAGTCAGTGATGGAGAGGGGGAGAATGTAGGAGGTAGAGAAGGAAGCAACATTTGTATTTATGAGAAAGTAGGACTCTATAGGGGAGAAAATAGGGACTGGACAAAGCCAGAAGGCGGTAGAGATGTGGTGGTAATTAAAGGAGAGAGGAGTGAAGTGGGTCCAGAGAAAAGAAGAGGGGAACAAAAACAGATAGGAGAAAAAGAAACAAGAAAGATCAAGAAGAAAAAGAGAAAGGAGGAATCGAAAAGCAAGTGGACAGAGAGGGCATGTGAGAAAGAGACACATGCAGAGAAGGAGGGGGAAAAAGAACGTGATAGAGGTGAAGGAGGTTGGATCAGAGCAGAAGTGGGAGATGGAAAGGTGTAACTGGAGTGGTTGGCATGAGGCCATCGGTAAGGCAAATGCTCTTCATCTCATAGCTTCTCCCTTCAGTCTGCACAGAAGAAGCAGTGGCCTCTGCCTGAGTCAGAGCATCCCTCATGCATCCCAACCTGCCATTCATCCAAAAAGGAGAAATAACAATGGGCCCCAGGAAAAAACATTGTAGTGAAGTGCCTGTAAAACAAGATCCATTATGAGTCCATCTGCTAAAACTCTGAGTCGGGCAAGCATCATGTGTTAAAACGTGGTAATTATTTGTAAGTATTGTTATCGCACCTATCAGAATTAGGAGTTTTGCGGCACAGATCACAATTCTGCAATTTTTCCCAGATAAATATCGGCAGGACAAACTTCCTGACGTTTACAAGGGGAAAATGTCCAGTAAGTACCAGTATATTCGGATTTTATTGCGGTAAGCATCAAAATCCACATGTTGTGTTCCATTTTTGAGGGATAAACTCAGAATAGGCATTAAATATTCTGTCGCAGTGTTGGATTTTTTCAGGTGCAATGTAATTAAGGCCCAAGTGAAGTTTGTGTGCTAAAATATCTGCAGAGATAAGGTTTTTTGCAACAGTGTGGTAACATTTTCCTCTGTCATTCTGGGAGTTGTGCCCTTGATCCACATAAATTGTACAAAAACAGTTTAATTCAGTTTAAATATAGCAGATGGTTTCGATTCCATCTGGATGTGTGATTGTTAGAAATGGGGGTCTCTAGTTGGCAATGGTTTGCACTTTTGTCCAAGTAGGGACCCATCCTTCTAGTCAGGATACGGGGGATACACTACTGAAATAACCCCTTCTCACCCCCTTGGTAGCTTGGCATGAGCAGTCAGGCTTATCTCAGAGGCAGTGTGTAAAGCATTTGCACATAACCAACAGTAACACAGTGAAACCACTACAAAAGGACACCACGCCAGTTTAGAAAAACGTCCAATATTTTTATATATCTAAAACAAGACCAAAATGATAAATATCCAAACTACAGTTACTTAAAAATATGCACTTTACAAAGATACTTCAGGTTTGCAAAAATAACTTAAAAACACAGTTCTTCCGAGTCTTTAGCTCCGCCCGGGGCTACCGTGGTGCTGTAAACAACAGAATCCAACAGTTTCAGCTGACAGCGTCGGTCAGGGGCGTCAACAGACTTGTAAACAGTACCTTTTGTGTTGCGGCCGACACGTTGGTGCAGGCCAGTCGTGGCAATCGTCGCGGTTGCGATGCGAAAAGTAGCAGTGCGGCGTGCGGTGCCCTCAAGTCACGGTGCAGTCAGCGGCTTGGTGACGGTCATCCAGCGGCATCGGTGAGACCAGGGCTGCGGTGCGAAGTGAAGGTGGTGCTCGTTGCAGTGCTGACAGATAAAGGTGCAGGTGACAGAGTTGGTTGCCGGGAGCTGGCGTCGGTCGGGCCAGACTGCGGCGTGGGACGGGGCAGTGCGTCTTGAGACCTACGAGCAGTGCCCCAAATCCACGATGCGGTCACGGAAGTCGCGGTCAACGTGCAGCGATTGCTTCAGTGAGACCAGGATGGCGAAGTGAAGCGAGGTGGTGCGGAGTGCGGTGCCAACAGGTCACGGTGCATGCAGCGGCTCGGTGGTGGCATCGTCGGTCGTCGTCGGTGGGACCAGGGTTGCGGTGTGAGATGCGGACGGTGCCCTCTGCGGTGCCTTCAGGACACAGAGCCAGTGACGGAGTCGGTTGCTTTCCCCCCCTCTGTGGCAACTGAAACCATGGCTCCAGAGGCGGTACCGAGAGGTCGGTGAAGTCTTTCCGGTCCCTGAGACTTCAGAACAGGAGGCAATCTCTACTTCAAGCCCGTGGAGATACTCAGCAGAAGTAAAGAAAGTTCAGTCCAGTCCTTTCACTGCCCAATGCAGAAGCAGCAACTGCAGGCCAACCCAGCAAAGCAACAACACAGCAAAGGTGCAATACTCCTCCTGGAAGTTCTTCCAGTTCTTTTTCTTGGCAGCTTCCTTGATTCCAGCGAGTTCTCTTGAAGTCTTGGATTTTCCTGAGACTTTCAACAGGAGGCAAGCTCTACTTCAAGCCCTTGGAGAAAACTCTAACAGCAGGATGATGAAAGTACACTCCAGTCCTTTCCCTGCCCAAGACAGAAGGAGCAAGCAGCAGGCCAACACAGTAAAGCATGCAGCAAAGTGGCAGTTCCTCCTGACAGCTTTTCCAGCCGTTCTTCCTGGCAAGTTCCTTAGTTCAGCAGTAGTCTAAAGTTCCGGGTCTGGGCCCCACTTTTTATAGTACAAATTCCTTTGTTCTCTGGTGGCAGAGAAGCTCTTTGCCCAGCCAAAACCAGTTCAGTCCTCACTGGTGCAGCTTCCTGGTAGGAGGTGGAGACAGCATTGTCCAAGGCAGACAGGGCCGATTCAGGTGCAAGGAAAATCTCCTCCCACCACTCTAAATGCAGACCAGGCCTATTCAGGTGCTAGTGAAAACTCCTCCCACTACTCTGAATGCAGCCCAGGTCCATTCAGCCCGACCCTGACTCATTCAGGAAAGGGAGGACACACATCAACCCCCCCCCCCCCAGTGGCCGTCTGAGAGAATGCACATCCCCAGCCCCTGTCACTCCAAAGCCAGTCTATCCACAAACCAGCAGAGGCTCACAGGATGGCTAAGGAAGAAAATACCCACTTTCTAAAAGTGGTATTTTCAAACACACAATATAAAAATCATCTTTATTAAAAGATGCATTTTTATATTCTGAGTTCAGGCATACTAAACTCTAGCTTTCCATCTTGTCACAGTGGGAAGTTATAGTTATAAGATGTTATAAATAAACACCCATTCTATCCTATGGGACAGATAGCCTTTCAATAGTGAAAAACGAAATACACTGTATTTCACTAGCAGGACATGTCACACACACATGCACATGTCCCACCTTTAACATACACAGCACCCTACCCACAGGGGTACCTTGGGCCTAACTTAGGGGTGACTTACATGAAAGAAAAGGGAAGATTAGGGCCTGGCAAGTGGGTGCACTTGCCAGGTTGACATGGCAGTTACAAACTGCGCGCAGACCCTGCAGTAGCAGGTCTGAGTAACATTTACAGGGCTACTTCTGTGGGTGGCACAAACAGTGCTGCAGGCCCACTAGTAGCATTTGATTTAAAGAGCAAAAAGCGAGGATAAATAAATGTATTTCTCCTCACTATGCCACTGTTTTTCAATGGCATTAGTTTTGGTGCTGCCTCAGATTTACAGATCCTCGTAAATCTGGGGCAGTGATCATAAAGCAATGGGTGTTTTGGTGGAACGCACAGAGCAACACCCATTGCAAGCCCCTTTGATGCAGAAAACTACGTGAAAGGGTGCGATATTTACAATGCGGCGTTAAGCCAGGACTAAGTGGCTTAGCGCTGCATTGAAAATATGGAAAAGGGCATCGCGCCAGCGGAGCGTCATAAAAAGTGACGCTCCGGTGGTACAATGCCCTTGTAAATATGCCCCACAATGCTTTGTGTCATGCATCAATAAAAACTAACATTCTTGCTAGGTAGATTTTTGAGGAGTGCACCTGATGCAGTGATCTGGACAACATGAAGGTCACAGGATCAAATCACTATGAGATAGGAGGGATATTGGGCACAGTTTATGTTGTGCGTAACTGCCAGGTCACAACTTTCAGCCTCAATAAGACAGCACTATCGGTGAATGCACCTGCACTAGAGAACTGAGTGTTACAAGTAGGTCACAAAGCCCAAACCTATTAAGATAGCTCATCAGGATAAAGCACTAGTGCAGAGCTGTGTGTCTACATTTATTTTGCAGTATAATCTGATAAAGATGATTTTGAGCTGATTTTTCTGCTGCAGAGCTATGTGTCTCAGAAGGATAACTGAGATTCATTTGCCTGCTACAGGTAATAGGTTGAAATCTGAGTTAAGCAGCTCAGGTGGTCAGTGTGCCTGCTAATCTGATATTCATGTATCATGGAGATCACAGTTTGAACCCTGATAGGGAGAATTCAACCTTTCATTGTTATATGGCCTACATTAGCAGCAACTTTATAAAAATAAATACACTAATATTATTATTTCATACACAAATTGCCTTTTTTAACTTGTTGAATCCCTGCAACAAGTCTTCCTTCCGATATTACATGGTTGAAAAGATGGCCATTGAGATAATAAAGAGGAAAATAAATCCAATTTCAAGCTGAAGTGAGTTGGGTAGAGTGGATTGTAAACTAGACAAAGAAGTGAGATTGATACAAATATGCAGAGATCTCAGAAAAGTGAATGCTTTGCTGATTTACAGGCCTGAGATTGTAAATTTGCATTTAACAAGGCATTATAAGGGTACAAACATGAAGCACTGAAGGCGATGATTGCTTTATATATTTTTCATCTCTCTCGGTAGCCAGGTCTCTACATCAGTAAGGGATTGTGTTGTAATTTGATTATTAGGGGGATAAAAAATAGAAAAGGCTTTGTGTTGAGGGAATAAATACAATCATTTCAAATTTACTACTAAAAGACATTTTGGGGGTTATGGTTTTCAGATTGTTAAGATGTGGGAAGGATACATGCAGCGGAGGTAAAAAATGGAGGACTGAAGGCGAGGTACAGTAGGAGTGCGGTGGTTTCGTTACACCACTGCCTGGCAGGGCCGGCGCTAGGCATGGGCAGTGTAGGCAGCTGCCCAGGGCCTCGCACTCAGCCCACCAGCATGGGGCCCCGCACCGGTGGTGTGTCCTGTTGTTTCCCTAGCGATCCATTTGAAAGAAATGTGTCTCCTTGCAATTAGGGTCCATGGGAGGGGCCCTCCTCCCCGGGCCTCTCAGGAATGGTGTCGGGAGGCCTAGGGAGGAAGACACTTCCTCTTGTCCCAATTGCAAGGACACCATTCAGAGACACTGCGGGACGCCCATTGTCAGCACTTTAGCGCCCCATTGTTTTCACTTTCAGCCCTCAAGCAATTCTCACACCTTCAGCCCGATATGAGCTGTAAAAGAGGTGCTTGTAGGGGGCTGGGAGGAGGAGCTGCGGCGCAGGAAGATTCTGCACAAAGCAGCTTCCTGAGCTGTGTCACTAAAGTAAATTAGAAGGGCCTCGCATGTTCCCTTTTGGCCCGGGGCCCCGCAAATCCTAGAACCAGCCCTGTTGCCTGGGAAATTGGTGGCAAACAGACTCAACGTTCTTGATCGAGGCCTTGGAACTCCAAAACGATCCTGACAAGCCTCGAATTTGCAAGTCCACAAGTCAATTCCCATTGAATTTAATGAGGAGTTTAGTCCAATGAGCATTTCTGAAATCTGATGGGGGGGGGCAGAATATTTTTTTGTTTGTATTATGTATCATTTCCCTGGTCCACACTCCACATTCATTGTCAGGAGCCCTCTTCTATCTTTCTATGTGGAGCCCATACACAATGTAACAAATGGTAAAAGAAGGAGGAAGATAAATCTGCTTAATTGATCGGACCAGCTCTCTGCTTTTTTCGTAGTGCCTAAGATTGAAATTCCATCCTCCTATTGAAATAGAGCAGGTGGGCTTCGTAAGCAGCAAAGATGGAAACGAAGTCACTATGATCTTATTTTATTCAGACTTATCGAAAGAAGTGTTAATTAGAGCACAGGGGGGATACAAAATCAAGGCATCACCCAGATCGATGATTAATCGGATCCTTAACTTCAGAGATACAGTTACAACACTTTAAGAGACCCGTTCTCGCCCAGGACTCCGCTGCAGAGATGCCAAAGTTCTCCCCTTTCCTGTCCTCACTTGGGAATATCAACAGCAACGCCGTTCCTACCTGGAGGTCAAGCAGAAACTCAGGGCGCTTGGCCTGCAATACCGCCTCTTATTTCCTGCCAGGTTCTGAGTACTCTATGCCAACAAATCCGGCTTTTTTGACACCCTGGAGTCTACCTGGTCGAGGCTCAAGGAAGAACGCCCGCTTCGTGAACATGCTAGAACCTCCACGCGGGGGACCAGAGCTACTGAGACAGCTGGGGCTGCAATGGTGCCCAAACCACAGCCAAACTGTACTCACTGACGAAAACGACACCACAACAACCACTCCACTGTCTTCCCAAACACGGGCTCAGTCTCCATCTCCAGCGCACTCTCTCCAGACCTCCAAAGCAGTGGAGCACCAGTTGGATCCGGAGGACCCCTGGACATAGCATCAGTGCTTCTTACTGAACTTCACGCACATACTGACCTCCCCAAGATTCCTGCCCTGTGACTCCTGCGCTCTTAACTATTTTTTGGGGCACCAAGTTATCCATACTGGAAACCTGATCATTATGTTCCGATGGCCGACAGTTATCCTAGATTAAGGAGGAGCCCACCACTCCATTTCCATTGTTTGAATTGTTTTGTACCTCAGTTTTCTTTTTCAGGGCGACAGATGCGTCTGGGGTGGAAGTATGGGGTGGTGGGGGGTTGGGGACTCAGTTAGATGTTTATTTTGTTGAACATTCTGATTTGTTTGTACATTTGTTTGTACATGAGGCACGGCTCCCTAACATGCACCACAGGCGCACATTCTGGCCTCCTGTTGCAACAGGACATATTCCTTTCCCACATCACAACCACACATAACCTCTTTTACCATTGGTATGGCATCCCTACGAGTTCTGTCCTGGAACGTTAATGGTCTCTTGTACTGAGTGAAATGCTCCTCAGTTTTGTACACTGCCACCTTTTGGCCTGCAGAGGCTATGTGAGTGTTTTCCACTCAGGCTACACCCGTGGGTCCCTAGGGGTGGCAATCTTATTTTTGTCGCTCCTTCCCTATGTCTGTCTCCTGCGAAGTTAAAGACCCCCAAGGCCGCTTTCTTGTAATCACTTGGACACTTGAGGGCCAAACAGTCAACCTGGTAAGTGTTTATGCTCCCACAGCGGCCCTCAGCACTTTTCTCTGGGATCTTACGAAGATCCTTTTAGACTTCCCACAGGGGTTAACCTTGATAGGCGGTGATTGCAATGTGGTTCCTGTCCCGTAGGCTGATACTACTGGCCTCCCCTCTGTAGCTAGATGAACCGAGGCTTCTCACCTCTCTGATTGGGCCACCACCCTTGGCCTCTGTGACACATGGAGGTTATGGAATCCACGGCACCCTCAATTCACACATACATCAGCAGCGCATCACACCCACTCCCGCATAGACCTTGTCTTCATGCCTGCCCTCGACTGTTGAACCATCTCTCATGCTCAGATTCTCATCCAAGACATATTTGAGCACGCTCCTCCCCTCCTCCATCTTGGTCCTCCCAGGGACAGCCCATGTCCCATGTGGTGACTCAATGCATGGTATCTTCAGGACAAGCCCTATGTCGAGGTCCTTGGCACTGAACTGCAAGCGTATTTCCACAGTAACGAAGGCTCAGTTGCAGCTGTTGGCACCCTCTGGGCAACCAGTAAGGTGATCATAAGGGGATATGTCAAGGGGCGAATTCGTGCACAGGAGCATGCCCGCTCGCTCCATATTACTCAGCTAAAAACCTGCACCCTTCATCTAGAGGAAAGCCTTACGGCAAATCCCCATGACAACGTTTCTCGACGACTGAGTGTAGGAAGTTGGCTCTCTATGCAGTGTACTAAAAAGGAGTACACTGTGCAGAGAGTCCAGAGAATCTGGTGCACAGACGTAAAAGTAGATAATTCTAATGCTCCTTTTGAGGTAGTGTGGGCAATCAGTTAGGCTTATCAGGAGGTAGTGCTAAGCATTTGTTACTGCACAGAGGAAATAAATGAGACACACACTCAAGAATAAATCCGAGACCAAATTATAAAAATAAGATACATTTTTATAGAATTTTTAAGACCAACTACGAGGATGGAGATGAGTGAGAGTCACGAAGACTGCATAGCCTTATATGCTGATGACTTCCTTCTGTCTCTTGCAGACCCTGCAACAAGCAGTACTTGTTGCCTCTACATCCTTCAGTTCTTTGGGAAGGCCTCAGGTCTACAGGTTAATGCCACTAAATCAGTGTCAGGGCCCCGACCCGAGACTGCTTTGACTGGCAGGACAATATTCCCATCTGCCATCTCAGTTTTAAGTACCAGGATGTCTGGGTGGCATTCCACCCTGAACTTACCTGTTCCCTTAATCTCGGGTGCCTGGGGCGAAAGGCTAAATCTGACCTCGCTAAATGGCAGTCTCTTCCCCTTAATGTAATAGGTCGCATAGCCCTATATATAACCATTATCCTTCCGAGGTTTCTTTATATTTTTCTAAATCTCCCACTCCTCATACCATGGACATGGTTCTGGGAGCTGGATAGGATTGCGACCTCCTTCCTGTGGCACGGGTCCAGACCCGCCTCACCCTTGCTCACTGCCAGCGTGCCCCATATGATGGTGGTTTGGGTAAGGCCAATCTATATCTCTATTACCTAGCGTCTCACCTCCTGGTGATTCACAGCTGGTTTAACGAGGGCTGGTCAGATCCCGCCTACCGACTAGAGCTATCCCTCTTAGGGTTCTTCCAAATACTGGCCATGCTCTATGGCTTCCTGATCCCCCACAAAACTCCCCCAGTGACCAAAATGGTTCTTCTGACTTAGAGGGCCGCCCTACGTCATACTCACTGGGACACAACACTCACTCAGCAAATGCCCCTCTAGCACAGTACCTGGTTGTGTGAGGTGGGGGCATTGCGAGGATTTGGGAAGCAGGCCCTTATTGCTATTTCGCAGTTGGGCGATATGTGGTCAGGGACACACATGTACTCCTTTCAGGAACTCCAAAACACCAACACCATTACCAACACACAACTTTACTAATACCTTCAGTATGCCATGCCCTTCAATCCCATGTCTCTCAGATTGACTCTATCCCTGAGTTCAGCCCGCTCGAAGCCAAGCTCCTCATGTGGACACTGGGCAAATGTGGGATCTCTAAAATGTATTGCATGCTAATCTTTAATGCCCCGGACACTCTAAACCACCTCAGAGCCAGGTGGGAGAACTGGCTCAGTCCCCTTTAAGAGACAACTGGTGAGACGCACCGATGGCACCTAGAAATACTACTATCTCTTCCAGGCTGCGCCTGATTCAAACATACTACTTATATGGTGCTTATATTTCCCCGGCGAGACTACACCTGGCAGGTCTCCACCCCGAACCAACTTGCCCCCGATGTAGTGATGCTCCTGCGGATTTCTATCATATGGTGTGGCTATGCCCCAGAATTCAAAAGTTTTGGTCAACAGTGGTTGGAGAGTTGACCGAAGTGCTGGGGTGGGAGGTCACCCTTGCCCCTTTGATGCTCTTGTTGGGAGTCCTTGAAGACTCTGGGGGAACAAGGGCTGATCGGGCATTTTTGGGCATGACCCTTACGGTCGCCAAACGAGACATTGCCACTCGCTGGAAAAAACCCACCCTTCCTAGACTCTTGCAGTGGTGATGGGGGTGGATTGGTGTGCACCAGCAGGAGAAATCGATCTACAAAGCCCAGGGTTGACCCCTAAAGCATGGTCTAGTATGGGGGAAATGGCTTGGTCAATTACCCTAGCGGTACATTTAGGGATACATGTGCTGGTGTTGCTTTGTCCTATGACATCATGCAATGTGACAGCCTGTACCTTGGTCACATGCTGTAGTGTCTTTACAATATGCTAACTGTAAAAAATATTATCACTACCTCCATCCTCCATGATTCAGGCTGTCAGAATGGAACATGATTTAATCACCTGAAGCTTTTTAGTTTACGCTGATGTGTTTAGGTTCTGGAATCATGAAGGAATATCATTAATCAAAAAACTCTGAATATTGTCAATGTGAAATACTTAACAGTGAATTAAGTTGGGCCAACTCTGTTAGAAAAGTACTTAGGGAGATAGGTAAACGAACAATAATACATCTCCATGCCGAATTACAAACTAGGTCATCGAAAGTAGCTCTTCGGGTAACAATTAAAATGCAGTCCTTAGAAGATGACCTAAAATATCTAAACCTCTGTTCAGTTGATGAAACAATCTTGGCAAAATTGTGAGGCATTCCATATGTAGATTCCTTACCAAATTAAGCCATAAGATTAGCACTGTGGTAATTTAGAGTAGGCATTAATCCTGTTTTAATATGTTTGGCTGCCAAGAGGGTAATTTTAGACAGTAATGGAAATTGCAATTGCGGATTGAAGGAAAAATGCAATGCATCTCATATTTTGTTAGATTGTTTTTGGTTTTTAGCACTGTGTAAAGCGCTACTGAGGCCAACACGAATTAAATATGACATTTTAAATTGTAGACAAGCAGCTGCAATTTTTATGGACATGTGGCATCTGGATGTGACTTGTGCATTAGGGATATATTTATTTGTGGTACAGGAGTTTTGATAGAATATAAAGTATTGGTTTTAACCAAAATGTATTTAAGGGATAATGTGCAATACGGCAATCTCCATTTGTCTCCACTGTTGGGGAAATTTATTGTGTGACGTTGAATGTATAGTTTTATCCAGTCTATATTTAAAGTGCAAGTATTTGAAAGACCATGGTCTAAATAAATATGACTGTTGATAGGCTGACTGACATCAAAACTTTATGCCTGTGATTAATATGAAATTTAGTGGCAATTTCAATGGAAAATGTGCTGTCGGTAAACGACAGTGCGCTACTGTACGATGCTTTTGTAATATATTTGCAACAGTGTACTCCAAAGTGCACCACCAGCTACATATTACAACGTTAACTCTCTCCTGCTGAATACATTTGCCACGCTCTGTGTGAAGCTCGGATTTTTCTCAATCCCTATGACATATAACATTGACGTTTGCACCACCAATCTGAAACTTATTCCAGCACCACTGGTGCAAAGGTGCTGAACTATGTCGTTAAGTCTACTTTTAAAACAAATCCATGCAAATATTCCCAAACAAGTCTCAAGGCGAACAATCCATTTTTTGGCTGCTGTTTTTTTACTTCACTTAGAGGTCGATTATGATGTCGGATGGAAAACCCTTCCGTCCGCCGTGCTTGCGGTAGAAAAACGCCCGCATGTACCGCTGCATTTCCGCCGGTCACATTACGATGCAACGCACGTAAAATCCTACCGCGACGGACGGAATTCCCAAAAGCCCATCCGTAACGGTCGGAAAAGCTGTAAATCCGACCGTGGCGGATGGGGAAAGCGAAATGACCGCACGGCCAATTACGATGAGATAGCGGAGCTGGCGTAACGATCATTGCTGTTCCGACCGCCGCGGTCGCGCTCAGGCATAATGAATGGTGGTCGGAACAAACTTCACTACAATGCTCAAAGTGTGCCTGTACTCTCCGCAGCCCTCAATCACATCAGACACGCACCAATGATACACCACAAATGTATTCCTGAAATGAAAGCCATGGTCAGCATGGAAGAGACACCTGGTGGTCATCACTCATGTGACACACCCACATACCACAGTATAAAACCAACCCCTTCCTGGTCCAGCATCCTTTGCAAAGCAGGGGCTGAGACAGAGAGACAGGACAACATTTTGGCACACAGCACACGGCACAACAGCACACCCACCCAACTCCACACACCACCATTTCTCATCCACACACCTGACACACCTCACACATCTTCATCACCACCTTGCACCCAGCACCTTTCATTCATTTGCACTATGCCCAATCAAAAAATTTCCAAATTCTCAGACACAGACTTGAAAGTGCTGGTAGACAAGATAATTAGGGTAGAACCACATTTGTATGGGAACCTGGTCCAACAGACCCCAATTGTGTGCAAAAATCAGATGTGGGCAAGGATCTACAACAAAGTCAATGCAGTAGGGACCACCCTACGCACACTGCGTGACATCAAAAGGCGGTGGACCGACCTCATGGCCCGGGTCAAGGCTCGGGCCCAGAGAAACCACGAGGCGGAAGAACTTGTGGCGGCCCTCCCATTCCACCACTAACCTTCAATAAATGGGAGGAGAAGTTGCTTGCCATACTGCATCCAGAGAGTCTCACAGGAATCGAGGGGGGAGTGGAGGCTGGTAAGTACAAACAAAATGATCACATCCCTCTGTAATGTTCTGTTGTGTACAACAAGTGAGCCTCAATCGCCAGACCAAACCAAACTCATGTAGAATGCACGCTTTCAAGATGAATGTCCCACAAGGCTAGCATTTCCTTCCTCTGCTTCACCTCACAGGTAGGTAGTCAGCTCATGCACCCTGGCCTCCCTCCCAATCAGCATGGAGCACCCTTCCCATCCCAGAGCCATGTGGCAGCCATCACCGTCGACAGTGCTTCCTAACAGGTAGGTAGCCATCTTACTGGGAAGGGGGTTGTTGAGACCTGACAGCAAGACCACCACTCCCACAAGGCCCTCTGTACTCCCTCCCAAACAGCATGGAGCACCCTTCCCATCCCAGAGCCATGTGGCAGCCATCACCGTCGACAGTGCTTCCTAACAGGTAGGTAGCCATCTTACTGGGGAGGGGGTCGTTGAGACCTGACAGCAAGACCACCACTCCCACTAGGCCCTCTGTACTTCCTCCCAAACAGCATGGAGCTATATGACCACCACATCCCGCACTTGTTAGCCAACTCTGTAAAGCTCCATAAGTTGTAGCCAGTGCACACACAGCTAATCCCATTGAGAGGTCACATTAATGACAGTGTCATTGATGAAGTCACATGTAACTGCAAAGCAAAACCCAAGAAAACAATGGCCAAAATCCAATGTGCAAGTCCCATTGTCTCAAAGCATAAAGGCTCACATCAACACAACACATGCATGGAGACTCAGTCAAACATCACAAACCACAGGAGGTCAGTACAAAAGAGCACAACAGAAATCATGAAGTGGACAGATACTCATAGAAAAGTCACAACTATCCTAGCATCAACTGAAGTGGATGAGCAACAAGTTGGTACCAGAGGACATGTCCTTGGAAATACAATATCTGTACATATGAAATTGTTGCTTCAGCCATGTCACATCGCTAACGAGCAATGTATGTACCTCTACATCATGTTCGACTGCTGACAAACTGTTACGAATGCCAAGTAATGCCAATGTCAAAAGTCAGGTCATCTCAAATGAAATGTGCAAAACATGATCATCAAAGTTGTGCTGTGTACTGAACATGCTGACAATCTAACCTAACCTTTGTCCAACAGGTGACTCGCTAGCAACAGCAGGCGACCGTGACATGAATGAGCCAAGCCAGTCTCCCCCCCCCCAGGAAGGTGAACTCACGGATGCAGATTCCCTGTTTTTTTCGGATGAGGAGGACCGACCTGGCCCCTCCAGTGTGGCCAGGCAAGCTCAGTCCCAGGACCTCAGTGTCCCCAGCACCACGACTCCCACAACAACTGCAACAACAATACTGACACCTGCAACAACGACCTGTGTGGCAGCCACCTCCACCATCACCACCGCTGCCTCCAACACTGTCCCTGTGGCAGTTGTCGCCAATACCACCAGGCAGCCTGGGGACGCTGGGGACAGTGTGCGGCGGCGGCGACAGGCAATGCCACAGGACCGTGTCTGCAGGGCAGGTGGAAGGTTAACAGGGGGACAGTCACAGTAGGACACTGAGAGTGAGGCCCTGGCCACCGTGAACACAGTCCTTGGTGCATACCAACAAAACCAGGGACAGATGGGCCAGGTTGTGGAAGAACTGCGTGAACTCCGCCTGCTGCAAAGATCCATGGACACATGTTTGGGACAACTTGTGGAGTACATGGGCCAGCTTGTGGGTGTTCTGAGGGACATCCATGCAGCTCAAATAGCAGCACCCCCACCCAGTGGCCAGCCTGATGATACTCACAACACCTCAGCAGCGGCCACAGGGAGGGGTGAGGCAGAAGACACAGACTCCTCAGACACCTCTGAGCAAGCAGCAGGTTCCCCCCCTGCAGAGGGGACATCCGAGAAAGACCAGGGGAGGATCACGTGGCAAAGCACCTTGCAAAACCAGTTCTAGGAGCCACCGTTGATGTCACCAGTGTGGCACAGAGCATTGACTTTGTTGTACATCTGATCCCACATTGCCACAATGATGGGAGTGTTCTGTTGGACTGTGGAATTCCACCATTGTGTGTACTACCCTAAGTATCCATGTACCAGCACTTTCGACTTCACCACTCACCTGTCACTCATGTCAAAATAAACACAATTCACACCTTTGCCTTTGTGTCAGTAACATGTTTATCATAGTAAGTAGCATGTTAACTCACATTGCAATGTATCACAAGATTTGAATGCGACAATCCATTGAGAGAGCGGAGGAACCTAGAACGACACAAGAAAATAACAGTGAGTTGACATATGATGGCATGACAGCTAAAGCACACCACTAGGCAACACTGTACAAGATGCATTCCACATAACACTGTCCAACACCATCAACATGGACAGAAGGGGGATGGGAGGACACTACGTCACCTCCCAGCACAGTTCACCCCTTAGCATCCTGGTAAAAGCACTTCTGTTTAAATGCTAACTTGAATTTCCGTTGAAGTGTTTCACCAAGGTTGTTGCAGGTTAGTGCTGTGAATCTCTAGTCACATGTGTTTCTGGATATTATCCTTTATCAGTAGAGATAAAAAATAAAATTCTGTGTTTGCTGAGAAAGCTGCTACAATCCTCTCAGGTCTCTGTACCTCTCCCTGACCAACTTTGGTGAAACACTTCAGCTACATTTCAAGTAAGCATTTGAACTGAACTGCATTTACCAGGATGCTAAGGGGTGAACTGTGCTGGGAGGTGAAGCAGTGTCCTCCCATCCCCATACTACCATCAACATGGACATGACCTAAGTTGTAAAACTCACACAGCGCTGCACAATGTAACCCTTAGCAGTGTGCCAACAAGAGCCAGCATCCAAACACATCCTGTTAAATGGCCGTTGGGGACATTGTTGCCTTCACTAACTCAAGTACAGTTACACAGGCCTGTAAAGTATCATGCAAGATTTTTGCATGTTTTAAAAAAGGAACACCAGTCCCTGCCAACATTCCCATGCTAGAGCTCCTTTTTCACGGAAGTTATCTTATCCTGAATAACCACAACCGCTGCGGTTTACGGGCAGGTGTCCCGTATATAGTAACAGTTTCACAACGTGTAACTTGCTGTAGCAATGTTCTTTTTACTCCCCCATATGGGATTGTAGATAGTTAGTTGTGGCCTCACATTCCCACTATGAAAGCAGACTTCAATGAGTTAAGCAGGCTCAAAGTGCTTTTGTTTCAACAAGAAGTTGCTCTCACATCAGCCCGTGAGACCTTCGAATTGCAGGTGGCTCGAACGTCCAGTGACATTCAGTCACTGCTAAACACGACTCTCCCACTCCATTTTTGAGAACTGATACACCAAATATCAAAAGCGTCTGATACTGAAGGCCTTGCACATATTTTATTAATTTGTGGGCTATGGCCTTGTTACTTCATTTCAGACTATTTTTGGAGTACTACCGGGTGTCATTCATTCAATTTTTCAAGTGCATTTGGCGGTTTACCATCACTCCTTTGGCTGTTCTGCAGAGTGCTGGTTCTCCTACTGCTCTTACGCAATGGCTGCCCATCCTGTGGTCCTGGCCAACCCCGGTCAGTTGCAACTGTACCGTGAATGAATGCAGCTTATTTTTGGATGTCTGCCATTAGCTGTGCTTCGCATCAGTTATATGCTAACCTTCCGCTATGCCTATTTCACCTGTGTGCAACCTGTGTTCTACTGTCGCCGATGCCCCTTTCAATGGGCCATGGATGTCTGCCTTTCCAACACATCTCTTGCTGATCTGGATTATGACCTGTGGGTGAGTCCTTTATTGGCCCACGACCAGGACTGTTCCGGTGATAGCCGTTTATGGGATGCCTCACAACATGGCAGACTGGCTGCCAGCTGCGCCTGTGCATTTGCGCAACGTCTCCTGTGCCATGCCTACATCAAACCTCTTCCAGGTTGCCCTGAAATGCTCCTTTCGTCCACAGGGTGCGAGGAGCACATCTGTTCCTTCATGCTACTGTATTGGATGGCGGTCCATTTTGCTGAAGCTGATTCTGATCGTCTTCTGGAACTGCTTGCCTTCGAAGCTGCAAGTGCTTTCTTGGATTCGTAACTACTTACCAGCATCCGCAACTGTTTGGAACTAATTCAATATTGTTTTACCTTTTCTCGCCTCCTTCAGAAATTTCATTTGATTTATCTCAAACCTTGGCCCTGTCTGCATGCGCTTTGACTCTGCTGACCTTTGCAGGCTGTTTCGCTTGGTACCACAGACCTGAGCAAGGGGAGGCTGTTAAATGGCCGTTGTGGACATTGTCGCCTAGTATGAGCCCGGCTTACATTATGCAGCTTTAGCGCACGTTAATACATGGCTTTGTTGTTTTGCAAGTAGCTTCGTTTATGTCTTTCACATGAGAACTGTCCGCAGAGCTTGTTCTCTGTGCGGTCCTGGAGTACAGTCTGTATATCATGTCCAAGGACGTAAAACAATGTCCCTTGTTATTCTGTTTTGGTCAGGCCCTAGCACTAAGACTCAACAAACTCTCGCAGCTGCTAGAGCCCACGGGTGCCTTTTTGATAATATGGGGAGGCGGGCTAGGTGCCCCACACCTGGAGAGGGATTCTTCCAGAGAGAAGAGCAACACAGCACATGTGATGTACATGTCACCATCTATAGGCTGAGGAATGGGGTCTGCTGACAAAGCCCTGAGATCTTGGGATACATAATAAGACTTTTCTAGCAAGGGAGGTGGGATAGGCTTGTAGGTCTTCCTCCTGAGGGCTTATTAATATGACATCTCCCTTCATGATATATGGACATGTTTCTATGCTGACTGTTTTTGTATTATGCATTATTCTGCTTCTTGTGGCACGTATACTGCATGTTAGGACACATTAGTTGAAATAAACATTTGAAAACATTTCTTGTCTTCAACTGATCTTATTGTGGACAATTATAAGAGTGAGGGCGACAGGGTATGTCTCGTTACCGCGATTCCTGAGAGATCTGAGAGTGTTGTGTCCTGGGGTGTATAAGCGCTTGTTTCACTGTCAGTGAGTAGGAGAGCTAGTGAGGCACTATAGCTATTCGGTCCTGTGCTCATGGGTACTCAGGTGGTAGGATGACTCAGTCCCTGGCTGCCCAAGTCGTTTAATCCTGCGCATAGTTCTGTCTGTGGGCAGAATCCCTGCAACAATCCTCCAAGTTTGGCAGACAATAGCAAAGCACACAGACACAGTCATAGTTGCTCAATGCTAACTTACACTCAATGGAAGTAGTTGGCGATGAGCTGTTGTCGCAGGTCAAGACCTTCTTCCTCACCACTATCATTGTCATTGGGCATGTGTGGGTGTTCAGCGGGGGGCTCCTGCTGCTCATCATCGTCCTGAATCAGGGGTATCTCTTTGCACAAGGCCAGGTTGTGTAGCATGCAGCAGGCGACTATGATCTGACACACCTGGGGTGAGTAGAGAAGTGCACCACCGCTCTTGTCCAGACACCCGAATTTAGACTTTAGAAGTCCAAAAGTGTGCTCGACCAGACGACGTGTCCTCCCATGGGCATCTTTGAAGTGGACTTCCCCGGCGTAGCTGGATTCCTCAGTGGGGTCAGCAACCACGGACGATTGGGATACCCTGAGTCACCTAGTTGTGAGAAACACAGACAAACAATATAGTGGTAATATGTGAGGAGAGCAGCATGTCACACATACATCACACTCATTGACACAGCCCACTCACCAACAAGCCAGGCCCGCTCTGGGTGAAGATTTGCCATCAATTGTGGTATGCTGCTGTTCTGCAGAACGTATGAGTCATGTGCCGAACCTGGATACTTTGCACACACGTGTGATATTATCTGATCTGCTTGGCATACCACTTGAACATTAATGGAGTGGTGATGTTTGCGGTTACGATAGATGTGTTCCCATGCCTGTGGTGGAACTAGGCCAATGTGGGTAACGTCAAGGGCTCCCGCAACATTTGGGATGCATCCAAGATCATAAAAATCCCCCTTCACAGCTGCCAATTTATTTCTCCTTGGAAAGTGTATATAGCGGTCCTTGTAGGTCATCAATGCAGACAGGACATCACGCAACACCATGCTGAACATAGGCTGTGACATCCCACCAGCGCTGGCCACAGTGTACTGGAAAAACCTAGTGGCAAAGTAATGCAGTGCAGCCATCACTTTTACTGTAGCAGACAATGCAGCCGGATAAGTTCTGTTGGGCTTCAAATGGGGCTCCAACTGAGCACATAGCTCTCGCAGTGTAAGGCGATCCAGATGGAATTTCTTTATGATTTCTATGTCCTCCATCTTCGCCAGGTCTGGGACAGGGCGATAGGTAGGTGGTCTCCTCCTACGTACTCTGGCAGGGGACACATGCAAAAGATGAGATGTGGGAAACAGCTTAACCAAAGACTCACACAACCGCAACATTGACAGGACTCTTGAACACGTGAAATGCACAAGTGATATGCATACAGACCTTGATTAGCATCACTCAATCGACATACTAACTACTACAACATCAGAATAAGACGATGTGTATAACATATAGTACACTGCTACATCTTAGTGTGAGCAGCCCTGTGGGTAGATGGAACAGCACATGTGGTTAACATCGTCAATGCTGAGTTGCATGTATCTGCTGTCACTGCACGACCTCAAGCTTCAGTCCCACAATACACAACAACATTACGAAATGAGGCCAGTGAGTGTCAGCTGGACAATAATACATGAATATGCAGCACAGTGGACAGACAAATATGAACATTATGGGGTCAGTCCATCGTGACTGTGTGAGGATTTCGCGTGACAGACATTGCCATGCTCACCAAAATGATACACATGGATTGTGTATACATGCACACATGGCTGAAAATGACCAATGATGTCGGCCAGAGCGATGTTTGTTTGTTACACATGTGCACTCCTCTGACATGTGTGAAAACATATGCAGGCAATGGCAGCTAGGCACACTGTATGCCACAGCAGTACATGTGTTGAAAGTGCTAGAGCTTACAAGAATGTCTGATTTCCATACAATGGACACCTCTAAATGTCAGACAACATCACTGGCCCTTCATGAGACAACCCATGGCCGAGAAATCAACAGTCAAATAGCGAGGGATATTCAAACAGTGTTCACAGGTTAAATGTTTCAATACACAACATTAGTACAGTGCGTGAGACCTTTGTCCTTTTTGACTCCTTAACTCATTTCATTCCATACTGGCCACAAGACATGACAATGAATGTTATTTTTCACTCTCCTTTTCTTGGACATACCATGTGTGTGAAGAATTAACTCAAAGGTCACACTCTATAATATCTTAACAGGGTGCACAAATCACTTTAGGCAAATGTGTTGGGATGAGTGATGTAATTAGCAAAGTGAGAATGGAAATGCAAAATGTGTTTACAGGCGCGGTAGCTGGCATCCACAGCGGTGACATGCATTGGCATCCAATTGAATGATGCAGGATTGCGGTGGATGCTTCCTGACCTCCGCAGTGCGTCACCGCCTATGAGGAATAGCCATCAGTCAATGGGAACCGCCAGGGGCTTAAATATTTTAAACTCGCGGTAGGCGTGCTCCGCCACTGTGGGGCCCGGCATTGGCCCCAATTGAATGATGCAGGATAGCGGTGGATGCTTCCTGACCTCCGCGGTGCGTCACCGCCTATGAGGAATAGCCATCAGCCAATGGAAACCGCCAGCGGCTTACATTTTTTTAAACTCGTGGTAGGCGTGCTCCACCACTGCGGGGCCCAGCATTGGCCCCAATTGAATGATGCAGGATAGCGGTGGACGCTTCCTGACCTCCGCGGTGCGTCACCGCCTATGAGGAATAGCCATCAGCCAATGGGAACTGCCAGCGGCTTACATTTTTTTAAACTCGTGGTAGGCGTGCTCCACCACTGCGGGGCCCAGCATTGGCCCCAATTGAATGATGCAGGATAGCGGTGGACGCTTCCTGACCTCCGCGGTGCGTCACCGCCTATGAGGAATAGCCATCAGCCAATGGGAACTGCCCGCGGCTTACATTTTTTAAACTCGCGGTAGGTGTGCTCCGCCACTGCGGGGCCCGGCATTGGCCCCAATTGAATGATGCAGGATAGCGGTGGACGCTTCCTGACCTTCGCGGTGTGTCACCTCCTATGAGGAATAGCCATCAGCCAATGGGAACCGTCAGCGGCTTACATTTTAGAAACTCGCGGTAGGCATGCTCCGCCACTGCGGGGCCCGGCATTGGCCCCAATTGAATGATGCGAGGCAGGCTGGCCAATGGTATCAGCAGAGCAACACTGGAACGAGCCTAGGGCTCTATATATATGCCTGTGTAATGTCCACACCTGTCACTTGCCTAGAGACACTGCTGCCTGCCAGTCCTCACCACGAACTGCTGCTGCACCTCATCTCTGGAACCAGTCATGGCTCGTACTGAGAACATGAGGGCCCGTCCCTTCAACACAGAGGAGCTGGAGGTCCTGGTGGACGAGGTCCTTGGACAGTACGGCCGGCTCTATGGTGCTCCAGAGGTACTGGTAAGTGAATGCTAAACTTACTGAGGATGCTCCGAAGGCTCACAACATGTTAGTGTACAGTGCTCTGTTCCTCAGACTGCAAGCCAATATTGGTGCTTTCTGATTTTGTCGTCTGCATTTCCCAATCATGACGTACTACTTGATGCACTTGAGTATGTGGGGAGGATCCCACACACACTAACCCCAGCAATGTTGCTGAGGGTGGGAACCAGAGGCACGGGGCCAAAGGGCGAGCCAGCCTCCACTATCTCATGAATACACAAAAGTGGGCTGCCCCTTGAATCAATTCCTATGTTTATCTACAGAGTTCTATAGAAATGCACTACCAGTGGGGGCATCTCATAAAAAGTTACGGACTGGCCTCACACACCGCCCGGTGTCATGCTTCATCATCGGCTGTCCTCGCCCTCTAAAAACTTGGTTTGATAGAGGGCGGGCATACACCTGGAGACAGGGATGCACTTCTAAATCTAAGTGATGGCCGTGGGGGAGTGATAAGTGATTTAAAAACCATTACATTAGTCCATGTGCTATGCTTTATTCAAATGGTAAATGTATGGTGGTTAAAAACTAAGTGAACGGTGGTATGGGATATTATTCTCCCTTCACCGTATGAAATGCAGTCGACATGTTTCTGCTGAGGTGTCCCCGAAGGGTACGTAGCATTCTTCAGGACCTAAAAAACGGGGGGGAAGGGGGGTTATATACCCTATGTGTTCAGTTCCTTTTAACTAGTGAAAAATGGAAGGAAAATCCTGTCGCTAGATCAGGGAGGGGTTAAAAAAACACTATGTAGGTGGATACTTCCCTCTTGGTATAGTACCACTGAGAGTAACTCTGTAGAGAAAGGAAAAACAAAAACAAAACATACAAACCAAACCGTGTGAGTATGTAAACAAATAGTTTATAAACATCATCCATCCCGCGTCATACCTATAGCGCGCGTGGTGGTGTGAAGTGGTCTTTATGAGACACGTGGCAGGTGCAAAGTGTACTCACACCGTTAAAAAGTGGTTGTAAACCAACTCTTACCCTGTATTTCTACCCTAAACGACCATGGGAGGGCTGAGGTGGAAGGACCTACTTAGACTTTCTGTAGGGAAAAACACATAAAATCACTACTGGTAGTTAAGGGTTAGTCACCAGTATTCAGAAAGAACCAGGACCAAGGTTCCTAGTTAAAGCAAACATAACAAGGTGAAATCCAGAACTAATGGACCACCTATTCATTCAAGTTCACACCAGCATTCCTTCAGGCATACTCTTACTGTCTAGTTTCAGTGCCTCCAGCCGTTCTTCCCGGAGGTGTCCTCTCTGTCTCCCCGCTGATGGTAAATGGTGAGATTCAGAGGGTTTTTATACTAAAGAGCTGTGACTAATTAGTGAGCTAATCAGTGTTAATTGGGCCCGTTAAGTGAGTTTCCTGTGTCCCTCTACGGGACTGCCTGACCGCCTGGTGGGAGGCGTAACTGTAAATCGCACCACCCGATTGGTCAAAACATGCCTCCAACACTACCAAGGCCATTAAGATAGTAAACAATGGGCTTGTGAGGTCTGTTTCCTGTGTCCCTCTTGCGTGAGCCTGACCGCCTGGTTGAGGGTGTGTATTCAATGTAGTTTCGTTCGGCATTGGTCAAAACATGCCTCCAACACTATCAAGGCCATTTTAGATAGTTAAAAATGGGCTTGTGAGGTTTGTTTCCTGTGCCCCTCTTGCGTGAGCCTGGCCGCCTGGTAGAGGGTGTGTATTCAAAAAGGTTACGTTCGGCATTGGTCAAACGGCGCCGATACCGATGTTATGGTCCTTCCCCTTCCTGCGGGAAAACAAATGCAGTTACGAGGTCATTAGCTCCCATGTTTGTGAGGACGCCCATGTTCATTACCGGGTCTGATCAGTCTCCCGGTATTTGAGCATGCACTGAAGTAGTGGGAAACCCGCCACCGCGCATGCGCCTAGGTGTATTCCGTGAGACGCTTGCCCTGCTATGGCTCCTATGCTTGTGCACTGATAACTACCAGCGTGGATTACAGCAGGGGCCGCTCGAGATCCCCGTAAAGTGAGGGGATACCCCAAGAGTTCTAAACACTGTGAGAAAAATAAAGCAACATTACTCTGTTCATAATGGGATTTCGGGCCAATGGTACCTCACTTGTTATATGTGTGAAGTACACACTAATGATAGTCAGTGGTGGTAATTGCTACAGCTGGTATCTATGTTTGATAACATGGGTTTACACAAACCAATGTGTTCCCCATGCCAGCTTGATCTGTTTGAATTTGCGAGCATAACAATGGGCCCACTCTTAGTGAACTACTTAAAATAAAGTAGAGGGGTAGCAGTAGAGAATAGTCCCTACTCTATTAGGCCAGCTTTCTTGGAGTTGGTTGTTGACTAAAGAGCTTTTCTAGCCCTTTGTTGCCTTGCTTCCCTGTTTCTGCCCTGCTGTGAGGGGAACTGCTCCAGTGACATTTGCCGTGACGGGAACGGCCAACGCGATATTCTAAGTGGGACTACAAATCCCAGCGGCTTTGCGGCCCTACGAGCGGCGGGACGCCCTGTCGGCGCCAGGAGGCGCGTAAGGGGCGCTCGGCTACCCGCAGCGCGGGACGCTTTTCTAGCCCTTTGTTGCCTTGCTGCCCTGTTTCTGCCCTGCTGTGAGGGGAACTGCTCCAGTGACATTTGCCGTGACGGGAATGGCCAACGCGATATTCTAAGTGGGACTACAAATCCCAGCGGCTTTGCGGCCCTACGAGCGGCGGGATGCGCCAGGAGGCGCGTAAAAGGGCGCTCGGCTACCCGCAGCGAGGGGGCGCCCGGGCTAAGCCCGGGCCAAGGGCGGGCCCGTCCGCGCCCGTCAGAGTCCGGAGGAGGCCGGGCTGGGCCACCCCCCTGAACATTACGCCCTTGGAATATAGTCACTTGGGGGCATGGCGAAGAGAATGCCGAGAAAGGGGGGGGGGATTTAACGGGGATTCTGGACGCCTTTCTAACACGGGCGGAAACAATATTGACTCACGAAATACAGCTCACCGAGAAGAGACTTTCTTTGGACTCGATGACCGCCTGTAAAAGATCGTCATTAGGGGGCATTAGTGGTGCGATCACACCTACAGGAGCCACGGTACCCGCCCCGCAATCACTAGTAAATGTGGGTGACATTTTGGAGGGGGGGGTGAGAGGAGCCTATTGTGTGTTGATGGGGCCCTGTTAAGGCCAATAATTGCGTCAAATAGGGGGTTTGATGGTCTGGGTGTTCGGATAGGAGTTCCTGATCCAAGAACTAGGGGTAGTGGGGATTTGCACTCTCGCCCAGACTCGGACCCCGTCCCTGTTTCGCTGAGTGTGTCTGATGTTCAGAGCATAGTTGATGGAAGTGATGATGAGGTCGGCACTAGAATTACTAGATCTAAAGGGTGCCAAAGGACTGGGTTAACCGAGTTGCTAACAACTAATATAGAATCCTTGTCGAAACATCATAGGGGGGGAGCATTGCTAAAACAAAAACAGAAACAGAAGCCCAGGCCCAGGTCCAAGAAGTTACAATCTAAGTCTAGTACTCAGGATAATAGTATCGCACCACAGGGACCTCTGGTATGTCAGGGAGTAGCTCCAACCCAACAGAACCGCCTGATATTAAACATGGAGGATTGCGATAAGGATCCTTGGAAAAGATTAGAGACATTGTTCTCTGTCCTACTCGAGCCCATACTAAGCAAGTTAAATAGCTTAGAGGAGAAATTGCTAGGGCTGGAGAAAGTGTGTAGTATTCATATTAAACCACCACAGGAAAGAGGGCGGTGCATGCATGGTCAAGAGATGCCAATGCAGATATCTCGGTCAGCACAGGCGGAACATTTATGAGGCATGCAGGCAGATGGGGGAGGGGGTAATTCTTTACCAGAGGCCAATGTGCCGAAGGAGGCACGTGTTGCGTTCCTAGGAGAGCCTGCAAATGAACATTATGCTCAAGGCGGGGGGGCCAGACAATTAATAGTCATGGTAATGGTAACACAGTAATTCGTAACACGCGGGAGGGAAGTGGCAGGGACATGAATGGGAAGGGTAGCAGGGTATTTGAGGGTGGTATAGATGGGGTAGCAGCCTGCTCGAGGGATATCAGTGATAAAGGATCTCCGTTAAGCCAACACCCATTGAGTAGAGTAGCTCTGCCTCAGAGAGACAATTTGCCAATAATTAATCTTCCTCCAGCCTGTTGTCCCTACACGGTTGTCCTTGTAGGTGTACCTGCCCAAACAATCACGCATGAGGAGTCCACTATACAATTAATTAATAAGGCAGCACACTGGTTCTCTAAATTTGTGAGATTCGACATTCGTGATCTTCGGCACATTTTGATGACTAGAAGGGTGACCTGGATAGGCAGTACAAGGAAATCCTTTTCTGGAGACTGTGAGATTGTCACTTTTAGATACCCATGGTTGGCACACTCAATCCTTTCCCACGCAGAAAATTTATTTGAATTGAAGGCTGGTATAAAACCCTTGTCTCTGGGCTTTTTTTATAGACCAGGGACAAGAGGTATGGTTAATCAGGCTGGGGAGAACCAGGGCCAATATAACACCAGTGGGGGTAGGGGCAGACCAGTTCATCTAAGTAATGTTTTTGCCCCGCTGGGTGATTTGAACGAAATTGATTGACTGACGGAATGTAGGAGCGGGGGCGGGGGGACCGTGAGTTTGTTGGAGACCGTGGTCGCTCAGAAAAGGAAGCTTGTGCAGGCCGGCGGGTTGGTGACAGTCCCATCATTGGAGTGTAGGGAATTAACTATCAGTGATGAGAGAAGGGAGATCAGAGAGGGCAGTTTAGTTGACTCTGGGGATACTAGCGGGGTGCCTAACACTGATAGGAGCAAGAATGAAGGCTCTTTAAAAATTATATCCTGGAACATAGCTGGTGTAGCAAGTAAACTGGAGGACGTGCATTGGCTCTCCTTGGTAAAGCAATATAATATAATCTGTCTCCAAGAAACTTGGGCGACGGAGAATACGTGTTTTATAGAGGGATATAAAACCTTCTTTTGCCCTGCAATTAAATTCCGAGCCAGAAGAGCAAAGGGGGGCCTGATCGTGCTTGTGGATCTGAACCTCCAGGGAAGGTGGAAGGATCTGGCCTGTGACTCACATAATGTACAAGGGGTAAGACTCATAGCTAAGGGATGCAGGGTATCCATCTTGAATTTTTATAACGCCATACAATGCACACCACAAGGCTTAAATAGTTTACATGAATTGGATGCTTGGCTGGATCGTCTCACTAGGAGTGGGCAGGGTGCAATGCACACGATTGTAGCAGGCGATTTTAATTGTCATCTATGTCCGGACCTAAGGGTGATTCATGGCGATTGGTCGTCTTGTGCATTAAGTGATGGAATGCACATGGAACACACTAGGATGGGAAGGGAGTTGACGTGTCTCTTACATACACATGGGTTATCACATATGCTGGATATGGCTGATACTACGGAAGGCTCCCTGTTGGCCCCTACTTTTAAGGGAAGAGGCTGCCATTCAGTTATTGATTATATTCTGATTTCACAGGCAATGAAAAGATCCGTCAGCAAATTTAATATTTTACATAGTGCATTTAGTGACCACAACCCGCTAATTTTAGTAGTTGATGTATACATCCAGGGGGTGGTCAGACAGACAAAGGATCAACTATTATCCACGGTTGACCAAGGTAGGCGATTAAGATGGGCCCAGATAGATAAAGCAGGGTTCAATGTGGCTTTATTTGGTAAAGGCGCTAAAGATATTATGAATTGCCTGGATCTAGAGGTTGAAGGGGCTGATCTTATTGAGGCTTTTACAAATATTGCCGCTATTGTCACCAAGTTGCTGAAAACACAGTCACGAGGGCACAGGGGGGATTCCCCAAGATGGTTTAATAACCAATGTTGGCTCTCCCTTAGGAAATTGAAGGATGCTCTTAAGCAGTCTCCCAGGGATAGAGAGAGGGTGGTGGTGTGTCGCGCAAGCTATAAGTTAGTGTTAAAACAACATAGAGGTCAACTACAGCGGATAGCTTGGGAGGAGCTCCTTGAAGCAGCGGAGCAGAAGGATTCAGAACGGTTTTGGAGGGTTATAAATAGTCCCTGCTTCTCGGACCCAAACAGACCTGGGCTAAGCGGTAATATACTCCCTGAACAATGGCAGCAGTATTTTCAGGGTCTATATAATCACTCGTCCAGCCAGGCAGATGCGCAGTTGTTACCTATATCTAGAAGATCTACCGCTGTTATTTTCTCGTTGGAGGAAGTTACTATCGGTATTGAAGGGTTGACGAGAAATAAGGCCCCAGGCCCAGATGGGATCCCGCCCGACCTCTTTAGATCCAACCTACAGGTCTGGGCACCCTTATTAACAAGGGTCCTAAATGCAGCAATAAGTGTCTCAATGCCTATCTCTTGGTCCTCAGCAATTATAGTACCGATCTTCAAGAAGGGTAACAGGGATAGCCCGCACTGTTACCGACCAATTTCTCTGATAGATGTTTCAGCCAAGGTCCTGGGGCGGGTAATTTTGAATAGACTAATGGAGTGGGCTGAGTCTGCCAACATAATTACTGATGTTCATTACGGATTCCGCCCAGGGAAATCAACTGTGGACCAGTGTCTTAATCTCTATCTTATTTCCGCCAAATACACGCTGGTAAAAGGGGGCCCTTTTTATTTGGCTTTTATGGACCTATCGGCGGCCTTTGACCGTGTGAACCGGAACAAGCTGTGGCTAGTAATGGCAAACCAGGGGGTGGACCCAGAATTAATAAATATACTTCAATTATTGCATAATTATACCACGGCTGCAGTAAGGTATACCCAGGAGGGAAAAGTCACAGATCATTTTAGATGTTCAAGCGGTGTCAGGCAGGGATGCATCCTGGCACCTTTTTTATTCACTTTATATATCAATGGCCTGGATGCGGCACTGCGGGACATTAGGACAGACTTACCACGAATAGGAGACAGAACTGTTCCGGTTTTATTATACGCAGATGATGCAGTGCTTTTGGCCCGCACCCCTCATGCCCTACAACTTTTAATTAATGGTTTTGTAGAGTTCATGGAAAAACTCGAGATGTCCCCCAATCTCACCAAATCATATGTAATGGAGTTGGGGAAAAAGCCTGTTAAATCATACAAATATACTATAGGATCGCATGTTTTCGGTAAAGTCCCAGCTTTTGCTTATTTAGGCATATTATTTGATGGGAAGCTTAACTTTAAACACTTATTAGAAGAGAAATCACTGTCTTTAATTAGATCCACAGGTTCAATTGCGAATTTTGCAAGCAGACTTGGGTTGTGGACTCCGGATGTGATCTTAAAATTGTACAACTCAATCTGCTGTGCCAAGGTGCTGTATGGTAGTGAGGTCTGGGGTTTTGTGAAACCTAACAACCTACAAACAGAAGAAAACAAATACATGAGGCGTCTGTTAAGGGTCCCCCACAGCACCCCGGCATTTATTGCCCATGAAGAACTGGGAGTTAGTTATATTTCAGATTCAGTGGCCGTCAGACCTATAATTCACTGGTTGAAGGTCTGGTTAAACGAAGAGATAGGCCTGACAAGGCTTGTTGTTCAGGATTGCTTGTCTTTAGCCAACGCAATGAAGATCCCATGGTTAAAATATGTGCGGGATTGCCTACAAAAAATGGGACGGCGGGCACTGTTCGATGAGCCAGATAATATAAGACAGAAGGACAAGGCAGCTGTTAAAGAGTTGTTTTTTCAGTTTAGTATGGCGCAACGTGAGGGCAATGAATTGGTGAAACCGACAGTGAGAGAATATGTTTTAATTAAAACTTCCCCGAGGATAGAACCATATTTAACCATTATGACAAGTGCCCATGATAGATTTTTAATAACACGTTTTAGAATTAATTTTATTCATCATATTTTGGCGGTCCCCGCAGGTTTTAGCGTAAAGCTAGGAGAAAGAGGGCCCTGCGGCTGCGACAATGCGTCTCCGCAGGATACCCTCCACTTCCTTTTTAATTGTTCCTTTTACGCCCTTCCTAGAAAAAGGTTTTTGAAGTCTTTACTACAGACCACTGGGATTAGACAGGCACGTGTGGCACTGCTCTTTTTAAAACTTTCTGCTGATGTTTTAACCCTGTCTTGTGTGGTAATTTTTTTTTAAATGGCCCTAAAATCAAGATCCACGAGAGTGGTTAATGATATTTAGAAATGATTTGTTAATATTGTTAGATTCTATATGAAATAATTGATGGTGTTGGAGCAATTCTTTCCTTTTTTTTATTATGAAATATTGGGGTGGGATAATTTCGGGATGTATTTTAATGTAAATGCTTATATGATTTGTGTCTCAAATCGAATAAAGTAAACATTGAATTGAATTGACTAAAGAAGGTGTGCATGGTCAATTCTATACATTTTCTATTTCGCAAGTTGCAGCCATGGTATCTCATCATTTAAGCCTTTATCATCGCTGCAAAGCCTGTATACCCAGCGCTGTTCTCGGATATGGAGTTGTCTAGAGATATCAGTCTTTTGTTTATTCATAACCTCAAGCACCACCCATCTGAGGTCCAGGTCGTTGTGGCCTTTCTCCGTGAAATGTTTCGTCAGTTTGGTGTTGGTCTTTCTGCACTTAATCGTACTCCGGTGTTCGCTGATCCACGTCTTCACCTTCCTGGTGGTCATCCCGACATACTTCAGGTTACATGGACAGGATAGGAGGTACACCACACCTTCTGTATTGCAGTTGCTGAAATGTTTTAGCTTCCAGGGTCTCTCTGTACCTATGTCGACTTCTTTTGTTGTGGTGGTCAGCCGGCAGCACACACAGTTGCCGCATGGGTAGTGGCCTGTTGGTCTCGGTTGGCTCCACAGAGTCATCTGATTCTCAATTTGATCATTGGGAGTTTTGGAGTGTACCAAGGTGTCCCTCAAGTTCCTACTCCATTTGTATGCGAATAGTGGGGGTTCCCACTTCTTGTTCCCGCTGTTTAAGATGGCCCATTTTTTCTTTATAATGTTCTGGATTCTGTTCGACACGGGCGTGTATGTTGTAACGCAGACCAGGCGGTCTTTCTTTTCTTTATGTGTTGTCTCCAAAAGGGCATCCCGGTTATTATTCCTCGCCCTTTTCCTTGCCTTTTAACCATCTTCTTGAGGTAATGTCTCTCCAGGAGTTTTGTCTCTAGTTGTTCTGCCTGTATCTGGAATGTATCTATCTCAGAACAGTTCCTTCGAATCCTCAGGAATTGGCCTACAGGAAGGTTCTCACGGAGGGCCCTCGGGTGGTAGCTGTCATACATTAATAAACTGTTCTTGTCTGTTGGTTTAGTGTGGACTTTTGTGGATATTCCTTCTGATGTTAAGGTTATATCCAGATCCAAGAAAACTGCCTGATTTTTGTCGATGGTATGTGTGAACCTGAGGTGGGGGTCAATGCCGTTGACCCACTCCACGAAGCGTGTTGCCTCATCCTTGGTACCTCGCCAGATGACAAAAATGTCATCTATGTACCGTTTCCATGTCTTCATTCGAGGTGTGAAGGGGTTCGAGGGGTTAAAGATGTGGTCCTCCTCAAAGCGGTGTACGTACAGACACGCCATGCTCGGCGCGAAGGTGCTGCCCATGGATGTGCCGCCCACTTGATGGTACAGGGTGTCCTCAAACTCGAAGAAATTCTCCGTAAGTGCTAGTTCCGCACACTCCATGATGAAATGCGTGGGTGTCACATATGTCCAATCCTGGTCCAGTAGAATCTGTTCCATCACCTCCAGAGTACGCCTCTGGGGGATGCTCGTATAGAGCGCTTCAATGTCCATGGTTATGAACATGTCTTCGCTTGCATCTATGTCCAGGTCTCGAAGATGGCAAAGTACATCTTTGGTGTCTCTAAGGTAAGATCGAGATTTCTGTACAATCGGCTTCAAGAACCAGTCGCAGAACTGGGAAAGTGGTTCCAGAGCTGACCCAATACCCGACACTATCGGTCTGCCCGGTGGGGGTGTTTTGTTTTTGTGAATTTTAGGAAGGGTATAGAACCTAGGAGTCCTTGGTTCCAAATTCACTAAAAACTCAGCCTCATGCTTGGTAATCCAGTCCTGGGTTTCTGCTTCGTTGACCATGTTCTTGATGCTGGTCATGATGCGGGGTGTTGGATCTTCCTGGTGTACCTCATAGCTCGAGGTGTCGGATAGCAGGCGTAAGCATTCCTCTTTGTACATAGTATAGTCCATCAGGACTATGGCACCCCTTATCTGCCGGTTTGATGATTATGTCATGGTTGTTCTTCAATTGCTCCAGAGCCGTTCTCTCTCCTTTGGTCATAGAATTGACCATGCACACCTTCTTTAGTCAACAACCAACTCCAAGAAAGCTGGCCTAATAGAGTAGGGACTATTCTCTACTGCTACCCCTCTACTTTATTTTAAGTAGTTCACTAAGAGTGGGCCCATTGTTATGCTCGCAAATTCAAACAGATCAAGCTGGCATGGGGAACACATTGGTTTGTGTAAACCCATGTTATCAAACATAGATACCAGCTGTAGCAATTACCACCACTGACTATCATTAGTGTGTACTTCACACATATAACAAGTGAGGTACCATTGGCCCGTAATCCCATTATGAACAGAGTAATGTTGCTTTATTTTTCTCACAGTGTTTAGAACTCTTGGGGTATCCCCTCACTTTACGGGGATCTCGAGCGGCCCCTGCTGTAATCCACGCTGGTAGTTATCAGTGCGCAAGCATAGGAGCCATAGCAGGGCAAGCGTCTCACGGAATACACCTAGGCGCATGCGCGGTAGCGGGTTTCCCACTACTTCAGCGCATGCTCAAATACCGGGAGACTGATCAGACCCGGTAATGAACATGGGCGTCCTCACAAACATGGGAGCTAATGACCTCGTAACTGCATTTGTTTTCCCGCAGGAAAGGGAAGGACCATAACATCGGTATCGGCGCCGTTTGACCAATGCCGAACGTAACCTTTTTGAATACACACCCTCTACCAGGCGGTCAGGCTCACGCAAGAGGGACACAGGAAACAAACCTCACAAGCCCATTTTTAACTATCTAAAATGGCCTTGATAGTGTTGGAGGCATGTTTTGACCAATGCCGAACGAAACCTTCATTGAATACACACCCTCAACCAGGCGGTCAGGCTCACGCAAGAGGGACACAGGAAACAAACCTCACAAGCCCATTGTTTACTATCTTAATGGCCTTGGTAGTGTTGGAGGCATGTTTTGACCAATCGGGTGGGGCGATTTACAGTTACGCCTCCCACCAGGCGGTCAGGCAGTCCCGTAGAGGGACACAGGAAACTCACTTAACGGGCCCAATTAACACTGATTAGCTCACTAATTAGTCACAGCTCTTTAGTATAAAAACCCTCTGAATCTCACCATTTACCATCAGCGGGGAGACAGAGAGGACGCCTCCGGGAAGAACGGCTGGAAGCACTGAAACTAGACAGTAAGAGTATGCCTGAAGGAATACTGGTGTGAACTTGAATGAATAGGTGGTCCATTAGTTCTGGATTTCACCTTGTTATGTTAGCTTTAACTAGGAACCTTGGTCCTGGTTCTTTCTGAATACTGGTGACTAACCCTTAACTACCAGTAGTGATTTTATGTGTTTTTTCCCTACAGAAAGTCTAAGTAGGTCCTTCCACCTCAGCCCTCCCATGGAGCGTTTAGGGTAGAAATACAGGGTAAGAGTTGGTTTACAGCCACTTTTTAACGGTGTGAGTACACGTTGCACCTGCCACGTGTCTCATAAAGACCACTTCACACCACCACGCGCGCTATAGGTATGACGCGGGATGGATGATGTTTATAAACTATTTGTTTACATACTCACACGGTTTGGTTTGTATGTTTTGTTTTTGTTTTTCCTTTCTCTACAGAGTTACTCTCAGTGGTACTATACCAAGAGGGAAGTATCCACCTACATAGTGTTTTTTAACCCCTCCCTGATCTAGCGACAGGATTTTCCTTCCATTTTTCACTAGTTAAAAGGAAGTGAACACATAGGGTATATAACCTCCCCTTTCCCCCCCCTTTTTTAGGTCCTGAAGAATGCTACGTACCCTTCGGGGACACCTCAGCAGAAACATGTCGACCGCATTTCATACGGTGAAGGGAGAATAATATCCCATACCACCGTTCACTTAGTTTTTAACCACCATACATTTACCATTTGAATAAAGCATAGCACATGGACTAATGTAATGGTTTTTAAATCACTTATCACTCCCCCACGGCCATCACTTAGATTTAGAAGTGCATCCCTGTCTCCAGGTGTATGCCCGCCCTCTATCAAACCAAGTTTTTAGAGGGCGAAGACAGCCGATGATGAAGCATGACACCGGGCGGTGTGTGAGGCCAGTCCGTAACTTTTTATGAGATGCCCCCACTGGTAGTGCATTTCTATAGAACTCTGTAGATAAACATAGGAATTGATTCAAGGGGCAGCCCACTTTTGTGTATTTATGTGGGGAGGATGGCACACTTGTCAATTTTGCAGCTCCATAGGTGCAAAACATCACACATGTGAATCTCAGAAAGGTTGCTGTATACGTGTTGGAGTCTGTGTAGCCAAACGAGTTCAAGTGCATGGTGTTGAGCCTTGTTCCCCCTGAGCCCTGAGTGCATGCAATGACGATTTTGCCAGAAAGTGGTTTATCAGTAGTACAGTTACAATGATGACTTCATGAAATCTCTTTTTGGACACACATTCCCTGTGCCATGTCCTCTAAGAGTTCATTACGTGTACATATGTACATTAGTGAGATGGTAAGTGTCGATTGGGCAGAGGTTAGTGATTATGGGGTGTGCTCATTCTACAGGGATACTATGGAGATGAGCCCAGTATGCACAAGAGTACAGGGCCTGTTACTGTCTAGATTAGTGTGAAATTACCTCTCGCATCTGATAAATGTACAGTGGACATGCCATCCTTCTTTTGGTGTCATTATGTGTAGACTCGCTCATGTGTATGCACTGTGTACTGACACACAATGCACCACTACAAAGTGTTACAAATGTCCCCTCTTGTCTCCCATACCTACAGCTCAAGGTCCATCAGCGGAAGGCAATATGGAGGGCCTTCGCCCAGAAGGTGCAGGTCCTAGGGGTCTCTAACCGTCGACACAACCACTGCCACAAGAGGTGGGATGACATCTGCCGCCTTAGCAGAAACGTCACCGAAATGACGCTGGGCCTGGTTCCTCGGACTGGTCGGTTGGCGCACCGGAGCATGACCCCACTATTGACCCGCATCCTGGCAGTGACACAGCCAGAGCTGAATGGATGCCTGAGGGCCCAGCAGCAGCAAGTTGGGGGTGAGTATAGTACACAGTGTGATGTTGCTCATGAAAGACTGCACGAATACCAGCCCAGAGCAAAGCTGTAATCTATGAGTTGTCTCTAGTGTGGTGTAATTGCCTCTCAGTTGACTCAGTGGTGAGTGCAGATATTCTTGCCCTGTACAACGTCTGGATTGTCATGTGTCCCGGTAACATCAGCATAAGTGTCAGTCTCTGTGGCATCAACTGGAAGTGAACATCAGTGAGCATCATGTCAGGGTGATTTTAGAGATTGATGTCGTGCATTTCCATGTAATTGATACATCTACAGATTGCTCAGTTAGTAGTTGTGTTGCAGGACATGAATTAGTGGATGTAAGGATGTCATGTCACTTAACAATAGTTTCCTTTAACTTACTATGTGTGGGGTTCTATCACCTCAAACTTCCAGTGTGACACACAAAGTGAATTCAGATGTGTAGCTCTCTTAGCTGAAGGCATGTAGATGTGCCTACAGACAATAGGATGTGATGTTGAGATGCCAACACATTCCTAGCAATTTGGCAGTATGAACGCAACATGGAGCATGACTGTCCAATAAGCATGCTGACATGCTTCAGATGATCATAGAAATATTTTGACTTATGCAGACAGTACATGGAGAGTCAAATGTGTGCCTTGAGGTCAAGCATTTCGGTTATTATTGCCTAACATGTTTGTGATCCGGCCACTTCACTGAACAGTGTCTCTGTCTCCTGCAGAATCTACCGAGGTCAAAGAAGGAGAGGGGCGCGAAACCGTTGGTGAAGCTACTGGCATCACTGCTCCCCGGGAGTACAGCGACACTGAGGGGACCAGCACATCCGAGGGGGACAGGAGTGCCCTGGAGGAGTCCACTCCAGAAACGCCTACCTCCACTTCCTCACACTCCAGCGGTGACTCCTCGGTGTTGTCGGGCAAAGGAGGATCGGCCTCTGCTTCATCGTCCACCACACCCCGTCCTGTGTCCACCCTCCCTGATGCTCCCCCAACTGGTATCCAGGCCCGCTGCCCTAAGAAGGGTAGGGTATCTTTCCCCCCAGGCACCGCTGCCCCAGCCCCTGTGTCCCCTGCTGCCCTCAGTGTGGAGGCCATAGACATCTTGCGGCAGGTGTCTGTGGGGCAGACTTTGCTCCTGAATGCCCTCAAGGATCATGGCAACAAGTTGTCACAGGTTGTTGAGTTCATGGAGGGCATTCATTCGGACGTTGGTGGCCTGCACAGGACTGTCCAGTCTTTGGCCTCCACACTGACGGCAGCCATTCGGCAGTCACAGGCTCACAGTCCGGCTCCTGTCCCTTCCGCAACCACACTGCCAGTGACACCACCTGACCAGAGAACACGCACACCAGAGCACTCAGGCACCAAGTCATCCCCATGCAGCACATGACAACAGCAGTCCAAGTGACAAAGACACGAGACATCATCCTCAAGGCACACAAGGAGCACACATGCCAGCCCCACCACAAGCACATCACAGGACACAAAGAAGCCGAAACACATTAAACATGCATCCACATTGCAGACCTCACATTCCTTGCCCTCCAAGAGCCCTCCAAGATCCACACCTGATCCTGAATCAGCACAGGAAGTTGTCCTGCCACAACTGCCTCCCCCCCAAGTTCAGAGGGCTGTTGTGCCCAAGACTTCCACTCACACCCACCCACCCCCTAGGAAGCATGGACAGAGAAGCAGTGAGGTAGTGGTAGCTCCAAAACAGGGGAGGCAGGGTAAAATCCCCCCCACCCCAAGCGTACAATCAGATCCGAATGTTTGTCCCGGAAGGATCCACGAGCACCTGCTCCACTTTCTGGGAAGAAGGAAGCTGTTGTGGCCACCTCACCTATCCCTTGGCCCAAGACACTTGTGGGCTATCATTTCCCCAAGCAAGTGAGGCCCAGCCCTCCACATGCAACATCAGCCACTGAGCCTCCCCAATGCATTTCACCACCTCTCCGTGCGACGACTCCACCAGGTCCAGCCAGCCCTCAGGCTCCCACATCCAGGGATCCCTCTACCTCAACCAGTTCTCCCCCTCCCAGGTCCAGTCCTCCGACTACCCCAGACAGTCATCCCCCACCCAGTTCCAGTTCTCCAGAAATTTGAGGCAGAGTCCCCCTTCCCACCCCATTCCTCCCTGAGCGGTGCCTGAGCTGCCCATTTGCTGGCCCTATCCTGGTAATATTCCCATGGCTGTGGACTGTGTCTCAATCATCTGTGGGGAATTTCGAAGCACCATTGTGCGGATTTGAGTTTGGACTGGCCGTTGCCCTTAATGTTTTGCACTTTACATGCTGATACTGACTTTATGTAATAAAAAATACATTTATGTTCTGAGCGTTGTCGCTGGCCTTACTAATGATGCTGTACAATGTATGTGTATATGTTCATCGGTTCCATGCTCTGAATTCACACTTTGCTTTTGGCATGTACTTAAGTTGATATTGCAGGTGTTACCAGGGGTTCCGGCAACTAATGTCCAGTTTGGACTCTGAGGATTGATGGGGGCGAGCTGCTTGTCTGTGATCGTCCACTCTGGTCCTGTTCATTATGTTGGCTGAGCTCTACTTATTCACAAATGTCAGATTTGTTTGCTCTCCATCATGAGAATCTATTCCAATTTTCATGATGACTTGAGGGGTGGACAGGGTACAAGATTTCTGTGTGATCTTTCTTGATGTGTACACACCAGTGTAGGTGTGTTGTCATCTTGGCCAGGTATGGCTTCATAGTCAAATGGGTGGATGTACATGTGCTTACTGGAGTCATCAGATGGTGTGAGTGTCCTGTCATTTGCAGAGGTGTTCATGTGTATGTGCCTTTGAGTGTTGCCCTTTCACACATGTATGATCCAGTTGATGAGTGCATGTTTGTTTCCATAATCAGACACCTTGTGGAGTGTTTGTGGACATGTTGGGGTTGTTGCCGGAGCAGTGTGCAGTGTGTCATTGTAACCTCGCAGTACTAGAGTACACCTACATCTTATCCACAACATTTGTGAGTATGCAGAGTGTGTCACTGCAATGTCTGTGTTGTGAGTCTTGGCATCCGGCCTGGCTCTTGCTTACCTTTGTTCTCACTGTGCTGCATGTCTCTGGGATACAAACATGATATGTGAGTTTTCACATGCATTGCTGTCACTTTCCACTTTATGGGCTCCAATATGTGTTGGTCTGATTCATAACAGTCACAGTCATACCATTGAGGCCTACACAATGTGAGATACTCCGCTATGGCTTTTTGCTCTGTACACTCCTCACCTGTACAATTCTCGTGTATACACCACTTCAGTCAAAACATGTGCCACTGCATGCCATACACATCTTTGACCCTCCCCACCACTCCATGGTGTGACACTGTGCTGTGTGCAAATGATTTGTATCCAGAAGCATTGTGGCCCTTAGCACTGTTTCAGTTAATGATATGTGCTATTTGAGCCTACTTGATTTCAGTCATGGTTGCTGATGTACAGTACAGATGGATTTCCAGCACAGTCCTCTTGTCTTGTTCCAGCATGGATGTTTGCCTGGGTTGTGTAGCAGTAGGTGATAGCAATAGTGTGTAGCTGTTTGCTGCGACACTGCTACCCATCCTGGGCACGCATCTTCCTCACTTTGCAGTCTGCAGTGTATACACTCCCAGCTCCCAGGCAAATCTGCCACCTTGTGCTCGATTGGAGCTGTGTGAGTGGTGCTTGTAGGTGGGGGAGAGGGGAGCAGCGTGACAGGAGGAGTCAGCACAAGGCAGCCTTCGGGAGCCCTGAGGGTGTCAGTCATGTAAATTGAGGGAACCTCACACATTGCATTTAGCATGCTTCCCCAAACATCGTAGAGCCGGCCCTGCCTGCACGCTTGCTGGGAGTTGTTGTTGTACCGGGGTTGCATGCGTGGAGATGTTTTGGATGTACCTCTGCTGTTGAGCGCTTCGGCGTCTTATCTGCTGGTGATGCATCAGGTGGAGCAGCGGAAAAGCCTGTAGAGCAGGATCCATGGCGGCTATGGTCGTATGCAGGTGTTCTGGTTCGACTTTTTCTCTCCATATTTGTGCTTCCGCCATCCGCGATGAGGTGGTTCTTCCGCTGCGGTGGGATTGGCTGTTTGATACATCGTAATCTGGTTGGTGGACGGGACGTGATTCCGCACGCAGTTCTTGCTCTATTGGCTCCGTCCGCTGCCCTTGCGTAACCAAAAAACGTGTGGAGCCTGAAACACCGCGACAGTCGGAATATGGCCTATGTTGGCCCATTGTAATATGGAGGTCGCAATGACCGCATCAGGAGCGGAAATATCGACGTTTCCCGCCACCGCCACCACTGCGGATGCACTTCCGTCCGCCATCGTAATCAGCCCCTTAGTCATTTCAACAGAGAATGTGGCCACTATACGTGAACATACACAATCATCCCACTTGTTTATGACTTTCATACATAGGTTGAGAAATATAGACACGGCTGACTTTTCATCTGAGGAACCATGTTTGATTCCTGGTTTTGGCTCTGGGCAAATCACTTAATCTCCTGTGCTTAAAAAAATGAATCTGATCTTATGTAATGTAATCAAGGTGCTCATGTACAGTGCTCCAATGCCCTTGTGCAGAGTTAGTTTTACATAAGGCTGTACAAAAAAATAATATAAATATATGTGTCCAAGGATATGAGGCCTTACCCCCACCCCATACTGGGGTCTTTTTTAAATTTGCTAACATCACTGGTATCAACACCAAGACTTTTCTGAAGCCTTGTGATTTTAGTGAACAGATGCCACAGGCCGACACCACACTCTGTAAGGTGCTCCAGCTCCTGTACAGTTCACCATCTGCCACTTTTCTGAGCAATCAATATCTTGGCTACAGTCAGATAACGATATATATCGAATATCATGATCAAGGTCGTGACATTTACAAAAAAACGCTGTTAGAGAGGAACACAAATTTTTTAAAATAGTATGTTATTTTGTTTATTCACAGAATTTAGAAAGCATTTCTACTATTACATTGAAAAATTAGCCCTTCCTTATGAACGTCAAAGCTGGGTGTGTCGCAAACATTTGCGGGACTAAGAATTAGGTGGCAGTTCTAAAAAGTTTGGGAAGCACTGGCCTAGAGCACTTGTAATGTGGAGGACAGGGTACCTGCCACGTTTTACTGAAGTATCTCCTCAGCCAAACTTTAAATACATCTCTAAGTGTCACTAATTCTCATTCTAGTGGCCTGTGCACTTTTTTAGTACTATTTAGTTCTGAAACTAGGATACAGTTAAAAGTCTCCAAACAATGTAACCCTATATAGTCAGTATTTCTGAAGGGTTGATAGCATAGCATTGAAATATCCTCACCGTCGATTTTGGGGGCAGATAAACAGAGTATTAGAACTACATTATTGCGCAGGGTGTTGCCACCCTTCTCATGTCTACTTTCAGATATTGTATTATGAACCTGGAGTGGTACCTTCAACAATATCCATTGGACCACGACTCTATTTGATGATGTAAATGAGAAACACCATGGCTGAACTCCCAATTTGCCTACTGCTGCCATTCCTTGTAGCATCTCCACTGTAACGTGGCTTTCTGAGATGACAGAGTTCACTGCCTGTTTACTACACTATTGATACTTTTAACATTCAACCAGCTGTGGTCTGTGCAGGTAACAGCCGTGGGGCCGTGGGGCCGTGTAAGGGGGATTTCGAGGGACGATGCAGAGGGAAAATTACTTATTTTATCACCCACATGCTACAAGAGGCCTTTTTCCTGGAAGTGCTGGACTTGGAATGGGCCCTGCTGTTGGCGTCTGCCTCACACCTTGTGAGACTCATAGTGCTTCTTCCGAGGTGCTGGTGGGCAAAAATGTACCTTGGCTTTCTTACATTATGGAAACTCTTACCAGTATTGGAGTAGTGTCCCTATGGTGTGATCCTGCGGTAGCTTCTTTGTTAATATCTAGGAGGAATCTTGTGGATAGCTATATGGGGTTAAAGCTCTTTTCTCTGTTGAAATGGGTGTAACTATGGGCACTCTCACTAAGAGGTTTATTGAGATAAAAAGATGTTTATAGTGCTGAGTCCTTCCTAGATGAGATTCAGCCAGCCTTAGTCAGGAAACTTTATTTACAGTTTAGGCATGGCTCCCTCCGCTTGCGTGCTTTTACTAACGCTTGGCAAGGGGTTCTGCACTGTAAATGCCCCTCTTGTGGAGTTTCAGAATAAACTGAGGCCCATGTACTCTTCTTCTGTGTAGCCTATAAAAAGCATATCTTGCCTATAGGATAACATGGGGAATGCTGTGTAACATGGTTACCTGCATATCTTCCCATAGCAGCAAGATAGAAAGTTGGAATCTGGTACCCCTGAACTCAGAATTTAATTACACATCTTTTAGTGAAGATGGTTTTTAAATTCTAAGTTTGGAAATAGCACTTTTAGAAAGTGGCTATTTTCTTGTTCAACCTTTCTGTGTGCCTCTGCTCCCCTGATAGGCTGGGGCCCTGGGCCAGAGCCCACTTTGGCCATGCCTTAAATTGTCTCTGAAGTCTCAGCCCTGCCAAGTACCACGCATCAGGCGTTAGACTAACGTATTTCAGTGTGGTGGTCTGTATCACTGCATTGAAATGCAAAGTCACGCATAATTGCGGGTCCTCAGGAGCACTAGTACTGACTGATTCATTTTCACTGACTAACTTTAACTCCTGTACTTATTTTAACTGACTGACTTTAACTCCTGTGCGCTTATTTCAGTTTTCCACTGACTGCTCCCTCCAAGCAAAACAAAGCTGAGTCAGAATCGTAACTTTCACTAGATACGGGTGGGTCGAGGCAGTGGGTGTGCGTTCACGTTAACGCGGCAAGAGGTGGCAGAGCCATAGTGGTTGAAGGCTGGAGTAGGCACGTCGACGCCCTGACCAAGTGGTGAGGAAGCAGCAATGGTCCACGCTGTCAAAGGCAACATGGTGGTAAGTTCTGAGTGACTGATCATGCGCGCTGGGCAAGTATGACTTGATGGAATGGTGGATCCGCCTTTTGCTGTTGAGTCAAGTGTGCGACAGACGGGTTGAATATGTGACTGATAACCGTGCGCCTCTTTTGCCTGTTTCACACTGCGTCTGCTAGGCCTCTTGTGGATTAGAATATTTGCTTTCTACGAGATGGCAAGTCGGCATATAATTGATAGAGCCGTGCCGGACATCCTGGTTGGGTTTATGGTTTCCACATTGAGAAACATACCGGCCGTTTGTACAGTTTTCTTGCAAGCCCAAAGTTTGTCCCTGTGCAGCTGCTACTGAGCCATAGAATCATGCTCGGGGGTGGCGTTGCGAAGGGAGTCGTTACGGTGAAGCGGCCCGTACCAATTGCTGCTCTTTGAGAGTCGCCTCGCAAAATAAGTAGTGCCACGGTGAGGCATTTCTCTCACTGCTTCAAAATGTACCTTCAATTATTAAAAGCACCAGCGTGCTGCCCCCTGGTGCCGGTCCAATTAATTTCAGCACCAGCGCGTTAAGTCAGCAGAGCTGCCGGCCTGGTCAGTGACAGTGGTGAGTAGTTCTGTGACAGCCTGTGGCTGCAGGGCTGTATTGGTTACATCATTTTTTTAACAGTACGATCAGGTTAGCTAGGTTAGTGTCCTTTCAATTTTTGGGGCTTGCTCAGGGGCGCAACCAGACCCAAACTTCGGGGGGTGGGGCTAACACTCCCAGCCAGTGTTGGCCCTAGCACTGGTTGCACATGGTGCAAAAGTCTTTTTTGGTGCCCCTCCCCCATTTCCTCCTTCTTCATGAATTCCCTCACTACCACTCACCAACAATGCACCTCATCTCTCTATAGCACCTTTCTGGCAACCATTTCATTTTTTTACAGCGCTAGTCATAGTTTACTCACACTCAGTTCTGTGATCTGCATGGTACACGTTCTTTGTAGCGGGCACATTAACCCTCTGCGCTGTGTGGGTGGCAGGAGTGCCGATGTGAGTGCACGGTAAGCAATGCGACAGTGTGAGAGCAGGGTAAGAGAATGTCTGCAGGGTGAGTGAGGTGACCATATGAATTTGGGTGCGGATGTAAGTGCAGAGTGGAACGAATGAATCCATGATTAGTGATGGGCTTGTTTGAGTGAGATTGCAGACTGAGCAGTGAGGGGGACAGGTGAGTGAAGTGTCACATGAGTGCAGGGTGAGTACTGTGCTCATGTGACTGCAGGGTGAGATACAGGGTGAACTGTGCAAGTGCATTGTGAATGCAGAGTGATCACTGTGAGTGCAGGGGGAGCGGGCGAATGGTGTGAGTTCATGGTGATCATTGTGAGTGCATTGTGATCGCTGTGAGCGCAGGGTGAGCATGAAACTGAAGGGCGAGAATGAGGAGTGAGTTGTCTGAATGCATGGTGCATTCTCAGACACTTGAAGTAACTCAGCATGTTATTGACGGCGGCGTAGAGTTTCAGAAATAAGTTAAACTATTGCTATTATGGTGTTAATCAGGGATCGAGGGTGGAGGAAAAAAATAATGTGCTGATACTGCAACAAACTTCCAGTCTTATGATTAGGGTTGCCAGCTCATTATTATGATGTCCAGCCGGTACAAAAATAAGCAACCTAAAGCCGTATTTTCAGCACTTATCTGTGCATACTTCGAACATCAAATATAAATAGAAAGCACTTTTAATTGTGTTCCAGGGCTGCCTGAATGACCCATGACAGATTTAAAGGGATCAAAGACAGAAAAGTCAAATTATAAATGAATACATACTTTTTTATTTATAACCCTATTTAGTGTCAAGACGAGGTCTTTGCAGGCTCTTTAAACAACACATGACTGGTATCTTTCTTTTGGCAACCCTACTGGAACCAGAAAAAAAAATCGCAGCCTAGGTAACCAGTTTACAAATGTGTGTAAATGTGCAAATGGTCTTTCAAGACCTGTGGAAAACTCGGCTGTGCCGGAGATAAGACTCCAGAACCTGCCCAGCCTGAGGACACAGCACAATCTTCCCCTCTCTATTCACAAATGAAATGCAGCAAGTCTACAAGCACACCGTGCTTGTAGACTTGCTGCCTTTCATTTGTTAATAGGGCACAGCTGAGGTCAGATTGTGTGCCTTTGTTAAAGTAATCATGTTATTACAGCGCATGACAGGCACTGCGATTAACATGATTACTTACAAAAAGGCACACAATCTGACCGTTTTCATGCCGCACACATTTTAAAAGTGGCGGTGCGACAGTCCTCAGGTACCTCTGCACGCTTTACATTTTACAGTGCGCGCTACAGGAGACATAGGTGCGCGCGCGTGCCCGCGCACACCTTAGAGGGAGCAGTGCTCAGGGTTACCTTTAACATGGTTGAATTGGCATATTCCTAATTGGTATATTTAACTTAAATCCTTTGTATATAGCACACAGTGTAATCAGGGCTTGCAAGTGAAATGCCACTAATGAACTGTAGCACCTATTGTGCGATCCACTACAGTCATGGCTTCAGGCCAACCACTGTAGCTGACTGTAAAGTACAAAACATGCATTGTGGCCTGGCGAAGTAAACCCATTTTGACAGGTAAAAACATACCTTTTAAATATTCATGTCACCTTTTTGTAGGGCTTTCAACCCACAAGGCAGGGCACATAATATTTAAACATAGGACATATAGAAATTAAAAGTTAGCATGTCCCTACAGTGAGTAGTCCCCAAAAATATTTAAACCACTATTTGTACTCGCTCTCAAAAATCCAATTCAATGGTGGATGGTAAAAGGGTGCCTGCTTTGGCAGCCACAAGTGTGCCAGTGCAGAGAGAGAACATATGTTGGTAATTATGGCACCTTCCTGCCCTCTCCGTTTGACCCAGCACAGCAAGTTGTCTTGCTGTGTTGCGCTAGGCCAAATGTTGATAAATCTGGGCCTTAGAGTGCAAGATATACCCAATTAATGGCTTGGAGCTAACTGGATGAGCTTTGAGAGAACTGTTCTTTAAAGAACTTGCTCCTCAACATCAGCTTTTCAATATGGATATTGAATTCTCTTTAAAGTCTGCAAATTATAATCACAAGTCTTTGAACATCTTTCTCATCACAGATAGTCCAGCTGGGCCCTTGCAGATCACGCTCTTTTACATCTAAATCAGGGCTCCTCTTTGAACACCACTCTTTTTAATGCATAAGTTTCGCCGTTAGCAAACATTTTAAGAAAATGCTTCGAGGTCTGCTCTTATGCAGATGATACCCAGCTGATAATATCTCTGGAAGAGAAGCAAGATGAGCCCAGAGGCAAACTTTGAGAATGCCTCACCGAAGTAGCAGGATGGATTGCATTTCACTACTTAAAATAAAATGCAGATAGAATTGAAATCCTGCTATTCGGTGGGGCTCATTTGATTTGGGATGCCACTTAGGGGTCGATTCCGATCCCGGTCGGAGGCGCACCTAATACCATTCGGCCGGGAAAAAAGCCAGGCGAATGCCTGTTTCCCGACCGATTCGCACATACGTCCGAACTAGCAAGTACGATGCGCACAACTGCCCAAATCCCGACCCAGTCGTACTCACCCAATACAGGTCCAGTTCTCCGACCGATGCGGATCCGGAAACGCAGAATCGAGTCGCACGGAAGCAAAAAATGAAGCCCCGTCCGGCCGGACAAGTACGATGCGCTTTCCGTACGCGCCGAACCCGTTGCTACGCACGGCACGTCAAAGCATCCGGGAGAGGCGCACATAAGCTCCGATTCGCGCCACAAGACGATCCACGGCTACGAGACGAACACGCCAGCGACGAGGACGAGGCGAAGCAAAGAGAAAGACGAACGAGACGAACCAACCATGAATCCCATCGTGCCGATCCTACCAATATTCTACATCTATTACCGGAACAGGCACGGACGCGTACGGTGCAGAAGGTAAGTCAGACACCAACCACAAAAACAAACTACACGTACCCGACATATCACACACACACAGAGGGATGCAGAAATTACTTACACCAGCAACAGCAGCACCATAGGGGCGGGATGGCCATCACCAATGCCACATATACACATAGGGGCCTGGATGCCAACAACTAACACCACCCCTACCCAGGGGGTGCTAGATGCCTGTCACTACTACCACCTCTACCCATGGGGGGCAGGATGCCTGTCACTACTACCACCTCTACCCATGGGGGGCTGGATGCCTGTCACTACTACCACCTCTACTCATGGGGGGCTGGATGCCCACCACCACTACCACCCCTACTCAGGGGTGCCAGATGCCTACCACTACTACCACCTCTACCCATGGGGGGCAGGATGCCTGTCACTACTACCACCTCTACCCGTGGGGGGCTGGATGCCTGTCCCTACTACCACCTCTACCCATGGGGGGCTGGATGCCCACCACCACTACCACCCCTACTCAGGGGGTGCCAGATGCCTACTACTACTACCACCTCTACCCATGGGGGGCAGGATACCTGTCACTACTAACACCTCTACCCATGGGGGGCTGGATGCCTGTCACTACTACCACCTCTACCCATGGGGGGCTGGATGCCTACCACTACTACCACCCCTACTCAGGGGGTGCCAGATGCCTACCACTACTACCACCTCTACCCATGGGGGCTGGATGCCTACCACTACTACCACCTCTACCCATGGGGGGCTGGATGCCTGTCACTACTACCACCTCTACCCATGGGGGGCTGGATGCCTACCACTACTACCACCTCTACACATGGGGGGCTGGATGCCTACCACTACTACCACCTCTACCCATGGGTGCCAGATGCCTACCACTACTACCACCTCTACCCATGGGGGGCTGGATGCCTGTCACTACTACCACCTCTACCCATGGGGGGCTGGATGCCTACCACTACTACCACCTCTACCCATGGGGGGCTGGATGCCTACCACTACTACCACCTCTACCCATGGGGGCTGGATGCCTACCACCACTACCACCCCTACTCAGGGGTGCCAGATGCCTACCACTACTACCACCTCTACCCATGGGTGCCAGATGCCTACCACTACTACCACCTCTACCCATGGGGGGCTGGATGCCTACCACTACTACCACCTCTACCCATGGGGGCTGGATGCCTACCACCCCTACTCAGGGGGTGCCAGATGCCTACCACTACTACCATCTCTACCCATGGGGGGCAGGATGCCTGTCACTACTACCACCTCTACCCATGGGGGGCTGGATGCCTACCACCACTACCACCCCTACTCAGGGGTGCCAGATGCCTACCACTACTACCACCTCTACCCATGGGGGCAGGATACCTGTCACTACTACCACCTCTACCCATGGGGGGCTGGATGCCTGTCACTACTACCACCTCTACCCATGGGGGGCTGGATGCCTACCACTACTACCACCCCTACTCAGGGGGTGCCAGATGTCTACCACTACTAACACCTCTACCCATGGGGGGCTGGATGCCTACCACTACTACCACCTCTACCCATGGGGGGCTGGATGCCTGTCACTACTACCACCTCTACTCATGGGGGCTGGATGCCCACCACCACTACCACCCCTACTCAGGGGTGCCAGATGCCTACCACTACTACCACCTCTACCCATGGGGGCAGGATGCCTGTCACTACTACCACCTCTACCCATGGGGGTCTGGATGCCTGTCACTACTACCACCTCTACCCATGGGGGGCTGGATGCCCACCACCACTACCACCCCTACTCAGGGGGTGCCAGATGCCTACCACTATTACCACCTCTACCCATGGGGGGCAGGATACCTGTCACTACTACCACCTCTACCCATGGGGGCTGGATGCCTGTCACTACTACCACCTCTACCCATGGGGGGCTGGATGCCTACCACTACTACCACCCCTACTCAGGGGGTGCCAGATGCCTACCACTACTACCACCTCTACCCATGGGGGCTGGATGCCTACCACTACTACCACCTCTACCCATGGGGGCTGGATGCCTGTCACTACTACCACCTCTACCCATGGGGGGCTGGGTGCCTACCACTACTACCACCTCTACACATGGGGGGCTGGATGCCTACCACTACTACCACCTCTACCCATGGGTGCCAGATGCCTACCACTACTACCACCTCTACCCATGGGGGCTGGATGCCTGTCACTACTACCACCTCTACCCATGGGGGGCTGGATGCCTACCACTACTACCACCTCTACCCATGGGGGCTGGATGCCTACCACTACTACCACCTCTACCCATGGGGGGCTGGATGCCTACCACCACTACCACCCCTACTCAGGGGGTGCCAGATGCCTACCACTACTACCACCTCTACCCATGGGTGCCAGATGCCTACCACTACTACCACCTCTACCCATGGGGGGCTGGATGCCTACCACTACTACCACCTCTACCCATGGGGGGCTGGATGCCTACCACCACTACCACCCCTACCCATGGGTGCCAGATGCCTACCACTACTACCACCTCTACCCATGGGGGCTGGATGCCTACCACTACTACCACCTCTACCCATGGGGGGCTGGATGCCTACCACCACTACCACCCCTACTCAGGGGGTGCCAGATGCCTACCACTACTACCACCTCTACCCATGGGGGGCTGGATGCCTACCACCACTACCACCCCTACTCAGGGGGTGCCATATGCCTACCACTACTACCACCTCTACCCATGGGGGGCTCGATGCCTACCACTACCACCACCCCTACCTAGGGGGTGCCAGATGCCTACCACTACTACCACCTCTACCCATGGGGGGCTCGATGCCTACCACTACCACCAGCCCTACCCAGGGGGTGCTAGATGCCTACCACTACTACCACCCCTACCCATGGGGGGCTGGATGCCTACCACAACTACCACCTCTACCCATGGGGGGCTGGATGCCTACCACCACTACCACCCCTACTCAGGGGTGCCAGATGCCTACCACTACTACCACCTCTACCCATGGGGGCTGGATGCCTACCACTACTACCACCTCTACCCATGGGGGGCTGGATGCCTGTCACTACTACCACCTCTACCCATGGGGGCTGGATGCCTACCACCACTACCACCCCTACTCAGAGGGTGCCAGATGCCTACCACTACTACCACCTCTACCCATGGGTGCCAGATGCCTACCACTACTACCACCTCTACCCATGGGGGCAGGATGCCTACCACCAACAACACCCCCACTCACAGGATGGCTAATGCATGACACAACAAGCACACACCAACATAAGGAATGCAACAAAAAGACATCCCCCCAACACCATGACAAGCGTGTGTAGACTGTGTCAAATGCCTACAACACTGAACATGACTTTGAACATACAATGTGACCCCCTATCACATGTGTCACACATAAATGTGTGTGGCCCCCACAATGCAAGCAGACCATGACCACTGTGGCAATGGGGTCCAACCCCCATCATCACAGTGACCAAAAGGTAAGTGTGGGGTCCATAGCTGAAGCACATTTTGCACATTGTGGCAATGGGGTCTAAACCCCCATCATCACAGTGACCAAAAGGTAAGTGTGGGGTCCATAGCTGAAGCACATTTTGAACATTGTGGCAATGGGGTCTAAACCCCCATCATCACAGTGACCAAAAGGTAAGTGTGGGGTCCATAGCTGAACCACATTTTGAACATTGTGGCAATGGGGTCCAACCCCCATCATCACAGTGACCAAAATGTAAGTGTTGACATTGAAAAAGCTGCAACTGCCAAACTGCATGGATGATTCCTGGTCACAGAACAACAAACACATCAGTGGCAAAGTAGTGCTTGTGTCCCATAGCAACATAGATTGTGTGAGGCAAACAGTGCAGTGCAAATAAGACATACCTTTGGCCATGTGCAGACAAACATCACCCAATGGGGGCTGACACTGTCAACATCCATCAATGACACAATGACAGAAGTGACCATCATAATGCAGACCCACATATTTGCACCAATGGGCACACAAATGTAGATACCCTGTGGAGACTGTAGATGTGAGTTGAACAAATAACATACCATGGCAGCAATGGGACACACAAACAATGATCATTGTGCTGACTGATGACCTAGGAGTCCCAGGGACAGCAGGTGAAACCCACCAAACAACATACAGCCAATAGCACACTAAAGATATGCCAATGCAGTGGTGCAGATGCACAAACAGGCAGACCCACACTGCACATCAAACACAACAGGTGAGGGGGGTGCCAGTGTCCCCAGGCAACCACACAACACATGATGAGGCCTGAATACCAATTACACAGATGCACATACAGTGCCACACAAAAGTAACTCATGGATCCAAATCCCCTATGTGGGCAATCAGGCATTGTTAGATGAGAGGGAGCACAAATTACACATGTCACACAAGCTTGTAGGAACAGCAACTAACACAGCAAGAGACAGACCCACCACGGCACTACCCCCAGGGACCCCATATTGTGCTGACACTAGCCTGCATGATAATCCCACTGTGATGACAATGTTAGATGTCGTTCACACTGTGAACCCCACCCATGTGTCCTGAGCAACTAACTACCATCACACCTACACAAGCTCCAATCAATCAGCACGGCCTGCCAGCCAAGGCCAATATGGAGGTAGGGGTCTGGCCGTGCAACAACTCACTTTTGCACACACTCAACACCACACACCCTGATCTCCACCAATGTGCAGCAGTGAAGCTCACATGGACTGGTGACATTGCACATGCACCCATGACAATACCAGGGGTGGTGGTGGGAACCAAGGTGCAGAAACCCATCACACATGGCCAGTCAACAAGACTTGTCAATGTCTGACACACAGCACAGTATGCTGTACATGGGCATGATGTGAAATCCACCACAATCAATGGGATCCTGGCCATAGTCACACACCAATGAAGAAGCCAAGGTGACACACGAAGAACACACGTACACAACTACCAAGATTGCAGCTCTGACCCTGAGGAGTGGCAGCAGTCACACACACAACGTGTCACAATCACTGTAAGCTAACACAAACTGTAAATCACATTACTTGTGTAAACAACAAGTGCCAAGGGGAATCCTGAATGCGTCCCATCTGCGTTTGCCCACATCCCCAGCACTGACAACAAAGACAACCTGGGATGACAACCTCATGAACATTAGTTTGCCATGCACCCACATCACAGAGAAACCAGGTCCAAGATGCTGGATGAACACAGAACAACTCAACAAGCATCACAAACAGGAACATCCCTAGGGACACAGCCTGTGTAGGAAAAGGGAAGGGAACACGCACAGACATGCTTACACAACACAGGCCCACGCAATGTCACCAGATTACACACTGCCATGAGGGCACACCACTCCTGTGGAAGGTCCGCTGTGCCAAACCTTGTCTGTGCACGACCCAAACATGTCAGCAGAACACTCCGTCAGTGAGTCAACAACCACAACACACAGAAGGCTCTGTTCACATCAGCCTGGGTACGGGGGTGTCACGTCAGTCATCTGCACACACACCAAACCCGTGTCAAGCAAGTTGCACTGTATACACAGATGAGTCCTTCGACATTGTTGTGCAAAACTGCATGTCCAGTGGAGCTGGGCACACAGTCAGGGAAATCGGAACATTGAACAGTGGTAAGCCCACCAGATGTGCATCAGTGTAAGACAAAGATGTTCATTTACAAATGCAAAAAGGACATCCCTGTGTCAAATGCTGAACATTACACCCTCAGATTGTAGCAAAGGATGCCATAGATCCAGAATACAACAGGACACATATCCCATGGACCACATGGAGTCCATCACTGCAACACTTCATCGTCCTGATGTGAACACTATTACAACTGCAAATGCAGGATGCTACTCATCCACATCATGTACATCAAAAGAAAACCCAAAAGTAAACAAAAAGAGGCTTTATTCAGCAAATGTCAGGGTAAAAGCGGAAGTCCAAAAGAAACTAAGGCCAATGGCCAGTCCAAAATCACAGTACCAACGGGGTGAGAAGTGACAACTGGTCACACATTGCTTGCCTGCACTGGTACGGTTGGGGGACATCACCCTTGGAGGGGCATACAAGGGGCAGGCCAGGCACCGCAGGGACAGGATCAGGGGATGGCAGAGTGAGGCAGTGAAGGGGTGGTGGGTGCAGGAGTGTCACCGGCAACTGCAGTGGAGGTGTCTGACTCAGGGGGGGCTGGCACCACCGTGGTACACAAGTCAGTTGGTGTGGGTGCCGCAACCACTGCAGTGGGCTGGACTGATGTAGTACTCTGGGTACCCACTGCAGTGCCTGAGTCAGACGTGGTGGTTGTGGACTCCACTGCAGTGCATGACTCCAAGGGAGTGGAAGGGTGGGCAGGTGAGGTGGGCAGGACAGAGGGGGGGGACCCGGTCCCCACAACAGTGCCACTAACAGGCAGAGCGTCTGGGTTGGGGGTGGAAGAGCAAGTGACAGGGGGAGGGCCTAAGCAGTCTGGGGATGCGGTATCGGTGTGTGGGGAACCTGGGGCAGGGGTGTGGCGGGGGAACCTGTGCAGTGGTGGCCTGGGGGATGGAGGAGAGAGACTGGGTGCTGGAGCTGCGTGGTGGTGGTGGTGGGGTCTTGCTCTTCCTGCTCCGGGGGAACTTCTGAATGGGCTCCTGTGTCTGCCTGCACCTGGGGGAGGAATGTCTGGGGGTGTGGGGCACTCCTCTCTGTGTGGGTGGACTTCCTCTTCCCCTGGTGTGCTGGGTCAGCAGGAATGGTGGGGAAGAGGCCGAGGTCACACAGGAAGACCTGCTGTGTAGGTGGGGTAGCAGGCGAGGCAAGGGAAGGGGTCTTGGAGGGAGAGGATTTGGAGGACTGCAGAGTGAATGTGGATGCCTGTGTGTGTGTGTGTTCCCCATCCCCTGTGTCTGTGGTATCAGTCCCCTGAGGATGCTTGTGTGCACGTCTTGCCTTACTCTTGGGTGTGTCTGTGCTGCTCGTGTCTGTGTGTTTGGATGACTGTGCAGGTGTGCATGTGCTTTGGACAGGTAGGGGGCAGGAAGTGTGGATGGGGCAGAGGTGGGAGGGGTGAGGGACTGTTGGAGGAGGGACACTGCTGCCGTCAGGGAGGAGTCCATGGACCTATTGCTCCTCTGTAGGGCAGACATACCCGTCGAGATGCCCTCCATGAACAACACCAGCTGTGTCAACAGAGTGGTGTGTGCATGGAGGACACTCAGCATTGCTGTCTGCCCTACATGGAGCTGCCGAAGGAGGTACACAGACTCCTCACTCAGGGCAGCAGGGGACACAGGGGCAGGGGGTGCGGTGCCTGGCTCGAAGGAGACACGCTCCCGAGCACGGGAGCCTCCACGGACCTCAGGAATGGGAGCCGATGGGAGGGCGGTGGTAGTGGTGGTGGTGGCGGGGCCAGACAGACTAGCTGGCCTTTGGTGGCTGCTGAGACCCGCCTCGACAAGGGAGTCATCCTCTGAGCTGCTGTGGTCCCCATCTGAGGTGGATGGTGCTGAGGACTCCTCAGTGTGGCTCCCCTCGCCCTCCGTGCCACTGGGTCCCTCTGACCACTCGTCCGATGCTGACCCAGTCTGGCTCCGCTGCTCCTCCTGGTCTGTGGAGCTGTTCCCTCCTGTGGCTGTGGATGTATCTGCAAACAATTAGGGAAACAGACAAACATCAGTCACCTGCACTGACCGCACACACCACAGTAAGTACAGCACATTACAGAGCAAGCCCTGGCATCCTTAGTTGAACATTGCCTAAAGTCCTCACACAGATTCGGGGAAGCCAATTGTCAGTCTGATGGTCAACCATGGGACTCACACCCCTCCTGCCCTTGCACCCATCTGTCTGGTGCCTTTCTGATGGTAAGACCCCAGTGTGGACACATGCACCACCTACACAGTTGTTGGACATTGCAGGGAACACGGTGAAGCATGTGAACATGCACACATCACATCTCTTGCCACTGAGTCAGTGCAGGTGTCCGGATAAAGGGATGGCCAGATTCTAATTAGAAATGCATGTGATGCATACCAGCACTAGACACCATGATGCACGCATGTCCGGATAGTCAATGCCACAATGGGGTGCATGTTGCACATGTCACTCCCCTGCAGGATCAGTCCCAGGAAGTTGAATGCCATGACACAGGAATGCGTGCAAAGTCATACATTACTGTCTCAAGTCACATGGACATGGCAGCCAGACAACAACAGTCTGCACTGTGTCACAATCCGAGGGCATGGGGAATGCAAGTTATGTGACTGACAAGTGCACATGTCCATCCCCCAAAAACCACATCATCTGTACTACTATTTGTCCACGTCATACCAACTGGACATATGGGGGGCATGAAACACAACTCTCTGAACATGAGCACCTCACAGTGTGCTGTGAATGAAAATACAGCTGCCTGAAAGTCACAGTCGCAAACACCTGTGTGCACAGTCAAGTGATCAGACACCTATAAGTCACAGAAGTATCGTCTATCATGGTCACATCTCAGATGGCATGCTGAGCCCCAAACGATGAACATACCAGTAGTCCTGACAATGAAGACACAGCACAATGAGACAGAGGCAGACACCTGAGGGTACATTTCACTGATCACAACATGCCCAGATGATACACGGGAGTGGGAGTACAGAGTGTATTGTATGCACTGGAGTAGGCATGACTGTCCAGCTCCACCTGTAAGAGGGATGAGTCCTGGACAGTAGGCAGGTGGCTAAGCATGTGTGACACACTGGATACACATACTCCTGAGGCCCAAATATTGTTCCCACCAGCAGCATGGGTGTGTGCCACATTCCCCAGCGACATGTGGTGAGTCAGAGCAGCAAGCGGACCACATATCAAAGTTACACGCAGATCACATGTCAGAACTTAGGCATTGTGTAAGCAATTGACTCACCCATGAATCGCACAACATAGTCACGGGAACAAATGCTGTCCCCCACCTTGAGCAAAGCAAAATGCAATGACACAGTCCCCAAATGACACAATTTCCTGACTATAAGGGCCACACATATGCGTATCAGAGGAGAAGGGGGCATGTAACAAATGAGGGACATGGGTCCTGGACCACATGACTGATGTACTGTGGAAGTTTAACCAGGCCAGAGGAGGGCACATAGCATGGCAGACAAAGTGCACAGTGCAGTCATGGACTCACCCCCTCCTTGCTGCTGTCTGTCCTTCAGCTGCCCATCCAGGTCAGGGAAGACCACCGCCAGGATCCGGAGCATGTGGGGGTCAGGGTCCGGTGTCTGCCCCTCCTGCGAGGAGGCGACAGCTTCAGCTGGACCCTTGCGATCCTCCGGGTCCAGCCACGAAGGTCCTGCCACCTCTTTTGGCAGTTGCGGATCCTGCGCCTGTAGACCCCCACGGATCTTACTTTCCGGGCGATGGTCAGCCAGATGTCCTGCTTCTGGTGGGCATCAACCTGTGAGGATGACAAAGTGAAAAGGCCATTACTACACATGCAACATATACGTGCATCACACAGTTGGATATACATGTCTCAATTACAGGGGCATATGATGTACACAGGCAGTGCAACAATGGCTAGGAACAGTTTGCCAGCAGTCACTACATGGTATCATTGCATGGGAAGTAAACCTAGTTGGAATGCACTGTTACTGCACTGTACCAGTTCAGTGCATGTAACTACACACTTTGGGGTATGACAACTACTCAGTGGGCATGCTAGCCAGTGGTGTGCACAGTGAAAGTCCTGCTAGTCAGACAACATGCACAATTAGTGATGCAGTGGACAGCACACTCACCTGCTCCCCTGGTTTCCCATACAGCTTGCTGTACTGTGGAAGGAGGCTGTCCAGCAGGGCCTGGTTCTCCTCAAGGCTGAAGGCTGGGGCTCTCTCCACAGTACGTGCCATTGCAGGAGCCAGAGGATGCATAAACAGCAGCAGTGTTGGTGGCAGATGTCGTCCTGGAGCATGTAGTGCAGGCAAGTGAGCTCTCAGGGGAACAGCCAGCATTATATGTGTGCTGCAGAGGCAGATACTGTCCCATGTGTCCAAAGTGATAGGTCCAAGTCGTTTGCATCTTCTAAATCTGACCAATCCATGGTATAGCAGCACTAATACACGCCCACAGCATCCTTCAAATCTTCAACTTCATGACACCCATGATTTTGCAACATTGTTGTGGCTGGCCAACTGAATTCACTGCATCAGACTCGTTGGAGCTTCGAAAACGCGTCCGTTGCCATGCCAGGCCCCAGCCAATGTGTGCGCACCAATCGGTCCATTGCTGTACAACGCATACCCGGGATACAACGCGTACCCGCTCACATTGAATGCAATGGGCCGGCCGGGCACACCGTCCGGTCCATTGCAGTTCAATGCGTACCCGCGATACAACGCGTACCCGCTCACATTGAATGCAATGGGCCGGCCGGGCACACCGATCGGTCCATTGCAGTTCAACGCGTACCCGGGATACAACGCGTACACGCTCACATTGAATGCAATGGGCCGGCCGGGCACACCGATTGGTCCATTGCAGTTCAACGCGTACCCGGGATACAACGCGTACTCGCTGACATTGAATGCAATGGGCCGGCCGGGCACACCGATCGGTCCATTGAAGTTCAACGCGTACCCGCGATACAATGCGTACCCGCTCACATTGAATGCAATGAGCCGGCCGGGCACACCGATCGGTCCATTGCAGTTCAACGCGTACCCGGGATAAAACGCGTACCCGCTCACATTGAATGCAATGGGCCGGCCGGGCACACCGATCGGTCCATTGCAGTTCAACGCGTGTAGGAGAGTAGGATCTGCTTCACATGGGTACCCCCACTTTTTGCTGATGCTTCACTGTTTTTCGACATTAGTCTGGCTGGGCCCTGCTAATCAGAACCCCAGCCTAGCTGCTTCCTCTCTAAAATGGTTTCCATGTGCCTTAGGCACATCTCTGATTGGGATCTGGAGTGCCCTTATAAGTCCCTAGTATATGGTATACTATGTACCAAGGGCATAGGTACCTCAGAGGCCTGCCAGGGGCTGCATCATATATTATGCCACCCCTGGAAGGCCATCCAAACTGACACCACAGGTCTGCTACTGCAGCCTGGGTAAGGTGGTGCAAGCACCCCTTACTGTGATATAGGTTACCTATATCACGAAATACATACACACATATAAACCTATAAGTCACTCCTAAGGCAGGCCTTATCAATCCTAAAGGCAGAGTGCATGGTTCCTATGTGAGAGGGTGCCCCTGCCTGAGCAGGGCCCCTCTGCAGCGTTCGGAGACCATCTCTGATGCTGTTTGTAGAGCAGCCTGACCATATACTCTTAAGCGCATTATATCCTCACGGTAAAATGCTAACTTTGGAATGGCTGCACCTAAACATGTCGTGTTTGGTGTCAAACATCTTGGAATACTACCCCCCGCCAATCCTGGCGGCGTGGGTAGCATTCCACCCTTCTAGAGGGAAAGACATGTTAACTCTGACGAGTCCGGTAACTTCTTTCCAGAGCCCTGGCATCACAAAATGGATGCTGCTGCCACAGACACGAGTCTGGCCTCCTGCTGCTGGACGAAACTCCGGCAGGGAGGCCTGGACAATAGGTTTCCTGTCCCAGGGAGGTGTGACCACCTCCCCAGGCAGGATAATGTGTATTGGGGCTGGGCGGGAGCACTTTCGGGTGCTTTGAAGTCCTGCACTGGGGGCACATTTGGTGTCCCTGTGCATACCCCAGTTCAAACTGGATCAGGGGCTTGCAGCCCCTGCTTTGGCGCGAACTGGACAAAGGGAAAGGGGTGTAGCCACCCCTCTGCCCTGACCCACCCATAGGTGGGGCCACAGAGTAGTCCAACCCCTATTTTTAGAATAAAGGTAGGAACCCAGTCCTTAGGACTTTAGATTACACCTGGACGAAACTCTGACACTGAATCCTGGACCTTCGACGCTCTACGACAAGATTAGAGGACTGAAGAATCTCCCTTGGGGTCAAGGAGTGACTCCCCTGCTTGGCAGGCACCAAAGAAGCATCTGTCCGGTTCGCATTTCTGAAGCTCCCGTCGGACGCCGAAGTCATCGCATCACCAGAGGTGGATTCTCAGACTTCCCGAGGCTACCCTGAGTCCCCAGCAAAGCTGAGGCCCGTGGCGTTCGTGGGTGACTTGAGACCGTGACCCCTGGACACCGAGCACATTTGCAAGTGCACCATCTTCTGGGTCTCCCAAGAAGTCGTGCTTTGGGCTCCGAGTAGCCCTAGCCTCCAGCACCACCTGCACCGAAGATCACTGGCCCCCACTCCACGAGTGTCCTGCAAGCCAGCTCCACGAGCGGCGTCACGAGGCTCCTTCGCGGTCGCTAGCCCGTTGGCTAGTAGCCCTTAACGAAGGCCAATCTTTTCCTTACTTGGCATCCTGGTTGCTCCAGGCCTGCCCTCACTTACCCTCGCTGGGTGAGTTCCACAGACCTTGCTGGTCTGCACCATCGACGATCTACATCTTACTCGAGACTTGCCGTTGCCAAGGCTTGTTGGGTCCAATCCGGTCGCCGACACTTCAGCACTCGACAGACATCGAGCACCAGCCCGAATCCTGCTCCTGGTCGCCGACAACGCCTCCCGGACCTCGTGGCTGAAGAGTCAAGACGACCGTCAACGCACCTGAAGCACTCGACATCGGTGGGCATCTGTCCATCGCCTTCCTGGTCACTGGCTAGTGACCCAGACTCTGTCCCCTCTGCTTTCAGGTTCACCAGAACTCCGATCCACTCTTGGATCCACCCGGACACTTTTCTCTTGGCCGCCAGCAGCACTTTGCAGCAGATCGCCATTCGAATCGACGACGAAACCCGACCCCGAAAGGCACCTATGCACCCGGCTTCCCTGGGTGAGGTAACACGAGTACTCCGGTTCTCCCGTGGGTAGAGACTCTTCAAAGTCCTAGATCTCAAAGGGTTTTGTCCTAGTCCTCTTCTAAGTGTCCCTTTCCTCTATTTTCCCGATCCCGACTTTCTCCATAGAAGTTAACGGCGTATCGCGGTTGTGTATTTACACTGCACGCGTCTCCCGTGGGTCCCCTGTGTCACTACCTTGGGTGGTTCCTTGTGGTCCAAGCACTTCTAGAGGCTCTAGGCCTAGTGTCTAGTTCAGTCGTGGTTCGCATACCACTTTATTGGTATATGGTTTGGTACCCCCTAGGGCCCAAACGTGTATTTGTGCTATTACTATGATTTAAGATCTTATAACCTATGTACTTCGAACTCTAGCCTCATAAAGAGACTAGAGGGGTGTGTTTAGTAATACATACATATATTTTGAATATATACCTGGTGTGGTGCTCTTTCATTTGGTCACTCAAGAGATTATAGACTGGTAAAACAAGCTGCTTTACATTCCTTCAAGACTTAGCCTGAAGGCTGCTCTCCATAGCTACCACTAGGATAGCTTTCAATAAGGTTGTCTTTAACCTACCTACCATAAGAGTCGATTTGGACTGGTGCAAGGTGCCCACTATAATTAGTGGACAGCATATGCCAGGCCAACTTCTCACATTGGTGTGCAGCGTGTGGGATTCCAGCTTGCTATTGTTTTACCAGATAATCTCAATTGAATTGATCAACTGAAAACCACTAAAGGTACCTAAGGTACATATAATTTAAGCTTAGAATAACAGTAAGTTCTACTGAACTTAGAGTTGTGTGTTAAGGGATAGCACAACCCTTTCTACAACTCAAGAGAGTTTAGTAGGCCACACTAGAGTAGGTAGTGCATACACCACACCACACTAGTAATGTCTTTAAGGGTAGGATCTAAAGAATCCTTGCAGGAAGCCATTGAGCTTCCACCCTCCAAGTATGATACACTCCCATTCTTGGAATTGAGAGCTTTATGCAACTTGAGAAAAATAAGGACAGGCCAAAGCCCCACCACCCAACACCTCAAGGAGTTGTTGGTGGCTTATGACCTTAGTAAGCCTGTAGGGACTGAAGGGGTAGGAGCTGAGGGTGGGGCAGAAGAAGAGGAGGAGGCCAGGGGTACCAATACCCCCAGCCCCCCTCTGAAACTGGCCAGGAGGGTGACAATGACCCTGACCTGGAAAACCCAATCCCTCCTGTGGATGATGATGAGGATGATCAGAATGATGCCCACTTTGTCCCCCCAGGAAGGATTAAGAGTGTGCCCAGAAGGTCTAGGTCTCCTTCTCAGGAGTCTAACCACTCTGGCACCTCTATAGGGAGCTCTGTCTCATCTCATAGGAGAGAATCCTCTCATGAGAGAAGAAAGAGGCTAGTCCAGTATGAGGAAACTCAGCTGGAACTCAGAAAAAAGCAATTAGCTTTAGATAGAGAATCCCTAGATCGCCTTAGAGAGAGAAGAAAGTTGGGACTAGAGTCCCATGGTGGCAGCCATGTCCCTAGAGATAGGGAAAGGTCCTATGACCATAGGAACCTGAGCAAGATTGTCCCTCCCTACCAGAGTGGGGATGATATCCACAAATGGATAACTGCTTTAGAAAGGGCCTGTAAAGTACAGAAGGTCCCTCAGGAGCAGTGGGCAGCAATCTTGTGGCTCTCCTTTGCTGACAAAGGTAGAGATAAGCTCCTCACTGTTAGAGAGGAGGATGCTGATAATTACAAGGTCTTGAAGAGTGCTCTTATTGATGGGTTTGGCCTAACCACTGAACAGTACAGGTTGAAGTTCAGAGACACCCAAAAAGCACAGACTCAAGACTGGGTAGACTATGTGGATTGTTCTGCCAAGGCTTTGGAAGGCTGGTTGATGGGCAGTAAGGTGTGTGACTTCTCAGGATTGTATAATCTGATAATGAGGGAGCAGATTCTTAATAACTGTCAAAATCAGCTGTTGCATCAATACCTGGTAGACTCTGATCTGACCTCTCCCCAAGAATTGGGAAAGAAGGCAGACAAATGGGTCAGGACCAGGGTGAAGCAGAAAGTACAGAACCAAGGTGGGGAAACCAAGAAGCAAGATGCTAAGAACTCTGACAAGGGTGGGGAGAAGGGTAAAGATCAAAAGTCTTCATCAGGCCCCCAAAAATCTTCTTCTGGTGGGGATTCCCAGTCTACCAAGGGTAAAGGCCAAAGAAAACCATGGTGCAAGGTCTGTAAGCAAAAGACCCACTGGACCAGTGATTGCACCAAGTCCAAAGACTCCAGTCCAGCACCCACCAATGCCCCTAAGGCACCTGTTCCCCCTAGTACAGTTGGTGGAAGTGCTCCAGCAAAGGGTTTAGTAGGGTTCACCCTGGGAACTGAGTTGGGCTCTGACTTAGTCAGGGAACTGACTCAGGCTGTGTTAGTCTGTGATGGAGGCATGGATGTGACCTCCACTGTGAGTCCCAGTAATCTGGGCAAGTACAGACAACAGCCTTTAATTAATGGACGTGAGGCTTTGGCATTTAGGGACACAGGGGCAAGTGTCACAATGGTGACACAAGACCTTGTGCTGCCTGGGCAAGTTATGCTTGGTGAGATGTACCAAGTGACCAATGCTAGCAATGTCAGAACAGACCATACTCTGGCAGTTGTTAACTTCTCCTGGGGAGGGGTAACTGGCCTTAAGAAGGTTGTGGTAAGTGCAAACCTACCAGTCGAATGCTTGCTTGGCAATGACTTAGAGACTTCTGCTTGGGCAGAAGTGGAGCTCAGGACCCATGCAGAAATGCTGGGGATCCCTGCAGATGTGTTTGCTGTGACCAGGTCACAGGCCAAAATGTCTAGCACTGAACAGGCCTTGGATTCTGGAAGAATGGACCAAGTGCCTTCCAAGAGGAGGAGTAGTAGGGTTAAGGCAGTGCCTTCCCCTTGGCTCAGGAGGAAGATCAGTCCCTTGAGGGGGATGATCTCAGCCCTGAAGAAGGAACTGTCCCAGAGGAACTGGAACCTGACCAGGTTGAGTTCTTGGGGACAGGGGGACCTTCTAGGGCAGATCTGAGCCAGGAGCAGCAGAGCTGCCCCTCCCTTGAACCCCTCAGACAGCAAGCTGCTGCTGAGGCTGCTGGGAAAGCTAGTGGTCCCCATACAGTGTATTGGGATGATGGACTCCTGTACTCAGAGAGTAGAGACCCCAAGCCTGGTGCAACCAGGAGGTTGGTAATACCTTTGAAGTTCAGGGGCTTCCTATTGACCCTAGCCCATGATATTCCCTTAGCAGGACACCTGGGCCAGAACAAGACTTGGGACAGAATTGTCCCTCACTTTAACTGGCCCCACATGTCTGAAGACAGTAAGGAGTTTTGTCGCTCCTGTGTAACCTGCCAAGCCAGTGGCAAAGCAGGTGGCACTACAAAGGCCCCCTGATACCACTACCTGTGGTGGGGGTGCCCTTTGAGAGGGTAGGGATTGACATTGTTGGTCCCATGGATCCCCAAACAGCCTCTGGGCACAGGTTTATCCTGGTGGTAGTGGATCATGCCACCAGGTACCCAGAAGCTATTCCCCTAAGGACCACTACAGCACCTGTGGTGGCAAGGGCCCTCCTGGGAATCTTCTCAAGAGTGGGCTTTCCTAAGGAGGTAGTATCAGACAGGGGTGCTAACTTCATGTCTGGGTACTTAAAAGCAATGTGGAAGGAGTGTGGAGTGACTTATAAGTTCACCACACCCTATCACCCACAATGCAATGGTTTAGTTGAGAGATTCAACAAAACCTTGAAGGGCATGATTAAAGGACTCCCAGAAAAGCTTAGGCGTAGATGGGACATACTCTTGCCCTGCCTTTTATTCGCATATAGGGAGGTGCCTCAGAAGGGGTTGGTTACAGCCCTTTTGAACTTCTGTTTGGCCACCCTGTGAGGGGTCCACTGTGCTTGGTGAAGGAAGGATGGGAGTTACCTCTCAAGCCCCCAAAGCAAGATATAGTGGACTATGTACTTGGTCTCCGCTCCAGGATGGCTGAGTACATGAAAAAGGCAACCAAAAACCTTGAGGCTAGCCAGGAACTTCAGAAGGCCTGGCATGACCAAAGGCTGTTCTGACTGTTTACCAGCCAGGACAGAAGGTGTGGGTGTTGGAGCCAGTGGCCCCAGCAGCTCTCCAAGACAAATGGAGTGGACCCCACACTATTGTTGAACAGAAGGGTGAGGTCACTTATTTAGTAGACCTAGGAACACCCAGGAGTCCCCACAGGGTTCTCCATGTCAACAGGTTAAAACCATATGTGGACAGGGCAGACATGGGCTTGCTCATGGCTACTGATGAAGGGCAGGAGGAAGAGAGTGACCCACTCCCTGACCTGCTCTCACAGAACCCAGACGATGGGTCAGTTGATGGTGTAGCCTTGGCAGGCAGCCTCACTACCCAGCAACAAACTGATTGCAGGCAAGTCCTCAATCAGTTTCGACATATGTTTTCACTGACACCCAGTCAGACCACCTGGTGCACTCATGAAGTGGACACTGGGGACAGTCTGCCTATTAAAAACACGATTTATAGGCAACCTGACCATGTCAGGGACTGTATCAGGACTGAAGTCCAGAAAATGTTGGAATTGGGAGTAATTGAGCCCTCAGATAGCCCTTGGGCTAGTCCAGTAGTCCTAGTACCGAAACCTCACACCAGTGGTGGAAAAAGAGAGATGAGGTTTTGTGTAGACTACAGGGGTCTCAATGCAGTCACTAGGACTGATGCCCATCCAATACCCAGGGCAGATGAGCTCATAGATACTTTGGCCTCTGCCAAATATCTCAGCACATTTGACCTAACAGCTGGCTACTGGCAGATCAGACTAGCTGATACTGCAAAGCCCAAGACAGCATTCTCAACCCCTAGTGGGCATTATCAATTTGTGGTAATGCCCTTTGGTCTGAAGAATGCACCTGCCACTTTCCAGAGGTTGGTGAACACAGTTCTCACAGGACTGGAAGCCTATAGTGCAGCTTATCTAGATGATATTGCTGTCTTTAGCTCCACCTGGGAGGATCACCTGGTCCACCTCAGGAATGTTTTACAGGCCCTGCAAAGGCAGGCCTGACTATCAAGGCCACTAAGTGCCAGATAGGGCAGAGTCAGGTTGTGTACCTGGGCCACCTTGTGGGTGGAGGCCAGGTTCAACCTTTGCAGAGCAAGATCCAGACCATCATGGACTGGACTGCTCCCACTACCCAGACTCAGGTGAGAGCCTTCTTAGGCCTGACTGGGTACTATAGGAGATTTGTCAAGGGGTATGGATCAATAGTGACACCCTTGAATGACTTAACTTCTAAGAAAATGCCCAAAAAGGTTCAGTGGACAGTTAGCTGTCAAAAGGCATTTGATGACCTCAAGCAGGCCATGTGCACTGCTCCAATTCTGCAGAGTCCTGATTACTCCAAGAAGTTCATTGTTCAAACTGATGCATCTGAATTGGGGGTAGGGGCTGTACTGTCACAATTGAATGAAGAAGGTCAGGATCAGCCAGTAGCTTTTATTAGCAGAAGGCTGACCCCTAGAGAGAAACGTTGGTCAGCCATAGAGAGGGAGGCCTTTGCTGTGGTCTGGGCTCTGAAGAAGTTGAGGCCATACTTGTTTGGTACACACTTCCTGGTTCAGACAGACCATAAGCCCCTCTTATGGCTAAAACAAATGAAGGGTGAAAACCCCAAACTGCTTAGGTGGTCCATTTCCCTACAGGGGATGGACTTTACAGTGGAACATAGGCCTGGGAGTAACCATGCGAATGCAGATGGACTCTCTAGGTATTTCCACTTAGAACATGAAGACTTAACTGGGCAAGGTTAGTTTAATGTCCCTACGTTTGGGGTGGGTTGTGTAGGAGAGTAGGATCTGCTTCACATGGGTACCCCCACTTTTTGCTGATGCTTCACTGTTTTTCGACATTAGTCTGGCTGGGGCCCTGCTAATCAGAACCCCAGCCTAGCTGCTTCCTCTCTAAAATGGTTTCCATGTGCCTTAGGCACATCTCTGATTGGGATCTGGAGTGCCCTTATAAGTCCCTAGTATATGGTATACTATGTACCAAGGGCATAGGTACCTCAGAGGCCTGCCAGGGGCTGCAGCATATATTATGCCACCCCTGGAAGGCCATCCAAACTGACACCACAGGTCTGCTACTGCAGCCTGGGTAAGGTGGTGCAAGCACCCCTTACTGTGATATAGGTTACCTATATCACGAAATACATACACACATATAAACCTATAAGTCACTCCTAAGGCAGGCCTTATCAATCCTAAAGGCAGAGTGCATGGTTCCTATGTGAGAGGGTGCCCCTGCATGAGCAGGGCCCCTCTGCAGCGTTCGGAGACCATCTCTGATGCTGTTTGTAGAGCAGCCTGACCATATACTCTTAAGCGCATTATATCCTCGCGGTAAAATGCTAACTTTGGAATGGCTGCACCTAAACATGTCGTGTTTGGTGTCAAACATCTTGGAATACTACCCCCCGCCAATCCTGGCGGCGGGGGTAGCATTCCACCCTTCTAGAGGGAAAGACATGTTAACTCTGACGAGTCCGGTAACTTCTTTCCAGAGCCCTGGCATCACAAAATGGATGCTGCTGCCACAGACACGAGTCTGGCCTCCTGCTGCTGGACGAAACTCCGGCAGGGGAGGCCTGGACAATAGGTTTCCTGTCCCAGGGAGGTGTGACCACCTCCCCAGACAGGATAATGTGTATTGGGGCTGGGCGGGAGCACTTTCGGGTGCTTTGAAGTCCTGCACTGGGGGCACATTTGGTGTCCCTGTGCATACCCCAGTTCAAACCGGATCAGGGGCTTGCAGCCCCTGCTTTGGCGCGAACTGGACAAAGGGAAAGGGTGTAGCCACCCCTCTGCCCTGACCCACCCATAGGTGGGGCCACAGAGTAGTCCAACCCCTATTTTTAGAATAAAGGTAGGAACCCAGTCCTTAGGACTTTAGATTACACCTGGATGAAACTCTGACACTGAATCCTGGACCTTCGACGCTCTACGACAAGATTAGAGGACTGAAGAATCTCCCTTGGGGTCAAGGAGTGACTCCCCTGCTTGGCAGGCACCAAAGAAGCATCTGTCCGGTTCGCATTTCTGAAGCTCCCGTCGGACGCCGAAGTCATCGCATCACCAGAGGTGGATTCTCAGACTTCCCCGAGGCTACCCTGAGTCCCCAGCAAAGCTAAGGCCCGTGGCTATCGTGGGTGACTTGAGACCGTGACCCCTGGACACCGAGCACATTTGCAAGTGCACCATCTTCTGGGTCTCCCAAGAAGTCGTGCTTTGGGCTCCGAGTAGCCCTAGCCTCCAGCACCACCTGCACTGAAGATCACTGGCCCCCACTCCACGAGTGTCCTGCAAGCCAGCTCCACGTGCGGTGTCACGAGGCTCCTTCGCGGTCGCTAGCCCGTTGGCTAGTAGCCCTTAACGAAGGCCAATCTTTTCCTTACTTGGCATCCTCGTTGCTCCAGGCCTGCCCTCACTTACCCTCGCTGGGTGAGTTCTACAGACCTTGCTGGTCTGCACCATCGACGATCTTCATCTTACTCGAGACTTGCCGTTGCCAAGGCTTGTTGGGTCCAATCCGGTCGCCGACACCTCAGCACTCGACAGACATCAAGCACCAGCCCGAATCCTGCTCCTGGTCGCCGACAACGCCTCCCGGACCTCGTGGCTGAAGAGTCAAGACGACCGTCAACGCACCTGAAGCACTCGACATCGGTGGGCATCTGTCCATCGCCTTCCTGGTCACTGGCTAGTGACCCAGACTCTGTCCCCTCTGCTTTCAGGTTCACCAGAACTCCGATCCACTCTTGGATCCACCCGGACACTTTTCTCTTGGCCGCCAGCAGCACTTTGCAGCAGATCGCCATTCGAATCGACGACGAAACCCGACCCCGAAAGGCACCTATGCACCCGGCTTCCCTGGGTGAGGTAACACGAGTACTCCGGTGCTCCCGTGGGTAGAGACTCTTCAAAGTCCTAGATCTCAAAGGGTTTTGTCCTAGTCCTCTTCTAAGTGTCCCTTTCCTCTATTTTCCCGATCCCGACTTTCTCCATAGAAGTTAACGGCGTATCGCGGTTGTGTATTTACACTGCACGCGTCTCCCGTGGGTCCCCTGTGTCACTACCTTGGGTGGTTCCTTGTGGTCCAAGCACTTCTAGAGGCTCTAGGCCTAGTGTCTAGTTCAGTCGTGGTTCGCATACCACTTTATTGGTATATGGTTTGGTACGCCCCTAGGGCCCAAACGTGTATTTGTGCTATTACTGTGATTTAAGATCTTATAACCTATGTACTTGAACTCTAGCCTCATAAAGAGACTAGAGGGGTGTGTTTAGTAATAAATACATATATTTTGAATATATACCTGGTGTGGTGCTCTTTCATTTGGTCACTCAAGAGATTATAGACTGGTAAAACAAGCTGCTTTACATTCCTTCAAGACTTAGCCTGAAGGCTGCTCTCCATAGCTACCACTAGGATAGCTTTCAATAAGGTTGTCTTTAACCTACCTACCATAAGAGTCGATTTGGACTGGTGCAAGGTGCCCACTATAATTAGTGGACAGCATATGCCAGGCCAACTTCTCATAGCAGCGTACCCGCGATACAACGCGTACCCGCTCACATTGAATGCAATGGGCCGGCCGGGCACACCGATCGGTCCATTGCTCTACAACGCGTACCCGGGATACAACGCGTACCCGCTCACATTGAATGCAATGGGCCGGCCGGGCACACCGATCGGTCCATTGCGGTTCAACGCGTACCCGGGATACAACGCGTACCCGCTCACATTGAATGCAATGGCCAATGTGTGCGCACCGATCGGTCCATTGCTGTACAACGCGTACCCGCTCACATCGTATGCAATGGCCAATGTGTGCGCACCGATCGGTCCATTGCTGTACAACGCGTCCCTGTACAAGTCACTGGCATATGTCACCATGCCTGTCACAGGTGAACATATGCCAGCCACATCTACTTCCCAGGAGTGAGGGGCACACCTACAACACCACAGCCTGTCCACACTGTATCCTAAGGCATGTAAGGCTGCATTACATGTTCCGTGTATGGGGGTCAACATGTTGTTTTTGGGTGACACTTGGGGGCAGCCACTCCCAGGCTGTGCACGTGTTCATGGGGACAGAATCCTTGGTGTGTTGTGCACATGAACACTGTGGTGTGCAACTGTTCATTTCAGGGCATGTGGCATGGTCACATTTCACGGTTGTGTATGTGTATGTCATGTCACATACCCCTGAGTCCCATGTGGGACGGTATGTACGTCCCAGGGTGACCCATTGCCACAATTATGATGGCCCTCCACAGTCTGTGTGCATGTCGTGTTTACAATGTCTCTGATTCCATGTGCACAATGGGAGACAGTCTCCACATCCACGTTGTTTGTGCATGGACTTTGATGTTGTGCGTGTGTGTCACAGACGTCCATGTCTGTCCTGCCGAGGCAACAGGGACCACTACCTGTGGGGGTCATGGTTGTTTAGCTGTGGTGTATTCATGATGCACCATGTCATGCCAGTGTCCATGTGTCAATACAGGGTCCCTGGGAATCTACCTGTCGATGAGCTGTGATGCCTGGGGCACATCTGTCCTCACATGTCACTGTGGTGTGTGTTTGGAACGTGACAGCAGTACATGGGTACTGTGACACAGCCTAATGATATCCCATAGCACAACCTGGGACTTGTTGAGGACACATGTTGAACTGTGATGTTAGATGTTAGCCATGTAGGTGCCATACATGTCCTTACGGAACGGCACACGCATCATGTACTTGTGTCTCGTAATGATGTATCATGTGATATTGAGTCTGGTCTATGCCACATATGTGGGGTGACTGACAATCTTTCTTTCTTCACCTATGCACTGCAGGGCACCAGCTGTCCATCGGCCATTCCCTGACCTTGCAATGGTGGTTGAACGGGACTGCATCCGACGGTACCGCTTCACCAGGCCACTGATTGAGGAATTGACGGTGCGGTTGGCCCCACATTTGCAACCTGGCCGGACATACCCTACAGCGCTGACCCCCAAGGTGAAGGTGATGGCAGCCCTACACTTCTTTGCCACCGGTACCTTTCAACACACTGTGGCGTCTGCTGGTGGGATGTCACAGACCATGTTCAGCCGTGTGCTCCGCGACGTTTTGGAGGCTATGTTGAGGTACCTGAACCAGTACATCATTTCCCTAGACTTCAACAACTCACTGACGTGAAGAGTGACTTCTATGCCCTGGGGAGGATGCCGCATGTCATTGGCTCCATTGATGGGACACATGTGGCTTTGGTACCACCACAGGCCCAAGAGCAGGCATACAGGAACCGCAAACACTACCATTCGGTCAATGCACTGGTGGTATGTCTTGCAGATATGAGCATCACACACGTCTGTGCCCGTTTCCCCGGTTCTGCACACGATGCCTACGTGATGAGGAGTAGTCGCATCCCGAGGATGATGTCACAGATGCGGAACCAGCGTGCCTGGCTTGTTGGTGTGTACTGACTTTGTACCATTGTGTGTGTTCTGCAATGTAGTGTTCCACCCTCTTTTCCAACTCAGCTAATGTGCAATTGTCTGTATGTAGGTGACTCCGGATACCCCAACATGCCGTGGTTGCTGACGCCCCTCAGGAACCCTGCGACACCAGCCCAGATGCGCTACAATGAGGCACATGGTCGGACCAGGAGAGTGATTGAGCGGACATTTGGTCTCCTGAAGAGCCGCTTCCGCTGCCTAGATAAGACAGGAGGGGCCCTCCCATATGCCCCAGCAAAGGTGTGCAAGATTGTCATAGTCTGCTGCATGCTACACAACCTGGCAGTGCGGAAGGAGTTGCCTCTCATCCTGGATGACGATGACCAACATCCGCCACCTGTGGAGGATCCTGGGCTGGACCACGATGCCAGTGGTGATGATGATGATGAGGGTGATGTCCGCACACAGCTCATCACCAACTTCTTCAGCTGAATGTGAGTATCCAGGGATGTTATGTCAATGATGTGAGTTTGCATGATATGTGTTGGTGGTGCTCTGGTGCTGTTTGAGTGTGTCCATGTGCTACTTGACTGGATGGGTGCAGCAATGTGTCCTTACAGGTAGTCTATACTCCACAACAGTTTTGACATGCTAACTTGGTCCTGGGTGGGTATCTTGTGACATGTATTGGGCATGAGTATTGCAGTTCTGTCCTGTTCTTCAGTGCTTTTGACTGTGTGTCATTTCTGTCCTTCACAGGGTACTTTCAGAGTTGTTTGGTCAACTGTGATCCCCCGACACCGTGAATCAACTTCCAGGGTGGTAGCTGTCGTTTCCCTACAGGTGATGTGCGCCACACCCATGGACTTCCTTTCTTCTACACTTGTTGACTGTGTGCCCACTGCCAGGTGGGATTACCTTGCATCTGTAGTGGTTACAACATGTTGCAAATGTGTAATAAACCTGTGCTTCACTTTGTGATGTGCGTTGTCTGTGTTCACACATCTGACTGACATTTGCTTCCTGCACCAGTGGGCTGGTTAACACAGACTGTGAATAGGTGTTGTGTCTGTGCATTGCACCGTATTTCCTGGCAACATCAGTGTAGGCAATGAGTCAGATGGCCCTGGTGTGTATGTGCTGTGTAGCCCTGGTGGTGTGTCTCCCTCATATGTGTCACGTCGCCATGACTCACATGCCGGTGTTGTACTTGCTGTAGCAGTTAGCATGCACAGTGTCATTTCACAGATCATCATCTCCACTTCAGAAACAACGTTGTAATCACAACAGAGGCAAGTATGGTTTATTAGTGAGTTTATTGACATACATGTGTGAGTATAGTGCACAGGATGGTGGGTGCTGTACATTGTGATTGTAATCCAAAGTTCCTAGATGATTTGGAAGTCCTGATAGCAGAAATGTCCTGAGTAAAGTCCACAGTCATCTGATACATTGGTCCAACTTGAGCTCCCCATGTCATGTGGGAGAGTTGTGTTGCATTCGACAGGGTGAAGAGTTTGCGCACAAAGGTGATTTTCCGGAACAGGTGTTGGCTTCCTGGGGGTTGTGCATGGCCATCAGCCTCTCAGTTGTCCTTCCTCGAACGACCCCTCTTCTTTGGGGGGGGGGACCCTCAAGTGCAGGCTGCTGCGGTGCAGGGGACTCTCCACCAGAGTCATCCTCCCTCCCTGTGGCAGTTGCAGTTGTTGCAGCACCAGATGTTGTGGGCACACAGGGAGGTGTTGACATGTTGGTGCACATCTGGCGGAGGCATTGTAATATGTCCCTATGCACCGCCGTCTATTCTTGCAATGTGTCCCACTTGGACTCCATGCGGGACATGTGTAAGTCCAAGCGGGCATGATGGGCAGCCTGCTGCTGTTGAATGTCCCTGAGGATCCCCACTACCTGGCTGAACTCTCCGGTGCTAGTCTGGTACGCATCAGCTATGCGTACCAGTTGTGGGTCATCATGCAGTCCAGACCCTCTGCAAGCAGCGACCTATGTCTACCACCCCTCCCACCACCCCTGGCGACACGTGAAGGACCTGCGTTGGCACGCACAGGTGACCCTGGGCCCCCTTGGGGGTTGTTGCTGGTGTTGGTGTCCGTAGCTCCACGTTGGGCCGGGGTCCGTGTGCTGTTGGTGGTGGTGGTCCTTGGTCTGTCCGTGTCGGCAGGGGTGGTCTGTGTGTTGGCAGTTGTTGGAGGGGTGGGTGCAGGGGGTGCAGCTGGTGGTCCTGCTGGTGCTGCATGATGACTCACTGCGGAGGTGCCAGGTAGGTCTTCGTCATCCGAGGTGGGCAGAGGCTGTTCCACACCAGTGAGCTCAGTGTCCCCGGAGCCTGGGACAGGGACTCCTCAGCGTCTGCTGCTGTGTCCCCATCATCACCTGTATTTGGAAGAGACACACAATGTATGTAATGTTTCTACAGGCATCAATGGTTCAAACACCTGACAGTTGTGACTGTACCTCTGGATGCGGGCCTGTACATTGCATTGTCCTAAGTTGTCACAGTCAGCTGTTGATATTGGTGTAGCGCATTGTCCTGACAACATGAAGCATTTCAATGTGAATGTTGACGTGTGTGCATAGCCAGCATTGGTGGTATTTGGTTGACATCCGGACATCCTTCTCCCTCCAGCCCAGTTATCCCACCATGAAGCATGCCACCCTTGCAGTGGGTGCAGGTTGACTCTCAGGATGTCAGTCAGTGGTGTCCTGCTGTTGGTTGGTGGCCAGTTCCCATCAGGGACTTGTGCTCCCCACAACAGAGCACCAGTGTCAGACATCTTTGATGGGGCTTTCCACTCTCTGTGAGGTGTGCATGCTTCAGTGTGAGCTTGCTGGGCCATGTGGGGGGGGGATGTTGAGCTGTGACTCCCACTGCCATCATGCTATTGCCTCCACCCCCCTTCCCAGCATGCCCTTACTTCCTTCCTTTTGAGTGTACTTCACTGTGTGTGGGTGTGACAGCAATGGCAAGATGGCTGACAGTGGTGTCCTGCTGTTGGTTGGTGGCCAGTTCCCAGCATGGCCTTGTGCTCCCCACAACAGAGCATCAGTGTCAGACATCTTTGATGGGGTTTTCCACTCTCTGTGAGGTGTGCATGCTTCAGTGTGAGCTTGCTGGGCCATGTGGGGGGGGGATGTTGAGCTGTGACTCCCACTGCCATCATGCTATTGCCTCCACCTCCCTTCCCAGCATGCCCATACTTCCTTCCTTTTGAGTGTACTTCACTGTGTGTGGGTGTGACAGCAATGGCAAGATGGCTGACAGTGGTGTCCTGCTGTTGGTTGGTGGCCAGTTCCCAGCATGGCCTTGTGCTCCCCACAACAGAGCAGCAGTGTCAGACATCTTTGATGGGGCTTTCCACTCTCTGTGAGGTGTGCATGCTTCAGTGTGAGCTTGCTGGGCCATGTGGGGGGATGTTGAGCTGTGACTATCACTCCCATCATGCTATTGCCTCCACCCCCTTCCCAGCATGCCCATACTTCCTTCCTTTTGAGTGTACTTCACTGTGTGTGGGTGTGACAGGAATGGCAAGATGGCTGACAGTGGTGTCCTGCTGTTGGTTGGTGGCCAGTTCCCAGCATGGCCTTGTGCTCCCCACAACAGAGCAGCAGTGTCAGACATCTTTGATGGGGCTTTCCACTCTCTGTGAGGTGTGCATGCTTCAGTGTGAGCTTGCTGGGCCATGTGGGGGGGGATGTTGAGCTGTGACTACCACTCCCATCATGCTATTGCCTCCACCCCCCTTCCCAGCATGCCCATACTTCCTTCCTTTTGAGTGTACTTCACTGTGTGTGGGTGTGACAGCAATGGCAAGATGGCTGACAGTGGTGTCCTGCTGTTGGTTGGTGGCCAGTTCCCAGCATGGCCTTGTGCTCCCCACAACAGAGCAGCAGTGTCAGACATCTTTGATGGGGCTTTCCACTCTCTGTGAGGTGTGCATGCTTCAGTGTGAGCTTGCTGGGCCATGTGGGGGGGATGTTGAGCCGTGACTACCACTCCCATCATGCTATTGCCTCCACCCCCTTCCCAGCTTGCCCATACTTCCTTCCTTCTGACTCTGCTTCCCTGTGGGGTAGTGTGCCTGTGCTGAATGGATGGCTGACAGTGTTGTCCTGGCGTTTGTTTGGCTACAAGTCCCATGTGTGTCACTGTGCTTCCCACAGCATGACCCAGGGTGGTGTTTCTTTGTGGGATAAATATTTTTAGTGTGAGGCAATGCATTTCCCCAGGTGAGTTGTGTGTAGTTTGGGTTAGGGGTGTGTGTGGGAAGAGCTGCTGGTAAATATGGTCATAGCTGTCAGTCCTCCTTCCCACCCAGCCAGATATCCCACCACGGAACGTGCTTCCATTGCAGGGAGTGCAAGTTGTCTTTCAGGATGTCAGACAGTGGTGTCCTGCTGTTGGTTGGTGCACAGTTCCCAGCAGGGCCTTGTGCTCCCCACAGCAGTAGCCAGTGTCAGCCATCTTGTCAGTTGTTTTCCACTCCCTGTGATGTGAGCATGGTTCAGAGTGGTGTTGATGGGCGTATTGTGATGGTGGGCAATATCTGTGACTACGACTCCCATGATGCTATTGGCTACACTGACTTGACCAGCATACACAGAATTCCTTCCTTTCTGTGGGATTCCTGTGTGGTGGTGTTGTAGTGGTGGCTACATATCTGACAGTGTTTGTTGGTTAGATTTGTGCCACTGCCTAGCTTTATTTGTTGTAGGGTTTGTACATGTCATGACACAGTTACATATCACTATGAGATGTCATGTATTGTGTTTATCTGACTGACATACACATCTTGGGATGATTCTGGTTTTGTTGCTGTGGATTTGCTAAGGGTGCATGGTTTGACTATCCCCTTGACAGTGATGTGTGTGTATTGTCACACGATATTGGGTATATTGGTTGTGTACTCACCAGGCTCTGGGATGTCTTCTAGTCCATAGACGCTCACTGGTGGTAGGATGGCCCGCACCTTCTCCTCCCAGGGCCTGAGGTATAGTGGTTTGGCAGGAGGGCCACTGCCGGTGTGTTGGCTCAAGATGTAATCCTTCTTCAGTAGGTCCCTGACCCTCCTGCGCACATCATACCACCTGTTCTGGATGTCTTCCTTTGTGCGCAAACATGGTGATTGTGCGTTCACCCTGTCAACGATCCTCGCCCACATCTTGGTTTTCTGCGACATGGGGGTCTGTTGGACCAGTGTACCAAACAGCTGTGGCTCTACCCTGAGGATCTCATCTACCAGGACTTCCAATTCACTATCTAGGAACTTTGGATTCTTCTTGGGGGCATGGTGATGGGTGGTGGTGGTGAGTGATGTGTGTGTTGGTGTGCAAGTGAGGGTGTGTGAGTGTGTGTTTTGCTGGGTGTATGTGAGGGTGCTATTTGTTGAGGTGCTGATGGTGTGTGGCTTGTGTGATGGATGAGCTGTGAGTGTGTGTGTGGTTGCTGTCTGTTGGTGTTCTGTGCTGGCAGGTCATTTGAATTTGCAAAGGATCATGGTAGGGATTTGTGTCCTTTATATGGGTGGAGTTGTGGGTGTGTCTTTGTTCCCTGTTCCCCCAGTATTTATTGGCTTTGTAATTGCTTGTTTGGCCTTTTTTGTGTGTTTTTCCCTTTGTACTTTTTGTGCAGGTAGGAGACGTTCTTCTGACCGAGTCGGACCCTGCAGTTGTCTCGTGCGAGCTTCTCCGAGTCGTTCACGCTGTGTTTGTGCTGTTTCCTGTGCTGCGTACGCGTCGGTCGGGTTGTATTGGGTTGCTTCGGCTCGCTGTTTTGTATGCGTGTCGGTCGTACGGCTTGATCTCCGTGCGACTCGGTCGTGTTTTCCACGCGTTGCATCGTACTTGGCGGGTCGGAGTTCGCGGGTACGTTTCGTTCGGGATTCTTCCTGGTGTGTGTCGGTCGGTTCGATTTGCGTGCTTTTCCGGCCGGATAGCTGTTTTCCGCGTGGTTCGGTCGTTCAGCTTGTGTTCCGTACGAGTCGGTCGGATTTTGCACGCTTTTCATCGTACTTTGCGGGTCGGGCTGCACCGGTACGTGTCGGTCGGAATTAATTCCGGCTCCGAGTCGGTCGGTACGTTTTCCGTCCCGAATCGGAATCGGCCCCACAGTGTGCAGATTCACTGGGGGAAATGCCCATTCCCAAGAAATCAGCTAAATATCTTGGTGTCATAATTGATGACTGTCTTTCTATGCAAGATTATGTTAGGGCCACGTGCGGTAAAAGCTTTGCCATTCGGAAGCTCCTGAAAATACTATTTAAATGGATTACCGATTGTTTGGTGAAAGACCATAGTCCAGGCTCTTATAACAAGCAGATTAGACTATGGCAATGCCTTATTTGTGGGCATGGCTGATTACTTATTCACGAGACTCCAGGTAATCCAAAATGCCACTGCTAAATTAATCTGTAATATGGATAGATTTAGCTCTGCATCTGCTTGCTTGGCATCTCTCCATTGGCTACCTATGCGAAAAAGAGCAAGTTTCAAACTTTTATGCCATGCTCATAAGGCCCTGCATAACACTGGACCTGACATTTTACAGGCTTGAGTGGGGTTTTACAAACCTACTTGTGGCCTGAGATCCTGGAATTTAGCTCTGGCCAGGACCAAATGAGTAAGGAAAGCCAGGTCCGGCGGTCAATTGTTCTCCTATTTGGCTGCAGTCCAAAGGAATTATTTACTCTTGGACTACCGACTTACTGATAACTATCTTTATTTCAAAAAGAAGCTAAAAACCTGGCTCTTTATGGGATAACATTCTTTTCTTTGCTCTTATAGTATAGGATTCACTTTGTGATGGTCAGAATAGGCAGTTTACTAGCGCCGTGACATCCCCAATGCGATAAGTGTCACGCTTCACAAATATGGCAAATAAATTAACATGATGTGCTGGCTCTTCCCCTTAATTATGGTGCCCATATATTTTACTGTAATATTTCCACTTTCCTACAAACAAGATAAAGAGAGCATAGAAGATGGGTGTGCTTGGTAAATATCGGAAAAATAAATATTGTGATACAAAAATATAGATCGACAGGAATATCAAAGGTAAAAATACCGTTATTAGTGTTGATTTTAATATCGTTGCTAAAAATATCGATGTAGAAAATATTGTTGTATGCAATTTTGCTTGTGTTGATTAGTATGTAATTTACAGTAGTGCGTTCGATTGGATATTTTTATGATTTTTAATTGGTGTTTTTAGTAAGGTAATTTTTTTGTTATGAAATTTTTGAAATTTGTATTTTTAGGTGTATTAATTTATATAAATAATTACAAACGAGTGGGAGATTAAAAAAATATATATATTTTAAATTAAATTGTATGTTAATTTTAAATCTATACAAATTAATAATCTAGAATTTTTACATTTATTTTATTACATGAATATTTTTAATACATTTTAATTTTATAATAATTCACTTATATATTCATAGTATTAATTAGAAATTATGGGGCATATTTACGAGGGAATCGCGCCACCGATACTTAACTTTTTAAAAATGATGTTCCGGTGGCGCAATGCTGTGAACTGTATTTACAAAGCGGCGTTAAGCCACTTTTTGTGGCTTAAAGCTGCTTTGTAAATATGGTACCCTTTCACGCAGGTATCTACGTGAAAGGGGCATGCAATGGGTGTTGCTGTGGGTGTTCCATCGCAACACCCATTGCTTTTTGATGCTGCCCCAGATTTACAAGGAGGTGTAGACTTTTATGTCTCCTCGTTTTTGCTTTTTCTATGTGTGCTGCATTTTGCAGCACACATAGAAAGAGCAAAATTACATTAATGATCGTTTATGTGCAAGAAGGTGTCACTTCCTGCACATAAACAATCATTAAATAATGGTGATTTGCTACATCTATTTGTGCTGCATTCTACAGTACACATAGACGTAACAAATCACCATTATTGATTGTTTATGTGCAAGAAGGGGCACCTTCCTGCACATAAACAATCATTCTCTGCAGTGCAGGCACCCTTGCACTATGGCACAAGAGTGTTCCCATTGGTGCTAGGCAGCTATTTTTAGCACCAGCGCTAGGGAAGACACAGGGGTGCGCTGTATTGTTGAAAATACGGCGCATCACTGTGTTTTAAAAATGGCGGAGCATGGCGCTGCAAAATTTGCCGCAGCTTCACGCTCCATAATTTCCTTGTAAATATGCCCCTTATGTTTTTAAATATAATATGAAATGATTTAAAATATATAAAAAGTTATAAAGTAAAACATTTAGAGGTATTTTTATGTAAACCTTTTATAATTTTTGTAAACATGTATTGTAAATTGTAGAAATATTTTAAATTATTTTGCTTGAAAATGGTAATTTTATTTTAAAAATATATATATTTTTTTAAATTTAAAATGTATTTACTTTTTTATTTTAATTTTGTTAATTTTGGATTATGATTTTTTTGTTATTTTATAGTTTAAAGTTTAGGAATGGCAGTAAATATTTTTAAAATATATTAATTATTAATAGTAATTTAATTTTCTTAATATTAAATGTGTGTATATAGGTTTTTAGTTTTGGTTAGTGTGTTTTTAGCTGAAATTTTATTTAATTTTATAGTCAAAAAGTTGTGTATGGAGTATTTATTGTATATTTAAAATATTTAATTTGTCTTATCTCATTTAAAATGTTGGGCTTTTCAGACAATATTTATCTCAGTGAATTACTATTTTTGATAACATGTATACAGCGAAAGATCTTCAGCTACAGAACAGTAAGTTTTATGTATTTAATTTCTTTTGGGTGGGAATATTAAATTGTTTATGTAAATATTATGTGATTGTAACATGGAATTGTTTGGTTTATGTGTTTTAATTAGTTTATGTGATGAATTTAGTATGTTTTTTACTTTGTTGGTTGGTGAAGGATACATTTTTTAAAATAATTTATATATAATTTTATTATATCAGTCTTCATTAACATTGGAATTTTAATACTTTTTTTGACTAATGTAATACAATATTATATTTATTATTCAAAATAAAAAAAGATTTGTTATGTTATTTTAGAGTTTGTCATAGCTTTTGAGGACTTTGGTAGGTTACTATTTATTTTATAATATGCTTTTGGCTGTCCTTTCTAAGTAATGTACTCCTTTGTTATTTATAAAGAGTTTCACTTTAAATTGTGGCACGTCGTACATTCTTTTGGTTTGTTTGCTAAGTTTAGGGGCAATGTGGATAATAGATTGCTACATTCTTAGTTCTTGATAGCTTTGCAATTTTTATGATGCTTCTATAATTTGTGAGGGTTGTGTTTTGCCTAGTGTGGACTGCAAGGCTTTGTGACACCCTTCCACTGCGCTGTTAGTTTTGTCTTCTGTGCCAAGGTGCTGTCATAGACATTCCACCATGGTATTTGGAATTTGGGTTGGTGTCTGTGTCTGAAGTGATGCAGTCTGCCAATCCGAGTGTCTACAAAATAGTCCATTAAGGGGCTAAATTTGTCTTGATTTTGTTGGTAGAAAGGGCTTTTTATTAGTAATTTGTAGTGGTTGGTTACAGCAGTGACAAAGACATAGGCTAGTTCTATCATTTTTGTAATTTCAAAGGCAAATTATCTGTTTGTTGAATATTCTACACTTAGGTCCTGATTACGAGTTTGGAGGTCCGACCGCCCAACCGCTGCAGCGGCGGTCCCAAGGAAATTGCTGCAGCGGCGGTGTCCCACTCGCCATATTATGATGGTCCCAGTGGGCCAGCGGCAGTGTTTCTGACGGCAGTGTCTATTTTTTCATATGTGTCGTTGCAGGTGTGTATTTTGACTGCAGTGTACACATATGCATGACACATGAGAAAAAATACCTACTACCAGTAGTTTCACAATGCTGGAGTCTGAACCATGTGTGCCCAGTCCGGTCGATGGGTAAATAGAACAAAGGGGCCATACCTGGATTTCGAAGCCAACAGAGTCATTATAGTTGGGGTTAAGATGCTGCTGTCAAGGGCATCCCTGGAGAAAGGTATCCATGTCGTTGGCTAAAGGGAGGAAATGGAAATGGAAATGGGTGAGTATGCACCCCAAATCCTTCAATTCCGCTGAGTCGAAGCAGGTGGTCCCATTATGAAACTGGTAATTCGGACGACAGTGAACTTCTCTGTACCACCTTATGACAGCTGCTTTTCCCCCGACCACTATTGAGGTGGTCGGCGAATGGCTGGTGGTGTCAGCGGTGCTCCGGCAGTCCTTTGTTCAGCAAACGGCCTAGCTCCTAATACGGCGGGTGGACCGCCTATTCGGTTGCGGTGAATCCGACGCCACCATGACAGGTGTCCAAAGACTGCCAAACTCGAAATCAGGCCCTTAGTGCAGATTATTGGAGAAGTCTCCATATACTTTGATTGAAATGATAGTAAGAGCCTTGTATGACTATGTGGGGGGTAAATTTTAAATTGTTTGGATCATTGCTTGCTGAAAGTGTATGGTTATTTTTGGGAGATAGTAGGTATTTGTTTTATATTTTATATGGTTTAAGAGGTCGTATTAAGTGCTGCTTTGTTTATTTGGTAGTAGGGCATCTACAAAAGCGATATTTGTGTTTTGATATTCACCATGTATGGTGTATATTTTAGTGAATGGTTTAGGACACATTTCGAAGGTGAGTCCATCATCCACATTTGGCATTGGCTAAGTTTTAGTAAGTTATTTGCTACAGAGAATATTAGGATTCATTTCTCATTATTTAGGTTGTTATGTAAAAGGAAACGTTCCTCATTATGTGTAATTGTTAAATGTTCAAGTTTGTGTATGTCTTGGTATCTTATAGGGGCAGGTGAGGTATCATGGGTGGCTTTTTTAGTTCATACAATTAAATGTTTTAAAGTGGGTATAGGTGGTAGTTGGCCTGTTATGTGTTCGAGGACTTTACGTAGTTTGGGGCACATGCATCAAGCTTTTTACTGGTCGCAAACGGGCGCTTTCGCAGAATCGGCCCGTTTGCGACCGGTAAAAAGCCATTTTCGATGCATCAATCCAAAATGCATTCGCAAAATTTTTGCAATTATTTGAATCTCAAAGGAGAAATTACTCCAACCAGACATACGGGGTCAGCAGGAGCAGGACCCTGGACGACAATATTACTGACACCAAACCCATGGGTGAAAACAACAAAACTAGGGTGATATTCACCTACAATGGGAACTCTACTGCTATTCAGAAAATCTTATCCAATAATTGGGGTATGCTCATCAAAGATCCCATCAATGGCAACACCATCCCAGACAGGCCCAAGATTACGTACAGAAGAGGTCATAATGTACAGGACCTCCTGGTACACAGCGACATCACAAACACAGACCAGAGTAGAAGCATCAATTTACAAGGCTTTTTTCCACGCGGACACTGCAAGGTCTGTTGCAACTGCCGCATGAAAAAAGAATACCAGAATTTGAGCACCAACACCATGATCCCCATCAAACAATTTCTGACTTGCAGCACCACCTTCGTGGTGTACATCTTAGAATGCCCCTGTAACCGTAGATATGTCGGCAGTACCACACACATGGCCAAAAAAAGAATTCTAGGGGGCACATGAGGGCCGTCACGAACAAAGATCAACATTACCCCATTGCGAGGCACTTTGAAATCCACCACTTCTCAGACTACTCGAAACTTAGCTACTATGCCAGCGAACAAGTCTATACCAACATCAAAGGTGGCAACAGGGAACTCCAACTTAGGAAAAGGGAGTCTAGGCACACCATCAGCCTTGGCACCGGCTATCCAGAGGGTCACAATATGAACGAGAAGATGGCTGTTCACATACAGGAAGAATAGGACCTGTTTTCTCCTCCTTGCCATCTCTATCTCATCTTGTGTCTCTCTCAACGCCCTCTGGGATTTTACTCTTTCTTTCATTCTTTCTCTCTTCCTTTGTTCTGTCTCCCTCCATACCTCTGAGTTCCACTCCCATGGAACCTTAAAACACACCAGTGAGGTGAGCTCTCTATCTCATTCTGTATCTCTCTCTCTCAATGCCCTCTGTGAGTAGTCTCTTTCTTTCTCTCTTCCTTTGTCCTATCTCCCTCCACACTATCAAGTTCCACTCCTGTGGAACCTCAACACACACCAGTGAGGCGAGATTTCCTTGGTCACATATGCATATTGATTCTCCTCTGTCATATACCTTGATTTCTTCAATTTTTCATCACTTACCCTTTGTTTTGTCTATCTCTTGCAGGAGGAAAGGAAGGGACCCAAGATCTGAACTAGTGGCTTCTTTGGGTTACCTACCCTTTTCTTCGAGACATCCACCTGGTGCATCGTACCTTTCAGATAAGAAAATCTCACGCATTTTATTTATATTGTTTATTTATATTGTGCATTGCGTTTGGTAGGGGTGACATCACATTACCATTGTCTCACAGTCTATGCACATGTTCCCATCAGTAATCCTGTCCTGGGCATGCACTATCATTCAAATGCATTCATCAAGGCACTTGCCGAGTACGGCACAGCACACCAGGTGCACTCACAGGCTTTGTAAGGCACTTGCCGAGTCTAGGCTTACAGTAACACTGGGCACATTGTACATCTTTTATCATGTCCATCACTAGGATGAGTTCAATGAATATGTGAAGCATTTTGGCATCAACTGTTTATTTGATAATGTTTACCCATACTATGACTAATGCAAAACATGACAAGATGCGGACCGATTGAACACTGTATTGACATTTTCCATTGGGGAACATGTTCTAATATGGCTGCCACAGTTACTCTGCCTCCACTAGTATGCAGCAGCCCTATGTCAGTTCTCACAATACGAATGTATGGATTTACCATGTCTATCACCTTGATGAACACAGTGTACACACAATGTAATTCTTGCTTTTACTGCATGCCCAACAACATCACTGCAACATATGTAAACCAGGGCATGTTGTAGAAATGTCAAGCATTTACCTGACATTCTGTATGCACATGCTCCAACATGGCCGCTGCATTTACTATGACTTCAATTGTATTGTTGAAAGCAGTCCTTTGTTAATTTCTTACAAAATGTATGTATTGACTTGAGACAATGCACTCCGGTGTGTGATCAAGACCGTTCTTTGGTCGAAAGGCGTCACGGAGGATTTATGCCACCAATAAATCCCCTTTTTTGTTGAACCGTTTCCTTCATTTTTAGCCTTAGTGCACGCTACAGTGGATTGTTTTGGAGATTGACAACCGGTTGTCTCTGCCGGCAAGCGCATCACCTTCCACGGGCGCTGGTTCCCAGAAGGAATCTTCTTTGATTGGACATGTATATATATATATATATATATATATATATATATATATATATATATATATATATATATAATTCACTGAAAAAACCATAGGTTTTAGGGACAGTTATAGTTAGTTGGACATTTCACTCGTACAAAACCATAGAAATTCCCCCGTTATAGTTAGTTCAGCTAACTATAACTCGCGCCCGCAATGCACTGCTGATGGCGTCACATATTACATCACTCATGACATGGTCAGTGACATCACTGATGACATCACTGATGACATCTCAAATGACATCACTGATGACATCATCCAGTGACTGTGTGTTTCTGTAAAGTTTAAATATGTTTAATATATATAGGAAAGGCGTATTGAAGAATGAGTGGGTGTATAAGTGTCTGAATGGATGATTTAGTACGTGAGTGACTGACTCTACAAGTGAGTGATTAAATGTATCTTACTGAATGCATGGGTTAGTGACTAAACTGTGTGAATGTCTGTATCCGTCTGTCTGTTGGTTTGTAAGCGGCTGCATGAGCTTTCTGAATAGCTACATGAGTGTCTACATGGGTTATTGATTGATTGTCTGAGTATCTGTATGGGTGCCTGAGTGTTTGTGTGGGTGGGGTGTGTGTGACTGTGCATAGATCTGTGAGTTGGTGATTCACTGGGTGCATGGTTTCAAGAGTGCATCTGTGATGGACTGTATGGGTGGGTGAGTGTGTGTATGGGTGTGTTAGTGATTGAATGTATATCTCAGTGGTACATGTGTGAGTAACTACATATGTGAAAGGCAGTATATATGTGTGTTGGAGTATATAAATGGCTATAAGTGAGAGTGTGTGATTGTGAGAGTGGCTGTATGGATGAGTGTGTACTTGTATCAGTGATTGTATAAGAGTGTAAGAATGTGCTAGTATTTGTATGAGTAAGTGAGCTGGTGTGTGTATAACTGTATAGGTGAGTAAATGGGTGTGTGATTAAGTTTTTGCATGACTGACTAGGTGTGTGAGTACCTCTATGGATGAGTGGCGGTGTGTGAGTGTTTATATAGGTGTATGAGTGCATATGATAGTCCTTTACTGAGTGACTAAGTATGAGTGACTGTACGGGTGAGTGAGTGGATGTGTGTGTAGACCTAAGAATCAGTGAGTGGGTATGTAGTTTTTGGTGTTGGAGTGTCTATGGTTTTGAGAATGGCAGTCTGTAATTTAGAGTGGGTGTATCAAAAGTTATATTAGGGTGTGAGAAGATGCATGAAATTATCACATGGATGATGTCATCAGTGATGTCATTTGAGATGTCATCAGTGATGTCATCAGTGATGTCACTGACCATGTCATGAGTGATGTAATATGTGACGTCATCAGCAGTGCATTGCGGGCGCAAGTTATAGTTAGCTGAACTAACTATAACGGGGGAATTTCTATGGTTTTGTACGAGTGAAATGTCCAACTAACTATAACTGTCCCTAAAACCTATGGTTTTTCAGTGAATTTCAAAGGTTTTTAAATGCTAATTTCTAACTATAACGTGTCTGAAACCTATGGTTTTTTCAGTGAATTTCAAAGGTTTTTAAATGCTAATTTCTAACTATAACGTGCCTGAAACCTATGATTTTTTAAGTGAATTTCAAAGGTTTTTTAAATGCTAGTTTCTAACTATGCCTACAGAGGTAGGACATGTGAAGAAAGAAGAAAAAACGCACAGAAAGAAGCAAAAGATGTGCAGAAAGAACCAACAGAGGAGCAGAAAGAGGCCTTGTTGCAAAATCATCCTGTGCCCACAACTTTTTCAGACGGGTACTGGTGGTAACTGACTCTGACTAACCAGAGCCAGTGCTATGCTAAAAGACACTTAGAATACAGTGAAAACACCTACATACACTAGGGAACACTATGCGTTGGGGTACCCCTGTGATTAGCATGACCTCCTCTGCAAGTCCCTAGTACATAATAGGGCAGGGGATTAAAACTACCTCTTAAACGCGCTACAGGGCGCGTTTGCACAGTGGTGAAGGGAGGGGCGTGAGGTGACATGTGTGCAAATGCACCCCGTGGCGCATTTTAAGTTGCGGGATTAAGTCCCCGTGAATTCTGAGGGTCCCTGGGGCCCAACTAGCCCCCCAGGTACCTACAGTTAGGACCACAGAGCTGAGTTGCAGAGAGTCGTTCCGAGGCCACGCACCTTTTTCACCTCTCTGCAACGCAACTCTGTTGTGCTTACTGAAGGTACCTGGTGGGCTAGTTGGCCCCCAGGGTCCCTCAGGATTCAAAGGGAATTAATTCCCCAACTTAAAACGCACCACAGGGCGTGTTTGCGCACATGTCACCTGAGGCCCCGCCCCTCCCTTCACCACTGTGCAAACGCGCCCTGTGGTGCGTTTTAAGTTGGGGGATTAGGTCACCTTGAATCCTGAGGGTCCCTGGGGCCCAACTAACCCACTAGGTACTTCCAGTAAGCACCACAGGCCTGCGTTGCAACGCCTGTAACAAATTGTGCAGTTGTGTTTAGGTAGTGAAGAGGGTCGTGCTGGGGTAGTGTTTTAGGGTTTAGGGTAGTGCAGTGGTGTTTGTGTAGTGTAGGGGGTCATGCTGGGGGTAGATTTAGGGTTTAGGGTAGTGCAGTGGTGTTTGGGTAGTGTAGGGAGTCGTGCTGGGGGAGTGTTTTAGGGTTTAGGGTAGTGCAGTGGTGTTTGGGTAGTGTAGGGGGTCGTGCTGGGGGTAGTGTTTTAGGGTTTAGGGTAGTGCAGTGGTGTTTGTGTAGTGTAGGGGGTCGTGCTGGGGTAGTGATTTAGGGTAGTGCAGTGGTGTTTGGGTAGTGTAGGGGTACTGCTGGGGGTAGTGTTTTAGGGTTTAGGTTAGTGCAGTGGTGTTTGGGTAGTGTATGGGGACTGCTGGGGGTAGTGTTTTAGGGTTTAGGGTAGTGCAGTGGTGTTTGTGTAGTGTAGGGGTAGTGTTTTAGGGTTTAGGGTAGTGCAGTGGTGTTTGTGTAGTGTAAGAGGTCGTGTTTTAGGGTTTAGGGTAGTGCAGTGGTCTTTGGGTAGTGTAGGGAGTCATGCGGGGGTAGTGTTTTAGGGTTTAGGGTAGTGTAGGGGTCATGCGGGGGTAGTGTTTTAGGGATTAGGGTAGTGCATTGGTGTTTGGGTAGTGTAGGGGTCATGCGGAGGGTAGTGTTTTAGGGTTTAGGGCAGTGCAGTGGTGTTTGGGTAGTGTAGGGGGTCGTGCTGGGGGAGTGTTTTAGGGTTTAGGGCAGTGCAGTGGTGTTCGGGCAGTGTAGGGGGTCGTGCTGGGGGTGGTGTTTCAGGGTTTAGGGCAGTACAGTGGTGTTCGGGCAGTGTAGGGTGTCGTGCTGGGGCTGGTGTTTCAGGGTTTAGGGCAGTGCAGTGGTGTTTGTGCAGTGTAGGGGGTTGTGCTGTGGCTGGTGTTTCAGGGTTTAGGGCAGTGCAGTGGTGTTCGGGCAGTGTAGGTGGTCGTGCTGGGGCTGGTGTTTCAGGGTTTAGGGCAGTGCAGTGGTGTTCGGGCAGTGTAGGGGTCATGCTGGGGCTGGTGTTTCAGGGTTTAGGGCAGTGCAGTGGTGTTCGGGCAGTGTAGGGGTCTTGCTGGGGCTGGTGTTTCAGAGTCTAGGGCAGTGCAGTGGTGTTCGGGCAGTGTAGGGGGTCTTGCTGGGGCTGGTGTTTCAGGGTTTAGGGCAGTGCAGTGGTGTTCGGGCAGTGTAGGGGGTCGTGCTGGGGGTGGTGTTTCAGGGTTTAGGGCAGTGCAGTGGTGTTTGGGCAGTGTAGGGGGCATGCTGGGGCTAGTGTTTCAGGATTTAGGGCAGAGCAATGGTGTTCAGGCAGAGTAGGGGGTTTTGCTGGAGGTGGTGTTTCAGGGTTTAGGGCAGTGCAGTGGTGTTCGGGCAGTGTAGGGGGTCGTGCTGGGGGTGGTGTTTCAGGGTTTAGGGCAGTGCAGTGGTGTTCGGGCAGTGTAGGGGTCATGCTGGGGCTGGTGTTTCATGGTTTAGGGCAGTGCAGTGGTGTTCGGGCAGTGTAGGGGGTCATGCTGGGGGTGGTGTTTCAGGGTTTAGGGCAGTGCAGTGGTGTACGGGCAGTGTAGGGGGTCTTGCTGGGGGTGGTGTTTCAGGGTTTAGGGCAGTGGTGTTCGGGCAGTGTAGGGGGTCTTGCTGGGGGTAGTGTTTCGGGGTTTAGGGCAGTGCAGTGGTGTTCGTGCAGTGTAGGGGGTCATGCTGGGGTGGTGTTTCAGGATTTAGGGCAGTGCAGTAGTGTTCAGGCAGTGTAGTGGATCGTGCAGGGGGTGGTGTTTCAGGGTTTAGGGCAGTGCAGTGGTCTTCGGGCAGTGTAGGGGGTCGTGCTGGGGGTGGTGTTTCAGGGTTTAGGGCAGTGCAGTGGTGTTCGGGCAGTGTAGGGGGTCGTGCAGGGGGTGGTGTTTCAGGGTTTAGGGCAGTGCAGTGGTGTTCGGGCAGTGTAGGGGTCGTGCTGGGGCTGGTGTTTCAGGGTTTAGGGCAGTGCAGTGGTGTTCGGGCAGTGTAGGGGTCTTGCTGGGGGTGGTGTTTCAGGGTTTAGGGCAGTGCAGTGGTGTTCGTGCAGTGTAGGGGTCGTGCTGGGGATGGTGTTTCAGGGTTTAGGGCATTGCAGTAGTGTTCGGGCAGTGTAGGGGTCGTGCAGGGGTGGTGTTTCAGGGTTTAGGGCAGTGGTGTTCGGGCAGTGTAGGGGGTCTTGCTGGGGGTGATGTTTCAGGGTTTAAGACAGTGCAGTGGTGTTCGGGCAGTGTAGGAGGTCTTGCTGGGGGTAGTGTTTCAGGGTTTAGGGCAGTGCAGTGGTGTTCGGGCAGTGTAGGGGTCATGCTGGGGGTGGTGTTTCAGGGTTTAGGGCAGTGCAGTGGTGTTCGGGCAGTGTAGGGGTCGTGAAGGGGTGGTGTTTCAGGGTTTAGGGCAGTGCAGTGGTGTTCGGGCAGTGTAGGGGTCGTGCTAGGGTATGTGTTTCAGGGTTTAGGGCAGTGCAGTGGTGTTCGGGCAGTGTAGGGGTCGTGCTGGGGGTAGTGTTTTAGGGTTTAAGGTAGTGCAGTGGTGTTTGTGTAGTGTAGGGGGTCGTGCTGGGGGCAGTGTTTTAGGGTTTAGGGTAGTGCAGTGGTGCTTGTGTAGTGTAGGGGTCGTGCTGGGGTAGTGTTTTAGGGTTTAGGGTAGTGCAGTGGTGTTTGTGTAGTGTAGGGGTCATGTTTTAGGGTAGTGCAGTGGTGTTTGGGTAGTGTAGGGGTCGTGCTGGGGTAGTGTTTTAGGATTTAGGTTAGTGCAGTGGTGTTGGGGTAGTGTTTTAGGGTTTAGGGTAGTGCAGTGGTGTTTGTGTAGTGTAGGGGGTCATGCTGGGGGTAGTGTTTTAGGGTTTAGGATAGTGCAGTGGTGCTTGTGTAGTGTAGGGGTCGTGCTGGGGTAGTGTTTTAGGGTTTAGGGTAGTGCAGTGGTGTTTTTGTAGTGTAGGGGGTCATGTTTTAAGATGCAACGCTCCAATACCTGACCAGTCTGCACTACATAAAACTGCAAAAAAACTAAAAATAAAAAGTGTTTTGCACACTTTTGTCATTGGGCTATATGTGGGCTACATCTGGGTAATATTTGTGCTACATTTGGGCTCTTTTTCACTGGTTGCCATCTTGGAAGACTTCTTTGTTATGAAGTTTCCTAATTTCCTCATTTACTGCAGTCTCCTCAGTAGGAAATGCTTTCAGTTTTTACTTTGATTCCATCAAGAAGGCATTCAGATGTGTCACACATTTACCATAAATTCAGAATGTTATTACTCTAGTTGTTCATTAGATCACTGTAGTAAAGCTACTGCTCACCAAGGAGTTAACTGGAAGTCTACTGCTGGTATTGAAAGTGATTGTTTCAGTCTGCATGTCAGAATTTTCTAATGAAATAGAAGAGGATTTGAGATCTCACTTAAAACATGCACTAAATTTTCTTTTGCAGCACTAACCATAATTTCTATGGCAAAATGAACCCCCTCATTTTGTTCCTTTTTAAATTAAATGTTTTAAGTGTTACCAGTTTATTCCAATCAAGATGGCTTCAGGTGTGCCATACTTTTGTCATAAGTAAGGCTGTTAGCGCTCTAGTTGTTCTTTAGAACACTCTGGGAAGCTGCAGTAGAACACAAAGGCATCAACTGACAGGCTGCTCCTGTTGAAATATAACAGGAAGATATTTGAGATCTCACTTAAAACATGTCCTAATTTTTCTTTCTACAGCACTAACCATAATTTCTATGGCAAAATGAACCCCCTCATTTTGTTCCTTTTTAAATTAAATGTTTTAAGTGTTACCAGTTTATTCCAATCAAGATGGCTTCAGGTGTGCCATACTTTTGTCATAAGTAAGACTGTTAGCGCTCTAGTTGTTCTTTAGAACACTCTGGGAAGCTGCAGTAGAACAAAAAGGCATCAACTGACAGGCTGCTCCTGTTGAAATATAACAGGAAGATATTTGAGATCACACTTGAAACATGTCCTAATTTTTCTTTCTACAGCACTAACCATAATTTCTATGACAAAATGAACCCCATCATTTTGTTCCTTTTTAAATTAAATGTTTTAAGTGTTACCAGTTTATTCCAATCAAGATGGCTTCAGGTGTGCCATACTTTTGTCATAAGTAAGACTGTTAGCGCTCTAGTTGTTCTTTAGAACACTCTGGGAAGCTGCAGTAGAACACAAAGGCATCAACTGACAGGCTGCTCCTGTTGAAATATAACAGGAAGATATTTGAGATCACACTTGAAACAGGTCCTAATTTTTCTTTCCAGAGCACTAACCATAATTTCTATGACAAGATGAACCCCATCATTTTGTTCCTTTTTAAATTAAATGTTTTAAGTGTTACCAGTTTATTCCAATCAAGATGGCTTCAGGTGTGCCATACTTTTGTCATAAGTAAGGCTGTTAGCACTCTAGTTGTTCTCTAGAACACTCTGGGAAGCTGCAGTAGAACACAAAGGAATCAACTGACAGTCTCTGCCCTTGTTGGATGTACATGTTTTACTGAGAATGTCAGACTTCATTCTCACATGACTGAGAAAGATAATGTGAATTTACAGAAAATATGCTCTCATTTTAGCTTCTGGGGCACCTTCCAAAACTGTATGGGACAAGCATGTGAAAATTGTTTTCTCTCAAACATGATTCATGATATCCCAGCAGAAGGTTTTTCACAGGGTAAAATCACCTTAGAACACACCACAATTCCTGAAATTAGTATGGTACCATCAACAAATGAATTCTAATGTAACTAAAGTCTGTTATCACCCTTTATAGTTCTCCTTTTGGTAACCCTCAAAATCTTCGATTCACTACAATGCATTTCAATGGGGTACTATCATTTATATTGGTCCCAAGATGGCTGCCAGCAATTCCAGGATGAAGTGCTGACAGCCAATCAGATCTCACGATGACATGTGTGGTTAGGCTCCGCCCAGATATATATGTGTTTTTACTTTTGATTTTCTCAGCAACTACTGAACGGATTTACATCATTTAACAAAAGGGTTCTTTTTGAACCAAGAACTACCTCTTTGCCAAATTTGGTGTAATTCCGTTCAGCAGTTCGGGCTGTAGCCTTGCATAAAGTCTCCTATGGGAAATTGATTTTTTGACTCTTATTTTTTTAATTTCTCCATAACTACTGAACGGATTTACACCATTTAACAAAAGGGTTCTTTCTGAACCAAGAACTACCTCTTTGCCAAATTTGGTGTAATTCCGTTCAGCAGTTCGGGCTGTAGCCGTGTCTAAAGTTTCCTATGGGAAAATGAATGGGGAAAATACGTTTTGGGACCCCCCTTTTTTCTCGGCCCCCGCTTGACGAATCACCCTGAGACTTTCAGGGTAGGAGCGGACCGGGGCCATAAAGTTTGAAAATTTCGCGAAGATTCGTCAACCGACGCAAGAGTTATTTCAAATAGAATGTCGCGGATTTCCTATGGAAAATAGGTCCTAACTATAACTATCTACTGGCGACCGCCAGTAGATAATATATATATATATATATATTGGTATGGGTTCATGAGTGCGTCTGTGAGGGACTGTATGGTTGAGTGAGTGTGCTTATGGCTGTGTCTGTGAGTGAATGGATGTCTCAGTGGTATATGGGTGAGTAACTGCATATGTGAAAGGCAGTATATGTGAGTGTTGGGTCATATAAATTACTGTATGTGAGTGATTGTGAGAGTGGCTGTATGTATAGGAGAGTAAGTATTTGTTAGTATCTGTATGAGTAGTGAGTGTGTGTGTGTTTCCGAATGGGTGAGTAAGTGGCTGTGTGATTGAGTGTTTGAGTGAGAGAGTAAGTGTGTGAGTAGCTCTATGGGTGACTGATGGTGTATGAGTGGCTGTATGGGTGTATGAGTGGATATCTCAGTGGCTGTATTGGTGAGTGTCTGGCTGTATGAGTGCCTGTATGGGTGAGTGAGTGGATGTTTATGTAGACCTACGAATCACTGAGTGGGTATATTCACTGAAAAAACCACAGGTTACAGGAATGTTATAGTTAGGCTGACATTTCATTCGTACAAAACCAGAGAAATTCAGCCGTTATAGTTAGCTGAGCTAACTATAACTAGAGCACCCGCAATGCACTGCTGATGACGTCACATATTACATCACTCATGACATGGTCAGTGACATCACTGATGACATCTCAAATGGCATCACTGATGACATCATCCAGTGACTGAGTGTTTCTAAAAAAATTAAAAATTAGTTGTCTGAGTACCTATATGGGTGCCTGAGTATCTGTGTGGCTGGGTGAGGGGGTGTGTGACTCCCTGCATGATTGTATGAGTGGGTGAATCCCTGGGTGTATGGGTTCATGAGTGCGTCTGTGAGGGACTGTATGGTTGAGTGAGTGTGCTTATGGCTGTGTCTGTGAGTGAATGGATGTCTCAGTGGTATATGGGTGAGTAACTGCATATGTGAAAGGCAGTATATGTGAGTGTTGGGTCATATAAATTACTGTATGTGAGTGATTGTGAGAGTGGCTGTATGTATAGGAGAGTAAGTATTTGTTAGTATCTGTATGAGTAGTGAGTGTGTGTGTGTTTCCAAATGGGTGAGTAAGTGGCTGTGTGATTGAGTGTTTGAGTGAGAGAGTAAGTGTGTGAGTAGCTCTATGGGTGACTGACGGTGTATGAGTGGCTGTATAGGTGTATGAGTGGATATCTCAGTGGCTGTATTGGTGAGTGTCTGGCTGTATGAGTGCCTGTATGGGTGAGTGAGTGGATGTTTATGTAGACCTACGAATCACTGAGTGGGTATGTATGTACTGGTATTGTTGTGTCAATGGTTTCAAGAATGGTAGTCTAAAATTTGAAGTGGGTATATGAAAGGTTATATTGGGGTGTGAGTAGGTGCATCAGAGAATATGTGGAATATGTCATCAGTGATGTCATTTGAGATGTCATCAGTGATGTCACTGACCATGTTATGAGTGATGTTATATGTGACGTCATCAGCAGTGCATTGCGGGGGCGCGAGTTATAGTTAGCCCAGTTAACTATAACGGCTGAATTTCTCTGGTTTTGTACGAGTGAAATGCCAGCCTAACTATAACAATCCTGTAACCTGTGGTTCTTTCAGTGAATTTCTAAGGTTTTTTAAATGCTAATTGCTAGCTATAACGTCCCAGAAACCTGTTTTTGTTTTAGTGAATATAAATATACATATACAAAAAAGATTTTTAAATACTTTATCATTTTTTATATACATTTTTTATATTATTTATATATAAGCAGTAAATAGGTTTTTTAAAATATAAAAACGGGCTGCAAGGTGCTACCTTGCCATGATACAGGGGAATGATTGGATGAGTGCATGGGAAGTACCTGGGTGACTAAATAAGTGAGTGGGTAGTACCTGAGAGAATGCAGGAGTGTATGCATAGTGCCTGAGTGAATGATTGAGTGCAATGATAGTACGTGAGTGATTGGATGAGTGCATGGGTAGTACCTAAGTGAATGATTGAGTGCAAGAGTAGTGCCTGAGTGATTGGATGAGTGCATGGATAGTGCCTGAGTGAATGCATGAGAGCTAGGATACTGACTGAGTGATTGGATGTAGTGCCTGGGTGATTGAATGAGTGCATGGGTAGTGCCTGAGTGAATGGATGAGAGTAAGGCTAGTGCCTGGGTGATTGGATGAGTGCATGGGTAGTGCCTGAGTAAATGGATTAGTGCAAGGGTAGTGCCTGGCTCACTGGATGAGTACATGGGAGATTGGATGAATGCATGGGTAGTGCCTGAGTGAATGTACGAGGATAAGGCTAGTGCCTGAGTGATAGGATGAGTGCATGGGTACTGCCTGAGTGAATGGTTGAGTGTAGTAGAAGAGTCTGGGTGATTGGATGAGTGCATGACTTGTGCGATTGCATGAGTGCATTCGTAGTGTCTGGTTGATTGGATGAGTGCATGGGTAGTGCCTGAGAGAATGGAAGAATGTATGTGTAGTATCTGAAAGAATGGATGAGTGCAAGGATAGTGTTTGAAAGATTGGATGAGTGCATGGGTTGTGCCTCAGTGAATGCATGAGCGCAAAGGTAGTGCCTGGGTGATTTAATGCGTGCATGGGTAGTGCTTGAGCGATTGGATGAGTGCAAGGGTAGTGCTGGGGTAATTGCATAAGTGCATGGGTAGTGCCTGAGAGAATGGATGAGTGGATGGGTAGTACCTCAGTGAATGGTTGAGTGCAAAGGTAGTACCTGGGTGATTGAATGAGTGCATGGGTAGTGCTTGAGCGATTGGATGAGTGCAAGGGTAGTGCGTGTGTGATTGGAGTAGTGCATGGGTAGTGCCTGAGTGAATGCATGAGTGCTAGGATACTGACTGAGTGATTGGATGAGTGCATCAGTAATGCCTGCGTGATTGGATGAGTGCAAGGGTACTGCCTGGGTCATTGGATGAGTGCATGGGTAGTGCCTGGGTCATTGAAAGAGTGCATGGGTAGTGCCTGAGTCAATGGATGAGTGCAAGGGTAGTGCCTGGTGCATTGCATGAGTTCATGGGTACTGCCTGGGTGATTGGATGAATGCATGGGTAGTGCCTGAGTGAATGGATGAGTGCAAGACTAGTGCCTGCTTAATTGGATGAGTGAATGGGTAGTGCCTGAGTGAATGGTTGACTGTAATAGTAGTGCCTGGGTGATTGGATGACTGCACGACTAGTGTGTGTGTGTGTGTGTGATTGCATGAGTGCATGCGTAGTGCCTGGTTGATTGTATGAGTGCATGGGTAGTGCCTCAGTGAATGCATGAATGCAAAGGTAGTGCCTGGGTGATTGGATGAGTGCATGGGTAGTGCCTGAGTGAATGGATTCGTTCAAGGGTAGTGCCTGGCTCATTGGATGAGTACATGGAAGGTTGGATGAATGCATGGGTAGTGCCTGAGTGAATGGCTGAGTGTAAGGCTAGTGCCTGAGTGATTGGATGAGTGCATGGGTAGTGCCTGAGTGAATGGTTGAGTGTAGTAGAAGAGTCTGGGTGATTGGATGAGTGCATGACTTGTGCGTGTGTGATTGCATGAGTGCATTCGTAGTGTCTGGTTGATTGGATGAGTGCATGGGTAGTGCCTGACAGAATGGAAGAGTGTTTGTGTAGTGTCTGAAAGAATGGATGAGTGCAAGGATAGTGTTTGATTAACTGATTGAGTGCATGGGTTGTGCCTCAGTGAATGTATGAGTGCAAAGGTAGTGCCTGGGTGATTGAATGCGTGCAAAGATAGTGCCTGGAAGATTGGATTAGTGCAAGGGTAGTGCCTGGGTCATTGCATAAGTGCATGGGTAGTCCCTGAGTGATTGGATGAGTGCATGCATAGTGCCTGGGTGATTTTATGAGTGCATCGGTAGTGCGTGAGCGATTGGATGAATGCATGGGTAGTGTCTGAGTGAATAGATGAGTGCAAGGATAGTGTCTGAATGATTGGATAAGTGCATGGGTAGTGTCTGCGTGATTGGATGAGTGCATAGTGCCTGAGAGAATGCATAAGTTCATGGTTAGTGCCTGAGTGAATGCTTGAGTGGAAGAGTAGTGCTTCAGCAATTGGATGAGTGCAAGGGTAGTGTCTGGGTGACTGGATGAATGCATGCATAGTGCTTGGTTGATTGGAGGAGTGCATGTGTAGTGCCTGAGTTCATGGGTAGTGCCTGAGTACTTAGATGAGTGCATGGGTAGTGGTTTAGTGATTGGATGAGTGCATGGGTAGTGCCTGGGTGACTGGATGAGTGCAATGGTATTGCCTGAGAGAATAGATGAGTGCATGGGTAGTGCCTCAGTGATAGAATGAGACCATGTGTAGTGCCTGAGTGAATGGTTTAGTGCAAGGATAGTGCTTGAATGATTGGATGAATGCATGGGTAGTGCCTGGGGGACTGGATGAGTGCAAGAGTAGTGTCTGCATCATTGGATAAGTACATGGGTTGTACGTGAGAGAATGCAGGAGTGTATGCATAGTGCCTGAGTCAAAGGATGAGTGCAAGGATAGTGCCTGAGTGATTGGATGAGTGCATGGGTAGTGCCTGAATGATTGGATGAGTGCATGGGTAGTGCCTGAGTGATTGGATGAGTGCATGGGAAGTACCCGGGTGACTGGATAAGTGCATGGGTAGTACCTGAGATAATGCAGGAGTGTATGCATAGTGCCTGAGTGAATGGTTGAGTGCAGAGCTAGTGTGTGAGTGATTCGATGAGTGCATGGGTTGTGCCTCAGTGAATGTATGAGTGCAAGGGTAGTGCCTGGGTCATTGCATAAGTGCATGGGCAGTGCCTGAGAGAATGGATGAGTGCATGGGTAGTACCTCAGTGAATGGTTGAGTGCAAAGATAGTGCCTGGAAGATTTAATAAGTGCATGGGTAGTGCTTGAGTGATTGGATGAGTGCATGGGTAGTGCCTGGGTCATTGCATAAGTGCATGGGTAGTGCCTGAGTTATTGGATGAGTGCATGTATAGTGCCGGGGTGATTTTATGAGTGCATCGGTAGTGTGTGAGTGATTGGATGAATGCATGAGTAGTGTCTGAGTGAATGGATGAGTGCAAGGATAGTGTCTGAATGATTGGATGAGTGCATGGGTAGTGTCTGCATGATTGGATGAGTGCATAGTGCCTGAGAGAATGCATACGTTCATGGTTAGTGTCTGAGTGAATGCTTGAGTTGAAGAGTAGTGCTTCAGCAACTGTATGAGTGCAAGGGTAGTGTCTGGGTGACTGGATGAATGCATGCATAGTGCTTGGTTGATTGGATGAGTGCATACATAGTGCCTGAGAGAATGCATGAGTTCATGAGTAGTGCCTGAGTACTTAAATGAGTGCATGGGTAGTGGTTTAGTGATTGGATGAGTGCATGGGTAGTGCCTGGGTGACTGGATGAGAACACGGGTATTGCCTGAGAGAATGGATTAGTGCATGGGTAGTGCCTCGGTGATAGAATGAGACCATTTGTAGTGCCTGAGTGAATGGTTTAGTGCAAAGATAGTGCTTGAATGATTGGATGAATGTATCGGTAGTGCCTGGAGGACTGGATGAGTACAAGATTAGTGTCTGCGTCATTGGATAAGTACATGGGTTGTACGTGAGAGAATGCAGGAGTGTATGCATAGTGCCTGAGTGAAAGGATGAGTACAGGGATAGTGCCTGGGTGATTGGATGAGTGCATGGGTAGTGCCTGAATGATTAGATGAGGGAATGGGTAGTGCCTGAGTGATTGGATGAGTACTTGGGAAGTGCCCGGGTGACTGGATAAGTGCATGGGTAGTACCTGAGAGAATGCAGGAGTGTATGCATAGTGCCTGAGTGAATGGTTGAGTGCAAAGCTAGTGTGTGATTGATTCAATGAGTGCATGGGTAGTACCTAAGTGAATGACTTAGTGCAAGAGTAGTCCCTGAGTGATTGGATGAGTGTAATAGTAGAGCCTTTTCTCTGGCAGCTTCACTATTCACCGACTGCTCAGAATGTTGGGCCTAGCCAAATATAAAACAGCAACCCTTCCCATGTCACTGTTGTAAGTCTCACCATGTTTCCAAAGGCTTCAATGTTTGTGTCTGTGCCTTTTCCTAGTGGCATGATACATAAAAAGAAACCTAGAAATAGTAGAATACCTGTGTTTCAGACCGCATGCTCTCTAAGTTTCTGTAGAAGAAGGTGTATGTCTTCCTTTCTGCTCATAATACAGGGCATGTGGGTATTCAACAGTCTATTTGAGGGGTTCTGTGACACCTACATAGGTAAGACATGTCTCCATCTGTGACCGAATAATGGAGCGGAACTGTGAAGATTTGTGCACCTGTATGAGAAGCTACCAGTTTTTTAAGCGAGCATGTTCAGACGCACAGCACGTGTCAGAATACATGTACTAGTAGACACATACCTGAGTCACGAGAGCATGCAGACCTTTAAACTTGAGTGCCTTTTCCTAGTGGCATGATACATAAAAAGAAACCTAGAAATAGTAGAATACCTGTGTTTCAGACCGCCTGCTCTCTAAGTTTCTGTAGAAGAAGGTGTATGTATTCCTTTATGCTCATAATACAGGGCACGTGGGTATTCAACAGTCTATTTGAGGGATCTGTGACACCTACATAGGTAAGACATGTCTACCTCTGTGACCGAATGATGGAGCGGAACTGAGAAGATTTGTGCACCTGCATGAGAAGCGACCAGGTTTTCAAGCTAGCATCTTCAGACGCACAGCATGTGTCAGAATACATGTAAAAGTAGACACTATCTGAGTCATGAGAGCACGCAGACCTTTAAACTTGACAGAGTTCACTTCCTATTGCAAGCAGACACCGAAATTTATATGGCCTACTTCAAGTATACCTCTCTAGAGACTCATACGAAGTAGCCTAATCCCTAATTCCTCTGCCGTCATGTCTGAAACCTCACTTTTCTCTGGCACCTGACTGTTGTAAGTCTCACCATGTTTCCGAAGACGCATCCACTCACACCACTGTAGAATCTTTTATACACCCACTGCCACTCCCATGCAACCATTTACAAACCCATTCACAAAGCCATACCATTACTTACACACCCACTCACTGATTCATTGATGTATATACACATCCACTCACTCACCCATACTGCCACTCATAGACCCACTCACTCACCAATACGGCCATTTACATATCGACTCATACAGGCATACAGGCGCTAACACACTGAGTGAGTCACCCATAAAAGTCAATCATACAGTCACTTACTCCCCCAAACAGTTACACACCCACCCACTTACTTACTCAAAGAAATAGGAACACATACTTACTCAGCTAACAGTCACTGGCAGAAGCATGCACTCATCTATATAGCCACTCTCACATTCACTCACTCATGCATACAGTCACTCATGTACCCCATCACTCCTGTATACTGCCTTTCACATACTCAGTTACTCACCCATACTGACACATGCACTCAATCACTGACACAGCCATATAGACACTCAATCACTCATACAACTTTTCACACATGCAACAGTACCCCATACAGCCACTGACTCACTCACTCACTGATCCATACAGGCAGTCACACACCTCCTCACCCATACACACAGACACCCAGACAACCAATGAAGTAGTCAAACAACCAATCAATCACCATATAGCCATTCATGTACTCACTAACATACTCATACACCCACTTAGACATTTACTTACAGACAGATACACACATTCATACAACCAGTCACTCACCCATACATTCACTGAGACACCTAATCACTCACTTATACAGTCATTCACGCACACACACTGAGCCATCTATACAGTCACTCATAAACCCACTGATTCACCAATACACCTTGGTATATATATTTAACACTCATAAACTTTTAAAAAACACCCACAGTCCCTAGAATCAGCACTCAGGAATTCCGCTGTGTAGGACTTACAAGAGGTAGCAGGAGGGTACTTGGCCCCCAAGGTCCCGCAGGAGTAAAGTATACTTCATCCCCCAACCAGTAGTGCACCACGAGGCGTGTTTGCAGAGTAGTGGAAAAAGGGGGGCGTGGCCTACAAAAACCTCTTAGCAATCCCAATGTGTGGGACTTACTGGAGGTAACAGGAGGGGTAATTGGCCCCCAAGGACGTCCCTGGGGGCCAACTACTCCTCCTATTACCTTCAGTAAGTCCCACACAGCAGGATTGCTGAGTTCTTATACCAGGCCATGCCCCCTTTCTCCACCACTCTGCAAACGCGCCTCCTGGCGTGCTCCTGGTTGGGGGATCAAGTCCCTTTGCCTCTTGAGGCTCCCTGGAGGCAAACTAGCCCTCCTGTTACCTCCAGTAAGCCCCACACAGCTGGATTGCTGAGAGGTGGTCAGAGGCCATTCCCCCTTTCTACACCACTCTGCAAACGTGTTTCCTGGCGCACTTCTTCTTGGGTGATGATGTCCACTTTAGTCCTGAGGTCCTCAGGACACAAGGAGACCTCGTCTCCCCACCAGCAGTGCACCAAGAGGCATGTTTGCAGAGTGGTGTAAAAAGGGGCGTGGTCTCCGACCCTTTTAAAATAATTTTATTAAATAAAAAGGGAGGGGAGGCCGCATAGCCTCCCTCCCGAGGCCAATCTATGCACCGGGGACCCCATAAACCGGGGCTGGGCATTTCAATTTATAATTTTTGTAAAGGGGAGGGGGAGCGCCTCCACCGGTCGATTTCGGCCCCGGGGGCCCCATCCCCTGAGGCCCGGCCAATTATTTTAAATTTTTTAATGTTTTTTAAGGGAGGGGGGCCAAGCGGCCCTCCTCCCCCAGTCCATTTTTGGCCCTGGACCCCATACCCCAGGGCTTGCCGTTTCTTAATATTTTTTTTAAGGAGGGAGGCCGCGCAGCCCCCTCCCCAGGCCGATTTTGGCCTGGTCATTTAAAAAAAAGAAAAGAAAGGGAGGGGCCACTTCATTGGGGCTCCTCACGCGGTCCCTGCCAGCTTCCCGCCTCCTGCGGGAGCCGGCATTGCTTTTGGGCAGAGGGAGCTGCTAACACGCAGCTCCGTCTGCCCATAAGCAATTCTGCTTCGCTTCATGGAAGCGAGAGCATCTTTTCTGCTCTCGCTTCCAGGAAGTGAAGCAGTGTTTGCTACGGCATGGCAGGAGCACTGCTCCTGCCATGCCATAGCAAACTGCAATGTCCCGGGGGTGGGCACCCGGGACATTGCTGGAGTCGGCCCTGGGGGGTGTCGGTCCCCAGGGCCATGGAGGACTCCTGGAGGGGGGCTGCGTGGTCCCCCTCTCATAATCTGTGTATCCCTGGGGAGGTGGTGGTCCCCAGGGCCAGGGGTCCGCATCAGACTGCTGCATTTAACTAATTGGTGCCCTGGGGAGGTGGTGGTCCCAGGGACTGTGTGGGGGGGTCGAGCCCCCCCCACTTTACTTTTTAAACATAGCCCCGAGAGGTGGCAGTCCACGGGGCTGTGGGGGGGGGCAGCGTGGCCAAGGATTCAATAAACCTACCTGTCTACAGACCGTTGCTGTTCCCTGTTGTTTCTCAGTGAGGCGACTTTGTTTGATGTTTTACGTGCGGCCACTGCACGTTCAGGGAACCCGTCCTAACGAGTCCAGATTCGAGTGGTACAGGTGTTTTGGCTTCGAGGGAGCGAATTAATCTGGACCGCTGCGGCCACGGGAGGAAAAGTGTTTGGCCTGCATGGGGCCATGACTTCATGGCGAGCCGCTGAGTATTTACCCGTGCTTCACAAACCATTCCGCATCGGAGGCTGCGGAAGACGTTGGTCAAATTCAGGGGGGATTGCGGAGTCTCAGGCGATCAGACTCCGGTGACTGGCAGCTACCTACAGTGTCCCAAGATGGGGGATGCTGGGACTTGCAGTTTCTACGGGCCATCGGGTCTCCACCAATGGGGGGGATGCAGTTTGCATTCAAAAGAGGAACTGTGAAACAGCGCCAGTGTTAATCGTTTGGCATTTGAGGAAGGCATTAAGCTGAAACGCGTCATGCCAAGGATTCAATAAACCTACCTGTCTACAGACCGTTGCTGTTCCCTGTTGTTTCTCAGTGAGGCAACTTTGTTTGATGTTTTACGTGGGGCCACTGCACATTCAGGGAACCCGTCCTAACGAGTCCAGATTCGAGTGGTACAGGTGTTTTGTCTTCGAGGGATCGAATTAATCTGGACCGCTGCGGCCAAGGGAGCAAAAGTGTTTGGCCTGCATGGGGCCATGACTTCATGGCGAGCCGCTGAGTATTTACTGGCGCTTCACAAACCATTCCGCATCGGAGGCTGCAGAAGACGTTGGTCAAATTCAGGGGGGATTGCGGAGTCTGAGGCGATCAGACTCCGGTGACTGGCAGCTACCTATAGTGTCCCAAGATGGGGGATGCTGGGACTTGCAGTTTCTATGGGCCATCGGGTCTCCACCAATGGGGGGGATGCAGTTTGCATTCAAAAGAGGAACTGTGAAACAGCGCCAGTGTTAATCGTTTGGCATCTGAGGAAGGCATTAAGCTGAAACGCGTCATGCCAAAGATTCAATAAACCTACCTGTCTACAGACCGTTGCTGTTCCCTGTTGTTTCTCAGTGAGGCGACTTTGTTTGATGTTTTACGTGCGGCCACTGCACGTTCAGGGAACCCGTCCTAACGAGTCCAGATTCGAGTGGTACAGGAGCTTTGGCTTCGAGGGATCGAATTAATCTGGACCGCTGCAGCCACGGGAGGAAAAGTGTTTGGCCTGCATGGGGCCATGACTTCATGGCGAGCTGCTGAGTATTTACTGGCGCTTCACAAACCATTCCGCATCGGAGGCTGCAGAAGACGTTGGTCAAATTCAGGGGGGATTGCGGAGTCTCAGGCGATCAGACTCCGGTGACTGGCAGCTACCTACAGTGTCCCAAGATGGGGGATGCTGGGACTTGCAGTTTCTACGGGCCATCGGGTCTCCACCAATGGGGGGGATGCAGTTTGCATTCAAAAGAGGAACTGTGAAACAGCGCCAGTGTTAATCGTTTGGCATCTGAGGAAGGCATTAAGCTGAAACGCGTCATGCCAAGGATTCAATAAACCTACCTGTCTACAGACCGTTGCTGTTCCCTGTTGTTTCTTAGTAAGGCGACTTTGTTTGATGTTTTACGTGCGGCCACTGCACGTTCAGGTAACCCGTCCTAACGAGTCCAGATTCGAGTGGTACAGGTGTTTTGGCTTTGAGGGATCGAATTAATCTTGACTGCTGCGGCCACGGGAGGAATAGTGTTTGGCCTGCATGGGGCCATGACTTCATGGCGAGCCGCTGAGTATTTACCGGCGCTTCACAAACCATTCCGCATCGGAGGCTGCTGAAGCGTTGGTCAAATTCAGGGGGGATTGCGGAGTCTCAGGCGATCAAACTCCGGTGACTGGCAGCTACCTACAGTGTCCCAAGATGGGGGATGCTGGGACTTGCAGTTTCTACGGGCCATCGGGTCTCCACCAATGGGGGGGATGAAGTTTGCATTCAAAAGAGGAACTGTGAAACAGCGCCAGTGTTAATCGTTTGGCATCTGAGGAAGGCAGTAAGCTGAAAAGCGTCATGCCAAGGATTCAATAAACCTACTTGTCTACAGACCGTTGCTGTTCCCTGTTGTTTCTCAGTGAGGCGACTTTGTTTGATATATATATATATATATACATATATATATAGTAATTAAGTTTTATTGACTTTCAAAGAAATTGTACAGCACAGCAACAACTGACACATTGTGACATTTATCTCACAACAGTTTCCTGTGTATTGTGACTTGTGTACAATTGCAGGATCCGATCCAAATAGCAAGTAAACAGATAAATGTCTCAACTCCTCACACCCCTTGGCCGCTCATACTAGAATGTCACAAACTTTATTACTGTCATTTAGTCACAAATTAAGAACTGTGAGGTGTATGTACCATACCCCATATTTTTTAGGCAGGTTTTGCAAGTCTGGTTGTCCGTGCATAAGACATCATATTTGTGGACTCACTGTCCCCTGAGAGCAGGATCGCATCAGCCCTGTAGGTCTCCAATCATCTGCTATCCCCCCACAGGGTAGTTCCCTATGGCTCAGTACTAGTGCCAGACTTGGCCACCTCCCCACTCTGGACCTCCATGGAAAATATTTTTATGTAATTTAAATATGTGTATGAAATGTTTTGGGTTTATTTGAAATAATTGATTATGTAACAAGTGTGTTTTTATAAATGTATTAGTGATTATTTAATTATATTGGCGATAATTTTGTAGTTGATATTGCTTGAATCAATATTTTTGACATAGTATATGTTTTACCAAAAGTCACAATATTTATTATTTTCAATATTTTTGCCTTCGATGTAGGTCAAAATCTAAGTTTTTAACAACTATTTTAGTGTTCTCGATATTTGTGGTTTTACTAGGTAAGTATAGGAAATCAACATTTTTGTTATTGATATTTAATTTCCGATATATTTGTGTTCCTACATTGTATTCATCTATATTTTGTCAGGGATTCAAAGACAGGTTGGCGGGAGGTATTCTCCCAATAAAGGAAACAGGAGACCTAGGAGATTTTTGAAAAAGGACTGTTTGAAATATTTCAGCATGGAAGGCATTCACCAGGACATGTGATCTCTTATGGACAGACAGAAGTACTAGCTGTGACCACAGGGGTTTCGCCCTGGTCCAGTCTTTATTGGCCTCACGAGCTAGGCACCACTCCAATCCCGGTGTCAGCAGTAAAGAGCCTAGGCATAAAGCTGGACACTGGACTAACCCTAAAAAACCAGGTATCTGCTGTCGTAGGGAGTTGTATTGGCCTAATGCGGCAGCTCCGGAAATTGGTGACCTTGTTGTCTTTCCCCACTATGCAGACTGTTGTGACGGCACTAATCTTGTCACGCTTAGATTATGGCAATGCAGTCTACATTGGGCTTCCCGATATACTTCTGGGGAAGCTACAAGTGGTCATGAATGATGCGGCAAGGCTGATTTTCAGGTTGCCAAGAAGAGCCCATGCTGCCCCCCTGCTGCAGCGGCTCCACTGGCTTCCCATCAAGCAAAGGATTAAATTCAAGGGGCTGTGCATCGCCCACAAGGCCCAGTTTGGAGAGGCACCCAAATACATCAAAGATCGCCTTAGGCCTTATGTGCCCGGACGCACCCTTCGGTCATCAGATTCCTGTCTGTTAGCCTGCCCACCCTTTAACAGAACGACCCTAGGGGGCCGGGCATTTTCTGTCACTGTTCCCCAGATTTGGAATAAACTGCCTGATGGTATGCGCAAGGAAAGCAGGCTATTACCATTTAGGAGACTTAAAACCCTTCTGTTTACAGAGGCGTTTAGATAAGCCCACTCTGATGTAGGTCGTGGATAGTCGCGCGTGGGGATACTGGACCTCTGATCTATGTTGCAGCGCTTAGAGACCTTCCGGTGATAGGCGCTCTATAAATGAACTCTAACATAACATAACATGGAGAACAATTCCTTAACCCCTTCGATGCTCATGACGGAATGGTTCCGTCATGAGCATCGGTGCCCCTGTGCTCATGACGGAACCATATTCATGAGGCCAGGGGCACGAAATCCCTCTGCTGCAGACAGCAGAGGGATTTCTATTTCTCCCCTGTGACCTTGGGAGCTGGGGAAGAGCTTCCCCAGCTCCCGAGGCCCCCCTCCCTGGTTTCTGTCCCATGACGATCAGCGCGCACGTCATGCTGTCGTCATTGCACAGAAATAGAAATGAAATGAGCCTTTCAGTTTCACTTTCTATGTGCTCAGGGGGCTCTCTCAGCACCCCGGGCACATAGAAAGACGGGAGAGGTATCATTGGAAAGGGGAGAATCTCCCCTTTCCAATGGTACCCCTCTCCAGTGGATCCCTGCTTGGGAATCACCCCAGGAGGGATATCACCAAGCAGGGATCCACCCACTAGACACCAGGGAGGGGGGAGCGGCCCCTTGGGCAAGGGCCTTCGCTCCCCCCATAAAGAAATGGGCACAATTCAGTCTTTCTGCCCTCCTGGGGGGCAGATGGGGCAGTAGCCCCCAATCTGCCCCCCCGGGGGGGGGCAGAAAGCCCACTAAACGCCAGGGATTTTTTTTAGTGCATTTTATTTAGGGTGGGGCTGCCCGAAATGGGCACGCCAATGCCCCCACCCCACCACCATTACAGCCTTTCTGCCCCCCCCGGGGGGGCAAAAAGCCCACTAGACGCCAGGGATATTTTGGGGCAAATCTGAATTAGGGTGGGGGCTGCCCAAAATGGGCATGCCAATGCCCCCACCCCTCCCCCACAAAAATTACAGCCTTTTTGCCCCCCTGTCTTCCCCCCGGGGGGGCAAAAAGCCCAGTAGAAGCCACAGATTTTTTGGGCACATTTTAATTAGGGTGGGGGCATTGGCATGCCCGTTTTGGGCAGCCCCCACCCTAATTAAAATTTTCCCCAAAAACTCTCTGGCGTCTAGTGGACTTTCAGTCCACCCTGGGGGGCAGATGTGGGCCTTAGCCCCCAATCTGCCCCGCCGGGGGGGGGGGGCAAAAAGCCCACTAGAAGCCAGGGATTTTTTTGGGGCAAATTTGAATTAGGGTGGGGCTGCCCAAAACGGGCATGCCCATGACCCCACCCCCTCCCCCGTAAAAAATTACAGCCTTCCTGCCCCCCCTGGGGGGCAGATGGGGGCATTAGCCCCCAATCTGCACCCCTGGGGGGCAAAAAGCCCACTAGTCGCCAGGGATTTTTTTTGGGCAAATTTGAATTAGGGTGGGGGCTGCCCAAAACGGGCATGCCCATGCCCCCACCTAATCCCCCACAAAAATTACAGCCTTCCTGCCCCCCCTTGGGGGCAGATGGGGCAGTAGCCCCCAATCTGCCCCCCCGGGGGGGCAAAAAGCCCACTAGACGCCAGGGAGTTTTTTGGGCAAATTTTAATTAGGGTGGGGGCTGCCCAAAACGGGCATGCCAATGCCCCCACCCACAACAATTACAGCCTTTCTGCCCCCCCTGAGGGGAAGATGGGGCAGTAGCCCCCAATCTGCCCCCCCGGGGGGGCAAAAAGCCCACTAGACGCCAACGATTACGCTGGCTTTATTATGTGTGGGGGTGGTGGCTGCCCAGAATGGGCATACCAAAGCCCCCACCCAGCCCAAAAAATAGCCACAGTGTTTCTGCCCCCTTGGGGGCATATCGGGGCAACCCCACCCCCGATATCCCCCCCAGGGGCAGAAGGCCGACTAGGCACAGATTTGTTTTTAGCAATATGCCTACCTGTGGATTTTGTCCAAAGCAGAACTGGCTAAAAACGTATTTTTAAAAAAATGTAGCGCTTAGAATTCTTGGTGCTATACTCTAAATCCCTATGTTTTGGGCTCTTCCTAGTCACAGGCCTTTGGCCCACCCACACAAGTGAGGTATCATTTTACTCGGGAGAACAAGGGGAACGCTGGGTGGTAGGACATTTGTGCCGGCACGGTGATCCCACGTAAAAATGTATGGAAAAAGTGATTTTTTTCAGCTAAATTTGAGGTTTGGAGGGAATTCTAGGTAAGAAAACGTTGGGGGACCCACGCAAGCCATACATCGGTGGACTCCCCCGGGTGTCTAGTTTTCAGAAATGTTTGGGTTTGGTAGTTTCCCAAGATGGCCGCCGAGCCCGGGAACAAAAACCCAGGTGACCCCCCTTGCAAAACCAGGTTGTATTGTGATAGGTCATTTTGATGTTGCCTCAATAGGTTTTGGGCCCTTGCATGTCGCAGGTACTTGACCCACCCACGCGAGTGAGGTATCATTTTTATTGGGAGACCTGGGGGAACGCTGGGTGGGAAGATATTTGTGGATCCACGTAGATTCCAGAACTTTCCCACACAGAAATTTGAGAAAAAAGTGATTTTTTCAGCTAAATTTGAGGTTTGCAGGGGATTCTGGGTAGGAAAACGTTAGGGGACCCACGCAAGCCATACCTCTCTGGACTCCCCAGTGTGTCTAGTTTTCAGAAATGTGTGGGTTTGGTAGGTTTCCCTAGATGGCCGCCGAGCCCGGGGCCAAAAACTCATGGGACCCCTTTGCAAAACCAGGTTGTTTTGTGATAGGTAATTTTGATGTCGCCTCAATAGGTTTTGGGCCCTTGCCTGTCGCGGGTACTTGACCCACCCATGCGAGTGAGGTATCCTTTTTATCGGGAAACCTGGGGGAACGCTGGGTGGGAGGAAATTTGTGGATCCACATAGATTCCAGAACTTTCCAACACAGAAATTTCAGAACAAAGTGATTTTTTTAGCTAAATTTGAGGTTTGCAGGGGATTGTGGGTAGGGAAGCTTTAGGGGACCCATGCAAGCCATACCTCGCTGGACTCCCCCGGGTGTCTAGTTTCTAGAAATGTGTGGGTTTGGTAGGTTTCCCTAGATGGTCGCCGAGCCCAGGGCCAAAAACTCATGGGACCCCCCTTGCAAAACCAGGTTGGTTTGTGATAGGTAATTTTGATGTCGCCTCAATAGGTTTTGGGCCCTTGCCTGTCACGGGTCCTTGACCCACCCACGCAAGTAAGGTACCATTTTTCTCGGGAGAACAAGGGGAACGCTGGGTGGTAGGACATTTGTGCCGGCGCGGTGATCCCACGCAAAAATGTATGGGAAAAGTGATTTTTTCAGCTAAATTTGAGGTTTGGAGGGAATTCTAGGTAGGAAAACGTTGGGGGACCCACGCAAGCCATACATCGGTGGACTCCCCCGGGTGTCTAGTTTTCAGAAATGTTTGGGTTTGGTAGTTTCCCTAGATGGTCGCCGAGCCCAGGGCCAAAAACTCATGGGACCCCCCTTGCAAAACCAGGTTGTTTGTGATAGGTCATTTTGATGTTGCCTCAATAGGTTTTGGGCCCTTGCATGTCGCAGGTACTTGACCCACCCACGCGAGTGAGGTATCATTTTTATTGGGAGACCTGGGGGAACGCTGGGTGGGAAGAAATTTGTGGATCCACGTAGATTCCAGAACTTTCCCACACAGAAATTTGAGAAAAAAGTGATTTTTTTCAGCTAAATTTGAGGTTTGCAGGGGATTCTGGGTAGGAAAACGTTAGGGGACCCACGTAAGCCATACCTCGCTGGACTCCCCCGGGTGTCTAGTTTTCAGAAATGTGTGGGTTTGGTAGGTTTCCCTAGATGGCCGCCGAGCCCGGGGCCAAAAACTCATGGGACACCCCTTGCAAAACCAGGTTGTTTCGTGATAGGTCATTTTGATGTCGCCTCAATAGGTTTTGGGCCCTTGCCTGTCGCGGGTACTTGACCCACCCACGCGAGTGAGGTATCATTTTTATCGGAAGACCTGGGGAAACGCTGGGTGGGAGGAAATTTGTGGATCCACGTAGATTCCAGAACTTTCCCACACAGAAATGTGAGAAAAAAGTGATTTTTTCAGCTAAATTTGAGATTTGCAGGGGATTCTGGGTAGGAAAACGTTAGGGGACCCACGCAAGCCATACCTCTATGGACTCCCCCGGGTGTCTAGTTTTCAGAAATGTGTGGGTTTGGTAGGTTTCCCTAGATAGCCGCCGAGCCCGGGCCCAAAAACTCATGGGACACACCTTGCAAAACCAGGTTGTTTCGTGATATGTAATTTTGATGTCACCTCAATAGGTTTTGGGCCCTTGCCTGTCGCGGGTACTTGACCCACCCATGCAAGTGAGGTATCATTTTTATCGGGAGACCTGGGGAAACGCTGGGTGGGAGGAAATTTGTGGATCCACGTAGATTCCAGAACTTTCCCACACAGAAATGTGAGAAAAAAGTGATTTTTACAGCTAAATTTGAGGTTTGCAGGGGATTCTGGGTAGGAAAACGTTAGGGGACCCACGCAAGCCATACCTCTCTGGACTCCCCAAGGTGTCTAGTTTTCAGAAATGTGTGGGTTTGGTAGGTTACCCTAGATGGCCGCCGAGCCCGGGGCCAAAAACTCATGGGACCCCCTTTGCAAAACCAGGTTGTTTTGTGATAGGTAATTTTGATGTCGCCTCAATAGGTTTTGGGCCCTTGCCTGTCACGGGTACTTGACCCACCCATGCGAGTGAGGTATCATTTTTATCGGGAGACCTGGGGGAACGCTGGGTGGGAGGAAATTTGTGGATCCACGTAGATTCCAGAACTTTCCCTCACAGAAATTTGAGAAAAAAGTGATTTTTTCAGCTAAATTTGAGGTTTGCAGGGGATTGTGGGTAGGGAAGCTTTAGGGGACCCATGCAAGCCATACCTCACTGGACTCCCCCGGGTGTCTAGTTTCTAGAAATGTGTGGGTTTGGTAGGTTTCCCTAGATGGTCGCCGAGCCCAGGGCCAAAAACTCATGGGACCCCCCTTGCAAAACCAGGTTGGTTTGTGATAGGTAATTTTGATGTCGCCTCAATAGGTTTTGGGCCCTTGCCTGTCACGGGTCCTTGACCCACCCACGCAAGTGAGGTACAATTGTTCTCGGGAGAACAAGGGGAACGCTGGGTGGTAGGACATTTGTGCCGGCACGGTGATCCCACGCAAAAATGTATGGAAAAGGTGATTTTTTCAGCTAAATTTGAGGTTTGGAGGTAATTCTAGGTAGGAAAACGTTGGGGGACCCACGCAAGCCATACATCGGTGGACTCTCCCGGGTGTCTAGTTTTCAGAAATGTTTGGGTTTGGTAGTTTCCCTAGATGGTCGCCGAGCCCAGGGCCAAAAACTCATGGGACCCCCCTTGCAAAACCAGGTTGGTTTGTGATAGGTAATTTTGATGTCGCCTCAATAGGTTTTTGGCCCTTGCCTGTCACGGGTCCTTGACCCACCCACGCAAGTGAGGTACCATTTTTCTCGGGAGAACAAGGGGGGGAACGCGGGTTGAGTGGAAATTTGTGGATCCACGCAGATTCCAGAACTTTTCACCACAGAAATGTGAGGAAAATGTGCTTTTTTGACAATTTATTAGGTTTGCAAGGGATTCTGGGTAACAGAACCTGGTGAGAGGCAGTCAAGTCACCCCATCCTGTATTCCCCAGGGTGTCTAGTTTTCAAAAATATATAGGTTTGCTAGGTTTCCCTAGGTGCCGGCAGAGCGAGGGTTCAAAAACTACAGCTAGGCACTTTGCCAAAAAAGGGTCATTTTTCACTGTGAAATTGTGGTGTGTACACGTTGCGTTTTGCGCCGTTTCCTGTCGCCGGCACTAGACCTACCCACACAAGTGATGTACCGTTTTTCTCGGAAGACTCTGGGGAAAGCGGGGTGGGTAGAAATTTGTGGATCCACGCAGATTCCAGAACTTTCCACCACAGAAATGTGAGGAAAATGTGGTTTTTTTGGACAATTTTTAGGTTTGCAAGGGATTCTGGGTAACAGAACCTGGTGAGAGGCAGTCAAGTCACCCCATCCTGGATTCCCCTGGGTATCTAGTTTTCAAAAATGTTTAGGTTTGCTGGGTTTCCCTAGGTGCCGGCAGAGCTAGGGTTCAAAAACTACAGCTAGGCACTTTGCCAAAAAAGGGTCATTTTTCACTGTGAAATTGTGGTGTGTCCACGTTGCGTTTTGCGCCGTTTCCTGTCGCGGGCACTAGGCCTACCCACACAAGTGAGGCACCATTTTTCTTGGAAGACTCTGGGGAACGCGGGGTGGGTAGAAATTTGTGGATCCACGCAGATTCCAGAACTTTCCACCACAGAAATGTGAGGAAAATGTGTTTTTTTGGACAATGTTTTAGGTTTGCAAGGGATTCTGGGTAACAGAACCTGGTGAGAGGCAGTCAAGTCACCCCCTCTTGGATTCCCCTGGGTATCTAGTTTTCAAAAATGTATGGGTTTGCTAGGTTTCCCTAGGTGCCGGCAGAGCTAGGGTTAAAAAACTACAGCTAGGCACTTTGCCAAAAAAGGGTCATTTTTCACTATGAAATTGTGGTGTGTCCGCGTTGCGTTTGCGCCGTTTCCTGTCGCGGGCACTAGGCCTACCCACACAAGTGAAGTACCATTTTTCTTGGAAAACTTTGGGGGACGCGGGGTGCATGGAAATTTGTGGATCCACGCAGATTCCATATCTTTCCACCACAGAAATATGAGGAAAATTTGTTTTTTTGGACAATTGTTTAAGTTTGCAAGGGATTCTGGGTAACAGAACCTGGTGAGAGGCAGTCAAGTCACCCCATCCTGGATTCCCCTGGGTGTCTAGTTTTCAAAAATGTATAGGTTTGCTAGGTTTCCCTATGTGCCAGCAGAGCTACGGTTCAAAAACTACAGCTAGGCACTTTGCCAAAAAAGGGTCATTTTTCACTGTGAAATTGTGGTGTGTCCACGTTGCGTTTTGCACCGTTTCGTGTCGCGGGCACTAGGCCTACCCACACAAGTGAGGTACCGTTTTTCTCGGAAGACTTTGGGGAACGCTGGGTGGGTGGAAATTTGTGGATCCATGCAGATTCCAGAACTTTCCACCACAGAAATTTGAGGAAAATGTGTTTTTTTTGACAATCTTTTCGGTTTGCAAGGGATTCTGGGTAACAGAACCTGGTGAGAGCCAGTCAAGTCACCCCATCCTAGATTCCCCTGGGTGTCTAGTTTTCAAAAATGTATAGGTTTGCTAAGTTTCGCTAGGTGCTGGCAGATCTAGGGTTCAAAACTACAGCTAGGCACTTTGCAAAAATAGGGTAATTTTTAATTGTGAAATTGTGGTGTGTTCACGTAGCGTTTTGAGCCGTTTCCTGTCGTGGGCACTATGCCTATCCACACAAGTGAGGTACCATTTTTATCGGGAGACTTAGGGTAATTCAGATTTGTAAAGCAAATGTTATTACCTATTGACTTTCGATGCATTTCTGCCTTCCAAATGAAAGACAATGTGTAAAAATGAAGTCATTTTGAAAAATGACCGATAATTCTCATGCTAGTATGAGTATTCCCAATTTCGGAAATGTGCAAATATCTACTGTTTCTAAACTCTATATTTTGTTCCCATTTCATAAATACATAAGTGTCTTTCATACCGATTTTTCCATGTATACATTTTCCCAGAATAATTGCTATATACCCGGTACATAATAAAAAACCATTGCAAGTCGCTGCTCAGTTTTTGGCTCTGGGTTCGTCTGGTTCTTGGTGAACCTACAAGTCCTATATATCCCCACAACCAGTAAGGTCCAGCGGATGTAACTGTATATTGCTTTCAAAGAGTTGTCATAATTAGAAGAAGTTACATGTGAAAACGTTGACACAAAAGGCTGTTTTTTTCAACTAATTTTCAATTTTTCCTATATTTAACTGTTAGTTTCTATAAAGAAACCTTGAAGGATCTACACAAATGACTCCTTGCTAAATTCAGAATGTTGTCTACTTTTCAAAAATGTATAGCTTTCCAGGATCCATTATTGCTTTTATACCCATTTCTACCATTAACTGGAAGGAGGTTGAAAGCACAAAAAATAGCAAAAATAGGCTATGTCCCAGAAAAATGCCAAAACTGTGTAAAATTTTTTGGTTTTCTGACAAAAGTTTGTAATTCCCTAAAATCTGGGAAAATGGTGATTTCAGCCCCACAAACCCTTTTTTGATACCATTTGCAGGGAAAAAACCAGACGCTTTCATTTGCAGCAGTTTTTTCCCATTTTTCCCCAAAAAACCAAAATTTAGCTGTATTTTGTCTAATTTCTGGGTCCCTCCAGGGGAATCCACAAACCCTGGGTACCTTTAGAATCCCCATGATGTTGGAAGAAAAGGACGCAAATCTGGCGTGGATACCTTATGTGGTCAAAAAGGTACAGGGGCCTAAGTGCGAACTCCCCCAAATAGCCAAAAAAAGGCTTAGCACAGGGGGGGAAAAGGCCTAGCAGCGAAGGGGTTAAGTATGTTTTCTTCACTCACAAACAACCAGTAATCACATTTGTTTCCCTTTTGCAGGCATAGAGAGTTTTTTAACAACAGCAGGAAACTGCTCTTGAAACCATGGTAGAAACTGTAGTGACATTTATATGTCTTCCTAATTGGAGCATCCAATATGAGCTTGCTTTTCTGCTCATGGGTTATAATTTAGAGGCAATAAGATGTCTGGACATCTGGAAGAACAGATGGTGTCTGAAGAATGTTCACCGCAAGAAGACTCAAGACAGTGAACGTTGTCTGCTTCTTCCCCGTGGGGAGATTTGCCTCTACTTTGCCACATCACAAATTTTGATGTTATGAATAATTTGTTTCAGGTGCGCTTGCAGAAACAACAATACTTCAACACAACTCAGCAGGAGGCTTTTAAGGGTTAGGCTTGTAATTTTGCCAAGCAGCTTAATAATGCTATGCTAGAACATGCATAACTGTTTCCCTTTGGCAGCACTATAAGAAAAGAGGCAAACATGTACAGACATCAATGCGCATGTGCTGTGTATCTATGTTAGTAGCCTGAAATAGGCAGCAGCTGGTGATTCTTAGACGCCCCCTCAGGCTCTTCGGTGAGTGGTCAGTAAATTGGCTGAATGTTTCCCACCCCAGGAGGTACCGGTACCCGGCATATAGGTACCTCCCTGGGTGGGGCATGGAGAGGGAAATGCGACCCATTACAAGTTGGACCACTAAGAAATAAGGAATTACTGGTGGAAACAGTAATTCCAGACCCAATTCCCTCGTAATTCCTGATTTTCCACTCGTACTCTTGCAATCGAGATTTCAGCTCATTTCAGCAGTCAAGGGGGCCAATTCACAAAGGACCTCATTAACAAAGGTAGGCTACAATTTTGAGTAAGTTTACACTTTGTAGTAGATTTACTGCTTTCGGTATTCAGAAACTCGAGGCCTGTTTCACAAAGGTAAACTTACACATATGTGTGAGTTTACACTTGCTGTTGTAATTTTACTACTGTTTTGGTATTCACAAACTACGAGTGTAATTTTACTACTAATAAAATTGATAGTAGTAAAATTACACTTTTAGTTTGTGAGTACCAAAACAGTAGGAATCTTACTACAAACTGCAAGTTTACTTTGTGAAACAGGCCCTGTTGGCCTGAGTCACAGGGCCTGATTCACAGACGTAAACATACACTTTGGTGTAAGTTACACTTGCTAGTTTACATTTTTATACACTTTTTGGTATTTACATACTACAAGTATAATTTTACTCTTAGTAATTTATACTCATATTTTGTGAATACCAAAAACTAGTAAAGTTACAACAGCAAGTGTAAACTTACTCAAAATTGTATTTTTACCTTTGTGAATTGGGCCCACCAAGTGAAAACTTACTAAATTACATATCTCCATGACCAGAGTAATGCAATTGGCTTACTTTTGTATGGGTGGGTGACGTCTCTCCATTGACCCCTCAGTGACTCCTTACTAAACCCCTCTTATTCTTCCCTAATCCCATCCACTTTAGTTGTATGTCTGTCTTTTTTCCCATCTACTCCGCTGTTTCCCTCCCACACATACTAAAATTTATACTTCCAGGTGTAAATTCGGGGCACACATATAAGTATAGACAACACTTACACTTTGTAGTATGTTTTGTAGTAATTAACCCCGGGCGGAGACCTCCGCTCTGCCCGCTGAGTGCGCAGAGATTTGCCTTCTCCGCGTTCTGCGGAGAACACGGAGAAGTCAAATCTCCACACACGTCGCAGTGGAGCGGAGTTGGCCAGCCCCCGCCTGCACCCCCACTATTAACAAGTAAGTAAACATTAATTAAAAATAAATTTAAAAGTTTTAAAACTACTTACCTCTGTACTGCGGCGTCCCCGGGCTGCCCTCCTCCTCTTCCTCGCCCTATCGATAATCCTTGTGAAAACTGTGCATGTGCGCACGCCCGTGCATGCGCATTTCTCGCAAGAGCTGCTCTCGTACTGACGCTGACTGGTGAGATCCAAGCTCAGCCATGGCTCCACCTCGCACGAATGTTCAACGTGGAGGCCGAGGGGGCCGCACCGTAGCGATGACTGCATCCGCAATTAACGAGCCTCCAGCTTTGGCAGTGACAGCTGGTGAAACTGACAGCCGCCAGCGTACTACAGCGAGAGCTCCCGGCTCTCTGGTCGGACGACCCATTCTCAAGTTGTTACAATCAGGCAATGCGAATGGCCTGCTGCACGCTTGCAATGAAGACAATATTGAAACAGCATTGGTGGATGTTTTACTAAGTGTGGAGCAGAGTGTAAATAGAGCAGCAGGAGCTGAGCCGCTCTCTTCCCCACAACTGACAATTTCAGCCGAAGTGGCTCTACTACAAGGTAAAAATCTCAATCAGACTACCCTTGTGAATATTACATCGGCTGCAAGCATCTATGACAGTCCATCAGTCCCTTCTACTGTGTTTCTGGTGAAGACTTGTAATGCTCCAGCCCTAGGGGCTGCCAAGAGCGGCTCGGGATCAGGCTCCTTTGATCAAGGATATATAGTGCGCAGGGGGGGGCGCAAGGTCTGGGGGGAGCAGACAGAATGGATACAGACCCAACGAATACAACAGATATAGACTCACAGGTGGAAGCAGGCTTAGGGGCCGATTCCGATCTCGGCCGGTAGTGCTCCGAATCGGATTCGGATTCACCGGATCCGATTCGGAGCCCTGTTTCCCGACCGAATCGTACGCGGGTCCGGCCGAGCGAGTACGATGCAAGCTCCCGCGAAATCGCCGACCGACTCGAACGCGGCTTCAACACGCTCCGACCGACTCGCATGGACACGACTCGCACCGCGCTATGGAGACGTTTCCCGGCCGGGTAAGTACGATGCGCGCCGCGAGCAGTCCGACCGACTCGCACCGTCCGGCTCGAGAAAGCTGTCGGAGCTGGACTTTGGGGGTCCGCGTCGGACCCCCCTGTACGCGTAGGCACGCGAGTCGCACACAGGGGGACCCATGGGTCCCCCTACCTGTGCATGTACGCCGCGATGCGCATGGACGCGTACCCACTGTAGGGGCGCCTTGTTCGCCTCGCACCCATTGAGTCAATGGGAGCCCGCGTACGCGTTGTAGCGACCGGCTCCCATTGACTTCAATGGGAGTCCGACCGACTCGAGTCCGATAGCATGCGAATGCATCGTACTCGTCCGGTCGGACTGCTAGGGTCCGATTCAGTCGGAATTCTCTCCGGGTCCGGCTCGGTCGGAGAGATTTTTGGCCGGAATCGGAATCGGCCCCTTAGTAGGAGTCGATGTGTCCGCTACTCCACTCGGTATTAGCAGAGCTGTAGAGGCTGTTGTAAGAACACAGAGTCACTTGGGGGACTTGGGGGACTTGCAGAGAACGTCAGATCATGCATCATGCATCAGTCTGTTCAAGCTCAGGGCAAGGGTCAACTAAGGAATTGCTTCAGGTTACTGCTCGCCTAGAGGAAGAAACCACCTGGGCGGGAGACCTTGCTGAGAAGAAACAAGTTAAAGCAAAGACTACAAAGGCTCATGGTGGTCTTTAAAAAGCTCATGGTAACTATGCCAGTGAGCTGAATAACTCGATCTCAATGCACTCCAAAGGGGGGGGAGGGGGTCTAAGTATATTCCTCTGCATAAGTGGGTCACCTCCAAGGGAGAGGTTAAGGCCTTAGTCTAGCGGCTATCCAACATAGGCTCTGCTCTCCAATCCCAGTGGAGGATGTACAGACACTAACAGATATTAGCTTCAATGCCAGTGCTACCCTTAGCCCTGAGCTAGGCAATGGTATAGGCAATGGTCTAGGTGGAGCACTGGACTCCGCAGACTCTTCCTGCAATGTCAGGGGCGGGAACTACCGATCAGGCTGATCAGGCTGATATAACCAGTGCTAGAGAGCCCTCCTTATCTACAATCCTCCAGTGTCTACAGATCCAACGAGCAGAGGCACTGGATCATTACACCCAAGTCAAAGAGGATAATCTGGCAATGCATCAGGTGATATCGGATGTTACTTGCAAGGTGGCAACAGGAGGTAGCGTAGCTTCAACAAGGGGTGGCTGGGGCAGAAGTCGGTCAGCAGTAGTTAAAACAATCAATGAGCAGGAGAGCTGACTTATGTTCATTCAAAACAAAGTTGAAGACCTGGAAAATAGACAACGTTGAAACAACTTAAGGCTTTTTAGTATGCCAGAAGGAAAATAATGCAGTGACCCCAGATCTTATGTTGTTAATCTGCTCCATAAAGCATTCCCGGATTTAGCAGATTGGGATATGGACTCTCAAATCCAGCGGGCTCATAGACTTCCTATATTTACCAAGCAAGCAGCTCATTCATAATACCGGCACCCTCGTCCTATCCTTATCTTTGTTGGAAATTTCCCTCTGAGGCAACCGATTTATTTTAAAGCTCATCCGGCAGCTCCTCTAGCAGTTGACTGCATGTCCATCTTTGTCCGATCTGATCTATGTAAGGCTACGATGGACAGGCGCTGGAAGATGCGTCAACTAATCGATCTGTTAAAGGCTGTAGGGGCACAAGTGTTCCTACAAAAAATAGTGCAACTTAATGTCATTAAGGATGGATGATTGCAGTTCTTTTATACTGAGTTGGAGGTTTCTCATGCCCTGAGTCAGTGGCGATAAGCACCCCTGCTCTGTCAATATGGGCAAAGGTGCAGAGATAGAATATCGAGTAAAAATATCGAGTTGCACAAATATCGAGTCATTAATATAGTGGTTCAGAAATATCAACAGCAAGAATATCGTGGTCAAGAATATCAACTTAAGGTAAGTAATATCGATTTTAAAAATATCGAAGTGTTTAATATCGTTTGCAAAAATATAGTTATTAAAATATCGTTTTTTTATTAATGTTCTGTATTTTAGTATATATTTTATATGTATGTGATGTATTTTTTTGTATAAGAATTGTTTGTATTTTAAATATATGTGTTAAATTTTTAGTAGTTATTAAAACAAATGTATTTGCATTTTGCATTTTTAGTTCCGTAGCGGGTTGTGGGTTTATAGGGGAATAGTGTAGGAAGTAATTTAATTATATTAAATGTATTGAATATTTTTTATTTATTAATATTTGTTCAATTGAGATGTTATAGTGTTAAATGTGTAAAGTAATTTATTATTAATTGATTAATAATTGGTTAATTCATTTTAATTAATTAATTGGTAATTAATTATGGTATTTAATTTTAGGTGTGTGTTGTGGTGTCTATAGGTGCAAAGGGTGGGAAGTAATTTATTTTTAATTTATGAATAAAAAATTGGTTGTTCATTAATTTTAATTAATTAATTGGTAATTAATTATGGTAATTGTGTAATTTATTTTAGGGGGTGTTGTGGTGTTTATAGGTATAAAGGGTGGGAAGTAATTATTTTTAATTGATGAATTAATAAGTGGATCTAAATTAATTTAAATTAATTAATTGGTAATTAATTATGGTAATTGTGTCATTTATTTTAGGTGGGTGTTGTGGTGTTTATAGGAGTAAAAGGTGGGAAGTTATTTGTATTTAATTAATTATTATATAGTTGTTAATTAATGACAATTATTTGGTATTTATTTTGGGTAATTGTTTATTTTTTTGTGAGTTTTTACTTTTAAAGGGGTAAAAGATGGGTATTAAATACATTTTAATTACTTTATTATTAGTTGTTAATAGTAATAGTTTTTAATTTAAAAATAAGTTTTAATTGTGTTTTATTATTTTATAGTTTAATTTAGGTTTGTGTTGTGGATATTATAGTGTTAAAGTGTGTGTAGTCAATTAATGTTTATTAATTTTTTATTAATATTATTTTTTTATTGATTATTAATTATGTTAATTATGGAAGTAAATTTAATTAAAAATGTTGAAGTGTTTTGTTATTGGTGTGGTGTTATAGGGAAGGAAATAAAATAAATACATTTATGTATTAATTAATTTTTTTGTTTGTAAATATTTTCGAGTTTAAAAGAATTATTTATTATAAATGTATTTATTTTATTTTATATATTATTTGTAGTTTTTTTTACATGTAATTAATATTATAATATGTTTTCTTTTTTTTATTTAATATATTTGATTTTTAATTTTTTAAATAGTTTACTTATTTTTATGATTTTTTATTTTTTTTTATATTTTTGTTTTAACTGTTTCAGTGTGAATAGTAATTTTTGTCTCTCCGCTATCCAACACTTTCCCTACTGTTGCACTCCACCGGAGTGGGAATAAAAGATTTTACCCCTCCGCTATCCAGCACTTATCCTACTTTTGCATTCAGTGGAGTGGGAATAGTAATTTTTATCCCTCTGCTATCCAACACTTTCTCTACTGTTGCACTCTTCGGCGTGGGAATAGTAATTTTTGCCCCTCCACTATCCAACACTTTCCCTACTGTTGCTCTCACTGGAGTGGGAATAGTAAATCTTACCCCTTTGCTATCCAACACTTTCCCTATTGTTGCACTCAGTGGAGTTGGAATAGTAATTTTTACCCCTCCTCTATCCAACACTTTCCCTACTGTTGCACTCACTGGAGTGGGAATAGTAGTTTTTACCCCTCTGCTATCCAACACTTTCCCTACTGTTGCACTCACTGGAGTGGGAAAAGTAATTTTTACCCCTCCTCTATCCAACACTTTCCCTACTGTTGCACTGTTTGGAGTGGGAATAGTAATGCTTTCCCCCACTAGCCAACACTTTCCCTACTGTTGCTCTCACTGGAGTGGGAATAGTAAATCTTACCCCTTTGCTATCCAACACTTTCCCTATTGTTGCACTCACTGGAGTTAGAATAGTAATTTTTACCCCTCCGCTATCCAACACTTTACCGACTGTTGCACTCACTGGAGGGAGAATAGTAATTTTTACCCATCCGCTATCCAGCACTTTCCCTACTGTTGCACTCACTGGAGTGGGAATAGTAATGTTTACCCCTCTGCTATCCAACACTTTCCCTAATGTTGCACTCACTGGAGTTGGAATAGTAAATTTATTTCCTCCACTATCCAACACCTACCCTACTTTTGCACTCACTGGAGTGGGAATTGTTATTTTTACCCCTTTGCTATCCAACACTTTCCCTACTGTTGCACTAATTGTATTGTGAAATGTAAGTTTAAATATTTTTTAATAGTTTAGGGGGTCATTACGATGGCGGGCGGAAGCACAACCGCCGTGCTGGCGGATGCAAAAACCACCAGTTACCGCCGGCACGCAGCAGTCCACACGCCCGCCCAATTACGATGCGAAAAGTAGGCCAAACACCGCCGGCAAGCCAGCAACACCGTCCGCCATCAAAGTGCGCCCGTACACGTAGCGGCGCAGCCCAACTGACACACACCGTCCGACGAAAACACGTCCCGCCCGGCGCATAAATTACGATGCCGCAAACAAACGGCTCCCACGGCCAAGAGATACCGTACGACAAACCGAAGCGGTAACACGGACGCCGAGCACGGACAACGAAGAAGCGGCTCCCCGAGCATGAATCCAGCACTGCAGGCCCTCCCCATGCTCTTGCTGATGCACCACCAAGGACGCAACGTACCGCGGAGACGCAGGTAGGCACACACACAACAAGTGCACGCAAACAGCGCACACAGTGCAAGGGCGGAAAAAGCGGACAACCCCCCCAGCGCGTGTACACTACACATCCACCATTGCATCCACATATGACACACAGGCCAAATCGTAACATCGCGTAACACATGTGTACACACCACCTGGGACTAGGAACCAACGACCCCGTCACGGCCCCAAAGCGGCGATGACGCCGCCACACATGCGCACAACGCAGAGGCCAACCGCAGCGCCATGCATGCGTCGCACACAGACACAGGGACACAACCAAGCAGCACACACATCAGCCCCACCCCGAACGCACATGACACGTGACAGGCCTGCCACAGACATGTCCCCAACGCCCAATTCACGGACAACACCCAACGCCACACAACCGACGCACACATGTCAGTGAAGTCACGCAACAGCAGGACACACCCCAGTGTAACAAACATGGCGAAGCACACAGCGGCGGCAACACCAACTAGGAGAAGCAGGGCTCCCTTCGGGAAGAGGAACGCCAGTACCACACTGAAACACCCATACCACCCTGCACATATGAACAAGACATATAAAACGGAACACCAAAGAGCCCGGGGACCGACAACAGGTGGCCCAAGAATAACATTCACACACAAGGCCCAACGCAGAGCGGAAAGGCAGCCTGCCGCCCACACAAGGGAGAGCAGACAGCACCGAATGACCTTCCATTCCAACTCCGAAACCACAGCCCTACGAAAGAAGCCGGTGAATACAGCCATTGTCCAAGAAAAGACCAACACAGGCATGCCGAGGAGACCGACCACAGGGCAGATAGCGCATATCACAGAAGCACACAACGGACGGGGAAGAAAGAAGAAAACACTCCCCCATGTCGGCCACATGCAAGTTAATTGGAAGGAGTCACACATCACTGACCTTGAACTGTCTGAGAAGCATGTGGGATGAGGGCCCGTGTCCTCCAAACAAGCCAACAGAACACAAGTCCTGTCCCCTACGACTACACAGAGCTCACAGCAACCTCGGAGCGTGCACATTGCAGACTGCACACACAGCCGGAGCACGCCACCACAACGCACCGCTGCGAAATGGCAACCGCAACACACCTACCCAACTACGCCGGACAGCTCAAACTGTACAAAACCAACCTGATACATATATTGGGATGCGATCTCCTGTCCCTGCTGAACGTAAGTTACCGACTGACTTACCGCATCACATTGTTCAGCTGCGTCATGCCCGTCTTCTACTGTCGGAGGTGTCCCTACCAGCATCCCGTGGAGATATGCCTCTCCAACCCGGCATGTCTAAAGGCGGACCTGCTACCACTACTCCTCCCTCTGGACGCACACGACAGGGCCTGCTCTGCCTATGGGGGCATGGCGTATGTGGCCAACATCGCACCCGCACTGAAATGGGACCACTGTGCCTCCACACGACGGATCATCGAGAACAGCTACATTGAATGTCACCCAGCATGCCCCATCATGGTCCTCCAAGGGACAACTTACGAACAACACCTTGACAGCCACCATCCGCTACATTGGCTGGCAAACATGTACACCACCAATGACATGGAAGCCCTGCTGGACGGCATCGCATACCTGACAACCTGTAAATTCGTCGGACCACAACGCAGGTTCCCCGATTGACCTATGATGTCCAACCCCGCACCCATGCTTAGCTTCCGCACGGACTGGCCAGTCACCACCACAACAGCCATACCAAACGACCGGCAACTGTTACCACACCATCAACGACATCGCCATGACATCGGATATGACCGGGACATGCACACTGTTCCCCATCACATCCAGGAACACCGCATGCATCGTGGGAGGCAGTGGCATGGGGTCTGTGCATCGCACCCACATGGACGGAACTGCACGAACAACCAGGACACGACATGGATCCAGCGCCCATGGACACACACACCGCTCAGTGGACATGAATAGGTCGCCTGGAGTCTGTGGGTGCTGCACCCCTCCCACCCCCGCCCCGGGAATCCCATACCAGGACCTTTGCATGGACGACAAGTGCATACAACAACAACACGACCCCAGTGACTGTGACATGTCCAGTAACCACCACATTGCAACAACAAGTGGCACGCCGCTGCATGCACGCAAGCACATGCCCTGATGTCATCTCACATGCACGCGTGCATGAGGAACAACCGCAGCAAACCTGTCACATGGAACTGAGATGGACTGTGCCCATGATGCCAAGCGGTCTGGTAGGCTACATGTATACCGTCTGTGTCAAAGTCCGCAGCTCCACAGCTATACGTAAATGTACATTAGCACAGCCTTGGCCAAGCAGATGTAACTCTGAAGCCCACATCCCACATGCAACAGCCAATCACATGTAACCCCACACCCTATCCCATTTGCAATCATGCTCAGTATATCCTCAACATGTATTCCGCTGCCAGTAGTGTCCACTATACTGCATCACAGAGGACAGAAGACTCAATATAATGTTTGAAACCAAAACTGTCTCCGCTGACTCATTTCACAAGTACGAATGAGAGAGGATGAGAGTATGTGAAGTACACGGCAGTCGTGACATGACCATGTAGTCCACTGGTATTGGATGTCAACGCAAATGAGTAGCACAACTGTGGAAGACACACATGTGTCGTGTGAAGTCGTATGGACGCAGTGCTCAGGTGGGTGGGTGTGACGGGTAGATGCGCACATGCCAAGTTGGAGCACGCCGTGTCGGGAGGGGTCATGAACAGTACACCACCGCTTCCCTGGGCATTGTGAGAGGACACCTGTCGGGGGAGTGAACACGTGTGTGCACAGCAGCCGGGCACACGTACAAAGCGGTACCATGCGCACCTCAGCCCACCCTCTGTGGACAAGCTGGATCCTGTTGTGCGCCCGCCATGCCCCTTGACAAGGCACAAACAGCCCCAGTCGACCAGGTGTAACCCCAACATAGTCAATCCGCACAGGCGATACAGGGCACGGGATGGCAGTGGAGCATGGTGTGTGAGAGGTCTCCTCGCGCTCCTCCTGGTCATATCACGCAGGCAATAGAACCTCAACGTCTAGCATGGCACAAGTCAAATGGAAGTGTAGGGGGACGCACCACAGCACGAGCAGCACTGACGTCACGGGAGGTGGCTCGCACCATCCCATCCATTGCCCATTATACCAACCACGCCACATGCCATTGCGACTAAGTGCAAGCGCGTGCGCCACCACCCCCGAGCCCTCCCCAGAGAGGCCAAAGAGTGAATGTGTGGGCCATCAGTCACAGACGGACGCGGCATGGCCGCAAGGGCAGCCACAGCCACTGGGTGTCGCAGGTGGCGGATCCGGAAGGCGAAGACTGTGATGCATAGTCCATGCAGGCCGGGTCTCCATTTGGGGCACCACGCAGGTGGACGGCGTCCCGCAACACATCATACCCTGAGACAGCCCACTCGTGCAACTGGACCCACACATACACTCCTTGCCCTCTCTGGTGCGAGCTTGGGGCTGCCTGTGCAAGTGCTAGCCTCGCAGGTGCACATGCATATTGGGGGAGCGAGGGGAGGACATGAGGGCTGGGGCGAAGATGACTGTATCACTGTCAGTGAGTACAAGGGATGACCCAGATGTGGAAAGGAAGAGACGTGTCCCGTGTGTACTGCAACTAGTCGCCAATCCAACTACCCCCCATGTCCGGAATGTAAGCCCGCACCTAGGCCCGCCCATCCGCCACATCGAATATACCACCAGCACGACAACCTTCCCATTCGAAACACTGACTGGGGGTGGCGACCAGTGAACAATCATGTGTAGCCTACCCACGCGTACATGTGGGCCCTCCATGATCCATGTCACCTGCGGCAAAGTCATGACATGCGCAATGAGGGAAGTGAGGAGAGCTGTCCGCCCCACGCACAGAAGGTGCATCAGCTCCACAGACCCAGCAGCGAGTCCAGCAGGGGTCACATGTGCAGGGGCAGCTGTGCCTGGTGTGAAGGCACATGCATATAGACAGCACATCGACCAATGTGTAGTCTGCCCACATCTACAGTCCATCATCATGCGGACATAGGAATTGAACACAGGGCAACACATCTGAGTGGGTGCACCCACCGTGACCAACAATGCGCAATCATCGACGTACCCGCCCTGTGCATGGCCCCCCACCCAACGGAGGCACATCCAGTGCCACCATCCCACACACACAAGCCTTCCACGGAACATGCTGTGTCCAATGGTCAGTACAGAGTCAGCGCCCATCTGGTGGATCCTGAACAGGAGACACATGCACACACATGCCAGCTCCCACTATGTACGTCTGCCACCTGGCACGTGCAATGTAACCTCTCACCTGTGACGTGTGACTGCAAGCACACAGCCGTCTTGGCATGGGGCTGTCAATGTGGACACCTGTCAATGTTTCGGGAGGTGTGATCCGTACAGTGCTGTACATAGGGTGCAGTGCTGACACCTACTACTGTCTCATATCCCCTCGTGCCACAGGTCCCACTTGTTTTGGCCGCTCAGCCTGTGCCCACATCGTCGTCGTCGTGTGCCATACTCATCCAGCCTCGGAAGCAGTTCCATGCTCAGCAGACATTCATGTTGCCGTGGCGTTGCCGCTTGACGAATATGCAGTCAGTCCCCATCAGCACGCCCGCAAGTCATTGGGGCCTAGATCCCCATGTGCATGCACATGGCAGTGGTTTGTATCACTAGCCATTGCTGGGAGACCTGTGTAAGTGTATTGTGTCCGTGCCGTCCCAGCTTGACAGCTGGGCTGTGGCTCATGTGCTTGCTCAGTCATGTCAGTGATGTGTATGCGAAATTGCTATGTGTTGTGTTGCTTTGACATGTGTCCACTGCCATTTTCCCTAGGCGGAGACCGAACATTGACCGCCCATACCAATTGCTGGCGGACATGGACGATACAGAGGTCATTAGGAAGTTTCGGCTGGACAGGCCAACCCTGCATCGACTGTGTGCCATGTTGGAACCCCATCTCCGTCCCCGCAGGGTGTATCCGACAGCTGTCACCCCCACGGCTAAGGTGATGGCCGCCATGCATTTCTTCGCCACTGGGTCATTCCAGCACACAGTGGGCAGTGGAGGAGGGATGTCCCAGCCCATGTTCAGCAAGGTGCTGAGGGATGTACTGGCAGCCATGATGCTGTACCGAAACAGGTACATCCGCTTCCCCAGGGCTCGTGAATTGGCGGCAGTGAAGGGTGCATTCTATGCCCTTGGCAGAATCCCACACGTCGTTGGAGCCATTGACTGCACACATGTTGGCCTTGTTCCACCACAGGCCACTGAGCACCTGTACCGCAACAGGAAGCACACGCACTCCCTGAATGTGCAAGTGGTGTGCCTTGCGGACATGGTGATCACCCACGTGTGTGCAAAGTTCCCAGGCTCGGCCCATGACGCACACATAATGCGCAACAGCATCTTGCCACGACTGATGTCCAATCTGCAACAGGATCGTGGCTGTATTGTCGGTGAGTATGTGGAGTGGTGTAGCGTGCTGGTTGTGCGATGCTGTCCCCTGTCCAGTTGGAATAGCAACGGTTCTCTGTGTCCCTCACACCCAGGTGACTCTGCGTACCCGAATGGGGCATGGCTGCTCAGTCCATTGAGGAATCCTCGCACCCCAGCAGACGATCGCTACAATGAGGCACATGGGAGGACCAGACGTGTGGTCGAGCGTACCTTTGGCCTCCTCAAGTCCAGGTTCAGGTGCCTGGACCGCACCGGGGGTGCGCTGGCGTACTCCCCACAGAAGGTGTGCCAGATAGTGGTGGCGTGCTGCATGCTGCACAATCTGCCCATTCGGAAGCAGATCCCCCTCATCGTGGATGACGGAGATAAAACAGGGCCCCAGCCCGCAGACCAGGACAGCTCGAGTGAGGAGGACAGCGGAGAGGAGGAAGCTGGTAATGTGCGGCAGCAGCTCATCGCCCACTACTTCACTTGACGGTGAGTGTCCATGTACGACGGCTGATGTGGCTGTGTCTGTGCAGGTGTGTGTGTGCTGTGTCAGGGTGGCCGCTTGTTCACTGCGTGCTGTGTGTCAACGCTCCATGGCCAGGGTAGTATGCCACTGTTGGTGGCTGTGGCATTGTGCCCTATTGCTCTGTGCGATGTGTGTACATTGCTTGTAGTTGTTGACATGTACTGTGTGATGGGTGTGTGACACACTCATTGAATGTGCTCCTGTTCTGTCTCCCACCCCTAGGTCCCTACAGGCCCTCCGGTTCCATTGCCATGCCACGCATCAGGTGCCTTTCCGCCCAAGGTGGCCGTTGTATTCCGTACAAATAAAACACAGGGCACAAACAGCAGTTTGTGTAAGAGGTGCATTTATTTCAAACTGTGACATGTGATTGTGTGTAAGGTGATGACAAAAGTGGTGCGTGCAGTGACAATGAGCTGTCGGTCATGGCTGCGTGATGCTCAGGGTGTACCCACTGGTTCTATGTCCATAGTCCAACACACACATGCCATCCAGATGGCTGTGTGGAGTGGGATCGTAGTCCAAGTCAATGCAGTGGGTGGTCAAGGAAGGCTGGCTGGCTGCCTCACTTGCGTCTGGAGCGTGCGAAGTCCTCCCGGGAGATCTGTTTCCACTTCGGACGGCCCCTTCCACGTTTGCGAGGGGGGTGCCTGCTTGCGACATGCTGGTGGTTGAGGTGTGCTCACTGGCTGTGGACGCAGGGGAACTGGACACTGCTGCTCGACCCTGCGCCCCGGCAGGTGGTGGCGGAGGGGAGCTGCTGTCCCTGGCTGTGACCTCACCGCCACCACCAGCTGGCCCATGAGGTCCACGAGTTGGCCCATACGGGCGTCCATGGACCTCAGCACCCCCAGCACCTCCCGCGTGTCTGAAGCAGACCTGACCCATTGTTCTTGGGCCTCTTCATAGGCCCCAAGGACTCTGGCCATTTGAGGCAGGGCATGGCTCCCAGGGGAGACTTGCGTTTCCCTGACCCTGCTCCTCCTACCAGTCCTGCTGCCACCGGCCTGCCCACTAGCCACATTGCTCACCACGGTCCTCGCTGTGGCTCCCAGGGTGGATCCAGTCGGCCGGGCCACCACCTGCGCTGGGGCTGGTGCCAGCGAAGACGTGGTGGTGGTGGCGGCGGTGGTGGTCGGTGCGGCGATGGTGGCGGTTGCGGCAATGGTAGTGGCCGCAATGACCGTGGGTGTGGCCGCAATGACCGTGGGTGTGGCCACAACGACAGTGGCAGCAGGGGGCTGGGAATGTTCAGCAGCCCTGGATGATGGGTTGGTGGGTAGGAGGGGTCCTGGGGAGCGGCTGGGCCCTGCCACACCAGATGGGCCTGCTTGGTGGTCCGTGTCCGAAGAGGAGGACAGATCCTCCACATCCGTGTGTCCTCGTTGGGGGCTTGTAGGCTGGCTGTGCTGGCTGCTGTCTCCATCCCCAGCATCCAGCAGTTCGTCACCTGTGGAGAGAATGAGATTTGTTATTGTGTTGCACCTGGCGAAGTATGTATTTGTCGTCTGACATTAACAGTTCGTGCAATCTCGTACATGGGTTTCCCGGAGGCGTGTGTGTGGCTGTGGCATTTGTAGTTGTGTGTGCTTGACAATGGGACTGTGTGCTGTGCACATGTGGCATGGGACGGATTGGCCATGCCGATGGGTGTGTTGCTGTGCCCCTACTTATTGTGACTCTGGTGTATGCGGGCTCCTGGCCCATCCTGGGTCTGGTTTGTACTTTGCTTTTGGTGTTCAGATGGGACGCTTAGGAACGCATATGGCAACATGGGGGCCATGCCCCAGATTCGCATTTGGGATGGAATATGCTTTTGGGGTACATGCTGTGAGCCATGGGTGCCGAACGTGACATGTGTTGTGGCAGCATGACAGTGCATGGTTTGAGGTGTGTGCATGCTTGACATGGCCTGCATATTTGCTGTCTGTTGTGATTACTGGACATGGCATTGGACGCATCGTTATGAGTGAGTGATGGTTGTGTGCCAGCCAACGTATTGCAGTTGTCCCATCTCCTTGGTGTGCGTGCTGCCCTGTGCCATGTGCATCACTGCAGTGCTCGGGGGGTGTGGCCCATGTTGTGTGTTGTTGCTCACAGTGTGTCGTGCGCTTCATTGACTTCTGGCACATGGTTGGTCATGGGCATGTATCTTAGCGTGACTGCTGTATGTGTGGCAGCTGTGCGGATGACATGCCTTTCATGAGACTGGGGCTGACGGATGGGATGGATGGTATGTTGTATGTGCATGGTGTGTCTGTGTGTTTGATGGGTTCAGTGGTGTTCGTGTGCATTTATGTTGTTCCGCTCTGTTGCGTCTAGTGTTGTTTGTCTTACATAGGGGTAGTTGTGGGGTGTGTGGTTGACAGGCAGTAGGGGCTACATGGACAGGACTTCAATGGTGTTTCGGTTGTGTGTGATGGGTTGCACAGTGGCTGCCGTGTGGTACTATATTCAGTGTGGCTTGTGCATGCAGACGTGGCTCCTTGGGTGTTGCTGTGTTTGTGATGGGTCATGTGGGGTGTGAGTCTGTGGTTCATGTCCGTGTGCACATTGTTCACTTGTTCGTGACGGTGGGCGGTGCTGCGTGTTCGTCTGCTACGTGACATGTCCCATGTGTTGGTCGTGTTACGGTCCTCATGCCTCCAGTAATCCAGCCCTGTCCAGTTTCCCACCTGCAGGTTGTTCGTGCGTGCACTGTACTGGATGCCACATGGTTCTAAGCGGGGGGTGCTCCATGTTGCAGGTCTGTGGGGGTGGGGGGTGTTGTGGGTCGTGGTGGTGGCTGGACACCCACTGACACCGATTGCTGTGGACCGTGATGTCTACCTTTCGGCTGTCGTTGTGCACTGCGGTGGCTGACACGTGGCTGTGGGGTGTGGGGGATGCTCCTCCTTGCTGTGCTGTGGGACTAGGGGCCTGGTGTGTTTTGTACTTGGGCTGTCCACCCTCCCACCCACTGCACTTTGTGTTCCTGCCACTTACCTGTTACTTGTCGGTTAGTGCAGCTATGGCGGACACATGGGTGTGGTGGGTGCTCGTTGTGGCGCTTCTGGCATATTTGGGGACCTGTTGGTGGTTACGTGGCTGGCTGAGTGTACACATGTCCCCACGCATCTTACAGTTGTTCGGTTTGGGCTGTGTGTGGTGGTGTCTGTTGCATGTGTGTGTGATGTGTTGTGTATTGTGTGCTGGACATGGGGGTGTTTGTCCCTGGGAGCTGTGGCATGGTGGTAGTGCATGTGAGTACATAGCGGTGTGCTGGTATACATTAGTTTGTACTTACCAGCCTCCACTCCCCTGCTAATCCGGCGAGGATCTCGGGATGTATGATGACTCGCACCTTCTCCTCCCACGCTTTGAAGGTCTTGAAGAGCGCGGGATTCCCTCCGCCAGTGACGGCAGCCAGCTCTCTGTTCTTGCTCTCCTTCTTCTTGACCAGGCTCTTGACGTCATTCCACCGTTTGTTTATTTCGACTCTGTTCCTGGGCAAGGTCCCGACTGCATTGACCTGGTCTACGATCCGGTTCCACATTCTGTTTCTGGTGGCTAGTGGTGTGTGCTGGACCAGGTTCCCATAGATTTGTGGGTGCACCTTGATGATCTCGTCGACCATGACCGTCAGCTCCATGGGCGTGAACTTGGGCATTCTTTGTGGTGCCATGGTGTTTGTGGTGCTGGTGCGGTGTGTGTTGTGTAATGTGCAGGGGGTTTGTGGTGCCGGTGTTTGGTGGTGGTGGTTGTGGTGGTGGTTGTGATGTGTGCGTTTCTGTGGTGTGCTGCTGTCCTTGCTGTGTCACTGTGTCCTCTCTCTCTCTAGTTTGCAATGTTGCAAGGGGTTGTGGTCTGTGGGAGTGCTGCTTTTGTACTTACCTATGTGGGTGTGTCCTCATGGTCTGTTGTTTTCAGGTGTGTTGTGTCTGGGGTTCTGGCCTTTGTAGTTTTTGTTTGTCCAGGGGGGTGTTTTCGGGATGTGTACTGTGCTTGTGTATTTGTGCGTGCCTTGCTGTGTGGACTTGTTGGCCATGTTGTGTGCGATTGTTTTTGTCAGCGGATGGTTTCTGTGCAGGGACGTGGGCGCCATGGCTTCTGCCGTGTCGATTCTCATCGGCGTTGTTTGCGCTGGCGGGCGGTATATTTGTAGTTTTCCCGCGCTCATGGCGGTGCGATCGTAATCTCACGTGCGGTGTGTCGGGCGTGAGGGCGGGCGGTTTTGTGTTGTCGTGCGTGTTTCCGTCCGTGGCGGGCGGTTTGACTCCGACTCGGACGATGGCGGGCGGTATCTTGTGTGATTTATCTCGCCGATGGCGGTTTTCGGTTTGTGTCATCGTAATGGCGTGGTCGGTGTTCAGACGGTGTGTGCGGGCGGATTTTTGCCGCTTCCATGACTGGCGGATTTTTTTACGCCGGGTATCGTAATGGGCCCCTTAATGTTTTAATTTATTATAGATTTTTGCTATTTTATATTTTACATTATTAATATATCTTGTTATTTTTTATATATTTATTATTTATATTATTTATATATATATTATTTATATAACTTTTAACATAATTTATAAATAATACGTTTAATTGTTTTAAAGTAATTATATATATAAATTATTATGTTTGTGTTTATTTTTTTATTATGTTCATTTGTTATATTATATTAAAATGTATATTAAATTAATTTTATTTTGTTAAAATTATATTTAATATTTTATATATATTATTTTATTTTACATTTATATAAAAGTCGATATTTTATACATCTATATTTTTTACATCAATATTTTTTAGTCAATGTTTTTGTACTTACCTGTTTAAGTATAGGAGTCAATATTTTTGCTGGCTATATTTTTTACATCGATGTTGTGTCAGTGAACCATAGCCAACATGGCTGGCTGCTGCTCAGCTTTCCTTCATGAATCATTTTTAGGGGAACATTTCTTGGACAATAAGTTATGAGATTTATGTACGTTAGAAACAGAGGGACTGTTTATTAATTTTTCTTTAGTGGTGTGGTAGGGATAGGGGGGGCGGAATCGAGTAGTGTCCCCAGGGGGCTGTCACTCCAGCTGACAACAAAAGGGTTGAGGATTCCTTCTCTGGGCATGGGTGGGAAGGGGGGATCGTGGGGGTAGGTGGGTCACGGGTAGGCTGGAAGTATCGTCTGTTATTTATATTATATCTCAAGGGGTGGTGGGTTTGGGGCTACTTCAAGAGTCAGAACGATCAGGAATGGTATCTAAAGTGCAACATAAGTAGGGAGAAAAGGAATCAACATAAGTTTGAAGACAGGGAGCAGCATGCCAATTTAAGAATAACATAATGTTTAGTTTAAAATTTATGTGCTGGAATATGGCTGGGCTAAACCAAATAGAAAGCGACAGTTAATTTGGTAGAAGGTGGTAGCCCATAAACCACATATACTGGGAATAACCGAGACTCACTTGGCATATAAAGACCGGCAAGTTTTAAAACAGCTGGTGTATGATTACGTTACTTTCACGTCCCAAACAGTATCTATACGGCGTTTGCTATAATGAAATCTAAGAACTTGGCGGCCAGGATTCTCAGAACATCCATAGATATTAGAGAGATGGGCTATAGCTCAGTCAGCGATCAATGTGCGAACATATACCATTTGTGTGGTGTATGGTTCTAATGTGGACGACCCAGCAGTCTTCGACTATTTAAATATGGAACTGTTGGACTGGTCCGACGATCTGATTTTTATGGGGACTTTAACTGCGTGCTTGACTATGGCATTGATTTTACTAATCACCAAGCTAACATTAGGAAGACCAGAACTCGTGTTTCTATTTTTGAAATCATGCGTCTGCACCGGTTAGTGGACGTATGGGGAACACTGTTCCCTTTGGTAGCAGGCTATACCCAACATTCTTTCCCCAAAGGCAATACTCTCGAACTGACATGATACTAGCACCAGGGCAGATGTTGGAGGGGTGCTTATCAAGATTTGCCCTAAGATCACATCAGATCACAACCCTATTATATTTACCATGCGGATAGTACTAGCGGGCGTAAAAGACTCATTTCCTCGTCATCTTCTTGCTAATATTGAGTACCGGGGGTATATTAAAAGCTTACTTGTAGAATACATACAAATTAATATAGGTTCCGCTCCAGCTACAATTGTGTGGGATTGTATGAAGGCATAATTTAGGGGTAACACTCAGGTTTATTGTAAATCAAAACAAATGCAGGCAGCAGGAAGCTGCCCAAGGTCAACAAGACTGTTTGGACCTAGAATTTCAACACGCACAGGAGATTCTTTTCAAGAACCCACGTGAGCAGTCCATGTATTTAATGTTAATTGAGAGGCGTCAAATGCTTAACAGGGGACGTACTGAGAAGGTGGCAGCCAGCTACCAGAGGAACAAGGAGTTTCAGTATGAAAATGGAGAGAAAGTGGGTCGCCTCTTGGCACATCAGATTTCCGACAAAAGGGCAAGATGTACTATAAAATGCATTTCAGGGGACAATAGGGTTGTATACACCCATCCGCATTCGATAGTTGAGCAATTCACCTTTTACTGTCAAAAAATGTATACAAGCCTGATAGCAACAACCATCAGACAGCTGTAAACTATCTTCAGGAGAGTGGGTTGCTCCGACTCGATCCCCAACAGCAATCTATGCTAAAAAAGAATATTGGTGTTGGGGAGGTTGAATAGCTATTAGTGCTCTACCTTCGGGGAAGTCCGCCGGAGAGGATCCAATACCTCTTGAATTTTATAAAGTATTCATGGATATTCTCGCACCAGAATTTATCAATCTAATTACATCTATTAGCAATGATGGAGGCCTCCTCCCCAGCATTGTGGGGGCTGACTAATAGTGTGGTGCTTCTTAAAAAGATAAACCATCAGAGAAAAGGAACTCTTATCATCCAATCTCCTTGATTAATGCTGCTGCTAAGGACTTCTCTAAAATTCTAGCCACGCGTCTTGCTCCACTTATGAATGAATAAGTCTCAGAACAACAGCACAGCTTCATTCCCGGTAGGGATAGTACGGCCCTTATAAATACTGCGATCGCAGTGTTTGACATTGCTGGGAAAACTAATTACAATATTGGCATGATAATGTTGGATGCAGAGAAGGCATTTGACTGGGTCGCCTGGTAGACACTCAGGCTGACTATGGGTGCATATGGGCTAAGTAGTCGGTTTATAACACTGGTGCAGACGCTCTATAGGAATTCGGCGGCTAAGGTCTTGATGGGAGAAATTCCTCCACTATATTTACAATACACAGAGGCACACATCAGGGGTACCCACTCTCCCTCTCTTATTTGCCCTCTATATAGAACCGTATTTAAGACATCTCATACTGAATAAGGGCATACAGCCTGTTAGACTAAATGGTAATAACGGCGTATGCTGATGATATAGCAGTTTTTGCTCCTAATCTGAGTATGGCTGTCAATCTCATATCAAAGGAGGCTGAACAATTTGGTGCCTTCTCTGGGTACAAATTGAACTTGTCAAAGACACAGGTAATTCTTAATTTTAAATCACCCTCCCGATAATAGGAGCTATAGACACAGCAATATATCTTACTATAAGATTGAATGATCATGTGGAAAATGTTATCATGCTTAATTATCAGCCCTTCTGAAAATAGTAACTGCTAAACTTCGGCAATGGCATTGGCTTCCTTTGAGCATCTTGGGCCGATGTAACATTATCAAAATGAATATACTGCAGATGTTTCTTTATTTATTTCTATCGATCCCACTGCAGGTTCCCGATTCTTTTTTTAAACGCATGGAGGGGGTAGTTAGTAGTTTCATATGGGGGTATAGGAGGGAAAGGCAAGCTATCCGCTTTTTGAAACCATCTTCCATGCAGGGAGGGTTCAAGTTACCGGATTTTAAAATTATACTTCTGGGCATCATTCACTGGCCGGATCCAAAGTTTACTAACTGGGAGGAAACCTGGGCTGACTGCATTTGGGTATCAATTAGCTTTAGGCTCGGGTATCAGGTACTCAATGCATAAGCTAGTGAACCCTAATTACTTTAAAATGGTCAGATTTAAGGTAATCAGGGTTGTGGTTTGGATCTGCATGAAATCTGCATCAAATTTTTGATACCAGCAGTTCATTCTTACATTCCATTATGGTGCAGCCCATCATTCCCGGACATATTCCATGACAACATTGGGCATGCCTGGGGTCAATTGAGTGTACACAACTTGGGCAGCTGTATGACATACAGGGGTTCTGGACTTTTGCTTCACTTCAGGAAATATATGGGCTTCCGCAACGTTATTTCTTCAAGTACTTACAAGTGAGGGATTATTTCTTACATGGGGGCCCATTAGGATGGTGGGCGAATCGCCCCCGCCGGGCCGGCGGTAGCCACCGCTGGCCCGGCGGGGGCGATCCACCCGCCATCCTTGCCTGATTGACCCCCCGAGGGGTCCGCGGCAGACGGAAAGACCGTCCGCCGCTTTTCCGCCGGTCGACTCGTCGACCGGGCGGAAAAAGGGCATAATATGGTGGCGGTGTCTGCAAGACACCGCCATCCATATTATGATGCAGGCGGTGAATCGCCTTTCCATGGCGGCATTGCCGCCATGGAAAGGCATGCGGTTCTTGCTTTTGGGGGCCCGTTGCGGGCCCCCAGGGTGTTGGGGGGTGTGGGAGATGCATCATTGCAATGCACTACGTGGCAGGCACCACGTGGTGCCTGCCATGTAGTGCATGGCAATGCTGTGCACAGACCTTTTGCATTGCGAGTGGGTCTGCAGCCAGCAGATCCTCCCGTAATGTAAAAGGCCCAGGATGCGCCCGCCAGTGTGGCGGGCGCATCCTAATTCTCATGGCGGGACCGCCGCCACTTCGGCGGACGGTTCCTGGCTCCGTTGCGATGGCGGGCGGACTCTGTCCGCACGCCATCGTAATGGACCCCTTAGTTTTGAGTACAGTTATTATCAAGAAACACCTCACTTGTTTCTACCAGCTCTCTCAGAAGACAGCTCCAACAAACATAAGTACGATGTATCTGACATGTACATCTACATGTACATGTCTTACGCCCGGATGACAGTATACAATTAGCCTCATGATGGAGTCAGTGCCTTGCAATTGCAGTTACGGCTACCGAAATACCGGATGCATTTGCAATAACTAGATCAGTCATTAATCTCGGTTAGCCTTAAACTACAGCAAGTTAGAACAATCTGTATGTTTTATCATACACCAAATTGTATTTCAAAGTGGGCAACATCTGGAGCTCCTGAGCGGCTACACTGCCCCAAGTGTCGTCTTTATGCGGCTGACATAGTCCATGCGGCTGGCACAGGACATTCGCTGAATGTCCTGAGCTTGAAGAGCACTGGAAAAGTTTATTCCAATTGATCTCAGCGCATCCGGGGTTTGAAATCCATTTGAGCAATCTGGAAATCATGTTGGGTCACAAGCCCGGAATAATTCGAGCCTTAGCTCATTAGTTATGATCATAATTGTCAGTGCACGTTTATGTATTGCCAGGGCATGGATCAACTCTATACCACCAAAAGTAATTGAATGTTGGGCAACGCTGTGCCAAATCTATGAGTGTGAAATTGCAGTTGCTAATGCCAGGGGTTGAAAGGATTTGGTCTCATCTTCATTGGGTTTAGCTTGCTGTTCTCTATCCGGACTGAAACTGCTATAATGGGTTATTATAGCAGGATCCGTGTGTCTCCCTTTCTCCCACCCCCCCTCCTCTTTCCCTTTTTCTTTTTCAAGTTTATTTACCAGCATGGTGATACCACAGAATTGTTTTGATATTGCTACAATTTATTGCAATAGTTGTTCTGCCTCTTGGTAAAATCAATTAAAAAGTATTTTTTTTTTTTAAAGGAAAAAATAATCTAGGATGCAATGACCATGCATCTGATCTCAATTTCAAGTCTTTTTAACATCACAACTTCCTACCAGACTGTTGTCTTTTCTGCTGGGGGTGAGTGATAAATCTATGATGAGAGGCTTTGTGGTGGATAGGAGGCTGTTGCCTCAGTTGGCATTGGGAAGCTGTAGTTCATTTTTGCTTCCTTGCAATCCATGCTTTCATGTTGAACAGGCAGGTTTTAAGGACTGGTAAAGTTACTCTTAATTGATGATGCTTAGGTAGCAGCGATAGATAGTGGCAAAAGCATGGGTAAATAGATACTATAAAAGGATTATGAGTGAGAAGAGGGTGATAAAACAGGATATGAGATAGTTAGGGTTTGAAAGTCTGGAAGAGTGTTCAAGGTGGCATGAGTCTCTGACTGTTGGAAACCCTTTTGAGAGACTGCCTCAGTTTAGTGTCAGTATTTCTAGGCAGTACGTTAGTATGAATCATGTGTGAAAACAGTCAGTAATGAGAGTTCTAGTAGAAGCACTGTGGCTATCGGACAAGATCTTCTCAGACCATAGATGGGCATTACCCACCCATTGGTTCCTCTAGGGAGGATTTGGTAGTCCTGGAGCCTCCACAACAGACGTCTACAGCCACCAAAGTACCTCATGATCTTATCTTAAAAAAATGAAGTTCCACATTCCACCTTGACTTCTTCCGTTTCCCCTACAAGTCAAATAGAGTCTGGTGCCAGGACATATGGAGATTAGAGAGTACGTGACACTTTCTGCTGACTTACAGCCCTGTTTGTGAGCACAAGTAGTAAAGCTGCCATGTAACAGGTACGATGCTCAGTTGTGCTTCAAGACTTCTATTGTGGCTGATTAATCTATATACGTCAGGCCAATTTGATGTTGTGCTCTACACACATGTGGCTAAGAGAATACAAGTGAAAATGTATTAATATATTCTCCCTCTTGTCCAACAGCCAGTATAGTATAAGTCTTGAACCTTCTTGAGCCTCATTAGAGCTAAGTGCCCCTGCAGCTTCAGTGTTTGCTCTCTCATCGTGTTACATCATCAATCAATCAATCAGGAGTTGGTAAAGTGCAACTACTCACCCATGAGGGTCTCAAGGCGCTGGGGATAAAGGGGTGGCTCCGTTCAGTGCTGTGGTCATCCGAAATGCCAGGTCTTGAGGTCCTTCTTGAACTGGGGCAGTGTGGGAGATTGCCGGATGTGCAGGGGGAGGGTGTTCCAGGCTTTGGCTGCGAGGTAGGAGAAGGACTTTCCTCCCGTTCTAGTCTTGCTGATACGTGGGACCGTAGCCAGGGAGAGCTGGGCTGATTGGAGGTGTCTTTTGGGTGAGTGGAAGGAGAGGCAACTGTTCAGGTATGCGGGTCCGGTGTTGTGTAGGGCCTTGTATGTGTGGGTGAGGAGTTTGAAGGTTATTCTTCTTTCGACTGGAAGCCAGTGGAGATGGCGGAGGTGTTGGGTGATGTGGCTGCGAGGGTGGCTGTCGAGGATCAGTTTGGCTGCGGTGTTCTGGACAGTCTGGAGTTTGCGGAGGAGTATCTTGTTGATTCCGGCATAGAGAGCACTGCCGTAGTCCAGTCTGCTGCTGATGAGTGTGTGCGTGACAGTTTTTCTGGTTTCAGTTGGGATCCATCTGAAAGTCTTTTGATGCATGCAGAGGGTGTTGAAGCAGGTCGAGGAGACGGTGTTGATCTGGCGGGTCATTGTGAGCAATGAGTCTAGTATGATGCAGAGGTTTTGTGCGTGGTCCGTCGGGGTTGGGGGATATCCGAGAGTGGAGGGCCACCAGTAGTCATTCCATACGGAGGGGATGGTGCAAAGGATGAGGACTTCCCTCGTTCCTGAGTTGAGTTTCAGGCAGCTGTTCTTCATCCATGTGGCGATGGCTTTCATCCCTTCTTGGAAGTTATGTCTGGTGATGCTGGGTTCGTTGGTGAGGGAGAGGATCAGCTGGGTGTCGTTGGTGTTGAACTCGTGGTTCCTGATGATGTTTGCGAGGGGGGCCGTGTAGATGTTGTAGTGTAGCATTCTGAAAATGTGAAAATGTGTGCATTACTGAGGCATTGCTGAGGTTGGACAACTATCTGCATTGCTGCATCATTGTTAAAACAATTCAAAAGTGGACAACTGTAGGTATACGGAATTTCATAGCAAATATGTGCCTCCCTGGAGCACAGTAGAAATTGGACAATATGTATTGCTATAGCAATGCAAAAAAGGTAAATGTGTGCATTACTGGAGCATTATGCTGATCGTGAAAATATTTGGATAATGGCAAATTATATGCTGGTGTTGGTGGCATTGCAGTTAAATATTCATTATGGTATTGTGCTAATGTGGCGATTTCATAAATATAAAAGGCATACAGGTAAACTGTGGGAATGTTGTTTGTGGCAGGACTTTCCTGGTAATAAAGACATGTTACATACAAGCCAGGCCTAAGTATATTCCAATATGAAGGGTACTAATTCTTTGGAGTATGTATCAGGAAGGATTAGGGCCTAGAGAATGTATATCGCTAGCTAAAAGAGTATGCAAGAGCTCCATATTATTTTAGCTCCAGATTGACATTAGCCATGCTAACAAAAGTAACGTAGACACAGGGGCGGTGCCTCATTTAGGGTGGAGGAGCGTCGCCCCGCCTGCTGCGAGCACAGCAGCAAACGTAATAAAATGGTCCTCATTCATTACCATTCCATGTTATATTAAAGTGCTGCTGTTTACTTAACTTTCAGCTCGAGTGCAAGTGAGGGCCGGGCCATCCCTGCTGTACGATGACTGCCTAAGCTAAAGTGCACATGTCAAATTGGCCGGCTGACTTGCTACGGCTAGCCTGACATGTGCACTTCAGACGCACTAATCCGAGCTGTTTTGAACAGCGGAACAGCGGAACAGATTGCAGCCACAGCCAGTCTCAAAAGGAGCACTGGGTTAGCCAGCTCTAACCAATCCTGGCGAGTCTCTAGCAGCTCTAGGATTGGTTAGGTCTGTTGGCTGGCTGTGCTGAAGGAAAGTCCACCACCTTCCCCTCCCTCTGGAACAGAACTGGATCAGGCTGCTTTCAGTCCAAATAAACCCTCACGATCATGATGAGACACAGGACTCTTGGCCCCCCTTCCCTTTAAAAATGGGGCCTGGGGGATGGGGTCCCCTTGTCTAATAAGGTTTGGGGAGGGGGGACCCTGTCCCCCTCCCTTTTAAGAACATAAGGCCCTGGGGGGCTACTTGGCCTCCCTCTGCTTTAAAAAACATAAGCCCCTGGGGTCCTCTTGGCCTAAAGAGCTTAATTAGGCTTGGGGAGGGGGGCCACTCATGATCTTATCTTAAAAAACATACAGCCCTGTGGAAAACCCCCGCTTTATGTATGGTTACCTAGAAATTCACTGAAAAAAACAAAGGTTAAAGTAACGTGATAATTAGATGTGATAAAAAGATTGACTCTCCATCCCAATATGATGCATTTGTGTATATTTAAATGTATTTGACTAGCATTGAACACTTAAAGCTGTTTCAGGGAAAACCCTCACTTGTTGTACAAAGGGTATTTTTAGGTCTGCTCACCCTGAAAGGGCTGACTTGGCCAGTGTTTGCTCAATTCACACCACATCCAGGATGAGACCACCTCCCTAGAGCAGAAACTAGAGAGACGCTTCCTGAGGTTATAAACATATATAGGCACTTAAGATAGGCACTTGAGACAGTATGTACATTAACATCAGGGTGCTGAGAAAGTGGAAGCCGTGCACACACCTGTTATGTTATGTTATTTTATTTTATAACGCGCACAGATACTCAGGAATGTCCTGGCACGGAACCGTACGAGGGGTGGAGATAGATACTAGACAAAGAGTTGTGTTTTCAGAAGCTTTTTAAAAGCCAGTGGATCTTTGATGTTCCGAAGAGCAAAGGGAAGGGCGTTCCATGCCACGGCAGCTTTCCAGGCAAGAGAACTGCCACCTAACCTCTGGCATTTAAAGCGGGGAACCAGAGCCAGAAGTTGAGACGAGGAGCGCAGTTGTCTCAGAGGGGCATAGAAAGAGAAGCGTTGTTGCAGGTAAGTAGGGCCTTGGCCGTAGAGAGCACGATGGGCAATGACTAATGATTTAAACTTAACCCTTACAGCCACGGGCAGCCAGTGCAATGAGCGCAGGTGGTGGCTCACACTGCATCTGGAGGGTATGTCAAGGGGAAGCCTGGCTGCCGCATTCTGGACCACCTGAAGCTTCTTCAACAGGTAGCCAGGGATGCCCACATAAAGAGCATTGTGTTACAGCAAAAAAACGATGGATTTAGGCCCAGATCTCTGTACTGGGGTGAATGTATGACATTGTTCTGCATTCTGTCCATCAATTGTTGTTTTTGCATTTGTCACCCCGAGTGGGACGGGTATGCCCAGACGTGGGTCCTGTGCTCTCCATGCCACTGGAGTCAAGCTATCCTGGCTGATGAGGGCTGAAAGCCCGAAACCGGTCCTAGGATGCTTGTTTCCAGTCCAGGGAGCACCTGGACTGGCAGTTCGGGCTGGACTGTTCCCATTGGGCGCAGGGTCAAGACTGATTTGCATATGGCTGGGTCCAAACTGGAATGGCATGGTGAGCAAAAAAAACCGATGGATTTAGGCCCAGATCTCTGTACTGGGGTGAATGTATGACATTGTTCTGCATTCTGTCCATCAATTGTTGTTTTTGCATTTGTCACCCCGAGAGGGACGGGTATGCCCAGACGTGGGTCCCGTGCTCTCCATGCCACTGGAGTCAAGCTAGCCTGGTTTTTTTGACAATCTTTTCGGTTTGCAAGGGATTCTGGGTAACAGAACCTGGTGAGAGCCAGTCAAGTCACCCCATCCTAGATTCCCTGGGTGTCTAGTTTTCAAAAATGTATAGGTTTGCTAAGTTTTCCTAGGTGCCGGCAGATCTAGGGTTCAAAAACTACAGCTAGGCACTTTGCAAAAATAGGGTAATTTTTAATTGTGAAATTGTGGTGTGTTCACGTTGCGTTTTGAGCCGTTTCCTGTCGTGGGCACTATGCCTATCCACACAAGTGAGGTACCATTTTTATCGGGTGACTTAGGGTAATTCAGATTTGTAAAGCAAATGTTATTACCTATTGACTTTCGATGCATTTCTGCCTTCCAAATGAAAGACAATGTGTAAAAATGAAGTCATTTTGAAAAATGACCGATAATTCTCATGCTAGTATGAGTATTCCCAATTTCGGAAATGTGCAAATATCTACTGTTTCTAAACTCTATATTTTGTTCCCATTTCATAAATACATAGGTGTCTTTCATACCGATTTTTCCATGTATACATTTTCCAAGAATAATTGCTATATACCCGGTACATAATAAAAACCATTGCAAGTCGCTGCTCAGTTTTTGGCTCTGGGTTCGTCTGGTTCTTGGTGAACCTACAAGTCCTATATATCCCCACAACCAGTAAGGTCCAGCGGATGTAACTGTATATTGCTTTCAAAGAGTTGTCATAATTAGAAGAAGTTACATGTGAAAACGTTGACACAAAAGGCTGTTTTTTTCAACTAATTTTCAATTTTTCCTATATTTAACTGTTAGTTTCTATAAAGAAACCTTGAAGGATCTACACAATGACTCCTTGCTAAATTCAGAATGTTGTCTACTTTTCAAAAATGTATAGCTTTCCAGGATCCATTATTGCTTTTATACCCATTTCTACCATTAACTGGAAGGAGGTTGAAAGCACAAAAATAGCAAAAATAGGCTATGTCCCAGAAAAATGACAAAACTGTGTAAAAATTTTTGGTTTTCTGACAAAAGTTTGTAATTCCCTAAAAGCTGGGAAAATGGTGATTTCAGCCCCACAAACCCTTTTTGATACAATTTGCAGGGAAAAAACCAGACGCTTTCATTTGCAGCAGTTTTTTCCCATTTTACTCCAAAAACCAAAATTTAGCTGTATTTTGTCTAATTTCTGGGTCTCTCCAGGAGAATACACAAACCCTGGGTACCTTTAGAATCCCCATGATGTTGGAAGAAAAGGACGCAAATCTGGCGTGGATACCTTATGTGGTCAAAAAGTTACAGGGGCCTATGCGAACTCCCCAAATAGCCAAAAAAGGCTTAGCACAGGGGGAAAAGGCCTAGCAGCGAAGGGGTTAAGTATGTTTTCTTCACTCACAAACAACCAGTAATCACATTTGTTTCCCTTTGCAGGCATAGAGAGTTTTTAACAACAGCAGGAAACTGCTCTTGAAACCATGGTAGAAACTGTAGTGACATTTATATGTCTTCCTAATTGGAGCATCCAATATGAGCTTGCTTTTCTGCTCATAGGTTATAATTTAGAGGCAATAAGATGTCTGGACATCTGGAAGAACAGATGGTGTCTGAAGAATGTTCACCTGCAAGAAGACTCAAGACAGTGAACGTTGTCTGCTTCTTCCCCGTGGGGAGATTTGCCTCTACTTTGCCACATCACAAATTTTGATGTTATGAATAATTTGTTTCAGGTGCGCTTGCAGAAACAACAATACTTCAACACAACTCAGCAGGAGGCTTTTAAGGGTTAGGCTTGTAATTTTGCCAAGCAGCTTAATAATGCTATGCTAGAACATGCATAACTGTTTCCCTTTGGCAGCACTATAAGAAAAGAGGCAAACATGTACAGACATCAATGCGCATGTGCTGTGTATCTATGTTAGTAGCCTGAAATAGGCAGCAGCTGGTGATTCTTAGACGCCCCCTCAGGCTCTTCGGTGAGTGGTCAGTAAATTGGCTGAATGTTTCCCACCCCAGGAGGTACCGGTAACCGACATATAGGTACCTCCCTGGGTGGGGCATGGAGAGGGAAATGCGACCCATTACAAGTTGGACCACTAAGAAATAAGGAATTACTGGTGGAAACAGTAATTCCAGACCCAATTCCCTCGTAATTCCTGGATTTTCCACTCTTACTCTTGCAATCGAGATTTCAGCTCATTTCAGCAGTCAAGGGGCCAATTCACAAAGGACCTCATTAACAAAGGTAGGCTACAATTTTGAGTAAGTTTACACTTTGTAGTAGATTTACTGCTTTCGGTATTCAGAAACTCGAGGCCTGTTTCACAAAGGTAAACTTACACATATGTGTGAGTTTACACTTGCTGTTGTAATTTTACTACTGTTTTGGTATTCACAAACTACGAGTATAATTTTACTACTAATAAAATTGATAGTAGTAAAATTACACTTTTAGTTTGTGAGTACCAAAACAGTAGGAATCTTACTACAAACTGCAAGTTTACCTTTGTGAAACAGGCCCTGTTGGCCTGAGTCACAGGGCCTGATTCACAGACGTAAACATACACTTTGGTGTAAGTTACACTTGCTAGTTTACATTTTTATACACTTTTTTGGTATTTACATACTACAAGTATAATTTTACTCTTAGTAATTTATACTCATATTTTGTGAATACCAAAAACTAGTAAAGTTACAACAGCAAGTGTAAACTTACTCAAAATTGTATTTTTACCTTTGTGAATTGGGCCCACCAAGTGAAAACTTACTAAATTACATATCTCCATGACCAGAGTAATGCAATTGGCTTACTTTTGTATGGGTGGGTGACGTCTCTCCATTGACCCCCCAGTGACTCCTTACTAAACCCCTCTTATTCTTCCCTAATCCCATCCACTTTAGTTGTATGTCTGTCTTTTTTCCCATCTACTCCGCTGTTTCCCTCCCACACATACTAAAATTTATACTTCCAGGTGTAAATTCGGGGCACACATATAAGTATAGACAACACTTACACTTTGTAGTATGTTTTGTAGTAATTAACCCCGGGCGGAGACCTCCGCTCTGCCCGCGGAGTGCGCAGAGATTTGCCTTCTCCGCGTTCTGCGGAGAACACGGAGAAGGCAAATCTCCACACACGTCGCAGTGGAGCGGAGTTGGCCAGCCCCCGCCTGCACCCCCACTATTAACAAGTAAGTAAACATTAATTAAAAATAAATTTAAAAGTTTTAAAACTACTTACCTCTGTACTGCGGCGTCCCCGGGCTGCCCTCCTCCTCTTCCTCGCCCTATCGATAATCCTTGTGAAAACTGCGCATGTGCGCACGCCCGTGCATGCGCATTTCTCGCAAGAGCTGCTCTCGTACTGACGCTGACTGGTGAGATCCAAGCTCAGCCATGGCTCCACCTCGCACGAATGTTCAACGTGGAGGCCGAGGGGGCCGCACCGTAGCGATGACTGCATCCGCAATTAACGAGCCTCCAGCTTTGGCAGTGACAGCTGGTGAAACTGACAGCCGCCAGCGTACTACAGCGAGAGCTCCCGGCTCTCTGGTCGGACGACCCATTCTCAAGTTGTTACAATCAGGCAATGCGAATGGCCTGCTGCACGCTTGCAATGAAGACAATATTGAAACAGCATTGGTGGATGTTTTACTAAGTGTGGAGCAGAGTGTAAATAGAGCAGCAGGAGCTGAGCCGCTCTCTTCCCCACAACTGACAATTTCAGCCGAAGTGGCTCTACTACAAGGTAAAAATCTCAATCAGACTACCCTTGTGAATATTACATCGGCTGCAAGCATCTATGACAGTCCATCAGTCCCTTCTACTGTGTTTCTGGTGAAGACTTGTAATGCTCCAGCCCTAGGGGCTGTCAAGAGCGGCTCGGGATCAGGCTCCTTTGATCAAGGATATATAGTGCGCAGGGGGCGCAAGGTCTGGGGGGAGCAGACAGAATGGATACAGACCCAACGAATACAACAGATATAGACTCACAGGTGGAAGCAGGCTTAGGGGCCGATTCCGATCTCGGCCGGTAGTGCTCCGAATCGGATTCGGATTCACCGGATCCGATTCGGAGCCCTGTTTCCCGACCGAATCGTACGCGGGTCCAGCCGAGCGAGTACGATGCAAGCTCCCGCGAAATCGCCGACCGACTCGAACGCGGCTTCAACACGCTCCGACCGACTCGCATGGACACGACTCGCACTGCGCTATGGAGACGTTTCCCAGCTGGGTAAGTACGATGCGCGCCGCGAGCAGTCCGACCGACTCGCGCCGTCCGGCTCGAGAAAGCTGTCGGAGCCGGACTTTGGGGGTCCGCGTCGGACCCCCCTGTACGCGTAGGCGCGCGAGTCGCACACAGGGGGGACCCATGGGTCCCCCCTACCTGTGCATGTACGCCGCGATGCGCATGGACGCGTACCCGCTGTAGGGGGCGCCCTTGTTCGCCTCGCACCCATTGAGTCAATGGGAGCCCGCGTACGCGTTGTGCGACCGGCTCCCATTGACTTCAATGGGAGTCCGACCGACTCGAGTCCGATAGCATGCGAATGCATCGTACTCGTCCGGTCGGACTGCTAGGGTCCGATTCAGTCGGAATTCTCTCCGGGTCCGGCTCGGTCGGAGAGATTTCCGGCCGGAATCGGTATCGGCCCCTTAGTAGGAGTCGATGTGTCCACTACTCCACTCGGTATTAGCAGAGCTGTAGAGGCTGTTGTAAGAACACAGAGTCACTTGGGGGACTTGGGGGACTTGCAGAGAACGTCAGATCATGCATCATGCATCAGTCTGTTCAAGCTCAGGGCAAGGGTCAACTAAGGAATTGCTTCAGGTTACTGCTCATCTAGAGGAAGAAACCACCTGGGCGGGAGACCTTGCTGAGAAGAAACAAGTTAAAGCAAAGACTACAAAGGCTCATGGTGGTCTTTAAAAAGCTCATGGTAACTTTGCCAGTGAGCTGAATAACTCGATCTCAATGCACTCCAAAGGGGGAGGGGGTCTAAGGATATTCCTCTGCATAAGTGGGTCACCTCCAAGGGAGAGGTTAAGGGCTTAATCTAGCGGCTATCCAACATAGGCTCTGCTCTCCAATCCCAGTGGAGGATGTACAGACACTAACAGATATTAGCTTCAACGCCAGTGCTACCCTTAGCCCTGAGCTAGGCAATGGTATAGGCAATGGTCTAGGTGGAGCACTGGACTCCGCAGACTCTTCCTGCAATGTCAGGGGCGGGAACTACCGATCAGGCTGATCAGGCTGATATAACCAGTGCTAGAGAGCCCTCCTTATCTACAATCCTCCAGTGTCTACAGATCCAACGAGCAGAGGCACTGGATCATTACACCCAAGTCAAAGAGGATAATCTGGCAATGCATCAGGTGCTATCGGATGTTACTTGCAAGGTGGCAACAGGAGGTAGCGTAGCTTCAACAAGGGGTGGCTGGGGCAGAAGTCGGTCAGCAGTAGTTAAAACAATCAATGAGCAGGAGAGCTGACTTACGTTCATTCAAAACAAAGTTGAAGACCTGGAAAATAGACAACGTTGAAACAACTTAAGGCTTTTTAGTATGCCAGAAGGAAAATAATGCAGTGACCCCAGATCTTATGTTGTTAATCTGCTCCATAAAGCATTCCCGGATTTAGCAGATTGGGATATGGACTCTCAAATCCAGCGGGCTCATAGACTTCCTATATTTACCAAGCAAGCAGCTCATTCATAATACCGGCACCCTCGTCCTATCCATATCTTTGTTGAAAATTTCCCTCTGAGGCAACCGATTTATTTTAAAGCTCATCCGGCAGGTCCTCTAGCAGTTGACTGCATGTCCATCTTTGTCCGATCTGATCTATGTAAGGCTACGATGGACAGGCGCTGGAAGATGCGTCAACTAATCGATCTGTTAAAGGCTGTAGGGGCACAAGTGTTCCTACAAAAAATAGTGCAACTTAATGTCATTAAGGATGGATGATTGCAGTTCTTTTATACTGAGTTGGAGGTTTCTCATGCCCTGAGTCAGTGGCGATAAGCACCCCTGCTCTGTCAATATGGGCAAAGGTGCAGAGATAGAATATCGAGTAAAAATATCGAGTTGCACAAATATCGAGTCATTAATATAGTGGTTCAGAAATATCAACAGCAAGAATATCGTGGTCAAGAATATCAACTTAAGGTAAGTAATATCGATTTTAAAAATATCGAAGTGTTTAATATCGTTTGCAAAAATATAGTTATTAAAATATTGGTTTTTTATTAATGTTCTGTATTTTAGTATATATTTTATATGTATGTGATGTATTTTTTTGTATAAGAATTGTTTGTATTTTAAATATATGTGTTAAATTTTTAGTAGTTATTAAAACAAATGTATTTGCATTTTGCATTTTTAGTTCCGTAGCGGGTTGTGGGTTTATAGGGGAATAGTGTAGGAAGTAATTTAATTATATTAAATGTATTGAATATTTTTTATTTATTAATATTTGTTCAATTGAGATGTTATAGTGTTAAATGTGTAAAGTAATTTATTATAAATTGATTAATAATTGGTTAATTCATTTTAATTAATTAATTGGTAATTAATTATGGTATTTAATTTTAGGTGTGTGTTGTGGTGTCTATAGGTGCAAAGGGTGGGAAGTAATTTATTTTTAATTTATGAATTAATAATTGGTTGTTCATTAATTTTAATTAATTAATTGGTAATTAGTTATGGTAATTGTGTAATTTATTTTAGGGGGTGTTGTGGTGTTTATAGGTATAAAGGGTGGGAAGTAATTATTTTTAATTGATGAATTAATAAGTGGATCTTAATTAATTTTAATTAATTAATTGGTAATTAATTATGGTAATTGTGTCATTTATTTTAGGTGGGTGTTGTGGTGTTTATAGGAGTAAAAGGTGGGAAGTTATTTGTATTTAATTAATTATTATATAGTTGTTAATTAATGACAATTATTTGGTATTTATTTTGGGTAATTGTTTATTTTTTTGTGAGTTTTTACTTTTAAAGGGGTAAAAGATGGGTATTAAATACATTTTAATTACTTTATTATTAGTTGTTAATAGTAATAGTTTTTAATTTAAAAATAAGTTTTAATTGTGTTTTATTATTTTATAGTTTAATTTAGGTTTGTGTTGTGGATATTATAGTGTTAAAGTGTGTGTAGTCAATTAATGTTTATTATTTTTTTTATTAATGTTATTATTTTATTGATTATTAATTATGTTAATTATGGAAGTAAATTTAATTAAAAATGTTGAAGTGTTTTGTTATTGGTGTGGTGTTATAGGGAAGGAAATAAAATAAATACATTTATGTATTAATTAATTTTTTTGTTTGTAAATATTTTCGAGTTTAAAAGAATTATTTATTATAAATGTATTTATTATTTTATTTTATATATTATTTGTAGTTTTTTTACATGTAATTAATATTATAATATGTTTTTTTTTTAATTTAATATATTTGATTTTTAATTTTTTTAATAGTTTACTTATTTTTATGATTTATTTATTTTTTTAAATATTTTTGTTTTAACTGTTTGAGTGTGAATAGTAATTTTTGTCTCTCCGCTATCCAACACTTTTCCTACTATTGCACTCACCGGAGTGGGAATAAAAGATTTTACCCCTCCGCTATCCAGCACTTATCCTACTTTTGCATTCAGTGGAGTGGGAATAGTAATTTTTATCCCTCTGCTATCCAACACTTTCTCTACTGTTGCACTCTTCGGCGTGGGAATAGTAATTTTTGCCCCTCCACTATCCAACACTTTCCCTACTGTTGCTCTCACTGGAGTGGGAATAGTAAATCTTACCCCTTTGCTATCCAACACTTTCCCTATTGTTGCACTCACTGGAGTTGGAATAGTAATTTTTACCCCTCCTCTATCCAACACTTTCCCTACTGTTGCACTCACTGGAGTGGGAATAGTAATTTTTACCCCTCTGCTATCCAGCACTTTCCCTACTGTTGCACTCACTGGAGTGGGAATAGTAATTTTTACCCCTCCTCTATCCAACACTTTCCCTACTGTTGCACTGTTTGGAGTGGGAATAGTAATGCTTTCCCCCACTAGCCAACACTTTCCCTACTGTTGCTCTCACTGGAGTGGGAATAGTAAATCTTACCCCTTTGCTATCCAACACTTTCCCTATTGTTGCACTCACTGGAGTTAGAATAGTAATTTTTACCCCTCCGCTATCCAACACTTTACCGACTGTTGCACTCACTGGAGGGAGAATAGTAATTTTTACCCATCCGCTATCCAGCACTTTCCCTACTGTTGCACTCACTGGAGTGGGAATAGTAATGTTTACCCCTCTACTATCCAACACTTTCCCTAATGTTGCACTCACTGGAGTTGGAATAGTAAATTTTATTCCTCCGCTATCCAACACCTACCCTACTTTTGCACTCACTGGAGTGGGAATTGTTATTTTTACCCCTTTGCTATCCAACACTTTCCCTACTGTTGCACTAATTGTATTGTGAAATGTAAGTTTAAATATTTTTTAATAGTTTAATGTTTTAATTTATTATAGATTTTTGCTATTTTATATTTTACATTATTAATATATCTTGTTATTTTTTATATTAATTTAAACTTTTAACATAAATTATAAATAATACGTTTAATTGTTTTAAAGTAATTATATATATAAATTATTATGTTTGTGTTTATTTTTTTATTACGTTCATTTGTTATATTATATTAAAATGTATATTAAATTAATTTTATTTTGTTAAAATTATATTTAATATTTTATATATATTTAATATATATTATTTTATTTTACATTTATATAAAAGTCGATTTTTTATACATCTATATTTTTTACATCAATATTTTTTAGTCAATGTTTTTGTACTTACCTGTTTAAGTATAGGAGTCAATATTTTTGCTGGCTATATTTTTTACATCGATGTTGTGTCAGTGAACCATAGCCAACATGGCTGGCTGCTGCTCAGCTTTCCTTCATAAATCATTTTTAGGGGAACATTTCTTGGACAATAAGTTATGAGATTTATGTACGTTAGAAACAGTGGGACTGTTTATTAATTTTTCTTTAGTGGTGTGGTAGGGATAGGGGGCGGAATCGAGTGGTGTCCCCAGGAGGCTGTCACTCCAGCTGACAACAAAAGGGTTGAGGATTCCTTCTCTGGGCATGGGTGGGAAGGGGGGATCGTGGGGGTAGGTGGGTCACGGATAGGCTGGAAGTATCGTCTGTTATTTATATTATATATCAAGGGGTGGTGGGTTTGGGGCTACTTCAAGAGTCAGAACGATCAGGAATGGTATCTAAAGTGCAACATAAGTAGGGAGAAAAGGAATCAACATAAGTTTGAAGACAGGGAACAGCGTGCCAATTTAAGAATAACATAATGTTTAGTTTAAAATTTATGTGCTGGAATATGGCTGGGCTAAACCAAATAGAAAGCGACAGTTAATTTGGGAGAAGGTGGTAGCCCATAAACCACATATACTGGGAATAACCGAGACTCACTTGGCATATAAAGACCGGCAAGTTTTAAAACAGCTGGTGTATGATTACGTTACTTTCACGTCCCAAACAGTATCTATACGGCGTTTGCTATAATGAAATCTAAGAACTTGGCGGCCAGGATTCTCAGAACTTCCGCAGATATTAGAGAGAGATGGGCTATAGCTCAGTCAGCGATCAATGTGCGAACATATACCATTTGTGTGGTGTATGGTTCTAATGTGGACGACCCAGCAGTCTTCGACTATTTAAATATGGAACTGTTGGACTGGTCCGACGATCTGATTTTTATGGGGACTTTAACTGCGTGCTTGACTATGGCATTGATTTTACTAATCACCAAGCTAACATTAGGAAGACCAGAACTCGTGTTTCTATTTTTGAAATCATGCGTCTGCACCGGTTAGTGGACGTATGGGGAACACTGTTCCCTTTGGTAGCAGGCTATACCCAACATTCTTTCCCCCAAAGGCAATACTCTCGAACTGACATGATACTAGCACCAGGGCAGATGTTGGAGGGGGTGCTTATCAAGATTTGCCCTAAGATCACATCAGATCACAACCCTATTATATTTACCATGCGGATAGTACAAGCGGGCGAAAAGTCTCATTTCCTCGTCATCTTCTTGCTAATATTGAGTACCGGGGGTATATTAAAAGCTTACTTGTAGAATACATACAAATTAATATAGGTTCCGCTCCAGCTACAATTGTGTGGGATTGTATGAAGGCATAATTTAGGGGGTAACACTCAGGTTTATTGTAAATCAAAACAAATGCAGGCAGCAGGAAGCTGCCCAAGGTCAACAAGACTGTTTGGACCTAGAATTTCAACACGCACAGGAGATTCTTTTCAAGAACCCACTTGAGCAGTCCATGTATTTAAGGTTAATTGAGAGGCGTCAAATGCTTAACAGGGGACGTACTGAGAAGGTGGCAGCCAGCTACCAGAGGAACAAGGAGTTTCAGTATGAAAATGGAGAGAAAGTGGGTCGCCTCTTGGCACATCAGATTTCCGACAAAAGGGCAAGATGTACTATAAAATGCATTTCAGGGGACAATAGGGTTGTATACACCCATCCGCATTCGATAGTTGAGCAATTCACCTTTTACTGTCAAAAAATGTATACAAGCCTGATAGCAACAACCATCAGACAGCTGTAAACTATCTTCAGGAGAGTGGGTTGCTCCGACTCGATCCCCAACAGCAATCTATGCTAAAAAGAATATTGGTGTTGGGGAGGTTGAATAGCTATTAGTGCTCTACCTTCGGGAAGTCAACTGGAGAGGATCCAATACCTCTTGAATTTTATAAAGCATTCATGGATATTCTCGCACCAGAATTTATCAATCTAATTACATCTATTAGCAATGATGGAGGCCTCCTCCCCAGCATTGTGGGGGCTGACTAATAGTGTGGTGCTTCTTAAAAAGATAAACCATCAGAGAAAAGGAACTCTTATCATCCAATCTCCTTGATTAATGCTGCTGCTAAGGACTTCTCTAAAATTCTAGCCACGCGTCTTGCTCCACTTATGAATGAATAAGTCTCAGAACAACAGCACAGCTTCATTCCCGGTAGGGATAGTACGGCCCTTATAAATACTGCGATCGCAGTGTTTGACATTGCTGGGAAAACTAATTACAATATTGGCATGATAATGTTGGATGCAGAGAAGGCATTTGACTGGGTCGCCTGGTAGACACTCAGGCTGACTATGGGTGCATATGGGCTAAGTAGTCGGTTTATAACACTGGTGCAGACGCTCTATAGGAATTCGGCGGCTAAGGTCTTGATGGGAGAAATTCCTCCACTATATTTACAATACACAGAGGCACACATCAGGGGTACCCACTCTCCCCTCTCTTATTTGCCCTCTATATAGAACCGTATTTAAGACATCTCATACTGAATAAGGGCATACAGCCTGTTAGACTAAATGGTAATAACGGCGTATGCTGATGATATAGCAGTTTTTGCTCCTAATCTGAGTATGGCTGTCAATCTCATATCAAAGGAGGCTGAACAATTTGGTGCCTTCTCTGGGTACAAATTGAACTTGTCAAAGACACAGGTAATTCTTAATTTTAAATCACCCTCCCCGATAATAGGAGCTATAGACACAGCAATATATCTTACTATAAGATTGAATGATCATGTGGAAAATGTTATCATGCTTAATTATCAGCCCCTTCTGAAAATAGTAACTGCTAAACTTCGGCAATGGCATTGGCTTCCTTTGAGCATCTTGGGCCGATGTAACATTATCAAAATGAATATACTGCAGATGTTTCTTTATTTATTTCTATCGATCCCACTGCAGGTTCACGATTCTTTTTTTAAATGCATGGAGGGGGTAGTTAGTAGTTTCATATGGGGGTATAGGAGAGAAAGGCGAGCAATCCGCTTTTTGAAACCATCTTCCATGCAGGGAGGGTTCAAGTTACCGGATTTTAAAATTATACTTCTGGGCATCATTCACTGGCCGGATCCAAAGTTTACTAACTGGGAGGAAACCTGGGCTGACTGCATTTGGGTATCAATTAGCTTTAGGCTCGGGTATCAGGTACTCAATGCATAAGCTAGTGGACCCTAATTACTTTAAAATGGTCAGATTTAAGGTAATCAGGGATGTGGTTTGGATCTGCATGAAATCTGCATCAAATTTTTGATGCCAGCAGTTCATTCTTACATTCCATTATGGTGTAGCCCATCATTCCCGGACATATTCCAAGACAACATTGGGCATGCCTGGGGTCAATTGAGTGTACACAACTTGGGCAGCTGTATGACATACAGGGGTTCTGGACTTTTGCTTCACTTCAGGAAATATATGGGCTTCCGCAACGTTATTTCTTCAAGTACTTACAAGTGAGGGATTATTTCTTACATGGGGGCCTATTAGGATGGTGGGCGGATCGCCCCTGCTGCGCCGGCGGTAGCCACCGCTGGCCCGGCGGGGGCGATCCGCCCGCCATCCTTGCCTGATTGACCCCCGGGGGTCCGCAGCAGACGAAAAGACCGTCCGCCGCTTTTCCGCCGGTCGACTCGTCGACCGGGCGGAAAAAGGGCATAATATGGTGGCGGTGTCTGCAAGACACCGCCATCCATATTATGATGCAGGCGGTGAATCGCCTTTCCATGGCGGCATTGCCGCCATGGAAAGGCATGCGGTTCTTGCTTTTGGGGGCCCGTTGCGGGCCCCCAGGGTGTTGGGGGTGTGGGAGATGAACATGGGGGTACCTGTGGTACTCCCTCATTGCAATGCACTACGTGGCAGGCACCACGTGGTGCCTGCCATGTAGAGCATGGCAATGCTGTGCACAGACCTTTTGCATTGCAAGTGGGTCTGCAGCCAGCAGATCCTCCCATAATGTAAAAGGCCCAGGATGCGCCCGCCAGTGTGGCGGGCGCTTCCTAATTCTCATGGCGGGACCGCCGCCACTTCGGCGGACGGTCCCTGGCTCCGTTGCGATGGCGGGCGGACTCTGTCCGCCTGCCATCCTAATGGACCCCTTAGTTTTGAGTACAGTTATTATCAAGAAACACCTCACTTGTTTCTACCAGCTCTCTCAGAAGACAGCTCCAACAAACATAAGTACGATGTATCTGACATGTACATTTACATGTACATGTCTTACGCCCCGGATGACAGTATACAATTAGCCTCAAGATGGAGTCAGTGCCTTGCAATTGCAGTTACGGCTACCGAAATACCGGATGCATTTGCAATACTAGATCAGTCATTAATCTCGGTTAGCCTTAAACTACAGCAAGTTAGAACAATCTGTATGTTTTATCATACACCAAATTGTATTTCAAAGTGGGCAACATCTGGAGCCCCTGAGCGGCTACACTGCCCCAAGTGTCGTCTTTATGCGGCTGACATAGTCCATGCGGCTGGCACAGGACATTCGCTGAATGTCCTGAGCTTGAAGAGCACTGGAAAAGTTTATTCCAATTGATCTCAGCGCATCCGGGGTTTGAAATCCATTTGAGCAATCTGGAAATCATGTTGGGTCACAAGCCCGGGAATAATTCGAGCCTTAGCTCATTAGTTATGATCATAATTGTCAGTGCACGTTTATGTATTGCCAGGGCATGGATCAACTCTATACCACCAAAAGTAATTGAATGTTGGGCAACGCTGTGCCAAATCTATGAGTGTGAAATTGCAGTTGCTAATGCCAGGGGTTGAAAGGATTTGGTCTCATCTTCATTGGGTTTAGCTTGCTGTTCTCTATCCGGACTGAAACTGCTATAATGGGTTATTATAGCAGGATCCGTGTGTCTCCCTTTCTCCCACCTCCCTCCTCTTTCCCTTTTTCTTTTTCAAGTTTATTTACCAGCATGGTGATACCACAGAATTGTTTTGATATTGCTACAATTTATTGCAACAGTTGTTCTGCCTCTTGGTAAAATCAATTAAAAAGTATTTTTTTTTTTTTTAAAGGAAAAAATAATCTAGGATGCAATGACCATGCATCTGATCTCAATTTCAAGTCTCTTTAACATCACAACTTCCTACCAGACTGTTGTCTTTTCTGCTTGGGGTGAGTGATAAATCTATGATGAGAGGCTTTGTGGTGGATAGGAGGCTGGTGCCTCAGTTGGCATTGGGAAGCTGTAGTTCATTTTTGCTTCCTTGCAATCCATGCTTTCATGTTGAACAGGCAGGTTTTAAGGACTGGTAAAGTTACTCTTAATTGATGATGCTTAGGTAGCAGCGATAGATAGTGGCAAAAGCATGGGTAAATAGATACTATAAAAGGATTATGAGTGAGAAGAGGGTGATAAAACAGGATATGAGATAGTTAGGGTTTGAAAGTCTGGAAGAGTGTTCAAGGTGGCATGAGCCTCTGACTGTTGGAAACCCTTTTGAGAGAATGCCTCAGTTTAGTGTCAGTATTTCTAGGCAGTACGTTAGTATGAATCATGTGTGAAAACAGTCAGTAATGAGAGTTCTAGTAGAAGCACTGTGGCTATCGGACAAGATCTTCTCAGACCATAGATGGGCATTACCCACCCATTGGTTCCTCTAGGGAGGATTTGGTAGTCCTGGAGCCTCCACAACAGACGTCTACAGCCACCAAAGTACCTCATGATCTTATCTTAAAAAAATGAAGTTCCACATTCCACCTTGACTTCTCCCGTTTCCCCTACAAGTCAAATAGAGTCTGGTGCACGGACATATGGAGATTAGAGAGTACGTGACACTTTCTGCTGACTTACAGCCCTGTTTGTGAGCACAAGTAGTAAAGCTGCCATGTAACAGGTACGATGCTCAGTTGTGCTTCAAGACTTCTATTCTGGCTGATTAATCTATATACGTCAGGCCAATTTTATGTTGTGCTCTACACACATGTGGCTAAGAGAATACAAGTGAAAATGTATTAATATATTCTCCCTCTTGTCCAACAGCCAGTATAGTATAAGTCTTGAACCTTCTTGAGCCTCATTAGAGCTAAGTGTCCCTGCAGCTTCAGTGTTTGCTCTCTCATCGTGTTACATCATCAATCAATCAATCAGGAGTTGGTAAAGTGCAACTACTCACTCATGAGGGTCTCAAGGTGCTGGGGATAAAGGGGTGGCTCCGTTCAGTGCTGTGGTCATCCGAAATGCCAGGTCTTGAGGTCCTTCTTGAACTGGGGGAGTGTGGGAGATTGCCGGATGTGCAGGGGGAGGGTGTTCCAGGCTTTGGCTGCGAGGTAGGAGAAGGACTTTCCTCCCGTTCTAGTCTTGCTGATACATGGGACCGTAGCCAGGGAGAGCTGGGCTGATTGGAGGTGTCTTTTGGGTGCGTGGAAGGAGAGGCAACTGTTCAGGTATGCGGTCCGGTGTTCTGTAGGGCCTTGTATGTGTGGGTGAGGAGTTTGAAGGTTATTCTTCTTTCGACTGGAAGCCAGTGGAGATGGCGGAGGTGTTGGGTGATGTGACTGCGAGGGTGGGTGTCGAGGATCAGTTTGGCTGCGGTGTTCTGGACAGTCTGGAGTTTGCGGAGGAGTATCTTGTTGATTCCGGCATAGAGAGCACTGCCGTAGTCCAGTCTTCTGCTGATGAGTGCGTGCGTGACAGTTTTTCTGGTTTCGGTTGGGATCCATCTGAAAGTCTTTTGATGCATGCAGAGGGTGTTGAAGCAGGTCGAGGAGACGGTGTTGATCTGGCGGTTCATTGTGAGCAATGAGTCTAGTATGATGCAGAGGTTTTGTGCGTGGTCCGTCGGGTTGGGGGATATCCGAGAGTGGAGGGCCACCAGTAGTCATTCCATACGGAGGGGATGGTGCAAAGGATGAGGACTTCTCTCGTTCCTGAGTTGAGTTTCAGGCAGCTGTTCTTCATCCATATGGCGATGGCTTTCATCCCTTCTTGGAAGTTATGTCTGGTGATGCTGGGTTCGTTGGTGAGGGAGAGGATCAGCTGGGTGTCATTGGTGTTGAACTCGTGGTATCTGATGATGTTTGCGAGGGGGGCCGTGTAGATGTTGTAGTGTAGCATTCTGAAAATGTGTGCATTACTGAGGCATTGCTTAGGTTGGACAACTATCTGCATTGCTGCATCATTGTTAAAACAATTCAAAAGTGGACAACTGTAGGTATACGGAATTTCATAGCAAATATGTGCCTCCCTGGAGCACAGTAGAAATTGGACAATATGTATTGCTTTAGCAATGCAAAAAAGGTAAATGTGTGCATTACTGGAGCATTATGCTGATCGTGAAAATATTTGGATAATGGCAAATTATATGCTGGTGTTGGTGGCATTGCAGTTAAATATTCATTATGGTATTGTGCTAATGTGGTGCTTTCATAAATATAAAAGGCATACAGGTAAACTGTGGGAATGTTGTTTGTGGCAGGACTTTCCTGGTAATAAAGACATGTTACATACAAGCCAGGCCTAAGTATATTCCAATATGAAGGGTACTAATTCTTTGGAGTATGTATCAGGAAGGATTAGGGCCTAGAGAATGTATATCGCTAGCTAAAAGAGTATGCAAGAGCTCCATATTATTTTAGCTCCAGATTGACATTAGCCATGCTAACAAAAGTAACGTGAACACAGGGGCGGTGCTTCCTTTAGGGTGGAGGAGCGTCGCCCCGCCTGCTGCGAGCACAGCAGCAAACGTAATAAAATGGTCCTCATTCATTACCATTCCATGTTATATTAAAGTGCTGCTGTTTACTTAACTTTCAGCTCGAGTGCAAGTGAGGGCCGGGCCATCCCTGCTGTACGATGACTGCCTAAGCTAAAGTGCACATGTCAAATTGGCCGGCTGACTTGCTACGGCTAGCCTGACATGTGCACTTCAGATGCACTAATCCGAGCTGTTTTGAACAGCGGAACAGCGGAACAGATTGCAGCCACAGCCAGTCTCAAAAGGAGCACTGGGTTAGCCTGCTCTAACCAATCCTGGCGAGTCTCTAGCAGCTCTAGGATTGGTTAGGTCTGTTGGCTGGCTGTGCTGAAGGAAAGTCCACCATCTTCCCCCCTCCCTCTGGAACAGAACTGGATCAGGCTGCTTTCAGTCCAAACAAACCCTCACGATCATGATGAGACACAGGACTCTTGGCCCCCCTGCCCTTTAAAAATGGGTCCTGGGGGATGGGGTCCCCTTGTCTAATAAGGTTTGGGGAGGGGGGGAACCTGTCCCCCTCCCTTTTAAAAACATAAGGCCCTGGGGGGCTACTTGGCCTCCCTCTGCTTTAAAAAACATAAGCCCCTGGGGTCCTCTTGGCCTAAAGAGCTTAATTAGGCTTGGGGAGGGGGGCCACTCATGATCTTATCTTAAAAACATACAGCCCTGTGGAAAACCCCCGCTTTATGTATGGTCACCTAGAAATTCACTGGAAAAAACAAAGGTTAAAGTAACGTGATAATTAGATGTGATAAAAAGATTGACTCTCCATCCCAATATGATGCATTTGTGTATATTTAAATGTATTTGACTAGCATTGAACACTTAAAGCTGTTTCAGGGAAAACCCTCACTTGTTGTACAAAGGGTATTTTTAGGTCTGCTCACCCTGAAAGGGCTGACTTGGCCAGTGGTTGCTCAATTCACACCACATCCAGGATGAGACCACCTCCCTAGAGCAGAAACTAGAGAGACGCTTCCTGAGGTTATAAACATATATAGGCACTTAAGATAGGCACTTGAGACAGTATGTACATTAACATCAGGGTGCTGAGAAAGTGGAAGCCGTGCACACACCTGTTATGTTATGTTATTTTATTTTATAACACGCACAGATACTCAGGAGTGTTCTGGCACGGAACCGTACGAGGGGTGGAGATAGATACTAGACAAAGAGTTGTGTTTTCAGAAGCTTTTTAAAAGCCAGTGGATCTTTGATGTTCCGAAGAGCAAAGGGAAGGGCGTTCCATGCCACGGCAGCTTTCCGGGCAAGAGAGCTGCCACCTAACCTCTGGCATTTAAAGCGGGGATCCAGAGCCAGAAGTTGAGACGAGGAGCGCAGTTGTCTCAGAGGGGCATAGAAAGAGAAGCGTTGTTGCAGGTAAGTAGGGCCTTGGCCGTAGAGAGCACGATGGGCAATGACTAATGATTTAAACTTAATCCTTACAGCCACGGGCAGCCAGTGCAATGAGCGCAGGTGGTGGCTCACACTGCATCTGGAGGGTATGTCAAGGGGAAGCCTGGCTGCCGCATTCTGGACCACCTGAAGCTTCTTCAACAGGTAGCCAGGGATGCCCACATAAAGAGCATTGTGTTACAGCAAAAAAACGATGGATTTAGGCCCAGATCTCTGTACTGGGCGAATGTATGACATTGTTCTGCATTCTGTCCATCAATTGTTGTTTTTGCATTTGTCACCCCGAGTGGGACGGGTATGCCCAGACGTGGGTCCCGTGCTCTCCATGCCACTGGAGTCAAGCTATCCTGGCTGATGAGGGCTGAAAGTCCGAAACCGGTCCTAGGATGCTTGTTTCCAGTCCAGGGAGGACCTGGTCTGGCAGTTCGGGCTGGACTGTTCCCATTGGGCGCAGGGTCAAGACTGATTTGCATATGGCTGGGTCCAAACTGGAATGGCATGGTGAGCAAACAAAACGATAGATTTAGGCCCAGATCTCTGTACTGGGGTGAATGTATGACATTGTTCTGCATTCTGTCCATCAATTGTTGTTTTCACATAAAGAGCATTGGCATAGTCCAGGCGAGATAAAATAAGGGCGCGGATGACTGTCTCTTTCGCAGCCCTAGGCAGAAGGGGGAGAAACTTACTTAGGGTTTTAAGAAGGCTGAAGCAAGTGCCGGCAAGCTTTTTAACCTGAGTGTAGAAGGAAAGGTTCTCTTCAAACCACACCCCCAAATTCTTGACGGGTTTTCCAATTGAGGTAGTCAAGGGGGACTCTGGTGTCCAGAGAGTGTCCCTAAACTTAGATGGGAATTTCCCAAAGAGGAGAATCTCGGACTTCTCTTCGTTGCATTTGAGCTGCGTGGAGGCATGCCATTTAAAAATGGAGGACAAACAATGCTTCGCAGAGGCGACTGAGTCCGTATTTTTCTCCCAAGTAAGAAGAAGCTGGGTATCGTCAGCGTATGTTACAGCTATTAATTCACAACCAATATATCTAGGAGACATGGCACTTCATTTAACTACCCACAACCCCTCCTCCGCCTGGCCACCACAGCCCCAGCGTGTTGCCTATAAGTTCTTCAATTGCGTTGGAGTGATTTACTTTGGCTGCAACAAAGACTTTTTTTTAAGTCATGGTTTTAAGGTCTTATTGGGACGTGTAATGTTTAATCCTTCATACAAAATGTGGTTTTCAGAAACCTGATGGCACCACTGAGTTAATTTGTAGCTCCATGGAAGGATGATTGGCGATTATTATTTGCAGGCTTTTTGCTTTCATCTGTTTGCCAGTGTTAAAGCAAAGGATTTGAGTGTTGGTGTGGGATGCTTTGAATTTATTGCATGCTGATTTGGAGCCTATTGTGAGAAAATTTGTTTTTAGCATGGTTAGGTGACTTTATCAGGCTTTCATCCATTTTTCACAAAAGTCAGAAGTCTGAAATATTATTTTTATTTGTCTGTAGGTTATAAAGTGGTTGAAGCACAGGGTATAAGTATGACTCGCTGTAATATTTACAAGAAAAGGTAAAGTCACCCTGCGTGACTTAACCTGTGCTTGTAAATATCGCCCCTGTTCACGCAACACTTTGCGTGTTAGGGGCGTGACATGGGTGTTGCTGTGGGTGTTCCCACGCAACACCTATGTCCACTGATGCATTTCCAGATTTACGACAAATCGTATATTTGGAAATGCTTAAGAACGCCACCCTAGGGGTGGCGTAGCGAGGTGCAACGAGGAGAAAAGTTTTCATTTCTCCTCGTTTCTTTCCTCTTTCAATGCGTGCTGCATTCTACAGCACACATTGGAAGAGGAAATCACCTCACCTCACCTTCCTGCACAAAAACAATCTCCCCACGACGCAGGCATCCTTGCATGGTGCAAGGGTGCCTTCACCGGCGCATGGCAGCAGTTTGTGCGCCAGCGCAGGGGGAAGCACAGAGATGCGACATATTGTTGTAAATATGTCGCATCCCTGTGTTTCGAAACATACGCAGCGCTGCGCAGCAAAATAATCTGCGGCACCGCGCTGCGTTAGTTTCTTGTAGATCTGCCCCGAAATGCTTAACAGAACTGTAGAGGGCATAGTCCATTGTGGAACCCCACCTCTGCTTGTGCGTGATGTGACTGTGTATCTTTACCTCTATTGACCTCATTGATATCTCTGCTCTCTGATATCTTTTGTTAGCTGAGTCGGTATGGTTTAGAAAGCTATCAGACTCAGTGCCAGGCTAAATACATACATTTCTACCTAAGGAAATGGTCATATTATTGCACATTTATCTTGCAGATGCTCATCTAATTTTTGCCCTTGGTAAATGTCCTTTTCTATGCATATATGACTGGAACAGGACAGACATTGCACTATTTTTCCTGCATGTAATTTACACAATTCTTTCACAATTTACACCTATTACTCATAGGTTCAATCTGCATAAAATTCATATGTGAGATATCCCCTCAAATACAAAAAGAATGGAAGATGTATTGTCCACACAGTTTTGAAAGTGATGCAATCAATGCTGCTAGCTAGGGTGACTATCTCACTCCAGGTAATTTCAGATGATTTGTTCAGTCCTGAATTTTTCACCTACAAATCATTGATTTTAGATGGGTTAGCGTAAATAGTTTAATAGATGTAAAACAAGACTATAGCACCCAGAATGCATTAGGTTATCACATTCAGATCCAGGACTGTAAGCAGGCCATATAATGACCTGGAAATAAGTGGTTACCCTTTTACTGGTTCAGCCATGGTACACATCAGTTTTCACATTCTTTCACAAGACATTTTCTCCCCAGACCAAGTGTCTCATGAATAAAAATTCCCCCTCAGTGTAATCCAAAGAAAACAGAAATTATGTGACTCAACAATAGTGATGTATGCGGGATTTTGTGCTATTGATGTAAATGTCATCCCTTCTATAGTTTTGCCTTACTTTCCAAGCTTGCATTGGTTATATCTGCTTCTATCCAGTTGTGCGAGTGCAGTCTGGTAGTCAATATTTCTGTGCTCAGACCCAGATCTCAGCTTTATAACAAATTCGCTTTAGATGATTGATGTTGTTGCTGAATTAAAAGAAAAATCATTGAATTTGCACAGTGATTGCTTAGAATGGATTTCCCAAAATACGTGATGTTCTGGACCACTGTCATCCCCAGGTGTATACATTTCTGGACCTTCTTAAGCATTTGTCAACCTAGAGCAATTCTTTAAATGCCAGTCATATTCTTCAAGGGGTCCAGACTATTACTTTTGATCTCTTGTGGTTTAGCTAAAACCTTGGGGGCCTCGCATCACTGCGACAAAGCAGCGATTCGACACTTCTCAGTGTGCCATCCTTGCGACATGATGGATGCGTCATAGTTACTGTATGACGCATCATGTCGCAACGAATGACAGATACCTCAGTATTACTGAAGTATCTGTCGGTGCAGAAATGATGCTGTGTGTCGGAAGCGTGACGCAACTCCAGCACTGCAGGGGGAGGGCTATGATTATAGCACTGCATCACCCGTATGCCTGCTATGAGGCAGGCGTAAGGTTTTGACGCTATGGTGTCCTAGAAGTGGCACACTGAAATCTTATAGATTTCAATGAGCCACTTCTACGAGGCTTTGATGCGGGGGAACGCCCACCCTGCATACATTATACCTGACGCAGGTATAATGTAGCGCAGGGGTCCACAATGTGACGCATCTGCCTAGATGCGTCACTTTGTAAATAAGGGGCAATATTGCGCATTTTTTACACCACCGGTGCGTCACAAAAAGGGACGCACTGGCAGCCCAAAAGTGTTGCAAGTGCTCGTTAATAAGCCCCTTGCTTTTTCAAAGCCCCACAATTGCTGCTAGAGATGTACAAAGTCAATCAGGCAGTCACCCCTAACATCCAGAATGCAGAAAGTTTGGAGGTTGGCTGGCTTGATACTGAGAGGGATTGCAATCTTGATTGATAAGACATAAGCATGTTATTTGCCTCTAGCTGATGTTTTAGCTGAAGCAAGACAATAGCCTTCAGAAATGTGCCAAAATAGGGAAGCGAATGCACGGGATAAAAATTGTGAACCTCAGAGTAGTGCAAAGAAGTTTTCTTTAATAAAGGCAATATGTGACCTGTGTAAAATGATGCTGAGGAAACAGACCCTTTGGTCCATCAAAACAGAAGCAAGAGTAAGTTCCTCAATATGAGCCAAGTGTTAGAAAGACAAAGTAAGAGGAGGGGAAAACTGCGATCAGAAGAACACGATGTTCTTCCTTAAAAGGGGACCTAAGGAGGTCATGTAATATCAGTTTGTATTTTATACACATTATCATCAACTACAAATTTAAAAATATTGGTGAAAATGTAAACTGAATATAGTTGAAAATAGGAGGAAGGAGAGAAGGCAATGTTTGATTGAATGAAATAAGTATATATGTTGATGAGCGGCAGAATGCATAATTTTTAGGTCTCCGTTAGTCAAGACTTTTTGATTTCAATAAAATAAATAAAATTATACATGTAATATATTTACGTATAGGTGCCTTCAGCCAGATCTCTTGATGAATTGTAGCTCAATAATCCAAATAAAATTACCATGGAGTGTTAGGATTTCCTTAACTTGATGACATTTAATTTAGATCAGTTCATCAATAAAGGGGGTAAGTATAGTGCTAAAGGATGAAATTAAATCGTAAGTCAACAAATTGTGGTAATTATTGGAAAATGCTAATCATTTGTTATAGCTGGTGTGCTTCCCCTCAATTGGCGTGGTTGGAATGCAGCTTTTGATGATGAGACAAGGATGTTCTATAAATGGATCCTGTACACATAGGAGCCTTCGGAGAAGACCTAGCCTTGCCTGGCCTAAGGTCCCACTGTTGTTAAACATAAGCACAGCTCAATGGACAAAGTCTACAAATACATCCCTTTAGATGATGGCGTAGTCTATTGAGTGGGTCCTGCTCCACCAGATTTTGGGATCGCCATTGGTGTGATGTATAGTCCGATGTTTAAGGTGGTGAGCAGCTTAGATATAGGGGACTGCCCTTGACTTAAAGCCAGTGCTTAATTTGTAACAAAAGAAGTGTCAAGGCTCTCCGTGAGGGGAGAGGGGGGGGCACTGGAGCTTGCACTACCCAATGCCCCTGCCAGCGCTGCCACTGACAGTACCAACACAACTACTGACCATTGCACACCTACAAGCGTGATAGTTCAGACTATTCCAGGTGCCTAAAGCTATGAGAATGGCTTGGGCAACAGGCATTAGTCCTTTTAAATGTCTGTTGTGTGCTCATCTTAAATTTAGACAAACAGCGCCGCCATGTGGCAGGCTGTCATAAGTACTGGTTTTGACAATTAAGTGCCGATGCCGAGCACCAGAAACCACCGAATCAAATTAAGCACCTCTTGAAGGACTCAGCAAGCACAACTGGTAGTAGTCTTATAAATCGATTCTATATCAAACACACATTTTTTCGTTTTGACCTTAGGGAAATATGTGAAAGAGAAATAGTGACAGGTTAACAATGTAGTCTTCTGGATAAAAAAAAATGATGGACAAAGCATCTCAGACATCCTATACTAGCTTCACACTTACCCTAGACTATAGATGAGTGGAGCATCGTCACCAAGAAGGACGGCGGCCGTCCAGCAAATGTTTTGTACATTGAAAGGAACAGCCGTGGGAGTAATTACTTTCAATGCACAGAAATAACTTCTGTGCTGGAAGTCATCTCCAAATTTGATGAACAGTAGTCCATCACGATGGCGAAGGTAATGTCCTCCACCAGCCGGACAAACGTAATACCATCGGTCAAATTCTAAATTAGGCCCATAGTTGTTTGGATGTTTTAGGATATCACACATTATATAAAATAGGGTTGTTGTATACTGGACTTTTAGTAGAAGAATTACAAGCTCTCAACAATTTGAACAGGCGCAGCACCAAGGCGAAGTGTCAAAACAACCGGCCGGATGCCTCAGTTCATTTTAACACTTGCTGCTGAAACATGCAGTGATCTGCAGGTCACCAGGTTGCCTCTTAGCAAGGTCGGCTCAATCGTCTATCCTTCTGAGGTCAGTAAAAAGAGCACCATTACATTGTATGTCAGTTATGCCTCTTTTAGTGCTTGAGAAAGCTATAAGCCGAGCATAAAGAGCTATACGTTTAAAAATGAATATGTAGCGTGAGAGTAAACAATGTTTTAAAGTTTTCAGTGCAGGAGCATTTTCACAGTGGAGTTTAAGCATGTTGTGGGTTTACAAATTGGCGCAGCGTGGAATAAACAAGTCCCTTGAACAGGACAGCCCCCACAAAGTATAGAGCACGGCTTTAACAAGCAGTCTTTATCACAGTAGGGCCTATTGGTCGCCTGGGCTCTTAATAACAGGCTTTACTCTATCAGGAACAAAGCACATTGCTAGCACTCCAGCGTCAGGCCATTACTAAAGCTGGCGTTACAGGCTTCCACCTCACACATGCATCTGTTTCTCCACATTTTAATTCACCCTCAATGTCTAGGGCATTCATTTTTTCTCTTTTCGGGTTTGGACACGGGTCCTGTTCCCCAGTAACTAGGAAAGCCACTAGAATACACCAATATTGCAAGACTGCGCTTCAAAACATGCAGGAAAGAAGAAGAAGCAAGCAAGAATTCTTATACAACAAGCACTGGCAAAGCTAATAGGTCTCGCCTTTGGGACTTTTTGGCTTTGCCAATGACCATTCGTGTAGTTAGCATTGGCAAAGCCAATAGGTCTTGCCTACGAGAGCTATCTGCTTTGGCAATGTTTTGTACCCATGTTGCAAAGCAGCGCAGATGCTTTGCAGTGTGGCAAAAAACAAAAAACAAATGCTATGCTGCAGCCAGGGCTAATGCACTTTTTTTTTTACAGTGCGTGAGCGCTACATGTATCATAGTCTTTTTTTAATTATTGTTTTTAGCAATGCTGTACAGTAGCCACGCTATTATACAACATGGCTACAAATCATTGCCAAAGTCAACAATGCCCATGTTGTACAGCATGAGCAAAAAGCAACGGCGGAGTCAATAGTATCACAGGCCAATGCTTGTTACGTCTCACCTGATTTCTGAGCAAACAAGTCAATCTCCCCATGTGTGAAAAATACAAAATAAATGACTCTTGTCAAGAAATCCTATCACATAAAGAAAGCAATTGCGCCCATGTCCATGTCTTAGTGAAAATACATTTTGATCTCTTGTCACAATAAAAGCAGATAAAATCTCTTGTCACAATAATGATCCATTTCAAAGGTTAAAAGGGCTTTTTTGAAGTGTGTTTGGCACAGGAAAACATAGTGACAAATGGCAAGAGGTCCAACAAGGATGACAGGGAAGAAGAAAAAATAAAAGTGATACCTCAATCACAGCGCGATCAGTGGAAGAACAGCAATCAAGCTGAAACAATCAGTACTTGGTCAATGCTCCAACCGAAAGAAGAGGAAGTGAAGCCAGCACGTGCTGCCCAATTAGAAGTCAGGAAATAAGAGTGGCAATGAAGCCAACAAATATTAAGCAATGGGTGGGCTCCAAGCTCCTTGCTATATACAATATCTCCCCCAAGGTAGAGCTCAAGTAGTGCATGTGCTTTTGCAGACAAGACCTAAAAAAAAAAAAAGTTCTGCAGTCACGTCATTTTGTAAGCATCCACATGCACTCACCTACAAAGTGATGCAGGGTCCTTGTTTTGCTTTTTAACAGATCCGCGATGGAAAAAATCTTGAAAGTGTTTTTTTCTTATATCTTTAAATGGAGGAATAAGCCAGGGGAGAAACATGGAGGTAAGGATGGCAGAGTTGCTGTAACAGGGGAGATGCAACATTGGGTGGATGGGAGTTGCAACAGGGCAGTCAGGGAAGCATACGAGGCACACAGGTAAGACAGAGCAGTGCAGGTGGGGAAGAAAAGCACACAGGCAGTAAAGAGCAAGACCGAGAGCAGGGGAGGGGGAGGGGAAGAGAAACACATGGGCGAGAAGAGCAAAGCGCAGAGGGCATAGAACCACATGGGTGAGAGGAATGAACACGAGCGAGGGTGGGGAGAAAAGCACACAGGCGAGAAAGAGCAGTATACGGGTAGCAGAAGAGACCAACACAGAGTGCGAGGGGGAGGAAAAACATACAAGGAGGCAGCTGGAAAATACATGCACTCACATGGAGTACTTTAGCTAACAGAAAGAAATAGCTCCATAAAAGTCAGCAGCAGAAAGTATAAAAGCCAACAATGAGAAAGATGGAGTCCGTTCAGTGCAGCAGGAAGGAGGGGGCAGCCTACAAGCCCCAGGTGCCTGTGCCTCGCGGCCATTGCCGCCACTTCTAATCCGGGCCACCCCGGGTCGAAGCCCGGGCCAGGGGCGGGCCCGTCTGCGCCCGTCAGTGGCCGGAAGAGGCTGGGCCCACTCTCGTGGTTTGAACTCACGCCGATTACAGTGGTCTACTATAGTCCGTAAAAGGACGCCAGCTGTGTAACTCCGAGGTTTGGAGCGGAATAAGTCTGTTTTCCCCTTTTGTGGTCCCTTTATTTGCAGAAATTTCGGCAAACGAAAGGTGGGGGGTACAAAGCCATCAACTGAGCAGCCCAACAGCCCTAAGCGTACCACCATAGACACCTTCCTGGCCCGTGCTGTTGGAGCCCTATCTAAAGAAATCAGCATAGCGGAGCGGCGCATGTCCCTTACCACAACTGGCCAAACTGGGGGAACTGGGGGTACTCAATGTGAAACATCTACAAAAGGGAAGCCGGGTCTAGGCAATGATCAAGATGACCAGAGTGCAGGATGCACAAGCAAAATTATTTGTCATACACCAACACCAATTGTATTAGAGCAGGGATTAACCTCTACCCCCCCAGATCCAGCAATCCCACGGGCAGTCAAAGCCCAGAACGTGGCCCGCCAACCAGCAGCTAAACGGAAAAGAAAGACACTTGTTGAATTAAGATCCCCGGATGAACTTTCTTTAATGGGGGGGGGACATGGAACTAACTCTATGGACAACCAAATATGGGCACCATTTTGGGACAAATTAACATCTGTCATTAGTAACTTATTAAACCCACTCAAAGAAAGACTGGGTAGGATGGAGGAGGAAATGAAAATGGTTACTAGTATGAGTAAAACGCAACTGGCCGAGAGACTCCTACTAATAGACACTGGTTTGAATAATGCCATAGGTGGCAAGCCCCCACATACCGAGGGTTAAACCCATCCTAGACAAGATGTGATGTCGAGTAAAAATGTACAAGAGCCTAATAGTAAATTTACTAGGCCAGATAACATGGCACAACACCAAGGAGGCTCTAATACGCATCCCCCCAATATCGATACTGATGTGCCCTTACAAGATTCTAGTTACCATCAATTTGCCATCTGCCAGCTGTCCATATGTGGCAGTATTAGTCAATAATCCCCCGCTAAAATCAGGGGCTAGGGAAACTACAGAATGTCTGAAGAATAAGGTGGCTCATTGGCTTAGCTTTAGACATTTATTTTCCCCTAGTAGAGCACATGAAATCTTGTTTACAAGGAGTGTGGGGTGGATTGGGCCTCTGGAAAAAAATCTTGGTGGTGATTGTGTTGAAATTAATTTTAGACGCCCAAGAACTGCCAGTGGTATCCATAGAATGACAGGGGCATTATCAATGGAGACACAAGACGTAGGCATACTCCCATTGGGGTTCTTTTACCATCAACTGAAGGGCTCAGTTCAACGCCCCAGTGGTGCACTGAATTTCCAAAGACATAGGGCTACCCAAAGTTCATACCCGTTAGAGGGGCCGGAATTTGCAATGCCCAACAGATTCGAGGCGCTGAGTAGATTAGATGATAACGAATGACTTAGCCCTGAACAAAGTTATGCTGGGGACCCTAGAAAACATCAGAGATGGTATTTTACAAGAGATCCTATAGTCAATCAGATAACGCAGCAATCGTACACATTTCACGCAGGTACCCGCAATCTGCGGGATGGTAGAAGCCAGGGTCGTTAAGGCTATTAGTGATGATAATTGTAACACACCTATAAGTGTACCAAACACCTACCCTGCAGGACAGCCCCACATGGAAGGTTTTGAGTTTGCAACTTGGAATGTGAATGGATTATCAAATAAGGCTGCGAATACTGATTGGGTCAGTACCATATCTAGTTACGACATCATATGTCAACAAGAAACCTGGTGTATAAGCCCTGTACATGTGGAAAGATATTCCTCACATTTTTAGCAGCTATAGGGTCACAAGCTGGGAGACAAGAGGGGAGCTACAAATACTTATTTCCAATAAAAGCTCTACTAATGTTAAAAAGGCTGCATCGTGGGCCCCCATGCACAAATGCTATGGCTAAGCAAAAAGGGGGGGAAAGATTTGGTAGTTATAAATGTTTACAATAACATCTTCGATTCCACACGTAGTAATGTGGCAATAGCTCTTGACCGTGGCCTTGAAACCTTTTTATCTTCAATTAATACTGATTATGTTTTATTGTGAACACAACTGAGCCAAGAATGGTTGGGAAACTGTCGCGCTGTGTTGTGTATCGTAGTACACGATCAGTTGTAATGCTCAAAGGATATAGGTGAAGGCCATCCACCAACACCAAATATGCGGACAATGCCCACACATGTAGATTCAAAAACCAAAATTATATCCTGAGCAAATCAAATCCACAATGATTCATAATGTCCATAAAGTCAATAATCAGAAAATTCTCTTCTTATTCTGTAAGTGTTCTTCTTTATTTCGTTTGTGTGTTGCTTCAACATGGGTAAGAGCCAGGTACTAGCCGAGCCAACACGTGTTTCGTCACACGGAGTAACCGCTGACTTCTTCAGGGCTTGTGTATTGTAATCTGGTGCTCGTGTGAAATCCTCTAATGCTCTTGGAACCAGTCTGGCTGTATAAATCTGCAAAAAAATAAGGTCTCGCGTTACCCAGGTTCATGTTTTATTGTGGGCAGGAGATTTTAATATACAGGCATGCGGAGCATCTAACAACCAGGCATGTGGCCATAGATATCAGGATGGAGAGGGAAATGATCATTTCTGCCATAACGACTATGGAGAAGCCCTAAATCAGATGATCCCCAAATATGATTTTCAACTACTAAAGGGGGGGGGTCGTGGTTTGAATGGGTAATTAGTCCCAACCCTTACAGGGAGAAATATGTATTCCATTATAGACCATGTACTTGTGTCTGCTTCTGCTATCTGTATGTGTGGCGATCTTAGTGTCGTTCCTTCTTTATTTAGCTATCATAACTTGCTTACATTAACATTTTTGGGGGGGCCAAAGGAGTGATGCATTTGACTTAGTAAATTATATTGACTCCTCTAGGACAAACGGTGTCAGAATTAAGTGGACGGGTGTTGATCCATGCTCGATCATGAGAAGAATAGTATCTAATCATAGGGAAATAACATACTGCCTCCAGGATGAAATCGCCTCAAGTATAGTGACCGAAACTTTTCGCTGCATTGCAACTTCCATCAAATCACTTTTAACAAGGTACCCTGGAACATCAGGTAACAACAAAAAGGGGTGGTTTTATGGTACTTGCACTAAAGCATTACAAGTATTAAAGCATGCCTTGTCCAAATCGCTGTGAGATTTATTAATCATCAAAACCCTACGGAGCGAGTACAAAATAGCTATAGCTGCCCAGAAAAAGACACTCCAGGCCGAGGCATAGGAAAACTTGGGCACTTCTGTAAAAACCAGGAATAACAAACTCTTCTGGGATACAGTAAATGCCCCCTTCCTGAAGAGTGACAATATCCCAGAGTTCTGTTCTTTTGTTCCTTCAGATACCTGGGTGACACATTTTTCTGGAATTTTTAGCAATAATGGGGAGACGATGGGAGGGTCTGATTGGCAGTTGGGTGAGGGGCGACATCTCCCTCTGAATATCACCAATGATGAAGTCCTCCAGGCCATTCAGGCGAGTGCTGGGACACGGGCCCCAGGTCCAGACGGTGTCCCAGCTGATGTCTTTAAATCTGCCCCTGTATTATGGGGACCCATCCTAACTAGAGTGTTTAACTCAGCTGTTACTGACATGGGGAGAATCTATCATCATACCCATATTTAAAAAAGGGGACAGAACATACCCTGAAAATTATCGCCTTATTTCGCTCCTAGACACTGCCTTGAAAGTGATGAGCAGGTATTGGTCCTAACCCCGGTGCAGTTTGGGTTTAGGAAATGACTTGGGACCATCGAGCAATGCATTAACCTAGAGCTACTTATCGGCAAGTATACTAGGGCAAAGGCAGGTACTTTCTATCTATGCTTTGCTGATTTAAGTAGTGCATTTGACCTGGTCGATCACAATTTACTCTGGCCAACTTTGATTTCTATGGGAGCAACAAGGGCGATTATTTGGTTTCTCTCCCGTCTGTTTGAGAACCTAACTAGCCAAATCCGTTCAAAGTAGGGCGGGGTATACGGCAAGGGTGTGTGTTAGCACCAATTCTATTTTCCCTTTTTATTAATGGGGTAGATAATCATCTACAAACAATACAGGCTGATGCTCCAAGGGCGGCAGGTCGTCCGATACCCGTTTTATTATGTGCGGACGACACAGTCTTATTAGCAAGAACCACAGTAGGCCTACAGAGATTGATGGACGCTTTCTCAGATTTTATGACACAAAGGAAAATGGTAATTAATAAATCGAAAACAGTTACCATGGTTTGTGGGCTTAAACCGAACTCTTGCAAAACGTTCTTTATTGACAGTACCCCAATCCATACCGTAACCTCCTTTTGCTATCTTGGTATTCTATTTTCGGGAAATGGCTCCTGGTCCCAACATATTTTAAATACTAGAGCCAAAATGAGTAGGGCAACCCAAGGGATTTTTAAATTCTCCTCAAAATTAGGGAATCGGCCTACTAACGAGATGGTAGCCATTTATAAAGCAAAATGAGTAAGTACAGCCCTTTTTGGAGCAGGTCTCTGGGGTTATGCAAAGAGCACGGCCCTGCAAACGGAAGAAAATTGCTTCCTGAAACGCTTATTATATTTACCGCCCTCTGCATCAAACACTATTGTACATCATGAGGTGGGTCTCCAGTTTTTAGAAGAACTTTTATTGGTTAGACCACTGTTATTGTGGACCTCAATTTGGAAAAGGGAAGAAACGGCTTTTACTAGATCAATTATTTTAGATTGCCTTAATCTGAACGATGCACTAAGAATCCCATGGCGATTATATATTGATTCCTCCTTAGAAAATTTGTTCAAGATATCAGTATGGTCGGATACTTCAAAAATACTGTCCCACACAAAGAAAGCGATCAGAGACTCCTTTTTGCAGCATAGGCTGGACTTTAGATCAAAGGCTGAGCAGAATAAACCTACTGTGGCCTTGTACAAATCTTATAGTCTAGAGGAGGGAGTTAATAATTACCTGTCATATGTGACGTATGTACAGCACCGTTTTGTGCTACTGAGATTGAGATGCAGCATTGCTCACTACCTTGTTGCATTCCCAAAACTGAGGTCTCGTCCATCTGATATGGAACCATGTTCCTGCGATAACAAAAGTAAACAAAGCACATTGCACTTTATATTGTTTTGTAACTTTTATCATAATTTTAGGCGGTTTTATCTTAAACCATTGATTGTCGCTCATAATATTCGGTCACATAAAGTAGCAATGAAATTCTTGGTGACATTAGGTGACCCTTTAATAGGTTATAATGTTGCCCTGTTTATCCTGAAATCGATTAATGCGGGGAAAAGTATTCTGTTATAGTGTATGAAATGAATTGATTTTTAATAATTGTCACTGTAATTGTTTGTTTTAATTCTCTTTTAAATGTATTATTATTGTGTGTACTTTTATGGCTATTTTTCTTTGATAGCCGAATAAAGATTTAAAATGAAAAAATGAGAGAGATGGTAAAGAGTCTATAGTGCAGGTGAAGGACAAATGCAAGATTGACAAGCTGCAACATAGAAAGCCAGCAAATAAGAAGAAAGCAAATGAGAGTGAGAATAAAGCCAACTAATGGTAAACAATAGGTCGACTTTAAGTCCAGGTAAGCTCTTAATACATCCAAAATAGGTCTCTGCAACAAGACCGCTGTGCTGTGCTCTCTGGAAGGCTCGATCTAAAAAGCCTACATTCACTATGGTATTTCATGTAACAGAACATATATACATCAATAACCGCAGGGACTAAAGTCAACCATGGGGTCAGTCAGTGCATTCGTTAATGGCCCAGGCTGTGTATGCAGAAATCCCCAATGCGCTGTATGTATCAATAGCACCACAGGACAATCTTCCTCAATGGCTATAAGAGCTACATGAATCAATAAGCCAAACCACTTTATGCTTTGCAGAACCAACGTGTCCTCACATTAAAATGGTTCTTTTTCTTCTAACCAAGCAGCAACTGCGTTTTCTTCTCACCAGGTACTTTCAGCCAGGTGAAGCCTTCAGGATTATCAGACCAGCTTCTATTGGAGGTGGATGAGCCTCGAGGGCTGGTGCATTTTCCATTCACAAGGTCCGCTTTTTAAATTCGCAAAGATACCTAAACAATTCTGCTATTTATTATGTATTTTTCTTTGTCACCTGTATGCTGCCCCAGAGTTTCAACATCCACATCCCTGTTTTTGTTAATTGCATGCGCCAGTCAGTTTCATATTATTATATATTATAACATGGTCTGTTCAAATGTCTTTAATTTTCACTTTTTAAGCTTTATTATAGACATCCTTTCCTTCAATATACTAGTCTGGATATAACATAACATAACATGTAATGATTATGTTTTGTCCGCTGCCACCTCTGAAGGGACACTCTTTACCAGTCTGTTACTGAAGGGGGGAGGTAGATTTACTGTTATTTCTGTAGCCATCAGTGCCTGATTTTATAAGGCAGTTTCACTCTATGCCCTTATCTGATCGCCCATGAAAGTAAAGATACAAATTCAATGCAATAAAAAGTGTCCTTTTATCAGAGCATGGCTTTCCCATCTCAACTGAAATTTAGAAAAATATCCTTTAAGGAGCGAGGTTTGCTGGCTTGGAAGAATAAGGGGACCTACAGAGTCAAAGAACGACCAGTGAGAAACAAAATCCCTGCAGATGCCATGGAGCGTTCTTCTCGTTCTTCAGTTGGCACACCTACTGAAAATAATAAGATTTGATGCACAGCCAGCATCATTCCTTTGTGATTCTCTAGGATGAGTCTTTAGAAGGTCACCAAAGTGGCCTTCTTTCCCTTTAGGAGCATAAGAAATAACTTTGTTGTTCTGTCTGTTCACTACAGGACTCAAGCTTTGGTGGCCAAAGTACTATCAGGAACTGTGCATGTTGCTGTATCTATAGCACAGTGTGCAGCCCCTTCAGTAGGTAGTGCTAAATCTCAGGTGCCATGACACTTGTCCGGTGATCCCACTGGTGGCTGTCCTTTCTGAGAGGTGCAAACGTCAAATCCCTGTACACAGTGCACTGGGCTTTACCCAAGTCATGCCCTTCTTTTCTAGTAAAAACATGGGCATACCAGCCGACTGTGAAAGCCCTACAGTCCGAATCACTACCACAGCTCTTGATCCTAAAGTTTAAGAAGTGACCCACAGGAGGAGGAGGAGGTATCTCAGTTCAAGCGGCAGATCTTCAGGATACAGTTCCCCTGAGAAGGAAATACACCAAGGAACACTTTGGGCCATATTATCAAGAACGGCGATAACATTATCACCGCTTTAGCGGCAGGAAACTGCTGTTAAAGCGGCGATAAGGGGCTTGATAATATGCCCTATAGAATTCAAATAGAAGCCCAGGTTCTGGTGTGAAGGACATCAAACCTGGGCTTCTATTGGAATTCTATAGAGCATATTATCAAGCCCCTTATCGCCGCTTTAGCGGCAGTTTCCTGCCGCTAAAGCGGTGATAATGTTATCGCCGTTCTTGATAATATGGCCCCATGTTTTCTGACAAGGTCTGACATTAACAATCTGTCCTAGATATAGTTTAAAAAATTGCCCCAAGAAATTCTACAAGCAATGGAATGATATTTTGTAAGCAATATTTAGGGCACAATATTTATGTCAGCTGCTATTTCTGTATATGTTATTCTGACTTACAACTCCTGATGGGCACTAAGGCGCTTACTCTTTCCCATATGGTAATCCCCTTCACTCGGCACTGAGAGATAACCACAGTAGTGACCGCTTCCATTACACATAATATTTTAAGTTGATCTGTGGAATCAACGTAGATCATATGTTTTTGCTCTTTGAAGAGGTAATTTATCAACTGTGACCCTTGGGAATGTAGACCTCTGTAGAACTATCCCTTCAGCACAGAAATGTATTTATGTGACTATCCCTTCAGCACAGAAATGCATGTATAAGGCTGGATATAATTTGGAAGTTTCATGTGTCCTTTTACCAATGTCATAAATAAGCCAGAAAGGTTGCAACAGAGATTTCCAACATCAGGGGACTTTATGGCCCTAGTGTGGTAACTTCTAAAGAGGAGAGGGAATGGGAGAAAATTTAAGTCAGTTCATGGATTAGTTCATTAGAGTAGTGCACAGCTCCTAGGTAATGATCTTTCAGATTTCCTATACAAACGTTGTGGAAGTTTGTAAAACCTTCACAAAGGTTGCACATTTTTAGAAAACGTGCAAGAAAATGAATCCTTTGAAACTAGGGGGCATATTTACGTTAACTGGCGCATCCCTGCAAATCAGCAGGGATGCGCCAGGGAAAATGCGTCACGCAAGTTTACCCTTGCGCCACCTCCGATGCGCCGCATTTACAATGCGGCGCATCGTGGCGCAAGGATAAGCAGATGCGTGACGCATCTGCTGGCGAAAGGTTGGCGCAGTGCTGAAGTTGTGTCGCAAGCGCGACGCAACTCCAGCACTGTGCCAACCTTCCCTATCCCTAACATGGTGCGTCAATGCTTACGCCTGCTTCAAGCAGGCGTAAGGATTTGACGCACCAGCGTCGGAAAAGTGACTGAGTGAAATCTTGTAGATTTCACTCAGCCACTTTTCCGAGGCGTTCCTGCGCCGGAACGCCCCCCCCTGCGCCAGAACGCCCACATGAAACCTGACGCAGTTTCATGTGGCGCAGGGGTTTACTACGTGACGCGTCTCCCTAGATGCGTCACGTTGTAAATATTGCGCAACGCGGTGCATGGTTTGCGTCGCCGCTGCGTCACATGCGTGACGCAACGGCGGCGCAAAAGTGGCGCAAGGGGCTTGTAAATATGCTCCTAGGGTTCTGCGTGGAAAACTTTCTCACAAAAAATGTTGCTGGAAGTTTCCTGAGTAAAAAAAATATGGAGGACGTTTTATCCACAAGGGAAGTTTAGACCAACTGGCGAACTTTACAGCTCTGAGAACCTGTGAATTTTGTCAGTTTAAAAATTATGCGACCCACACCAAAAGTTACAGCATCTCTTTTCCACAGAAACTACGACGGTAGCACTATCTACATTAAGGTGTTTGATTTCCTGAGTACCAGTGATAGCCCTTGGAAAGGACAGACTTTGTGACAATGAGGTTGGCACAGGGAGTTTCCAGGGGGCGAAAACTTCCTAAGAAAGTTTACTCCCAGATAAAAACCCAAGATTGGACTCACAATGCCAAGAGTGACATAGAGGGAGACAAAGACAAATCTAGGAGCACCTTTTTGCAGGCAGGCATGTCCAAGGACTATTGTTGGCATTGTAAGTAGGCAGAAGCATAGAGAGGAGCTTGTCTCAACTGCAAGAGATAACCCACATGGGGTTAAATGCTAATGACCCTGGGAGGCAGGAGGAATTGTGTATGCTCTAGTTTCAATGGGGACGTTATGGCTATATCTGAAGCAATACCCAATGCAACCACCAACAATAGAAGGCACCTCCAGTGTGTTACTGTGGATGGAACGAGGTCACTGCCTTTTTGAACTACTGGAATCAGGATTCTGGAAGCCAAGAGGTGGCCAGGAGATGGTTTAGCCTAGCAGTTGAGAAGGCAAGTGAAGATACCAATGATGTGCCTGGCACTGAAGGGTAGGAACAAGAAGGGGAAGTGGCTCTCACTGAGGGACTCTATGACATTTCTAGACAGAAGGAGATCACAGGAAAGGAAACTTCTTTCAGGGAAGCAGGAGTGTGTCAGAGGTAAAAGGCTGCATTGACAAGCCAAGGACGAAAAAAGGGGTGAAATCCCTGGGCTCGTCAAATGTCAATGAGTCATGACTTTCTGAGTCACAAGTCTAAGAACGCCATCAGTGAGGCTACCTGGAGGGCGTTAATACCTAAGTTTCAGCAGAAGTTTACATTCAGGCTGGCATAGGATATTTCCCTGTTCTGATAGTTGGGTCACAACGGGAGGAAGAAGATGATGGCTACTTACCTTTTCTGTAGTCAGAAGTGAACTAAATTGAATGAATGGCTTCAGACTGTGTCAATCTAGAAGCAAGTTTTGAGGTTTGTTTCAAAACAAATACTTCCCCTTATACTACTGACAGAGGTGTGCTTTAATTTTGGGAGGTTAAAGATGGACTTTTTGGCTCCATAATCCTCTTATTAAGTCAGGGAATGGATGCATCTTGGAGGTTGTGAAGCAGTGCGTCTCCCAGGTAATACCCGGTAACTGTGTGGCATGACTTTATATAGCTCTATTTCACCCAGGGATATTGGAGTGCTTCACAATGAACAGCAAATCCTCTAAGTACACTTATATTGGAAAAGAAAAAGGAAGAATGGAAAGATTGAAAAAGCCAGGAACGACAGCAGGAGCAAGAGCACATAGGACATAGTCTGTAGAGCCACGCAGAGGTAATGTCACACAAAGATGCAGGAACAGTTATGGAGAGGTGGGCAGGATTGCAAGAAAGGATGGGTTTTTATAAGTGATATTAAGGGGAAGAGGTCTGGGATAGACAAACATCAGGCGGGATTGCATGTAGCTGAAAAGGTTTGGTAAGAGGTTTTATATTTTCTGCAGAAGGGAGAGGTGAGGCGTTTTACATTGTTTTTATTTGTGGGCACGCAAATAGTGTTTCAACCAGAAGAACTGTACATAGCAACTTGCCAATAAAAACTGTTTATGTCTATTACACTTAAGAGGAATTTGTGGCCTGTTAGATGAGACTGGTCGATTAAAACACATACATTTGGGAGCCCTTACGATATTCATTTTGTTGAAAGTGGTATATTTATATATGACTAATTTTCATTTGAGTTAGAGAATACCAATATAATTAGGGTTTCACAGAACCGTAGGGGGATATGAGGTACCAACAGGCCAAAATTCAATTGCCAAGTGCCACATAGGCACCTGGGCACCTAGCCTGCCACCTGCCAGTGGCCTCTAGTTCCTATTTGTTCCAGTCTGATCCAATTTCCACCATTTGACCAAGTGACATCGCTACTTGCTGGGTTTTCCTGCCTAGGTTTTCTCGTCCGAGTTTTCCTGCTCACCATTCTTCCTGCCAACAGAAGCCCCATCCACCCCAGTACCTACCTAATGCAGATCGCAGAGCAACCGCATATTGGAGGCACCTCTAGTGCACCAAAGGCAATCCCATCTGTGCCCATTCGCATCTGGGCCACGCCTAGCGCCACCACCCCTTGCCCTCCCGCCCCGCAGATACACCAGTGATGAACTCTACATTCTCGACCCCAGATGCCACAACAAATGATGCCACCGCACCGACCCACGTTCCACAGTAGGTCCTTTCACCTGCACCTACTGCCACTTCACCTGCCACAGCACACACACCAGCCCACAACGAACCCCAGCCCGAACACACCGCAGAGACCTCCTGAACAAAAACACCAACTCACATGTGCACGCTTGCCATGCAAACACACCACTGAGATTTGAGACCTCAACTTGACCCTCACACCCGACGTCCTCTTTCTCACTGAGACCTGGCTTAACCCAACTTCTGTGCCCGACATCACCACCGCAATGCTTGTACGATACAAAATCACCCACCGTGACCACATCAATAAGCCTGGCAGAGGGATCATTATCATACACAAAGAATCCATCAAATGCACCACCACAAATGACGACATGGAACACCTCAACTTCCAACTCCAAACAGACAGAAAAACCTCCATCATGGGAACCCTCACCTACCGTCCTCCAGGACCACGTCCATCTCCCCCTCGCCATAGACTCCGACAACTACATTTTTCCCGACCTCAATTTAAATCTCGATGACCACAATGAAATCAAGACTATTAACCTTCTAGTTATCATGAACAACACCAGACTCACCCAACTCATCCATGACCCCACGCACACTGCAGACCACATGCTAGACCCGATCTTCACCTCCAGTGACCGCATCAGGTACAGCCACACCACGGAACTCACCTGGACCGATCACTTTAACATCACCAGCTCACAAACCTCTGCCCCCAGTCTTCCCAATGCCCCGCACAGCAGCTGGAGCAAAGTCTCAAGGGACACAAGGATCAATGCCCTCAACACCACCCACCCCATCTCCTCCAACAACCTAGACCAGAACGTCAGAAACAATTGGATCACCAGCTGCGCCGACATCATCGGTCCCCATAGGCAACAACACCCACAGAAGGTCCTCTAAGCAGGCGAGCTGGTACACTGAAGACCTCAGAACCACTAAACAACACTGGAAACAACTGGAAAGGAGATGGTGCACCAGCAAGGACACGACCGACAAGACCGCCTTCAAGACAGCCCTCACCCTCTACCACAGACAGTTGAGAGAATCGCAGAAAAAGGCCTTACCCTCATGCATCGTATCAAGCTCTAATAATAGCAGAGAACTCTTCAACATCATCAAAGAATTCTCCAAACCTCATCTGCAACAAACTACATTACCCCTTCACCGTAACTCTGCGACAACCTTGCAAACTTCTTCCACGAAATGATTGCCCAACATCTACAGAAACTTCAAACCCCAGCCCAAGGCCACTGACTTCTTCAAGCAACACAATGACCCTTCTGCCACCACAGACTTCTGACAAATGGAATAGAGCCAGCTCGCCCCACAGGACACCACCTCCATCATGAACTCAGTCCACTAAAAGGCCCCACCCGACCCATGCCCTCACCACATCTTCAACCTAGGTAAAGCCAGAATCAGCCACATACTCACCACCTTGTTCAACACCTCAATTGCCACGGCCACCTTCCCTGAGAACTGGAAACACGCAAAAGTCAATGCCTTTCTAATGAAACCAACGGTAGACCACGGCTCCCATTTCTGGACAAAGTATTAGATATAGCCATCAACCAACAACTCTGCTTACATCTGGAACAGAACATCCTATTCGACTCCTCCCAATCCAGAATCCGCAGCAATCACAGCACCAAGACAGCCCTCATAGTGGCTACCGAAGACATCCGAGCCCAACTCGACCAAGGAGAGACTGCGGCTCTGATCCTCCTAGACATCTTGGCAGCCTTCGATATGGTCTCCCACCACATGCTCACTACAAGGCTGCACAACATAGGCATCCAAGGAGCCACTATCAGATGGATCACCTCTTTCCTCACCGGAAGAATGCAAAAAGCCTACCTTCTCCCCTTCACCTCTGAACCCAAGTAAATCATCTGTGGAGTACCCTAAGGATCCTCACTCAGACCCAGTCTCTTCAACACTTATATGACACCTCTGGCATGCAATGTCAAAACCCACGGAATCAACATATTATACTACACTGACGACATACAACCCATCCACTTCCTCCCCAAAGACACAACCAAGACCAACTACCACAACTGCATGACAGACGTCACCAACTGGATGAAGGATAACTGCCTGAAGCTCAACACAGACAATACAGCGGTACTGATCTTCGGAAACAAAAGCTCCCCATGGGACTCTTCCTGGTGGCCCTAAGAACTTAGACCTACTCCTACCCCCACTGACCATGCTAGGAACCTAGGCATCATTCTGGGCAACAAGCTAACCTTGATGACTCAGGTTAACTAAGTCTCCTCCTCCTGCTTATTCATCCTCCACATGCTTCCTAAGATCTTCAAATGGCTACCCCAAAGCTCAAGGTGCACCATCATAAAGGCCCTCATCTCCAGCCGACTGGACTATGGCAATGCTCTCTATCCAGGGATCGAAGCTCACCTTCTCTGACGACTACAGACAACATTATGCCACAGCCAGACTCGTCCTGGATCTCCCTAGATGAACCCACATTACACCCTACCTCAGGGATCTCTACTGGATCCCTGTACAGAAAAGATGCCAATTCAAGCTCCTGACCCACGCATACAAGGCCCTGCAACACTGCAAACTCGCCTACTTGAATCACCGCCTGGAATTCCATCAGCCCACAGCCGAATTCCATCAGCCTTTCTCTAACCATCACCCCCTGCATCCAACGTAGCATATGCGGAAGATGTTCCTTCTCCTACCTGGGAGCAAAGACATGGGGCGAGCTGCCCTTTTATCTCCAAACCTCCCCATCTCTTCCAGAGTTCAGAAAGTCCTTGAATACCTTGCCATTGAGCTAATCAACTGGACCCTGCAAGTGCCTGGATACCCTCATGGGTGACGAGAAGTGCTCTATTAATCCACTGATTGATTGATGTAACACATATTGCTTTATTCAACCATAGTGATTCATATTGCAACTATATTGATTTATTTATGAAACATATTTATGTCTTTGTACATACTGAAGCAAGTCATACATGATATATTGGCGTAACTTCACTGTGCTTGCTTGCATACAGGAATAGTGGTTTGTGACTTTAATCTATTGGTTAATATGTAGGGTAATTATTGGTACACATATCAAGCAAGTTGCTTTGTGTTAGAAAGCATATTGTTTAAGGAGTGTGGTTTTAAACACCGTTTTGGTTGCTGTGCTCGTTTAGTGTATTGGTACTTGTAAACTAAATACTGGTGTGTATGTGTATTACAAAGGTGTGTGTGTAATGTTTTGATTTGTAGTGATACTGTCCTTGTTTACCATTACGATTTACTGGACTATGCGCCTAACATTATGGCTTGCATGCACACACTACTGTTCTGCATAAATATCACTCTGCTAAGCTATTAGTTTAGGTACATAATATTTTAGCTCTTTTCTCATAATGTACTGACTCTATGCAAAGCATACTAGTTTGCATGTATATCACACTGAACTGCATGAGTAGTACACAGATACACCTGTTTAATGTTCCGTTTCATATATATGACACATTAGTTCACTCTTGTGGCATACTGGTTTGTACACATAATACATTGGTTTAGATGTGCAATCCATTGTTTTAAGCATTATGTGCTGATTTGTATGCACGTACTGGTTACATGCATAACTTTCTGGTTTGCACGTGTATCATACTGATCTGCATGCATAATGTTCTGGTAGACATTCAAAATAGCATGCACTCCATGAATAGCGAATAGGTTGCAAGTACAATATAATTGACAGCCCTACACACGAAAAGGGCTCAATCCTTGATCTAGTAATTTCCAAAGCAGATTCTACCCAGCTGGAATCGATTCTCCCTTGCGATTGGTCCGACCATTACATAATCACTTTCCATATCAGGGAAGAAGTTAAACTTCTCTCTGTACAACCATCGAGAACAAAAATCTGGAAGAGGAACCTAGAAAACATCAATCCTGCCGATCTCGCATCCGCTAGTCACATCCTCACACCCCCACCCGATGGATCAAAGGATGTACAGGATATAACCACTCACTACTTCAACTCTATGAACAGGGTACTCGACACCCTAGCTCCCCTGCAACTAAAAAGAGTCACCACCAAAATCTCAAACCCCTGGTATGATGGTAGACTAAATGAGGACATAAGATCACTGAGAACAATTGAAAGACAATGGAGAGCCGCCCCATCCGCTACCCACCTCAAAATACTAAGAAGCACCAGAAATGCCTATTACAGAAGGATTAGACGCGCAAAAGTTGATTTCATATGCAAACAGTTAGACCAAGCTAAAAATCGCCCCAAAAAACTGTTCGAAATAATCAAAGCTCAATCTAAGGGTGTCACCCACTCCCCCCAAGCCAATCCGGATACGCTTCCCAATTGCGAAGATCTTGCCTCCTTTTTCACAACAAAAACTGAAAACTTAACGACAGACCTACTTAACGATCTATTATCCCTGACCGACCCACACTCAATCCCCGCACCGACCACACCAGAGACCCCGCTTAACTGCTCTGCAAAGCTCGACCTCAAGAACGCCTCCTGAACCGCCTTCAACTTCTACAGCGAAGAAACTATCCTAAACACACTCACTACTTTGAATCCCTCCAACCATTTCACAGACCCTTTCCCAGCATCCCACCTAAAGACCTTCATTCCACTGCTTGTGCCCCTATGGACTAAGATTATTAATACCTCTCTTCTGCAAGGAACCATCCCTGACATCCTCAAAACTGGTCAGGTTTCCCCATCCTAAAGAAAGTAACAGCAGAACCCTCATAATTGAATAACTATCGCCCAATATCTAACATCTCAACCCTGGCCAAACTGCTTGAAAAATGTGTCCACATGCAGCTTAGTAACCACATAGACCATTTCAACCTACTCGACCAATTCCAATCAGGCTTTCGTTCAGGGCACAGTACCGAATCAGCCATGACTCACATAATGGATGACGCATTACAAATACTGGATCAAAACAAAGCCTGCTTGCTAATCTTACTGGACTTATCCTCAGCCTTCGATACAATCAAACACGACAACCTAATGGACCTCTTGAAGCAAAGAATGGGACTATCTGGAACGGTGTTAAACTGGTTCACCTCCTTCCTTCAAAACAGAACACAAAGATTCAAGATTAACCAATCCTTATCTAACCCCACCCCAGTCACTTTGGGAGTACCCCAGGGATCCTCCCTCTCCCCAACACTCTTCAATTTGTTTATGGAACCACTCACTGAGCTTCTCACCTCCGCAAACATCCATTATCACATGTACGCCGACGACACACAGCTCTACATTAAGGTCCACTCTCTTGAAGACATCAAGTCCCTTAACTCAACGCTCCAAAAGACACAGACCTGGCTGGCTAGGAACCATTTAAAACTAAACACACTAAAGACAGAATTCCTCCTAATCGCTCCCCCCAACCAAACATCCATCATCCAAGAGTGGATGAAGCACCTAACTGCACTCGACGGTCAACCTCTAATCATCGATTCCGCTAAATCCCTAGGAGTAACCCTGGATAATAAACTAAATATGCAGAAGCACATCAGCGCTGCAACTAAAGGAGCACATTTTCAGATAAACACCCTGAGAAAATTGAAACCCTTCATACCCGCAAATGACTTTAAACAGGCAGTCCAAACTCTAGTAATTCCCAGAGTTGACTATGGGAGTGTCGCTCTTTGTGGCCTACCTAAATCAACGACCGCTCCGCTAAGAGCCGCAATCAATACAGCCGCTAGACTCGTCACTGGCAACAAAAGAAACTGCCACATTTCCCCTGACCTGCAGGCCCTCAACTGGTTACCTTTTGAGGCCAGAATCCATTTAAAAATCGCTTGTATGACACATAAGGCATTGCATCACAAAACCCCGAGGTACCTAGCGGTGAAACTAGTACTATCAGGTGGTAACAGATCTACCAGGAGCTCTGATAATCTTCTACTTAAACCACAACGTTTCTCCAAAAAGAAAACATATAATCGTACCTTCTCAGGCATGGCTCCCAGGATTTGGAACTCCTTACCCCCAGAAACAAGACGTAATCCGTCCACTGCTTTTTTCAAAAAGGAAGTGAAATCGATATTCATGTCTAAATTCCCTTGAACATTTTCTTATACACTCCTGTAGATATATGCTAACCGCTAATAGTTAACAATACTTTATTCGCATAATTCTGTGTTTTCTATATGTATATGTCATCCACCTATATCTGTATTCGCATAATTCTGTGTTTTCTATATGTATATGCCATCCACCTATATCTGCCTTGTAAAGCGCTCTGATAACCGCAAGGGTCTTGTTCGCGCTATACAAAACTGTCAAAATAGAATAGAAACAATTTTGTGTATCTTTGGGGTCACCTACTGGCAGTGGCGGCTTGCCTTTATGTACGTGAGGGCTTTGCCTTCCTTGTTTCTAGTAGTAAACAAATCCCCATTATTCATATTGGTATAATATAAAAGCTGACTCTCAGGTCAAGCTGCAGCTTGCCTTAGGCAGTAAATCTGTCTGATGGCTGGTGCTAGAGCATAGTAGTGTATGTGACAGCTGTGATACCACTTTTTCAGAACTGGTGAAGTCTCAACCATGTCCTCAGGGGTCTGGCATGCCTTACTGGCACTCTGTTTGTGATGCACTGCAGCGTCACCCTTGCAGATGGACTGGTGTGCTTTACTTTTAAGTACAGCTGTGCTCCAGCAATCCATTAAACATTCTGTAACTTTATCCTTTCCCATCTCATCAGGAGTCTCACTGGCCACACTCCCATCCTGTGACGAGTTGGGAGAGGATGAGGTGAAAAAGCAAGAAGCTGAAAGCTGGCACCTGCACATGACTGCTCAAGTTCCAGCTTTCAGTTTCCTGCTTAAGTGTTCAATGTTAGTAGGAGCTGGGATCCTGCCCCACATCTCCACCCAGCACCAGAAGCTATGTAAAATAAAACAATTGTCAAATGTCATGTGTGTACATGTAGATGAGAGATGGAGATTTAGGGCTTCATTTGCAATATTTTGACCCACAGCAGCACAGCAAGCCTTCCTGCTGGGTCGGAATGCGCCCTAACTAAAAGATACGGTGCATTCCTCTCATTCTCCCCTGCACCGGTGCACAAACAGCAGTTGTGCGCCAGCGCAGACACCCTTGCGTCCTTTTGCAAGGGTGCTTGCGCTGAGGGGATGATTGGTATTGTGCAGGAAGGTATACCTTCCTGCACAAAAGCAATCATTAAAGGCATTTTCCTCTTTCTATGCATGCTGCAGAATTCAGCACACATAGAAAGAGGAAACAACTAGGGTGCACATGCATCAAAATAGGCAATTGCGATTTTTAAGGAATCGCAATTATGGAATCGCAATTGCCTATGCATGTAGGAATCGCAAAAAAATGTGCGATTCCTACACATTCCTTAATTGCGACTCGCAAATTGCAAGTCGCAATTAAGGAATGGCTTCCCATTCATTCCTATGGGCCTAGAGGCCCATAGGAATGAATGGGAATTGCATGCGCAATTTGCAGTACCCAATTGGTACTCGCAAATTGCGCATGCTATTCAAGGGTGCAAGGGTGCCAAAAGGACACCCTGTTGCACCCCTGAAATTTCCATTTTACCACATGTTGCGCACACACATGCCCCAAGGGCATGTGTGTGTGTAACATGGGACTTTGAAAAATGCACTTTAGTGCATTTTTCAAAGAAATCGCAAATTACCATCAACTTGAGATTGAGGGTAATTTGCGAATCCTATTTGAGAAATCGCAATTTTTTTTTGCTTAATGCATTGCATTTAAGGAATCGCAATTTGCGATTCCTTAAATGCAATCGCAATTTAAGTAATCCCAAATGCCGCGATTCCTTCAATTGCGATTTTTGCATTTGGGATGATGCATCCCAAATGCAAAAATACCGGTCGCAAAGGAGCAGATTCTGTGAATCTGCCCATTTGCGACCGGTTTTTTCGTTGATGCATGTGGCCCTAGGAGAATTAAAGTATTTCTCCTCGGTAGGATTCTGACGCATTCCCAGGTTTACATAATGTTGTAAATCTGGGAACCCGTCAAGTTCCATTGATGTCGCGTGGAAACACCCACAGCAACACCCATCGAAAGCCCCTTTCACGCAGAGTTATGTGTTAAAGGGAAACATATTTACAAGGCCATGAAAAGTCATGCAAGGTGACATTACATGTCCTTTTAAATATGGGAAAGCCCATTGCGCTGTTGGTGCCTCAATAAAAGTGACGCACCTGCGGCACAGTGGGCTTGTAAATAAGCCCTCTGTGTGTGTGTGTGTCTGTGTTTGTGTAAGAGCAGAAGCATATGTGACAGCGAATGACAGTGAGTGTAACTGTGAGTGCGAATTTGTGAGTCAAGGTGAGGGAGAATAAGTGCGAGTTAGTTTGTGAGAGTAAGAGTAAAGTTCAAGTGACAGTGAGTGAGAGTAGCAGAGAGAGTATATGAGTGAACGATGTAAGTGTGAGGGAGCATTGGGAGTGAGTTAGAGGAGTGTGAGTGAGTGTGAATTAATGTGAATGAGTGTGAGTCAGAAGGAGTGTGAATGAGTGAATGTGGACATGAGTGAGTTTGAGTTCTTTTGTGAGTGTGTTAAACCTGCATATTGACATACTGTAGGCAATTCTTGGCATAAAAGGCATCTGTGGCCAAATGCTGGCACTGGCATATTTGAGGTAATTTTTGTCATAAGAGGCACAGTTGGCAAAATGCTGGTACTGGTACTCAGAGGTAATTCTGGGACATGGCAAAATGTTGATGCTAGCATACTGGACATATTTATGGCAAACGTGGCAGCCATGCTTATGCTGGTATTTTGGAGTGAATTCTTGGCATCCGATGTAACCATGGTAAAATACTGGAGCGTGTATATTAATGGTTATGGTTAAAATAAGGTGCACCCATGGCAAAATGCTGGCGCTGGCACTATCTGTTGAAATCATCACAATTATGTATTTTGAAAGTAATGTAAATTATAAACTGTTTGGTTTACCCATATAATGTCTGCTTTAGCAAATTTCAAAACAGGTCCCATGTAAACATTATTTAGAAAAGCAGGCTGCATGTTTCCATGGATTACAGCTGTAAGGTATGATGGCGGATTGGGATTGCTTAAAAATCAGCTTCAGAGAGTTGACACATTGAAATGTTTTACAGAAAATATATTGCATGGCTTACAACTGTAGCTTCCCAGGTTTGCCACCTCGAGTTATAGAGTGCGTTGATACCTCAAGGTTCCTGTCACTATAGATATTGCCCGATATGGAATTTAATGCAGTTCAAATAACTAGGTTTCTGTTTCTTGTGAAAAAGACTAAGGCCCAGATTAACAAACATTTTGCTCTGGGTTTGCATCAGAAAAGTGGCACAAATCTGCATAAGATGTTTTTAATTTACTTTTTCACTGGAAAGTTGCCTGAAAGTAATGCATCAAGTGGCATTCCATGTGTGGTACATGGGCGTTCCCATGAACCACCTATGGTTTTTTACACTAAACCCTACTAACAATAGTAAACAGTGTTTTGCACCTAAAAATAATGCCACTTGAAAGCAGGTGCTAAAAAGGAGAAAAGCTTTTGTTTCTCCTAACCTTTCCCACTTTGCATGTGTGCTCCACAATACAGCACAAGCTCGAAGTGGGAAAAGTTTTAAAGTTTCCCGCGGCATAGCATTTTTTACTGGAAGGTTATTCTTCCAGTATAAAATCTATGCTAGACTCACACAGACATGTATACACTATGGCGCAGAGGTGTGCGTGACACTTGGCAGCCTAATTATGCGGCAGCGCTAGGGTGAGAGCAGGATAGTGCCCTATCCTTGTATCTTTGTGGTGGGGGACTGTCACTGGAGTGAGTACTGGGAATTAAGTGCCAGTGCCAAGCACCGGAAACCACCAACTCAAATTAAGCACCGGGCGGTGCAAAGAGGTAATTTCAGCAGAAGAAGAGCCACAGAGTTTTATATGATTTGAAGGTGATAAAGTAAGTATGGAGGAGGTCCGAGACAGAGTGAATTGGCATAATCATGTCTGGAGATCATCAGTGTTTAAATCACCTTTTTGCATGATGTTATGGGAAGTAATGGGAGAACCTTTCCAAGCATGTTAAGGAAGTGAAAATAGCAGCCACTACATGATTAATTTCCTTGTCAAAGGTTTTTTTTATCATCAATATACCAAAGATTTTTGTGGTAGTTGCATGTGCACAGCAAAGCCACAAAGTGAAAGGTCACTAAGCCCACAACCAGAGGTTTCCTGACAGAGGATGAGGACCTCTGTTTTGCCTTTATTAAGCTTCAGACAGTCTGTGCACATCCTCATAGAGACTTCTTCCATACAGACATAAAGGTTGGTATGCGTTTCAAAGACATTGGTAGAGATAGACATCAGGATTTGTGTGCCATCAACAAAGGAAACAATATCACCACAATAGTTGTGGTTAAAAGAGACAAGGGGAGAAACATTGATATTGAAGAGGGTGGGGCCAAGTGAAGATTTTTAGGGGACAGCTATGGTGCAATGAGAAAGAAAAGAGTGGAGCCACTTCAGGAAATTTGTGGATATCTATTTCAGGAAGATGAGAAATTAGAATGGAATGTGAGACTGTGTCCACAGCTGAGGACAATTCGATCTGACCCACCCTGTGATCAATAATTTTGATGTTACATGGGTCCATCAGTAAGGCTGACCCTGCAATGTGCACGGGTTGAAAGCTGGATTGAGGTGGATATAGGATAGGGTTACTTTAGAAAAAGCTAGATAGTTGGATGATGCCAGGGGGCATATTAGCACGGGCACTATCGCCGCTTTAGCGGCACTTTTTGCCGCTAAAGCGGCGATATTTATATCGCCCTATCAGCAAACTGTCTCTAACAGCAGTTAGCGACAGTTTGCGGGCATTAGCGCCCGTTTTTTTACCGCTTTGCATGTCAGCGATATTTATCGCTAATGACATGCAAAGTGGGCGTTCCCGACGAACAAACCTGGGAAACTCTCGCTAACAGGCCTATCGCCTATTAGCAAGGTGGCCATGGCCCCAGTTAGCGACGTGAAAAGTCGCGCTAACCGGGGTCATCGCCATTTATTTAACACCTGCAATTAGCAGGTGTTAGCCATACCTAACATGGGGGGTGGATTATGCTGATACGACCACAGGGTCGTATCAGCAAGGTGTTCTCCCTTCTCCATGCAACATCGCTGGTTTTTCAGCGATGTTGGCCCATTACCCCCGCTATCGCTGGAATATTCATCGCCATAGCGCTAATCGTTGCTAATACAGCGTTAGCGTGGCGATATATTCCAGCGATAGCCGGCGATAAAAAAGATCACGCTAACCAGGGTTAGCGATGATTATCGCCTCTTCTTGCTAATATGCCCCCAGCTTTTACAGGATTTTGGTGGGAAAGGTGGATACAAGTCTGAAGTTAGACAAAACTGAGGGATCTGCTGTGGGTTTCGTTTTAACAAAGAAACAACCTTAACTTCCTTCCAAGAACTGGAGAGCATAGATTGAGCTAACGAGATTACAAATTGTAGTCAGAGCAGACGTGATCTGGTCTTTAGTCACTGGCAAGATGCTCAGAGGACATGCATCTGTGAGCAAGCACGAGGTGATAGAGGAAAAATGATCTCAACCTGTTCAAGATTCGGAGATGTGACTTTATTAAGCAAAGCACCATTGTTAGCAGGGTGAACAAAGAAAAGGTGATCAAATGGTGAGCAAACATTTGGGTTTAGGGAATGTCAGACCTGTTTGTTGAGTGAAAAACACACAGCTTTCACAGATACTGCTAACTGCTTACAAGGGTATACTTCAAAATACATCTTAAACAAAGGATTGTTGATATTTGCTTTTAATAAACAGTTCATGTGTTTATAGCCCCTTTTCTGGCAATAACACCATTGTGGGACAGCCATCAATTGAAAACCTAAGAGTAGAAACATGTAATCTTTTTTTGAGTTCCCAAAAGGATTTTGCTGAATGCATTTTTGTGTCTTATATACCTTTCATAGCCTAAATATATTTATTTGCACATGTTAACGGTCTGTTGTTGGTATTACCAAACTGAATAACACCTCTGTCCGTAGTCCAACCACTTGATTTATTAAAAAACACTTACCCTTACTTTTAAGCTTTCAAATTCCGTAAATAGCATTTAATTCTCATAGTCTGATACTGACTTGAACCTTTATTTTTCATACATATGCAGCTACTATATGGGGGATATTCTCAAGAACGTGCGATAAACATCGCCAAACTAGGTTAACGCAAGTTTTCATATCGCCGTCTATCGCGGGAAAATAACTCTGTGTTAACGTCGTATTCTCAACACGGCGGTAACATGCGATAGTCTCCCGATAATGCGTCAAATGTCCGCGATAACATTACCGGGACGGCGATGAAAATCCAAACCCGAACGCAAAAAAAGTTGCGATCAGCCCAACCGCGATAAGACAATCAGCGAAAAGCAGCGCCAGGCCTGCAAATCACACACGTCAGGCGGGAAAAATCACTACAAAAGCAGAAAAAAAAAACACAAATAAAAACTACAGCGAAGCACAATGGAGGCAGCCGGAGCAGGTACAGAGGACGGCCATAACCCCACAAGCCCCCCAGAGGAGCAGCCTGGGACCTCGGAGACAGGGAAGGGCAAGGACAAGAAGAAGAGGAAGACGCAGTTCAGTCCGCAGGAAAACAGGATCCTGATCACAGAGGTGATAGAACACCATCAACAACTGTTCGTCTCCTCCACTGTGTCATTGGCAACAAAAATGCAACCTGGCAGTCCATCCTGGACAAGGTGCATGCAGTCGGAGTGCTGAGGAGGACAATGGAAGAGCTCAAGAGGCGCTGGAATGATGTGAAGCGCAAGACCAAGCAGAAACTCGGCAACAACCAGAAGGCAGCAATGCAGACTGGAGGTGGGAGTCCAGTGCCACAGGAGGAGCTGGATGAGATGGAGGAAATGGTGTCCACAGTCATCAGTGTGGAGCCGGTGGCAGGAGTTGGGGGACCGGACACTGCTCAACATGACCTGACACAACAGAAACAGGGTGAGTAATGACCAGGGACTGGGGGGACGGGGGGAGATGGGCACAATGTCACACATGCACAATTAAGTATAGCACAGTGCACACCCACAATGACTCTGGATCATGTCCCTGATCCCCTTGGCACACTGCAGCACACCTAGAAACAGCAAGTAGGCCCCCGTCGACTATGTGCCCAGAGGGGACCCTTCCCACACATCACCAATCTCACAACCAACCTATGCACATGTGCCAAACCCAGCAAAGCGGCGTGTCTGTGAGCCACACTGACAATGCAAGTGACACTGCATGACGAATAGCATGGCTGCAGTCAATATATCATGACATGTTGCACTCCACGACAGTGAGGTGGCTGAGTGTGGACCACATCCGTAAAGGAGCAGGTCACACTCTGACACATCCACGTGCACAAACAACCCCTGACGTCAACAACACATCTGCGGACAAACCATGCCCCAGAGTCCCAACTCCCACCAAGAGCCCAATTTACCCAAGAATGCAACATCTCAGCACTGTATAAGCACAGAATTCAAAGGCACACCGCCTGAACGCGATAAGGGCCAGCCAAATCAGAGCTGCAGGGGCGACTCTCCCAAAATGCAGCACACACACATAACATTCAGAGCACATCAACATTGACAACAATGTGGTATAAACTGCAACACGTTCACAACAGAACAGAGGACACAACTGGTGCTGCTTGTGTGTAGAAACTGGTCAATCACATTTGACATAGCAGGGAAATTTGAGATGATAATGTACAAGTACAAACACACATCCGTGATGTTGTCGAAATGTCCACTGTCCCGCATCAAAAAGGCAGCTCCTCCCAAACAGTCACAATGTACATTGTCATGCAGTTTGTATGTAAACTTGTACAATGCGTCAACATACATGTGAACACAATGTTAAACTGCATCTCCCCTTCACATTGCAGAGGGAGAACCAACACCTCCTGCAGAGCAGACCCAACAGCTCTTCACTGATGACGAAGAGGACCTCCACACCTTCGACACCGACGCCCTCCAAGAGCTCATGGACAGCTACTGCACCTCACCTCCAGGAGCAGGGCAGCCCAGCTGCATCGAGGAGACCCCACCCCCTGCACAGACCACACAGCAGGAAGCACCCACCACCACGGCTGACTCCCAGGACCCCCACGAACAACACATGGCCTTCCAACGCTGTGTGTTAGAGGTCCAGGAGAAGATGGCTGATCAGGTGCGGGTGGGGTTTGACCTCATGGCAGCCAAACTTGATGCCATACATGGGTGTCTGAGTACCATCAGGGACCACTTACAGTCCCTAACAGACACCCACAGTCCACTCCATGCTCTCCAACGATCCATGGCTGACATTGCTGGAGTCATGTTACTGAGACAAGAACAACTGTCCAGTCAGAGTGGCTCCAGCGAAGTCAGCCGGGAGTTGGGACAGATGCGGGGGCTCATGGAGAACATGGAGCGGATGACGGCGGAAAGAATGGCTGCCACGGCTGCACACCAGCGAGATGTGGCTGGGACCTTCCATGCCCTGCAGCACATCATCATGGCATTGCTGCCTCAAGGCCTTGTGCAGATGAATGCTGCTGCTGCTTCTACATCCATATCTCCGCCCCCTGATGTGTCAGTGCCTCACAGTGCGGCAGGCAATCCACCACCACCCACGTGTGAGGCACATGTGATATCAGAGGACGAAGATGCGGGTGAATCACCCTTACTGGTAAAGAGGAGGCAGTAGCATTCATCTCCGCCATATGGCCTGTTTCTGCTTGGTTCTGCCCTTTGCATCATCACCTTCCACTGTCCCCTGATACACTCTATGACACTCACCTTGGACCTCGACATGGACTGCCATTTTCTGTTTGGTTACCAATGACACAGCGATCAGACTGCAGACTGCACTCGTCCTCTTCCGATGTACTTGTCATTCCCTGAAGGACTCTGGCTGGCCCTCCACGGGCCAATAATGTGAAGTGGGGTTTGCATGGCCCTGTACTGCTCCAGCTGCAACACTCCACTGGATGTGAATTGAACATTCAGAATCGCACAGATGTGTCATGCCTTTGATCATTCAAGTATGAGAGTATGGATGAATGTAGGGTCAGTGATTCCCCCTTACGTCCATGTTGCTCATGTCATGGGACTTGAGTCACAGGGTGCAACATTGCCGATTGCGGTCCGGGTGGCGTAGACACTACAACAGAGACACAAGCATCAGTTACTTCCTTGTCCAGCCCAGAACTGAAGCATGCCCAGAGCCCCGGGCTCATTGTTCCCACCCCTACGCTGGCCTGCCATACGCCAGGCCAGTCCACTCCGCTTACGCTCAGAGGGGGGGGACACAGCTACATGTCCCAGGTCTTCCCTGTAGTGATCTGCTGATCACTGGCCTAGTTGTCAGCATGCCACAGCCACTCCCTGAGGGCTGGTTCACACCTACACCACACCCATCCAGCACAGGCGTCACAGGACATGTGACCCTGCCAATAAAAGGGACCTAGCACGTCACATTCCCCACTGCCGGAGATGACATGATGGCGTCCGCACCACGCGACCCAACCATGAAGGGTCCATGGCTTGTGGCGCACTGAGTTGGTGGCACCCACTGCACTGCGGCCGGCATGGGCCTACCGCCACGGGACAATGACTTGCGGTGCACTGAGTTGGTGGCACCCACTGCACTGCGGCCGGCATGGGCCTACCGCCACGGGACAATGACTTGCGGTGCACTGAGTTGGTGGCACCCACTGCACTGTGGCCGGCACGGGCCTACCGCCACGTGACGATGACTTGCGATGCACAGGGTCAGTGGCACCCGCTGCGCTGCGGCTGGCAGGGGCCTACCACCACGTGACAATGACTTGCATTGCACAGGGTTAGTGGCACCTGAAGAGCTGAGCGGGTGTGCAGCCTGCGATGATGCGTTGGCCTCGATGCGGCGTCCAGCGAATCAAGACTCAAATTGAATAGTGTGCCCTGCTGGACCACAGTGTACGCGCAGGCAGCAGTCAGCACACACATGACTCCACGGTGCGGTGCCGCAGGGTGCGCTGGGGGCCTGTGGCGTGGAAACCAGTGACCGGCTGAGGAGGTTGCACCGGCACGTGGAGGGCCCTCTTGGAGACACGCCGTTGGCGGCAGGTGAGCATTGAGGCCTGGGTGCAGCAAGTCATCGCTGGGCGGCGGACCGGTCTGGGGACCAGGGCTGGGGTGCAGCAGATGGACAGGATCGTGCAGGCACCACCGATCACGGCAGCGGACTCGTGGCTGGGTGGGGGGCACCGCCCTTGCTGACACGACCCTGCATGCGATGATCGTGATGTGCGCTGGTTGGTTTGGGACGTAGCCACCTCGTCTCCAGTGTGAATGTGCCCATTGAAGGTGGTCGGCCACGTGTGTGTAGGCCTATGGACACGTTGTGGCGGAGACTGAGACACATGCAGTAGTCACTTTGGTGGTGGATTTGTGACGTGTGCATTCCCACAGTTGTGAGTTGGGGGATTGTGGAGTTGAGGTGTGTGGTGTGTTCAGTTGGTTATTGCCGATGGGCAGTGCATTTCCATGGGGGCCATCCTCAAAGCGCTGGTTGGTGGCGGACTTGCGGACATGTGGGAATCATGCACACTGCCTGGGGAGTTTGCGACGACTTTAGTGGACAGGCCACGGTGGTCCACTTTTGTATGCACAGTGATGGCATGCGTGTGGTTGCTGTTGCAGTGATTGTGTGCACTGTCGGCAGGGGGCACAAGTCATACACGTGTGTTGTGAATTGCCCCCAACACGTGCGTGACGCCAGCTATGGCGTAGTTCCCTTGCGTGGTCTCAAGATGTTCCTGCGCAGTGTGGGGGGAGTGAGGGGCAGGGGTATCGAGCTGACACACACCGTGATGCTTTCAGGTATGATGAGTCCTGCATGATGTGACCGTAACAGCAGTTCGTGACCTTCCTCTTCATTCCTACGATGATTACGGCCACACGTACTTCTGTTACGGTCTTCTCATGCATGGTTTATCATGCCTGTGAGCATTCCGGTTTGTCCAAGTGCAGTTCACTGTACCAGATTAGGCATGTGACTATACGGAAGTTTAACCATTGTCACCATTTCTCCCACAGGTTTCTGAAGACACGTTGCCCTGTTGAAGTTCCCCGTTGGGAATGGAACGCGTTGGCTGAGCTTTTCGTTTTGTTTATTTGTGTATTTGTAATAAAGTTCTGTTTTTACACTACTGTTGACTACTGGACTTCATGACCTGGCGCACCCACATTTCGGTTACTACGATCTTGGGCATGGGGCACGGAGGCATCTAGCACGGCTGGCGTTGGGGTTGGTTGCGCAGGTGCAGTACGAATTGGAACTATCGTGTGGTGCGGATACAGGGGCCCGCCGTTGCTTTTGTGGACATGCATCCATGACATATGTGAAGGAGTTTGATGGGGCTGGCTGTGAGACTCCTCCGACTCCTCCGACTCCGGCAGTTGTTGGTTGGAAGGTACCAGGGGCCAACAGGTGCAGCACAGCCAGCAGCTTTGTCTGCGGGGGGATGTGGGTTGTCCGCTGTGTTGGTACCGTCAGCCTGTGGGCAATGTGGGTCAGGATGCGGTGGATGGTTGTCCTTTTGAGCCTGTGTTGGCCAATGGCTTCCTCTGGCGTTGAGTCTCTGGGGCTGGTGCGTTTTAGGGTCGTCTGCTGTCCTACACTGCCTAGGTGGTAATCCGGGGGGTGGGGCTGGAAGTGGTGGCGGTGGGTGTTGTGGCCCTCTTGGTTCTCCGAGCTGCATGATCATTGGCTCCATGGCATCTGTTGGTCTTCAGATGTGGCTCTGGGCTGGGCTCCCTTTCATACTGCAGGTAGTCGTCCTGCTTAACACCAGCAAAAGGCAGGTGTTAAATCCCCGCTGCTAACGCGCCTTATCGCCTGTTCTTGGTTTGCATCGCAGATCTGGCTGGTCGTTGAGAATATCGCGAAGTGGTGTTTTTGTGTGTTTTTGCACGGGAACGCCTACTCTGCATATCATTAGCGTTAGTTGTCGCACTCATCCGGGGCGATGTTTTTTGCGGCAGCTATCACTGGTAAACTGGCGATATCGGCAGTTTGCACCAGCTTGAGAATAGGGCAATAAATCTATCGCCACTTTTGCGGCGCTAAAGTGCCGATAAATTGGCGATAAGTCCTTGAGAGTATGCCCCTATGTTTTTTACTTTAGTGGTAGTGTGGAGGACATGACCATTATTTACTCCACATAACCTTCACAGTGCAGAATGTTGAGGTAAAATCATCGCACCTAGGTCAGGGAAATCCTCTGGTTGCACTATAGAGTATCCCATTAAAGGCCCCCACCCTGCACTGCTGGAAAGGGCTTCCACTGTATCCCTAAATATATTTTGAATAAATTATAAGTGTGCACGGTGCACTGATGTCATCACAACTGAAAGTAAATGAAGCCTTTCAGCTCTGCTTTTATTCTGTGCGATGCTTGGCCAATGTAGCATCGCACAAATAGCATAGTCCCCCGAGTACCATGTCACCTCCGAGCTTTAATTACCATGGAAGAGGCACCTTTGGAAAGGGGAGAGACACTTATACTGGGATTGGCCCTCTCTGTATGGTCACCCCCAAACATTTGGTTTCCTCCCTCCTGTTTTGATGAATTCGTTTTTGTTGGGACTTAGGACTTTGTGCACTTAACCACTGCTAAGCAGTGCTAAAGTGCTTGTGCTCACTCCCTAAAATATGGTAAAATTGGCTAACACCCAAATGCCATGTTTAATTTACTTATAAGTTCCTAGTAAAGTGGTACTACATGTACCCAGGACCTGTAATTTAAATGCTGTTAGTGGGCCTGGAGCACCTATTGTGCCACCCACTTAGGTAGCCTGTTTAAACATGTCTCAGGCCTGTAATTGCAGCATGTATGCAGTTTTAAACTGCCAATTCGACTTCACAAAATAAGCCCTTTGCCAACGTAAAACTCCCTTTCAATACATATAAGTAACCCTTAGCGTACGATCTAAAAAGCCCCTAGGGCAGGGTGCATTGTATTGAAAAAGTTAGATGTGTACTTTTAAGTTTTAGATGTCCTGGAAGTGAAAAACTCCTACTTTTTTTCACTACTGTATGGGCTATCCGTCCCATAGGATAACATTGGGTTACCTTATTACATTTAATAAGTGATATTTTTTGTTTGGGAGCATTCAGAAATGCCATGTTTGATGTCTAAAGATTTGTAATTCAAAATCCTCTATAAAGGTAAATTTGAGTTTTAAGTAGCAATTATAAAAATGCCATTTTTAGAAAGTTGCCTTTTTCTTGACCTAACAATTTTGGGGCAGATTTACAATAAACTAACGCAGCACGGCGCAGCAAGTCATTTTGCTGCGCCATGCTGCGTTAGTTTGGAAAGCACAGGGATGCGACATATTTACAAGAATATGTCGCATCCTTGTGCTTCCCCCTGCGCTGGCGCACAAACTGCAGCCATGCGCCGGCGCAGGCACCCTTGCACCATGGTGCAAGGATGCCTGAGTCGTGGGGAGATTGTTTTTGTGCAGGAAGGGGAACCTTCCTGCACAAAAACAATCACTACAACCATTTTCCTCTTTCAATGTGTGCTGCAGAATGCAGCACGCATTGAAAGAGGAAAAACGAGGAGAAATGAAAACATTTCTCCTCGGTGCGCTCGCTACGCCACCTCTAGGGTGGCGTAGCTTTCAGACGCATCTCCAGAGTTACGATTTCTCGTAATTCTGGAGATGTGTCTTGTTCCATGAGTGTTGCGTGGGAACACCCATGGAATGCCCCTTCACCGCAAAGTGCTGCGTGTGAAGGGGCCGTATTATAAGGAGAGGAAAAGTCACGCAGGGTGGCTTTTCCTCTCCTTGTAAATATGGAGCAGCCCCTGCGCCACCAGTACGTCACAAAACGTGACGTACTGGTGGCGCAGGGGGCTTGTAAATCTGCCCCATGGTGTCTGCAGCCTGTTTCCTGGGTCACATGACTTTGTGTATTCCTCCCATACAGCTACACAATAGAGGGACTGGGTGTTGGTAGGATGGGCCATCCAAGGTAGGATGGGAAGGAGCTGTGCAAGACCACTGACTCATTGTCAGTGAAATTGCTCTCCCTCCCTCGCAGCTCCACCATTAAGTGAGGCCTCCCCCGAGCCCCTGCACTCTCGAGTGTTGGTGTTCGAGGCCCTCCTCCACCTGCAGGTTTACCTGCACCTCATCCCTAGTGGACCAGTGGACCTCTGTCTCCTTTCTCTTGCTCCGCTTTCCCTCTCCGTTTCACTTGTTTTTTTACCCTCAGCTCAATCTCTTTTCTGCGCTTTTCTGCACTTTTTCTGCTTTTCTGCTCTATCTCCCTGGTGGTCCAGTGGACCTCTGTCTCCTTTCTCTTGCTCCGCTTTCCCTCTCCGTTTCACTCTTTTTTTTTACCCTCAGCTCAACCTCTTTTCTGCGCTTTTCTGCACTTTTTCTGCTTTTCTGCTCTATCTCCCTGGTGGTCCAGTGGACATCTGTCTCCTTTCGCTTGCTCCGCTTTCCCTCTCCGTTTCACTCGGTTTTTTACCCTCAGCTCAAACTCTTTTCAGCGCTTTTCTGCACTTTTTCTGCTTTTCTGCTCTATCTCCCTGGTGGTCCAGTGGACCTCTGTCTCCTTTCTCTTGCTCCGCTTTCCCTCTCCGTTTCACTCGTTTTTTACCCTCAGCTCAATCTCTTTTGTGCGCTTCTCTGCACTTTTCTGCTTTTCTGCCCTATTTCACTTTTAGTCCTTTTCTTCCTCTTTATTCCTCCTTTTCCCTTTTTCCCACCCGTTTTCCCCACCGCTGCTGCCCCTGTGGCCCCTCCCCCCCAGCACGACCAGCGCGACCAGCCCAATCCAGCTCCCCTCCCTGCTCCCGCCTCCCAGCTGTCCAGCCCTCCACGACCCCTACTTAATGGCGGCCGCTGCGGGGACAGGCGAGCAAGACCACTGACTCATTGTCAGTGAAATTGCTCTCCCTCCCTCAAAGCTCCACCATTAAGTGAGGCCTCCCCCGAGCCCCTGCACTCTCGAGTGTTGGTGTTCGAGGCCCTCCTCCACCCGCAGGTTTACCTGCGCCTCATCCCTGGTGGTCCAGTGGACCTCTGTCTCCTTTCTCTTGCTCCGCTTTCCCTCTCCGTTTCACTCGTTTTTTTACCCTCCGCTCAATCTCTTTTCTGCGTTTTTTCTGCTTTTCTGCTCTATCTCCCTGGTGGTCCAGTGGACCTCTGTCTCCTTTCTCTTACTCCGCTTTCCCTCTCCGTTTCACTCGTTTTTTACCCTCAGCTCAATCTCTTTTGTGCACTTCTCTGCACTTTTCTGCTTTTCTGCCCTATTTCACTTTTAGTCCTTTTCTTCCTATTTCTTCCTACTTTTCCCTTTTTTCCACCCGGTATCCCCGCCGCTGCTGCCTCTGCGGCCCCTCCCCTCCAGCACGACCAGCGCGACCGGCCCAATCCAGCTCCCCTCCCAGCTGTCCAGCCCTCCCCGACCCCTACTTAATGGCGGCCGCGTCGCTAGCGCGCCAAAGGCGCACCAAAGGCAAGCCCGTCCGCGACCAGCGCCAGGAACCCTGGACCTCCGCCCCGCCAACGCTATGATCCAGCAGCACTCCAAGCACTCAACCCAGGCCGCAACAACAACTGCACGCTAGCATCACCTGCCGGCACCCACGGACCCTTCAACTGTCACCGCTGCCGACAAACCTACAGCACCGCCAGGAACACGGACCCAGCACAACCCGACCGCAAGAACACACCCAAACCGAAGACCCTGCAATGCATCCTCCTCAACATCCGATCCCTCCACAAACACGCCGCAGAAATCTGGGACCTCCTCGACAGCACCACCCCGGACGTAGCGTTCTTCACCGAAACCTGGACCAACACCACCTCGGGACCGGACATCGCCATCGCCATTCCCCAAGGATACAAGATCTCCAGGAAGGACGGCCACACCCGGACAGGAGGAGGAATCGCCATTGTCCACAAATCCACCCTCTGCCTGAGCACACTCCCCGACGAGCCCTCAGACATGATGGAACACCTACACTTCAAGATACTGACCAGCCCTACCACCACCCTCCGAGGAACTATCATCTACCGACCTCTTGGACCCCGCGGACCATTCGCCAACTCCATCACGGACATCATCTCCCCGCATGCCATCGCATCCACCAACTACACCCTGCTGGGAGACCTCAACTTCCACCTCGACAACCAACTGGACCCCAACACCACATCCCTCCTGGACAACCTCCACAACATTGGACTCCGCCAAATCGTGACCGAACCCACGCACTCAGCAGGACACACCCTCGACCCCCTCTTCACAAGAGGAAACTCCATCACCTTCAGTCACACCACCGAACTCCCATGGACTGACCACCGATGCGTCCACTTCACCTTCAGAACACCCACCATCCACAGACACCAGCACCTGCTCCCACGAAGGAACTTGACCAGAATCACCGACGACCAGCTCACCTCCTCACTCAGCAACTCCATTCCAACCATCGCAGAAAACGATGACCCCAACACCGCAGCCCGAACCCTGCACAGATGGATCTCCGACAGCGCCAACACCATAGCCCCCCTCAAGAAAAACAACAACACCCACGCCAAGAAAGCCAGATGGTTTACCACCGAACTTCGAGAGTCCAGACACACTTGCCGCCGCCTCAAAAAGGCCTGGAAGAACACCAAATCCACAGAAGCACACAACAACTTCAGAGCCGCGACCAACGCCCACCACCAACTCATCAGAAAAATGAAGGAAAAAGCGATTGAAGACAGAATCTCCACACACGCACACAACAGCAAAGAACTCTTCAACATCATCAAGGAGTTCGCCCAACCCACCACGAGTCGACTGACATTCCTCCCTCACAAGACCTCTGCGACAAACTCAGCACCTTCTTTCACCACAAAATCAAGAGCATCTACGACAACTTCGACGAAGACAACCAACACACTGAACCCCCCACCAACCACCCCTGACACCCTGAAGCCAGCAATTGACAACTGGACAGCCCTCACCACGAAGACACACTGAAGACGATGAAGTCAATCCACTCCGGGACCCCCACGGACCCCTGCCCCATCACATCTTCAACAGAGCCGCTGACACCATCCCACCCATGCTCTGCCACACCATCAACCGCTCCCTGGCGACCGCCTCGTTCCCCGACGACTGGAAACACGCCGAGGTCAACCCCCTCCTGAAGAAACCCTCGGCGGACCCCACCGACCTCAAAAACTACAGACCCATCTCCCTGCTCCCGTTCCCAGCGAAAGTCATCGAGAAAGCCATCAACAGCCAACTCGCCACATTCATCGAAGAGCACAACATCCTCAACTCCTCCCAATCCGGCTTCAGAAAAAACCACAGTACGGAAACCGCCCTCCTCGCCGCAACAGACGACATCCGCACCCTACTGGACAAAGAAGAAACAGTAGCCCTCATCCTCCTCGACCTCTCAGCGGCGTTCGACACAGTCTCTCACCGCACCCTAATACGCAGACTCCACGATGCAGGGATCCAGGACAAGGCCCTCGACTGGATCCGCTCCTTCCTCTCTGGCAGAACGCAACGGGTCAGACTCCCCCCTTTCCTCTCGGACCCTACACCAACCACCTGCGGAGTCCCCCAGGGGTCATCCCTTGGTCCTAAGCTCTTCAACGTCCACATGGCTCCGCTCGCCCCCATCATCAGAACCTACGGACTCAACATTGTGTCATACGCAGACGACACCCAACTCATCCTCTCCCTATCCAACGAACCCAACACCGCCATACACAACTTTCGAGAAGGCATGGAAGCCGTCACCAAATGGATGAAAAACAGCTGCCTACAACTAAACACCAACAAAACAGAAGTACTCATCATGGGCCCAAACCCTGATGCCTGGAACGACACCTGGTGGCCCCCCGCCCTCGGAAGCCCGCCCAGCCCCACGGACCACGCACGCAACCTGGGAATCATCCTGGACTCTGAGCTCAAAATGGACTGCCAGATCAACTCTGTCTCGTCCTCCTGCTTCCACACCCTCTGCCTCCTACATAAGACCTTCAAGTGGATCCCCCTTGAACACAGAAAGACCGTCACTCATGCCCTGGTCACCAGCAGACTCGACTACGGCAACGGAATAAACAAAAACCTCCCCCGCAAGCTACAGAACATCCAGAATGCCGCGGCAAGACTGGTAATCAACCTGCCAAGACACTGCCACATCTCCCAGCACCTGCGCACACTCCACTGGCTCCCCATCGAGGCTAGAGTCACCTTCAAGATGCTCACCCACACACACAAGGCCCTCCATGACACCGGACCAGCATACCTGAACAGCCGACTCCAATTCCACGCACCCCAAAGGACCCTACGATCAGCCCAGCTCTCCTACGCCATGGTCCCCCGCACCAGAAAAACCATATTGGGAGGCCGCTCCTTCTCCTTCCTCACGGCCAAAGCCTGGAACGCCCTTCCGCTCCACCTCAAACAGACAACATCGCTTCCCATCTTCGCTAGAAACCTCAAAACCTGGCTCTTCGACAGACCCCCTCCTTGATGGACTGGAACCTGCACCCCACCCACCCCCTGCGCCTTGAGACCCTTACGGGTGAGTAGTCACGCTTAACAAACGATTGATTGATTGATACTTCAAAGACACTGCCTTAGCACACACAAAGAACTTCACACTAGCCTATTGTGACCCCAGACATTCGACTGGCCCAGTAAACGTTATATGTCTTTAGTTCAACAAATATTATGAGGCCTAATGTCCATTAAAATCCAAAGACGTATGCTTTAAGAGTGACCTAACAACTACAGGCCTAGAAATATGAGTAGACCCTAGATACAATTATAAGAGTTGGCAAAACTGAAAATAAACATTTGAAAACCATGCAATGCATGAAGCTGTGAGCTATCTGGAGGTGATTTTTAGCAATTTCCATCCACTTGGACTCAATAAGATCGCTGATACATTTTTAGAAGTCTCCTTGTAATCACGACCCAGAAGATTCTCCTTGATCCTCAAGCATGCACATGCATGTACCGACTTACTATCTTGAGTGGAAGAAACAGACAGTCTGCATGGCATGGTTCTCCCATGACTTAGCTAGAGATAATGTGCATTGGGCAGCTATCAGATCATGTCAGAAGCTGTCAGAAATATATATTATTTTGACTCGAAGCCGTCGCCGAGGTTGCTGCCTGCACCGGAGCCAAGGACACCGCTCATGACATCCACGACGCAACGTCCCGACTCGCACCGCAGCCCTGACTTCACCAATGCCAGTGCTTCATCAACGCGGAGCCGATACTCGACGTAGGTGACTCCGGAATCCATCGACACCGCACCGTCGTAAGGAACCAACGCCTCGCCGCCACCGTGACGTCACCTCCAGTAAGGAACCGACATCTCACCTCCCCTGCACTGCAGTAAGGAACCGAGGCTTCACCTCCCCTGGGGTCGTAAGGAACCGACGCCGCTCAACGCCAACGAAGCATCACCTCCCCGACGCCGTGCACCGCCTTTGCTTTCATCGTTTACAAGGTACTGTTCTTTGTGGGTCTGCTTGACTCCGCGCCCGACGCCGCGCACCTCGCGGTTGGCGCCGTACTTTGGGATTTTTGTCTGCCACGACGTCGTAATAATTCCAGGTGGAGTTATTTGTTGCTACAAACTTTAATTGAGTGAATAACCTATTTTTGAGGATATCTTGATAACTGTACTGTGTTTTTTTCTTGTTTGGTCTTGTTTTGGTTTAGATAAAGATTACTTATTTTTCTAAACTGGTGTGGTGTCCATTTGTAGTGTTTCACTGTATTACTGTATGTGTTCACAAATGCTTTACACACTGCCTCTGAGATAAGCCTGTCTGCTCGTGCCAAGCTACCAAGGGGGTGAGCAGGGGTTATTTTAGAAGTGTATCCCCCTCACCCTGACTGGAAGCAAGGGCCCCTATTTGGAGAAAGGTACCTACCTCTGCCAACTCACATTGATGGTCAGCGGTGAGGATCTGGACTTGCATTTGTGTCTTACATACAGTGATTGGTGTACACTACTGGTATAGTGCAGACCATACGTGACCACATACTGTTTTTTCTGTTTTCTGGTGTCCTTCTGGATGTATTTTTTGATGCTAGGACTCTGGTTAATTGTTGCAAAATGGAACTTGACTTCTGGCAGATGTACATCTACACAATGAAGGAGCTACGTGTGTTCTGCAAGGAAAGAGGGCTGCCTGTGAAGAGAAGGTCCAGGGAGAATCTAGAGACATCCCTATTTCATTATGCGTGACCCCGCTGGGGGCCAACACTACCAGTGGAGACTGAGGAGGAGGACTTCCCTGAAAGTGAGGGAGAAACAGAAAAATATGGCTGGCTTCTAGCTTGTGAGCAGAGGCTGAGAGAGCTTGATGAGGAGCTCGAGAGGGATGAGGCCAAGAGGGCCTTAACCCAAGAAGAAGAAATGTGTGTAGCTCAGGAAGTGAGCTTGGCTGGGTTGGAGGTGGAGTCCAGCTCAGATGGTGGCAGCAAAATGGTGTTATCTAGTGCTGAGGGAGCAGTACATACACCCAGAGATGTGGCACCTGACTTGAAGGAGGGGGTTAACATATACCAGGGGGTTCAAGGATATGAGGCAGCTCCAGTGGTGCACAGTGTCCCTGAGGTGGATTGGGGAACTGGCACAAGGGTTCATAGTCCTAGTGGTGGGAGGGACACTCTACTGACTCTAGATAAGAGGTGCAGGGAGAGGGGTTCCCCCATGGTAGATGTCCTGGTGTGCAAGTGTAGAGACCGCCCAGAAGAGTGGGGGTTGAGTGACAGAGACAGTCAGACACTGTCTTGCCAATCTCAGGAGAGTGGTGTGGGGTACTTGTGCGAGGCACTGGATGGTAAGGCAAAGGATACCTTGGTTAACACCTGTGTGGGGCGGTGTGATTCAAGTGGTGGAGGGCATATTTTAAGACCCTGTTTTCCAGAGCTATGCCAACACCTGGTGGAGTGTGAGTTTTCTAACCCCAGGGAGCTCACACTGGAGGCAGACCTTTTGGTGGATTCCAGAGGGTCTTAAGAAGCATCTGGGGGTGATCCTGATGGAGGTGGCTCAGGTATTTCCCAACCGAGGGTGGTGGGAAAGGTTCTTAGTAGCCCAGATAGGTCCCGGTGTAGTGGGAGGGGTGTAGGGGCTCACGTCCTGTCTCCGCAGAGAAGGAGTGAGAATGGTATGCGTCCTAAGGTGCCTGAAACCCAGTCCCAGTGCCTGGAGGGTTCCCTAGGGGAACACCAGGTGGGGAGCCTAGGCTGTACTGGGAGGCCATCCCCTGAGGGGGATCCCAAGGTGTCAGTTGAGCTGGGGGAGACTGCTGTAACTAGCATTCCACCAGCTCTGGTGTCTGGCAGTACCTCTCCAGTAGGGAGAGGGCATGAGTCCAGAGAGAGGGGTGAGAGGGGGATGCAGTCCCCAGTGGAAGGACCAGTGGGTCAGGGGTTGCCAGCTCTGAGGTCAGAGTACCCCAGGACTGATCCTGGTGAGGCCACTTCTGGTCTGGGGGGTCTTCATGCTCTGTCAGGTGGACAGGAGGCTGGAGACCTGCACCAGGCAGACTCTTACACAACTCCAGAGGTGTGTGTTTCCCTGGGGGGGGGGTGTTGGCGTACTCCCCCAGAAGTCCTGGGTCACCAGGCACAGGTCCAGCCTAAGGGTACAGACCCTGGATTGGAGGGCCAGGTTCAGGGTGTCCCCCCTGACCTGGAGGAAGGGGCAACTGCTAACAGTGCCCCTACCGGTTTGTCTTCTGGGGGAGGGTGCAGGGCCCCAGTAAGGGTACAGACCCTAAGCTGGGATCCCAGTTGCAGGAAAGAACCCCTGAACTGGTGGGTGAATTGTGCAGGACACCTGCCACAGGTGCCCTGACAATTCTGGAAGGGGGTACCGCTCCAGGTGGGAGGATGCAGAGCCCCGAAGAGGAGGACCGGGTGTGGGAAATCCCACCCCAGTCTCCTGTCCAACCGCCGTGTACAGGCCTGGGGCTGGTGGGTCAGTGTCAGGATGTCATACCTGACCTGACAGGAGGGAGAGTGGACAAAGAGTGCCAGGCACCTAGGGCTACTGCCCCCGCTCTCTGACACCACAGAGGTTTGAGAGTCCTGAGAGGCATAAGGCCCGGGTCTCATCACTGACAACTGTCAGTGGCCACTGTGGCTTGCTGACCTGGGGGACAGGGTGGCCCCAGGGGGGGACAGGAGTCCCCCCCGAGGGTGGACTAGGCCACTGTGTTGGCCATGTGGGTACTGTCTGTCTGTTGGGACACACCTGTGAGCAAGCTAAGGTTAGGTGCTGCACAGATGGTGTCCACAGTTGAGGAGAAGGGTTCCCCATTTGGTAGCTTAGTGGGCCCTGAGAGTATGGACAGAGAGATCCAAATGGGTTCAGATTGGCGTAGAACTGGAGTATGCCCCTGCAGTTGCGGGCCAGGGTCCATGTTCTATCACCCCAAGCAGGGAAGCCCATCAAGGTATTGATTAGTCTACCCTGGCTTTAGGCTGGAAGGGGGTTGTGTTCGACTTGGCCCTTTTTGCAGGGTCATCGCAGGACTTTTTGCCTTCCTCCTGTATTTTTTCTGACCTGTTGTTGGTGATTTTATGACTCTGGGCACTTTACCACTGCTGATCAGTGATAAAGTGCATATGCTCTCCCTGTAAATTGTTGTTATGAATTGGTGTTTCCATGATTGGCATATTTGATTTACTAGTCATTCCCTAGTACAGTGCACTTTGCGTGCCCAGGGCCTGTAAATCAAATGCTGCTAGTGGGCCGCAGCACTGATTGTGCGACCCACAGGAGCAGCCTGTAAAATGTAACTCTGGCCTGCCATTGCAGAGCCTGTGTGCAGTCTAGTACTGCCATGTCGACTTGGCAAGTGCACCCACTTGCCGGGCCCTAACCTTCACTTTTCTTACATATCAGTCACCCCCAAGGTAGGCCCAAGGTACCCCTGTGGGCAGGGTGCAGTGTATGTGAAAGGTAGGACATGCCCTGGTATGTGTGGCATGTCCTGATAGTGAATTACTGCAAATTTCGTTTTTCACTATTGCAAGGCTACCTGTTCCCATAGGACAGAATGGGGAGTTTGTTTATAACATCTTATAAACATCACTACCCCTGGGAACAAGGTAGGAAAATAAAGTTTAGAATGCCTGAACTCAGAATGTTAAAATGCATCTTTTAGTGAGAGTTATTTTTACATTCTGTGTTAAAATACCACTTTTAGAATGTAGGCATTTTCTTGCTTAACCATCCAGTGTGCCTCTGCTAGGTTTGTGTATTGCATGTCTGGCTTTTGGATGACAGGAGCTGGAGAGGAGCAGTGGCTCCAGAGAGCTTGATGAGTCAGGGCTGGGCTGAATAGACCTGGGCTGCATTTAGAGTAGGGGGAGGAGATTTCCTTTCACCTGAATGGGCCTGGTCAGCCTTCAACAATGCTGTCTCCACCTCCTGCCAGGAAGCTGCACCAGTGAGGACAGAACTGGTTTTGGCTGGGTACTGACACTCTCTGCCTTCAGAGAACAAAGGATTTTGTGGTATAAATATTGGGGCCCAGACCCCAGAACTTTAGATCACTTCTGGGAATCAAGAGGAAGGAGAATAGCCGGAGAAGCTGAGGAGGAATATTGCCCCTGTGCTGTTTGCTGTCTGGGGTTGGCCTTCAGTAGGTACTTGCTGCCAAGGAAAGGAGAAAAGGACTTTGCTGTTTGCTTTGTCACCTGCTTGAGGAAAAGATCTCCAAGGGCTTGAAATTGAGCTTGCCTCTTGTTCTGAAGTCTCAGGGACACAAAGACTTCATTTCTTCTGTCTCTCTGCATCTGGAACTGCTGTTTCAGCTGCCACAGAAGGAAATTGCAAAACCGACATCGGCGAGCGACGCTGTAACCTGCACCGAAGCCGTGGGCACCGCTCGTGAAGAGCACGACGCACCGCCTGACTGTACCGTAGACCCGACGCCTGCTGCCACCGTGCCGCATCGACTCCAAAGCCGTCGCTGCTGCCTGCACCGGAGCCGAGGACACCGCTCGTGACGTCTACGATACAAAGTCCCGACTTGCACCACAGCCCCGACTTCACCGACGCCGGTGCTTCATCAACACGGAGGTTGATGAACCCCTGGGGTCGTAAGGAACTGACGCCGCTCAGCGCCAACGAAGCATCACCTCCCTGACACCGTGCACCGCCTTTGCTTTCATCATTTCCAAGGTACTGTTCTTTGTGGGTCTGCTTGACTCCGGGCCCAATGTTGCCCACCTCACGGTCGGCACCGTACTTTGGGATTTTTATCTGTGACGACGTCGTAATAATTCCAGGTGAAGTTAATTGTTGCTACAAACTTTAATTGAGTGAATAACCTATTTTTGAGGATATCTTGATAACTGTATTGTGGATTTTTGTCGTTTGGTCTTGTTTTGATTTAGATAAAGATTACTTATTTTTCTAAACTGGTGTGGTGTCCATTTGTAGTTTTTCACTGTATTACTTTATGTGTTCACAAATGCTTTACACACTGCCTTTGAGATAAGCCTGTCTGCTCGTGCCAAGCTACCAAAGGGGTGAGCAGCGGTTATTTTCGAAGTGTATCCCCCTTACCCTGACTAGAAGCAAGGGCCCCTATTTGGACAAAGGTACCTACCTCTGCCAACTAGAGACCCCCATTTCTAACAGTCCCCTGCTTGAAGAAGATCTCCAAGCGCTTGAAACTGAGCTTGACTCCTGTTCTGAAGTCTCAGGGACACAAAGACTTCATCACCAGCATCCCTGAACTGCCTTGCTGGGAGTTCTAACCTGCAAAGAGGTGCCTGCTGTTGTTTTGGACCTCTAGAGACTGTTTTCCACTGGGAGCTGGAAAATCAACGCAGCACCGAGAAGCGTGACGCATCCGTACCTGTTTCCGACGCATTGCCGAAGAAATCGTTGCAGCGCCTGCCGTGGCATGAGAAATCGCTGCACGCTGCATCGAGTGCAATGATCTCCGAAGTCTGAGATCACCGCACCGAGTCCGAAGCAAGCCCTACTGTGCTGCTGCAAGAATCCACGCATCGTCCCGGATTGTCGCATCACATCGAGGCGCCAAGTCTGTCGCATCGTTGGGGGACGCAGTAAGAAACCGACGCATCACCTCCCCACGCAGTAGGAAACCGACGCATCACCTCCCCTCCGGTAAGGAACCGACCCATCACCTCCCCTGCGCAGCAGTAAGGAACCGACGCATCACCTCCCCCGGAGCAAGGAACGGACCCATTACCTTCCCTGAGTGTAAGGAACCAAGCATCACCTTCCCTGCGGCCCGTTTTGTTTGTTTGCGTGACGCATCCAAGGTACTTTGTGTGAAAAGTGTTGCATCTGCAATTTCTTTGAACTGAACTATTTCTGCCATCTGAAAGTCATATTTTTATCACTGTACTGTGGATTTTTGTTGTTTGGTCTTGTTTTGGTTTAGATAAAGATTACTTATTTTTCTAAACTGGTGTGGTGTCCATTTGTAGTGTTTTCACTGTATTACTGTGTGTTCACAAATTCTTTACACACTGCCTCTGAGATAAGCCTGTCTGCTCATGCCAAGCTACCAAGGGGGTGACCAGTGGTTATTTTAGGAGTGTATCCCCCTTACCCTGACTAGAAGCAAGGTTCCCTATTTGGTCAAAGGTACCTACCTCTGCCAACTGTAGACCTCCATTTCTAACACCCATGGTATGACCCTTGAATCTGAATGCAAATGAAAATATTTCCATTTGTTTATTCACTTCTCTTCTCACCCCCTCTGTTGTTGCTTTCTGTCTTGGTCTCTGAGTGATGTCTACTTAAGAGTTCAGAGGGCATGGGGTGAGGGGGAAGGATGAATTATTTACCCTTAAGGACAAAAGTGTGGATGCAGAGGGATAAATTGGCTGTGACATCCCACCTGTTGTTGAAGCGTGGATAGAGGTACAAGATTAGCAGCTTCCGCCAGAGAGATTTAATTTATCAGGTGTCTATGTACAATTTCACACTGATGTCCATTGATCGACAGCTCACTAAATTGATGATTTGTTTCATAGAATGCTGAGAATGAAATCTTCAATGACAGAGCTTATAGACAGTGAAAAGACACACAAAAACCTTTGTGATTGCAAGGTACCTATATTGACCGGCTTTAAGGTTCAGACTGAATCTCTGTCCGAGTAAGAGTGATGAACGAATGAACGAACACCTTTTGGGTGTTCGACCTCAACTCTGATACTTCAAGTCTCTTCTCACAGTGATACAGAGGTTTTTGAGGGAGTACATTCTCTCTGAGGACCTCCTTTCCACAATTATTGTTCATAAGATGTATAGGAGTGTGAATAGGGGCTGTGAAAACAGAGGGATGGTCATCATAGAGTTAGGTTCTCAGGGCAGCTGAAAATAAATTACAGACATCAACCGGTGCCACAACAATATTAATCTTTGCTTAAAACAGCCACTTGACTCAAAACTGTAAGATAGATTTACAATGAATCAAGAAGGAACTGGTGGACTTCGGTTTGGAGGCAGCACAATAGCATCCTGCCATAGGGAAGGGCCAACTCAAGAGGCATGGACTGGTGTTCTCTCAGGTAGGGTCTTTTTGGGCGCTCAAATAAAGGTTTGAGAGATAATACAAGATGACACGTGTGGTTCCACTTGGGTGTCTTGGCATTTGCTGTGGGTGGATAGTTTGGCAAGAAAGTTTAACTTCTTTTTTAGTCATGGGATGGACAGACTTTAGGTATTAAGCTTGTACTGAGAGATCCAGTGATGCTGGCAATTTTCCCCCCATTCTTGGTCCCTCACCACCTTTTTTCTACCTAGTCACAAAGGAGGGTTTGTTGCTGTTACTTTGAGTGTCAAGATGGCTTAAAAGGCATAAGGGAGTAAAGTTTTGATACTCCATATAAGTATTTTTCTACTCGTCAACTGTTTATCCTCAATAAAATGTTAAAATCATAAATGCTATTTGCGATCTGCTAAAACTCACTTCACATAGGAAAACTAAAACTGTTTAAAATGCATCACCTTACTTTTAAAAGCATAATTGTGCAGTTGTCAACATAAAACACAAGTAAGAGATCCAAGGCATTTAACTCTGGGTGCACCACAGCTTCACGGGAAGTAGCTTCTTCCAAGACAGGAGTAAAATGAGCCTCCATCTGTCAGAGATCTTGTGATACCCCTCTGTGTCTCAGACCCCCAAAATCTGCTGAGTCGAACCAAAGTGTAGTGCAACCAAACCAGTGTATCGCTCACAAGTTTAATGGCAAACTCAATGTAAAGAAAGGTGTTTTCTTTTGATTAACCAGCGTGGTTGGTAAAAAAAAAATATATAGGTATTAAATGGGCATACAGAATATATGTAGCTTTATATTGTGCACACAGATCAGTAGGTAATTCTTTGAAAGTACTACAATGTTCATGCAACCAAGAATATTGTACTTGGAAAACAATTTAATATGTATGAAATCCATCCATTATCACAGGTCTAGCAGTACAATCTGCATACAAACCAGCATGGTACATTTGCAAACCAGCAGGTTAAGCGTGAACTCAATACAACGTGCATGCCAATCAGTGTATAATACATGGCATACTGCAATTCCTGTATAAAAGCCTGTCTCTAATTTCCTTATTACAGGCGACTTGTGACTCTCTAGTCAGCTGTAATAAAGAAATTAAGTTATTAAACTTGACCTCTGAGATCACCATTTCTGCTGCCACAGCCAGCCACCACGGTGAATGGCAGGTCAAGAAGCATAATTGCAACTACAGTTTAAACAAGGAAAACAGGAACTGGCTTTTCTTTCTTCTGTTATTTTTTTATAAAAAGAAAACGTGATCAGTAGAAAGGAGATAGTTAGAGGAACATGTTTATATTTTCCATGTTGGAGGTTATTACAAGAAAAATAGAATCTCTGCATGTTTCCACACATTCTGAGATACAGCATTTTTTAATCTGACTTACATTAAACTTATCCTTTTGTAACAATTGCTAACTGCTTATTGTGTGCTTGCACTACAGATTCTGCTTTTATTCTTCTTGGCTGAAATGATGAGAAATAACAAAACATCAAAGATTTAAGTGGTTTGAGGGAAGAGTGATGGGGTGACCATGTATTATAAGAAATAAAATACCCTATGTTGTATGTTAAAAGGATAATGCATGTCACCTCGGAGTTCTATGACCGTATAAAGGAACTTGGCCTTCAGCCTCATTCTGGTATGCAGTCATGAAACTCCTTGGTGATGTGTAATATCCTTATTATGTATGGCAGGGGTACTTTATCCCACAAATAGTGCTTTTAAACCAATGAGCTCTACCTTTGAACCAAGATATTAAGTATTCAAACTAGAACACTAAACATATGCATTTGCGTGTTACTGATGTAGATAATTATGATATACATGCAAACCAGTGTGCATTGTATACAAGCTTTACACTATGAGAACAAACCAAATTATTATGCATCAAAATCATAGGTTACATCGGTGGACCAGAGTGTTATCAGCTGTATGTTGTGCTTGCTAACCACAATGTCAAGCATATGATCCAAGTTTATATAAAGGGCAAACCAATAAATTACTGACTACAAAGTAAAACATTGTGCACACACCATTGTGTTTTGAATGCACACCAGTATTTAGTATACATACACTAATGCACGAAATGGACACAATGGTGTGCTGTTGATATAAAACGGTATATTGGTAACATATACCAATATGATGTTTTTAAAACCAGGCCTTAAACCATATGCTATCTCACACAAACAAGTATGATTGATGTGTGTTTTATTAGTTCCCCTATGCATTAACCGACTTGGCACCACAAACAAATGTTATTGGCTACAACCCGGCATAGTGAATGCAAACCAATATAACTTGTGTGAACCAGTGCAGTATGCAAAAATGCACAGTCAATATGTTTCATACATAAATCAATGTATTTGCGATATAAACCACTATGGTTGATTTCAACCAGTATGTGTTCCTTAAGAGGGAACTGAATGTTGGCCTGTTTTACACCTCATAAGAACAGATTAATGTATTTACTTCATTTCTTTATTTGTGTTTCTAATTAAGCACTATTACCTACCATGCGGTGTCCTCAGTGTGCTAAAGTGTTTGGATACATAAACAGTGAGCTGAGTAGTGAGTTGCAATGCACGACAATTGCCAGAACACGGGGAATGGGAAGAAGTTGATCCTCTCGCAGTGATGGACATTGCTTGGATACCTGTCATCCAATTAGTGATAACGAAGCCTTGAAGAAGTGTTCTAAGAGCCTACCCAAGGACAGTGAATCCAGTCTTTGGCATCTGAGTGGAAAGACTTGTGAGCCCAACTGTAAGGCGATATCATGGAGAGGTTAGGCTTATCCTTGTACCAGGGTGAAGAAATAAGTCTTTAGGGATTTCTTAAATTTAATTTCCCAGCCTTGGGTGCAGAGGTAGGGATTTCAAGAGGAAGAAGCCCAAGAAATGCAGAGATTATATGTTTGGTGTTGAGCTATGAGGTTGAGAACAGTTTTGAATACTAGAAGTGACAAAGTGGCAAGCATGGAGGGGGTCAGGAATTAACTGAAGTAGGCACAGTGCCCAGTACTAGAATGTACCAAAAGGAGTTTATGACAAATAGGAAGTGGCTTGATGAAGAGCATAGTGTCCTGACAAGGGAGTACTGTGTGATAATTTTTGCATGGTGGAAAATGCAGTGGAAAGCCTTGAATACCAGAGTGGGATGCAGGGCCAGCTTTAGCGCTGGTGGTGCCTGGCCCGAAAATCATTTTTGGCCCACTACAACCCACAACAATGACTTCTTCCACAGATTCCCTCACTACCACCCTCCAACAGTGCTCCTTATGTTTCTATAGCACTTCTCTCACATACATTTCATTTGTTTTAAAGCGCTGGCTGGGGTTGGCTTTACTACTAAGAATGTATATCTACCCACATGAACTCTTTCTGGCAACATTCGGAATACACAATGAAAGACTGTGGGGGAAAAAAACATAATATCCCAACCTATTCTATGCAGTGTGCTTTCTGCTCTTTTATGCAGCTTCATAAATCACTGTTCTAAATAAGGATTGTAACTTATGAACTGAATAACAAAAGGGTCATGCGACAAGAGCAGTGATTCTCTGAGCTATCCACAGAAAATACAGTTCTGTGATCTGCATAGTACACGTTCTTTGCAGCAAGCATATTAACCTTCTGTGTAATTTTATGATGAGTCAAACTGCCACAAGACAAAACTCCAACTCTCTCCAGCAGGAATATTAATCGCCAGAGTTATCCAGACATTTTTATTTTTGCTTGTTTACTGCTGGACATACAAGAAACTATGCAGCAGAGGCTTTCAAACCAATAAGTTATTTCTAAACACAGCACCCCCTACATCAGCGCCCGGTGTAGCTGCATCGGTTGCACCGCCCTGAAGCTGGCCCTGGTGGGACGTTTATAGTGTTCTCTGTATTTATTTGATATCTTTACTGAATGGACTCTCAATAGTGTGGGGGGCATTTGAGTTTTGAGATAACTAAGGAAGGAGATAAGTTAGAGAGTTTGAAGGGACAATGTGCGAGTAGAAGGTGAAGCTGACAATAAGTAAAACACAGCCTACAGAAGCTGAAAGTGGAAGAGGAGAGTTGACAAGGTGATGCCTGGAGGCAGTGGAGAGAATGGGAGTAAGAAACCCTGCAGGGTTTATAAGAATGAGGTGATCAGTGTTTCCAGTAGAAGGGCACCTGCATTTTGAGCTAATACTGGCAATAGTGGTAAGAAAATATAAAGGTAAAAGATGAAAGCAGGAGGACAGGTCAATGATAATGAAAATGCACATTTAAAAGGATGAAAGTGGAGAAAGAGTGTTGACAGGATGGTGGTTGGCAGTAATGTAACTGAGTAGAGGTGTGAGGTATGACTGTTAAATACAATTTTTGTTAATAAAACAAGATGAGTACAATTATAGAAAGAGGTTCTCTATGACAGCTGAACCACCATTAAGCCTGCATGACATATGGCATACAGGTTATTTATAAAAACACAAAAAAAGTTCTTTATTAATATTTTCAGAGGTCTATGTCCATAAGACGTACCACACAAAGTTACTTTTCCACCCTCATTTCACATTGAAATGCACTGATTAATAAAAGCGACTTGGTGGATCTGACATTTTTAGCTTGGTTTTCTCATATGTTTTTGCCTTCCATCCTCCTGTTTTTGCTGACTTCGTTTTTGCTGGCCTTAGGACTCTGTGCACTTAACCACTGCTAAAGTGCTTGTAGTCTCTCCTTTAAACATGGTGAAATTGGCTACACCCAGTTGTCATATTTAATTCACTTGTAAGTCCCTATTAAAGTGGTACTACATGTGCCCAGGGCATGTAAATTAAATGCTACTAGAGGCCTGCAGTTCTTATTGTGCTACCCACTTAGGTAGCTCTTTAAACATGTCTCAGGCCTGCCATAGCATCCTGTGTGTGCAGTATTAAACTGTCATTTCGTCCTGTCAATATAGCCATCCTGTATTAGTAAAAGGTTGCTATAACACACCCAATTAACCATTCTATACAAAATTAATCAAAATAACCAGCAATTAGAAAATTGTAGTGTGCAGTTTTGAAACAAACCCTGTCTGTGCTCGTGTGGTAATTTACAATATGGAACTAGAGCCAAAATACAGAACTGTATGTCCAAGGGCTTCAATGATAATCAGTCCTTATTTGCTTGTTGCCAATGTACAAAATCGTCTGGACAAAATAGAGATGATCCTCTTTATGTTGTGAACAGTTTATTCAAGACATGTTGAATTTAGACTTTTTAGCATACAGTTGTGTGTTCTGGTTCTAGTTCACCTTTGGTGAACTAGGTTGTTGTAAGATAACCATCTTGCCAGGACCAAACCACCCTTTTTATTACACATGAGTCACCCTACAAAGCCCAGAGGAGAGTGGGCAATGTATTTAAAAAGTTTGACACATATTTTTAATTATTGCATGTTTTGGTAGTGAAAAACCCCTAAATTATTTTTCCATTGTTGTGAGGCCTACGTTTTCCAAAGTATAATATTGGGTTCCCTTATTACATTTATTAAGTGGGATCTATCAAGTGGAAGCAGATGGGAATGTTGAGTTTGATGTCTAAAGAATTGTAATTTAAATCCCTCTTTAATGGTAAAGTTGATTTTACGTCACAATTCTGAAAATTCCACTTTTAGAAAGTTGGCATTTTCTTGTCCTAACCATTTGGTGCCTGCAGCCTGTATCTTGGGTCACACGACCATGTGTAACAGGCAGTTGGTCTTTGTGTATTGCTCCCACATGGTGAGACAAAGGTGGAATAGGTGTTGGCAGGATGGCCATCTCTGACTTAATGAGGGGGAGGAGCTGTTACCTACCACACTTTCATATCACAAAAGCTCTGCCTGAGCACTCCCACAAAGGGTCTGACACTAGTCTTTTGTAAACACCAGATAATATGGGGCCAGGACAGGGAGACAGAAAATTCCATACACCTCCAGAACCTTCTCCTACTTCAAAGTGAGCACCAGGTATACATATTAGACCTTCTGACCCAACTCTTAAGTACAGCTCTGAACCTGTGGAAGACTCAGAAGGACTGCATTTCTACTCTGCAAGAAGGACTGCTACTCTGTTGCTCTCCAGCCCTGTTGCCATGTTGCCCTGCTGGCTGAGTGAGAAGGACTGGACCTGCATCTGGAACCAGGACCACCAGAGTCACTCCAAGGACTAGTTGGCTAGCCTCCTGATCAGAGCCACAGGGACAAAAAGGGCTCCAACCACCTTGAACCCAGACCTGGATTCTGTCTGCTGTGAGTCTTACCCCCCCTCTCCCCCCAAGTAGTGCCAAACCAGTCCTGGACTCTTGGAGGTAGGCCCGAAGGTGCTCTGCCAGCCCAGCTGTGGTCCTTTGGGCAGAACCATTGCAGTGTGATGCATCTCCTTGCAGCTCCAATTTGGAACCACCGGAGCACAACACATTCCCGATGCTAGCCTGACACTGCAGCCCGCAGCCTCCATCGCAAGCCCCTCTCTATGTCATCCTTGACGATGAAGCAGCACTCCACAGCACAGCCCCACAACTTCTTTGGAACCTCCGCTTTATGGCACATCCTCGAGGCAGGCTTTCGGATTGCAAGCCCCTCGTCAACAGCATCCTCGACAACGATGATGCAGGACTCCACATCACAGCCCAACAGCTTCCTGAGAACCACCGCCACACAATGCATCCTCGATGAGGGATCTTGCAACACTCCTCAAACCAGGATTTAAGGTACTTTGTTTAGCGGTTCTAACTTGGTCCCTGTATCCAGCCCACGCTCCATCATGGTCAGCCTGAACTTGGGATCTTGTCCTGCTCCGGTGCAACCAAATGCCCACAGTTGGTGCTTTGTGCTTCTAGGTACCGTTTTTACATGAAACTTTGAAATTGCATATCTGCAATTCTACTGATTGGATTTTTGTTGTTTTTATCTCAAATAATTTAGTAAATGTAACTCTATTTTTCTAAATTGGTGTGAGATTTTAATTGTCTTGTGTTTTTACTCTAAGTTAAGCTTAACTGTTTTCTACCAAGCTACCAGAGAGTTAAGCACAGGTTAATTTGGGGTTTGCTTATGTTTCACCCTGACAGGAATTGTGGTTGCTGCTTGAGTAGGGTTGCGTTCATGCCAAGCCTCTTTTTAGCTAACAATGAAAAACCACGTTCAGTTACATTCAGTTAGCCTTTGAGCACCCTGCACGAAGGACGTTATGCCTTGCTGTCAGCTAGCTTTTCAGGCCCTAACCCGAGATGCTATAGAAATTCACCGGTCTGGTGGTTATTTCAAGACATTAGAACAGAAAATGCGATTGCAAGTTCAAGTACAAACGTGAAGTCCTCTTTATTCTCATACCTGGGGTGTTTAAGGTCAAGAGGAGCAGAGCAGCACTTTCTGTATAGAAAAAACTAAGAGACAGCAACACAGGAAGAGGCAACTGGCCTGCACAGTGGTGGTTCCTCTGTATGGGCGTTGGTGCGTCGCCCCACTGATTATTTTGCCCCCGCAGCCCTTATTAAAATTAATTTCAGCCCGCGGCACGGCAGCAGTCAGCTGTCTCTGACTCAGCCGCGGGCATGCCACGTGACGTCACTGGGGGGGGGGAGTGTTAGGAGCAACTAAGTTGCGGCATTCCCCTGGGCCAGTGCAGCAAAATGTGCATGTCGGGTTGGCCGGGTGCCTTCCCTGGCCAACCCGACATGCGCAGTATTGAGGGTCTTGCCACTGTCGCCTGTGCAAATTGAGGAGGGGGGCGTGGGTAGATGCCGCAGCCCCACGGCCTCCTAAGGAGCGGCGAGGTCTCCTGCCCCAGGCCAATCCAAGCGCTGCTTTAGCAGCGCCTGGATTGGCTGCTTTAGTCTCTAGGCAGTCAGAGGAGGCATGTCCAGGAGCATGGGGCATTGTGACCAATCACTCCATGGCTTTATTGTAAAGCTGTGCAGTGATTGGTCATGGTCATCATTTGCTGCCCTGCCCTCAGCCCCGCTCTCTCTGCTCCGGGGTGCTCCCCCTCCCTTCCGTGCGTGTGTGCTGCCACAGAAGAAGGGAGTGGCCAGTCAGGAGCACTCGAGCTCTGCCTGACCTCATTGCCCTGGGACTCGGAGGCCTCTGTCGTAGTACTTTCAGCAGAGCAGCCCAGGCCAGTGCAAACCCTGCTGCATGTGAGCTGAGCTGTCAGTGCCATCGAATGAGCTCAGTGTCACTGCGTCTAACTCCGTAACTCGTGGAAAAAGGATTGACACTAATACTGAGTGACTAATAGCTGCACCGAGCCTGCGCAAGTGCGCAGCGCAGCGCTGCATATTTACTTTACTTTACTTTAGTTTAGTGCATTGACAACATCCATTGGTACTATGTATAGTATATTATATTGTTGACTGTGTTGTGTTGCATGTGACTGACCAGCAGCAGTCACTGAAACTTGTTGTGGCCTGCGCCCATGTCTTTGACGTGACCCGTGGCGTGACCGTACCAACTCATGTACTACTGTGTGGCCAGAGCAGAGCACAGTCAGCAGCTGCTGACTTTAGTTTAGTTGGGAGATGCGAGACTGGCTGCTGCGTCACGTCACTGGTTGAAGCCCTGGCCTGGGCCTGCATAATTCGTCGACGGCGCGGCTGAGACCTTTGCAGAGCAGATCATGATCATGCATTGCCAGGGCCTGGGTGCCTTTGCCATGCTACTACTATGATGCCTAGTTCTAATTAATTGTTTGTTTCCGTTTTTATTGTGTTTTGCGCGTTTTCCTTTATGGATGCGGGTTCTGCTGCTGCTTGATGCTGGCACCAGCGGGATGCGCAATGCTTCGAAACACCACAGCTTTGATCACCTGGACTTCCCATGAACTCACGCAGCATTTCTTTTCTGTCTGTCGAAGTGTGTAATTTTTCGTTTTGAGCATGGTAGAAGAAATTAAACTGAGGGCACAGTTGCAATGAAAAATAGCACTGACAAAGTCTACAGGCTTGAGGCTTTGCTGTTCTGTTACTGTTATAGTAAAATATATTGGGGTGCGTGTACTGTGCAACAGAAAGAAATGCTGTGTGTTTGGCATGTGTGAAATTATGGATGTTAAAATTAGGTACTGTACATACAAAGGACACCATTGTGTTTGTTTGCAAGGAGTTGTGGCAAAGAAAGTAAATTAAGAAACCTTTAGTAATTCAAATGATGGCATCGGGTAGCCAAGATGTTCAAGTCGAGCCCAGGCCAGTGCAAACCCTGCTGCTTGTGGTCCGCGCGGGCCCGTGTCTTTGACCGTACTGGAGACGCGAGAGTCGAGACTGCTGCATCACGTCACTGGTTGAGGGCCTGGCCTGGGCCTGCATGCATAATTCGACGACGGCGCGGTTGAGACGACCTCACCTGAGTCGACTCGTCCAAACTAAGTGAAAGACTGAAAGTACTACCAAAGTCGGCACTCGTGACTCGGCAGTCTGAGTCTGTGTTCTGCTCTGTGACGCAGGACCGCAGTGAGTCATGGCCGTAATAAATATAATGGCCAGAGGGCAGATTTAGAAAGTCGACAACAACTGGGCTGCCTGTGTGAGAGCCTCTGCCACACTGCCAGAGGCTCTTATTTATATCACCTATCCAACTTTCCTGCTTTCCACTGCGCTTCTTATTGTCGGTGTCGTTGATTTTTAATAATGATTTTATTGCATCCTAGTTAGTTAATTTGAGGGCCCTGCCTCCAGGGAGGAATAGTAGTTATCTAGCATCGGCGACGGCGAACGCAACCCAGGCGAGCGCTGAGGATCGGTGCGCCCTGGCAGTAAGCGCTAAGCACTATACATACTTTTAATGAAGTCTGTTATGAAGCTCTGTGGTTATACTGAATAAGCAGCTACCATGTTGTTGTTATATGACACATCCCTTTATTAATGTAATAACTGCACTTTCACAATTGCTTTATTAACCTTCTTGCTTCTCAAATTTGCTTGAAAATGCACCATTTACCCACTCTTTTTTCAAAATTTTCCACTGGTGCACAAAAGATGGCAGAGAATTGGACAATGTATTTTGTAGTGCTTGACTACTTATTGAGGTTGTGCAAAAATTTCCATTACGCTTGCGTAATTTGTGCAAATTTGTGCTAAGCATTTGTGCCAGCGTTAATTTTTGCATAATTTTTTATTGCAGGTCACTTGTTCAAGCGGAAAGTGTCCTGCAAGAAACAGGTTTGAGCAAAAATGTTTTACGAGAAAAACCGTTTGGGAACCAGTCCCCTTATCAGTTTTTTTCAGTGATTTTTGAATGCCAGGTTTGCCCTCTAGTTCAGTTTTCACTCTAGATAACCTACGGTGCGTTTTGCATGAATTACGAAAAGAATTCAGGACGCATTCCTACTTAGAGATATACAATAGTGCAGAATAAGAATTTTGTTTTGTAAATGCAACTCCTTTGTTTCATAAAGCTGTCATGGTAAGACAGGCTCCTACTCAGAGGAATCCCTCTTCCTTGCTGCTGAAAGACAGTTTACCCAGTGGGCCTGACATCTCCCGTCCTGCAGAATCCCACAATTCAACATTTTCAATGTTACCTTATTCTGAGCCCTCTTTATTTGCTCCCTAGTTTTATAAGAGCATTTGTAGGGAAATGCTTCTTTTTGCTTGATCACCCCCAAAATTTTGGATTGATGCTGCTAGATTTTCAGCTCAGAGAGGGCACTGAGGCCTGCTAACCAGACCTCAGTGTTCTAACCCATTGAGAAATGTATGTCGGATTGTGTTAGAAATGGGATTTCTGGTTGGCTAGGGCTTGCGCCTAAACCAGGCAGAAACCACCACTCTAGTCCGGGCAAGGGAGTTACACGCTGAAGATAACCCCTGCTCACCCCTTGGTAGCTTGGCACGAGCAGTCAGGCTTATCCCAGAGGCAATGTGTAAAGCGTTTGCGCAACACACACACAGCAGCAACACACTAGGCACACCACAAAAGGAACTCCACACAAGGTTATATATAAAAATAGCCTTTGTATTATCATAAACACATTAGAATAGTAATCACACAATATACACTGTGCCAACTGGCACTAGGCAATATTTACAGGGGATTATATACACCTGAAGGGCCAATCGGGCCACTGTCAGAACCATCAGAAATGCACAAGTAGAAAATGTAAAACACTACCAGTAACTACTGGTAAAATAATGATTCAGCATCATATCCTGCAACATAAATCATATTATGCAATAAACCTCACAAGCATAAACCCATTATGCAATAAACCTCATAAGCCTAAACACATTACGCACTAGGCCTCACCAGCATAAACACAGTATGTATATAACCTCCTAAACATAAACACATTACGCACTAGGTATCACCAGCATAAACACATTATGCATAAATCATGGGGCATGAATCACATGAGGCATCTCATTAGGCAGGACATCTCTTAGGCATAAAAGCAGCAGTGCACCATAGTAGCACTGGCAAGGGCCTTGCGCCCTAACAACACCCTAAAATGCCCCCAGGCCAACTGGCCTTCCCCTGGGCTCAAATGCCCTATGTCCCGCAAAGTCAGGGCTTGGGCTGCCAATGCAGCAACCTCAAAAGTGCGCACTTGCACTGGCACAACTGTGCCTCCTGGGTCCCCACTGGGACTCTCTCATCAGATGTGGCCAACGTTGCAGCTGCCCGCGCTGGTGCGGTGCAGCTGGGGAAAATAAATCAGCACTGGCACCATTGTGCCGCCTGAGCCACACTCTGGGACTCTACCTAAACAAATATGGCCAAACGTTGCAGTTGCCCGCTACGGCGGCGCAACTGAGGAAATAAAGAGGCACGGGCACCACTGTGCCCTCTGGACCCCCACGGGGGCCCTAAAAACAATGCGCCCCACGTTGGAGCGGCCAGCTCTCCTGCGGGATCGCTCAGGCACCCGTGAGGGTCTCAAGGCGCTGGGGGCGAGGGGGGGGGGGATGCAGCTCCGGATCAGTTGAAGAGCCAGGTCTTGAGGCTTTTACTGAAGGTGTCCAGAGTGGGGGAGCGTCTGATGTTGACTGGGAGCTCGTTCCAGGTCTTTTCTGTGATGTAGGAGAAGGCTCTGCGGGCTCTCTGGTAGACACCTCCGTACTCAGCCCCTCCTCATAGGGGCTCACTGGGACTCTTCCGGTCTCCTCGCGTCGGCCTGCCTCCCCTTCTGCCAGGCGGGGGAAGGCGGGTCGTGTAGCAAGTGGAGCCCGCGAGATTCCTACTTTTCTTGCCTTCACCCGGTCCCTTCTCCGGGGACACAGGAATTCAGAGTGGAGCCTGATAGGCTCTGGACGCTCCTCTGCGGTGTGCGGGACTTCCTTCTTCCCAGCCAGCCACGCCCCCAACCAGGCAGCTTTGCCTGACTTCCGGGTCGCGCTATCAGCGGCCCGGCGGCTCCTTCACTTAGCGGTGACATGCGGGGTGGGCACCCGCTTTAAGGCGCAGTTCAAGTGCGGGGTGGGCAACCGCCCTCTGAAAAATAGGCATAAATGCGGGGTGGGCACCCGCTATTGGCACCATGATGCGGGGTGGGCACCCGCCGATGAAATATGCACAAAAGCGGGGTAGGCTCCCGCTCTGGCTGGCAAAAACACTGGGTGGGCACCCGCTTCCTAAATAAGCATAAATGCGGGGTGGACACCCGTGAAAAGCTGCAAAATGCAGGGTGGGCACCCGCTCCTTCCCACAGCAATGTGGGGGAATCCCTACATCGGGATTCCCTCTCCAGACCTCGCAGCTCAGCGCTGCAAAGCAAAACAGAAGCGCTCCACGAGGCGCTAGATCCAAGGCAAAGTTCTGGGGCACAAGGCTGGGCCCAGGGAGGCCTGCACACAGGGTCCTCAAGCAGGGAGGCAAGCCCCCATGGCGGTTCCTCCTGGGCCCCAGCAGCAGCAAGCCCCCGCAGTCCAGAAACAGCACTCCTTCATAGGGTCACAGCCCCTATACTTATACTCCACATTCCTTTGTCTGCAGTGGCACAGGGTTTGGGGGAACCAAATGCAACTGGTTCTGGGGGGAATTGGAGCACTTTGTTTACCAAGCTCCTCTTCCCCTTTGTCAGGTGGGGGCTTGGTGATCAGACACACCACAGGGGGCGGAGCCAGCATTGTACAGGCTAGGCACAGACCTATTCAGGGTCAGGGGATTACTCCTCCCACTACTCCCAATGCAGTTGTCCCATTCAGCCTAGCGCTGACTCACCCTGCCCCTGCTGGAGCTACACACACCTCACAGCCCCTGTCACTCACAAGCCAGACATGCAATTCACATCAGGCAGGCAGACTCATAGCACACAGAAATTTCTAAAATAGTCATAATAAATCTGCGCACACCATTGCGTAGCATTTATTATTACTATTTCAAACTTACCAAACTTGACCACGCTGCTCCTCTCATATCAGGAATTACCATTGACACACTTATCAGGGAATCCTCAATGCATTCCTATGGGAGGGCAGGCCAATCTCACCATATATAACAAAGAGAGCGCACGCACTTTACACTGGACAACAGTGCTAAAGTGCCCAGAGGTCTAAAACCACCAACACCATGTCAGAGAAAGGCTAGGGGAAAGGCAAAAAGTTTAGGGATGACCCTGCAAAAAGGGCCAAGTCCAACAGATTGGCTGCCCCCCAATTGGCATAAAGTGACTTACTTATAACTCTCTAGTATATGGTGCCAAGGTACCAAGGGTAACCAGTGCATGTAAGCTAGAGTGTCTCCTCATGGCTGTACGTGAGACACAAAGTACAAAATGCAGTGCTTAATTTCTAAAAAAAGATAAGTGCCAGGGCCCTCGTCATGAGGCCACAGCAGCTTGTAAATCACATTGCCCCTGCCTGTGCTGCCAAGGATAGTACCAACACAATCACTAACCATCACACTCCTACAAGTGTGACAATTCTGACCATTCTTGGCCCCCAAACCTTTAAGAATGGCTTGGGCGGCAGTTAATAGTCATGTTTAATGCATATAGAATTAATAAACAACTGTTGTGGTCATTTCTAAATTAGACAGAGAGCGCCACCATGTGGTAGACTGTCACAAGTGTCGGTTTTGACCCGTGCTGAGCACCAGAAACCACGGGCTCAAATTGAGCACTGACAAAATGGCTCCCAGTCTGCCATTGTAGCATAGAAAAGCAGTTTTAAAACTGCTAACTTGACTTTGCCATTTGCAATTTACACCAAAGTCAAAGCCCCCACTTCCTTTAACAATGTATGCAAGTCTCCCATAAGGAAAGCCTATCGAGCCATAAGACAGGGAGCTGTATATTAATAAATAGGACATATATTTTAATAGGGCCTCCAGTAAAACTCCCAAATTGTCATTTTTGCTGCGGAAAGGTTAGTAGCCTCATGGGCTAATACAGATTTTCAGGCAGGGATCTCAGTACAGCTAACTTCTGAATGGGACTGCTAAAATGGGTACTTCTAGGTATCAAATTAATTGTGACATTAAACCTGACTTGTTGCCCAAGTAGAATTTAATTTCAATTTTAAGAAAAGGCAACAATTTGAAAGTTGCCACTGTGTTGCCCAGTTTATACGGTGCCATTTCACAGTTGCTGGCCACCACACAACCTTCTGCCCTCCTGGGGAGTAGAGTGTACCACTCCCAGGCTCATGAACAATAGGGGCCTACTACAGAGGGAGGTATTACCTCTCCTTTGCAGGAAGCTAAACAGGGTGTTGACCCAAAAGGTCAAAAATGCCTTTGGTGGCTAACGGTTATACGATTATACTCCAATAGGGCTGCCCATTTGTTCAGGTAAATAAGCTGGCGGCGGGGACATCGAGGGGATACCAGGACCCGAACTGTTTTTCCAATGTAGGTGTAGCTTACAGGTAGCCAGACCTCTGGGGTGGGCTACCAAGCTCCTACCATCCAAAAAAGGGTTCAGACATCTTGGGAGTGGGCAGAATAGTGCACTCTGGGATTTCTGGATGCTACACATAGCTAGAACTCGTCAGAGGGTGGGAGAGTCTCTGGCAGCCCATTGTCTAGTGGCTGCATCATCCCCTCAGGGCACTTTCTCGGCATAAATATAGTACCCTGGGCAGCCCTCAGATCACATATGGACTAGGGAAGGGACCAAAGAAAGACTTCCTCACTGACCCCTGAATCTGGCAAGATAGATTGCACCAACCGCTGGTCTGCACCTGCTGTTCCTTGGGCTAGTGAAGAGAGGTTGCTCCTGAGCCAGAGACCAAAGTAGTGACTCCAAGAGTCAGTCTGATGACTCCCTGATTCAGCAACAGAGCCATAAAAACTGAGGGGCATATTTACAAGCCCCTATCGCCACCACAACATCACTTCGCCACTTCACGTGGCTTAACGCTGCCTTGTAAATAAGGCCCCCTTTCACGTTGTACATAGCGTGAAAGGGGAGGGCAATGGGTGTTGCAGTGGGCGTTCCACCGCAACACCCATTGATTTTGATGCTGCCCCCTTTTTACAAGGGTGCCGTAAATAGGAGGTAGTGCCAAAATTAAGACCAGAGGTCTTAAACAGGCAAAACGAGGAGAAGTGCTTTATTTCTCCTCGTTTTTACTGTTTCCATGTGTGCTGCTTTGTGCAGCACACATGGAAACAGCAAAATACCAATGATTGTTTATGTGCAGGAAGGGAGACTTTCCTGCACATAAACAATCATTAAAAAAATGACATTTTGTAACTTCTGAGCAGCACACATAAAAGTTACAAAACGCCATTTGAAGATTTGGAGGAGACCTTCCTGCACATAAACAATCTTCCCCTCAATGCAGACACCCTTGCACTATTGTGCAATGGTGCCTGCTTTGGCGCTAGGCAGCTAAATTTAGCGCCAGCACAGGGGGAAACGCTGGGCTGCACCATATTCTTTTGAATATGGTGCAGCCTTGTGTTTCTAAAGTGACGGAGCATGTTGTTAGCCTTCTTGGCTTAACGACACGCTTCGCCACTTTGTTGTAACTATGCCCCTGAAATCACCAGTCCTGGCCCGTCAGTAGCCACTTGCAAGAAACACAGCTGAAAGCTGACGTGCAGCCAAGAAGACTTCCACCCCAGTCTCAAAGGTGGCACCCATGTCTGCCAAACTCGGGAAAGTCACCAGAGTGTGGATTGGTTGCCAAAGATAGACACTAGCCCTCCCCAAAGTATATCACTGGACCCGCTGTGTCCAGAAATTGGTTTGCCTGCCTCAGCTGAACTTTTACTGGCTCAAAGAGGACTTCGAGGGTCTCCGACCTCTGTGTCCAAAGTCTCCCCACCTGACCCGTGGACTGAGGAATAACCCCAGGAAGGCCTCCGTTGACTGCACAGCACCTAGAGCATCTTTCAGCATCCTCACCATCAGGACCACTTCATTGAAGTCTATGGCGGTCTTGATGTAAAGTGTGGAACTGGCCTTTAGACTGCTTTGGTGACCAGGTAACTGTCCAAATACTCCTTACTGGGCCCCCTGACTTCCCTGAATTGGTCACCCAACTCAGACAAGGGTAGCTGAACACAACTCTTTACATTCTTCAAAAGTTTACAAACGTTCTGAGACATCAGAAATGGTACCCCTATCCATCCAAAAAGATAATGGTAGACAATGCCAAACTAGAAGTCACTACATTCCCAGACTGTAAATGAGACTGCAAAAAAAGATAAAAATGTAAGGCAGCGCTTCTCCCTGAAGACTTTCAGTATTTAGAACAACATCTCCATCACTGTCACAACTGCTGCTACAATCTTATTTTTCAGAAAGGAACTGAAGACCCATAGTACATCCCTACCAGTGGCGGCTTGTCAACAGGAGTTTTTATGGCTGTACTATGTATGCACTCTGTGAGCCACAGTATATTGCCCCAGGCTTCTGTCTGCATTTGCTCTGCATTTCCATTAGCAATGTTCATGAAAGCACACTGTTTACCTGAACACTGCAATTTTCATGTCAAACCCACAGGCTCTGCCTCAGAACATCAGCATCGGCCGATAATGACAGGAGGGTCGTAGGGGGCTAGATCACAATCCATCTGCAGAGTGCCAATTAAGAACTCTACAAGGGGAATGTCTGTATTCTGCATGTGTGATGGTTTTATTCAGCTTTGGTCCCCTTACACAGGCAGAATTCATACTATTAGCAGTCATACTGTGCATGCACCAGCCAGTTCAGCATATCTGCTAAAATGGTTCCGTCAGGGCTGTCATCAATGTTAATGCCTTGCAGTCAACTTTAAAGCAGCAGAGGCGAAATCCTAAGTCCTTTTCCAGTTCTCAAAGGGGTGTCTTCTCACAAACTGGATAAAAGACAGGGCTACACCCTGTGCCCAAACCAGAACAAAGGTAAATTATAGGAACATGATACAACGGTTCAGTGAGATTAATTTGAACACATACTGTAAATACATATGACCCATAAGAACTAATCAACATACATTAACACAAAACAACCAAATGTATGCAAGAGCCTCTCTTAGTGGAAATAAAAAGTTCTGTATATCACAATATAGCAACAGTAACTGCACAATAGTGCGGATGGTGCAGTGCTCAAAAGATATAAATACATACAATCAAAATTAAATTCACAAATAAACCATGGGCGGTCACATAGAAAGCAGCAAAGGAATTCCATCATGATTTTTCAGGTCTGAACAATCATTAAACAACTCATGGTGTAATCATGAACTGTAAGAAAATGGGCTATTGGTGCCGCCACCCAAGCAACCCAAGCAGCAACCACAATCCTTGGCAGGGTGAATGACAAAAGTCACTAAATTAACCTGTGCTCAACCCTCTGGCAGCTTGGCACATAAATAGTCAGGCTTAACTTAGAGGCAATAGGTAACATATTTACACAGCACACAAGTAGTAATAAAGTGAAAACACAATACAAGAAAAATCCTGAACCAATTTAGAAAAATAGCGTAAATGTTAATGAATAAAATTACACCAGAACAACAAAATCAGTAGAACCAGAGAAATAGAATTTTACAGTTTTGATAAAAAAATCGAATCCAAAACAACAACGTGCCATCGCAGTCATCTAGTCACTTTAGACCAGGGGCAGATCACAAGTTCAGACTGACCACAATGGAGTGCAGATGAGATACAGGGTGTCAGACACGGACACAGCCAAGGGTAGGAAGAAGATTTTTTATTGTAGGCGTTATGTATTACAGTTTTTTTATCCGGTGTGTCCATTCAATAAGCTGACGGCGGTGGTCTTCACGCTCTTCTTGTGGTATTGTCTCTCAGGTGGTCTCTTTCTTTGAATTTTTTAGTCACCCTGAGGAGAACAAAACATAGGTTCTGACAGTCAGTCCAATAACCGCACAATTACAACCCTTCACCCAGTGAATTGTACTGTCAGTCACTGTTGTCCGACTTCCAAAACAATCTGTGCAGGTATTTATGCTGCTGTTGTGGAAACCTAATCCCTGCGAAAGTGGTTGTGCCGGTATTTAAAGGCTGGTTGGGTGCTTACACAACACCCCTGCCCTCTTTCTCAGTGAAAACCCTTGAACTTGCCTTAGGCTGTGGCTCTGCTCTCGTGCCATAGCAAGTGGAACCAAGACATCGCCTTCCACCCGAGGACGTCCTGAACCATTGGAGCCTTCCGTTGGCTCTCTGCCTTCTCCCTCATTTATTTTGCAGGCCTCCCCTCCTCGGCTCGCTTCCTCCTTTTACGTCATCCGGGCCTCCAGTCTCGCCATGCCGCCCCACATCTTCCCCAGGCTTTCTCCGTTTTCTGGTGGCTCTTCACTTTCTCGTGCCTTCTCCTTCCATGTCCATCTTGCCGTCCTCACCTCTGGGTCATACCCCTTAAGTTCTGGCATCTCCGTCATTACGTGCATGGGGTTTCCAATAACGCATGTTGCCCACGGTTTTGTGGCATGTTGTGGCAGCCATGCTGGAAACCTCATCTGTCAAAACCAGCCCTGCATTACAGGGACAAGGATAGTGAAGGTAAAGACCTACCTTCTGAGTCCGATGCGAGGAGTTCCATTAGCAGTGGAGGAGGCCACGGGGAGTATTAAGAGCATCGTGGATGGTCATCGCTGTAGTGCAAAGAGCAGGCCAAGCATCGTGGGCTGTCAACGCTGTAGCACATAGAGCCAGCCGAGCGTCATGGACAATTGTTGCTCTAGCTTGGCACTGGCAATCACCACGGGCTGTGCTATAGTGCATAGTGCAGTTCTTGGATTGCCAGACATTGCTGGTGGTGGCTGTAGCGAAAAGAGCAGGTCTCACCAGAGAGTTGCGTTGGCGGTCATTGCGGGTGACAGAGTTCCTGTGCAAATGTGCACGTTCGCAGTTGCGAAGAGCCCAACTTCAGGGTTTCACCTTTTCTTCTTTGGAGGAGCTCAAACTGACGCCAGCCAAGGGTCTAGGACCTTGGGGGTACCTCTTGGGGATCAGGAACTCACTGTAACAGAGGCCAGCAGGGCTAAGGCAAGGGTCAAGCAGGGGTCAGGCAGGTCCAGCTGTAGGTCCAGGTAGATCCAGTTGCTGCAGGTATTTGGAGCTTGTTGTGTCCCTGTAGCTCAAACAGGGGGTCAGCCAACTGATCCTTGGAGTTACTCTGGGTTAGTCTAGGATGAAGTTAAGCAGGTTCAGTCTTCCTTCTCAAGCAACAAGGCAGTCCTCAAGTAGCAGGGCAATCCTCCGGCAGGAGGTGTGTTTTTCTTCTGTAATGTCTATAAGTCCAGGAGTGTTCTGAAGAGTGGCTCTGGAGGTCCACTATGTATTCCTGGTACCAGCCCTTGTGTGATGGGACTCCCTGTCCAACCCCCACATCTGGTTCTAGAACATTCTTCCCCTATCAGGGTTCCAAACTGTCTTGCAGTGGCAAAAGGCATGCAGGTCTAGTGTCAAATTCCTTTGTGTGTTTAGTTGGCAAAGCCCTATGAAGCGTAAGTGAGGCTGGGCACAACTCCTCTTCCAGCTATTTTGCCAGGAGGGTTCATCCTGTCCACACCTAAGCCCCTTTTGTGTTACTGTCTGGAAACCAATCAATCAATCAGGGATTTTAGAGCACGATACTTACCCGTGAGGGTCTCAAGGCACTAGAGGGGTGGGGTTCAAGTATCTACGTTGTCATCCGAAGAGCCAGGTCTTGAGATCCTTTCTGAATAGGTGCAGTGTCGGGCTTCGTCTGATGTGGATGGGGGAGTTCATTCCAAGTTTTGGCCGTGGTGTAGGAGAAGGATCTGCCACCCGCTCTGGTCCTGTGGATGCGGGGGACCGTGGCTAGGGCTATGTTGACAGAGCGGAGGTTTCTCTTGGGGGCATGGAAGGAGATTCTTTCATTGAGGTATTGTGGTCCGATGTTGTGGAGGGCTTTGTAGGCACGTGTGAGCAGTTTGAAGGTTATTCTTTTTTCGACAAGGAGCCAGTGGAGGTCGCGGAGGTGTTGGGCGACATGGGCATGTCGTGGGATGTTGAGGACAAGTCTGGCTGCAGCATTCTGGACGGTCTGAAGTTTGCGGAGTAGTGTTTTGTTGATTCCGGCGTAGAGCACGTTTCCGTAGTCCAGTCTGCTGGTGATGAGTGCGTGGGTGATGGTCTTCCTGGAGTTGGGGGGATCCATTTGAAGACCTTGTGGAGTATGCAGAGGGTGTTGAAGCATGTGGAGGACACAGTGTTGATCTGGCGGTTCATGGTGAGTGAAGAGTGAAGAGTCAAGTATGATGCCGAGGTTTTGAGCGTGGTCAATAGGGGTTGGTGGATTTCCGAGGGTGGGGTGCCACCAGGTGTTGTCCCATGCGGAGGGGGTGGATCCAAGGATGAGGAATTCTGTTTTCTCCGAGTTGAGCTTCAGGCAGCTGCTGCTCATCCAGGATGCGACGTCCTTCATCCCTTCTTGGAAACTCTGCCTGGTGATGTTGGGTTCCTTGGTGAGGGAGAGGATGAGTTGGGTGTCGTCGGTATATGAGACTATGTTGAGTCCATGTTTTCTGACAATGGTTGCGAGGGGGGCCATGTAGACGTTGAAGAGCGTGGGGCTGATGGAGGATCCTTGGGGTACTCCGCATCTGATCTCTGTAGGTTCGGAGAGGAAGGGCGGGAGTCTTATTCTTTGTATTCTGCCGGAGAGGAAAGATCAAATCCAATCTAAGGCAGTTCCGTGGATGCCTGCGTTGAGCAGTCTGGTGGCTAGTTTGCGGTGGGAGATGGTGTGGATGGCTACTGAGAGGTCTAGGAGGATGAGGGCTGCAGTGTGGCCTTGGTCGAGGAGGGTGTGGATGTCATCAGTGGAGGCTATGAGGGCGGTCTCGGTGCTGTGGTTGCTGCGGAATCTGGACTGAGAGGAGTCGAGGATGTTGTTGGTTTCTTTGAAGTGCGCTAGCCGGGTGTTGACGACTTTCTTGATGACTTTGGCAGCAAAGGGGAGAAGAGAGATTGGCCTGAAGTTCTTGAGGTCTGTCGGGTCTGCGGAGGGCTTCTTGAGGAGGGGTTTGACTTTGGCACATTTCCAGTTGTCGGGGAATGTGGCTTTCTCGAGGGAGAAGTTGATCGTTCGTCGTAGTTTGTGTGCGATGGCGGTGGCAGCCCTGTGGAAGATGTGCAGTGGGCAGGGGTCAGTGGGTGTTCCGTAGTGGATGCTTTTCATCATCTATGCAGTGTCTTGTGTGGTGAGAGTGGTCCAGCTGAGGAGGGTCATCTGAAATGCGTAGCGGGTGGGGGGTGTTGGGTCGGTGCCGTGGTCTTAGTCATTGAAGTTGTCGTAGAGTGTCTTGATCTTGTGGTGGAAGAAGGAGCTGAGTTTGTTGCAGAGGTCTTGGGAGGCGGGGACGTCAGTGGTTTCGCTGTTCAGTCTGGTGAATTCTTGTATGAGGGCAAAGAGTCCCTTGGAGTTGTGGGCGCTGGACAGAATTCTGTCTTGGATGAATTTTCTCTTAGTTGATTTGCTGAGTTGGTGGTGTGCCATGGTAGCGGCCTTGTAGGTGGAGCGTGCTTCCAGGGTTTTGCTGTTTCTCCAAGTTTTCTCCAGTCGTCGGTAAGAGCGCTTGGATTCTCTGAGGTCTGTGGTGAACCAGGTGGTTGTCTTGTTTTGTCATCTGGCGGGGTTCTGGAGGGGGGCGAGAGTGTTGGCGCAGTTGGTGATCCATTGGTGAAGGTTGTTTGTTTACTGCTGTGTTGGCGTCTGTCGTGGTCGGGGGAGTGCAGCTGAGGGCGGAGGTGAGGTGTTCTTTGGTGATTTTGTTCCAGTTTCTGCATGGGAGGCATGGCGTGCGTTTGTCTGCGGTGGGTTTCGAGAAGGAGAAATGGACGCAGTGGTGGTCCGTCCAGAGCAGTTCCGTGGTGTGACTGAAGCGAATGTTGTTTCCTCCAGCGAAGATGGGGTCGAAAGTGTGTCCTGCGGTGTGAGTGGGGGTGGAGACAAGTTGCTTCAGTCCAATGTTGGTGAGGTTCTCTAGGAGGGCGGTGGTGTTGGAGTCGCTGAGGTTGTCTAGGTGGAAGTTCAGGTCCCCGAGCAGTATGTAGTCCATGGAGGCGAGGGCGTGGGGCGTTTGTGCCTTTCTTCTACTTTCCTGGGTCACATGACTGTGAATAGCTCTGCTGATCAGGGTTGTGTATTGATTGATTGAAATTCCCTGATTGATTGATCGCACAGCCGGGTTTGAGAAACAGCACAGATTCCCTGTGCCTGAGCGAGCATGAAACAGCCCGCTCAGGCCAATCCCCGCTCTGCTCTCATGCTTGGTAATATAGCATGAGAGCAGTGCGAGAGTCGATGTGGAGCCTCTGATGCTGTCCCAGGTACTGCTGGGAGCAAGAAGCAGAGCAGCACCGAGGCTTGAGGCGGCCGGCAGGATCAGGTAAGTTTGATTTATTTATTATTAACCCCCTGCGCTCCCCTGCACTCCCCCCACATCCCCTCCTCCCGCCTCACCACCTTTTATTTGTGTCAGCCGCTACTGTATTATATTAATAATAAACTATTATTGTACTCATCTCTAAATTAGACAGGTGCCCATGTTGACAATTAAGAAACGGTGTTGAGCACCGGAAGCCACCGGCTCAAATTAAGCACTTCCTCACCTCAGTACTTCCGACCGTAGATCTTGTGGTCTCCACCCAGTTTATAGTTCTCATCCGAGGAGGGGCGTGCAGGGAAAGGTGGAAAGGGAGTGATGGGATGCCAGTTTTTCAGTGGTGTTTGGGAGGAGGTGGACACACCTCAGTAAGTAAGACGTGGATCAAGGAAGGATAACAGAGTAGTGAAGACTGCCAGTCTGTTTATTTAACCTTAACACTGGTGGAGGGAGCCCTCCGTCTCACAACAGGCTTCAGCTATTTCATCTGCCCACCTTGACGCTTTGGTCATAACGATCAGGACAATTCTCTCGTCTCCTTTTCTGAAGTGATAGAGGCCCATTCGCCACTTCCAGACCAATCACTCAATTCTCCAGAGGTTCCTTCCCTCTCTGTTGTGAAGCCTCCAGAGGCTCGCGAGCGCTTTCATCGGTGCCAAGGGGCAAAAACAGAGCTCGACACCTGGAGCTCTGGAGGAGACTGATATATGATCATATGATCTTGCCTGCCTCAAGCATCTACGCCGGGCAGTGTTTTTGGCACTGGCGTAACAAAACTTGAGGGGGCCCCCCTGCAAGGTATGCGAAGGGGCCCCCTGCGGACTCAATCAGGAGCTATCTGCCAGGGTACTGTGCAAAGGGGGCCCCCTGGAGCTTGGGGGTGCCCCTGCACTGCGGGGGCTGCAGGGGCCTGTGTTACGCTACTGGTTTGGTGATATGCAAGTGTAGTACTCTATCATTGGCTTTGTATGATGGCTAGGAATGTGTTTTTTGTTTGTTTTCTTCCAAAACATTTGCTAAGCCAGATTCTATTACTAGATTTGCCTACTACAGTGTTTCTGAAAGCCCAAATGAGACACTTTTTCCTGCAGATATCCCAGTTGCATCAGGCAATCTGGCCGGAATAGGACTCCAGCATGGAAAGAGTAGAGAAAATCGCCCTAGTCTCCTCCATGCTGTCAGCTCAACCGGCTATGAATGGCCACCTCCCAAGGGGACCTCAGCTTGTACCTCGGAGTGGGTCCTTTAATGAGGGTAAGTCTTAGGGTCAGGCTGTGATGCACTGACTCCTACCAGAGCCAGCCTGTGAATCGAACACTTTAAAGCGGAATGTTTTACACAACAAGGTAAAATACAAATTATACCCTAGGTTAACCCAGCTGATAATATTAGAGAGAACACAGAATTAAATATAACAGTAGCTAGTACATGGTTACAGTTCCCGAAACAATCCACTTAGAAGTGTCCAACAGGTTCAAAAGACCCAGAGATGTTAGCTTCACCTCCTCCTTTTCTACAAAAAAATATGTTGTCTTCATTCCAAGATAATATTAAATCACACTGTCATCTCCTCAAGCATTATTGGAAAGCAAGGTTTATTTTTCAGCTATTTCATCTAAAGCATCTTTCTAACGGCCCATCACACAGAAGCGTGAATTGTCTTCCGAGACTCAGGATTTCATTTAACATTTTCACTCAAGAGCCGATATACTATTTCAGAAGAATAAAAACGCACAGGCTCCTTCTTTTACAGAAAGTGTTGTGTGTGGGGACCCGTTTAAAATTAGGTCACAAAAAGGTGCAAATGAGATAGCATTTTTAGTTTTGCGGCAGAGAATATCTGCCCTATATTCTTTAAAAGGTGGAATTATTCCAGCATCGTGCATTTAAGGTTTTAGTGCGGCACCATCTGTTGAACCTTCTAAATATATTGCACCATGTTTTCATGCATGTCAGATCTTTTTGCGAGGCCTAGGCTAGCAAACTCATAGCATCTGGCACTATCTACTGACATTAGCCATGTCAGATGCCATTTCATTATTAAATAGAGCAGGCTTGCTATAAGATCTATAAATTAATGGAGCAGTACCTGAGCGGATCCCTGAAAGAGCATGGGGAATGGTGGTCCTTCCCACCTTCTGACTGGCAAGAACATTAGAAAAAACCAATGCAAAGTAGACCTAACGACTCCAAGGGCAGGAATGGCATTGTTGCTCAGATATTACGATTTTTAAATTAGTAAACTTTAAGTCTATTTTTGGTTTCTAGGACATGTGACTTAATTTTGCTACCTTCACCATTAGGCCTAGGCAAACCCATTAGGTGCAAACTCAATCAATCAATAATACTTTATTTCGATTATGCTGTATAATCATAAAAGTGCAAAAGACAAATTTAAAAACATCAGGTTACATTCATCATTAAATTCGCCTAAAGACACAAAAACATTATTTACACATACACAGTAAAAGTGGTGCATAAAGTACACATGATAGTGCAATAAAAATTATAAAAACAGTCTAATCAGCTCAACAGGACTTAAAAGGCAATACAATTTCACCACTAAAGTGCATGTTTCTGAAAGATGCCCACCTTTATAGGTCACATAAGGAGCATCCATAGGAAATATACAGGAAAGGTTTTTGAGTATTGGTGATAATAATGATTTCCTCTGCACCTCATACAATTTACAGAAGAACATAAAATGTGCTAGGGTTTGGGGTTCATCACAGTGACAGAGCATGATATTCTTGGGGTCAAATTCACCAAGGGAGAAGCACAGGTGACATCTAATGGTGCCTAGATGGAGACATCGTCAATAAAGCTCTCTCCCTTGTGTTGATAAAGTATACAAAATATGGCTCTACTCCAGGTGTCAATTGTAAACCCATCAGTTCTCTCATTTTAGGTCTCATAATCTCTGTGTCTTTCTTATTAGAAACTGCCTTTGTTAGAAACAGGTCTTAAACTTTTTGGGATTCTCCAATAAATATTGATTCCTGATTAGAAAACAGGTTGGGTCTGCCAATGGCTTTCAAGGTTTTTTGTAAATAATTCAACAATGTAGGGGCATATTAACAACGGCCAGCGATAATTATCGCTGGCCGTGCTTAGCGATAATTATATTATCGCCGCCTATCTCTGGTATTTATCGCCCCGGTAGCGCGTTATTAACAACGCGTTACTCCAGGGCGATAAAGATTCCAGAGATAGCGAGGTTATCGCCCTTTGCAGGGAACATCGCTGGTTTTCTAGCGATGTTCCCTTCAAAGCGGCGATAACCTTGCTGATACGACCCTGTGGTCGTATCAGCAGAATCCATCTCCTATGTCTAACATAGGTAAGTCAGGATTATAGCAGACGTTAGATTTTGGCGAAAACGCCGTTTTCGCCAAGATTTAACGTCTGCTATAATCCTGTGGGCTGCCTTGTAAATATCGCGATGTGCACATCGGCGATATTTGCAACGTAGCCCATCCGGGTACGCCTAGTAACGCCCACTTTGCATCTCATTAGAGATGCAAAGATGGGCGTTGAAAGAGGCGATAGTGCAAGGATTCACGCGATAGCGTGACCTTGCTGATTAGGCGATAAGATTATCGCCGCTTTTCAGTCCGAAACGGACGCTAAAGCGGCGATAATTGTTTATCGCCTCGTTGTTAATATGCCCCGAAATTCTTAAACCATGATCACATAACAGGCAATCCTCAATGATATTGTGATTAAGGGAGGCCTCCGGGTTGCTCCAGATTGATATCCATAGGGGAAGAGGGGAAAGCCCTTCCAGATCTGAAACATAGGACAAACCTAGTTCATTGTGTATGAATTGCCTTGACCTACATGGACCAAGACCAAGGAACCGCCTACAAAAGCATTTTTCAACCCTCTGGAGGCTGCTTCAATAACCATACCCCTAAATTTGCTCCCAATAAGTGAGAACTGTCAGACATTTTAATTTTTTAATTTCCAGTAAGGGGTGATGGGTTTGTTGCCTACTCTCGTAGATACACGAAATAGAGCCCCCGTTGCGCTGTTAAATCATGAGCGTGTGTCAGAAAGACAGGGCACGAAGTTGTTTTAGAATCCCAATAAGTGAGAACGGGTAGACATTTTAATTTTTAAATTTCCAGTAAGGGGTGATGGGTTTGCTGTCTACTCTTGTAGATACACGAAATAGAGCCCCCGCTGCGCTGTTAAATCATAAGTGTGTGTCAGAAAGACAGGGCACGAAGTTGTTTTAGAATCAAAGATCACACTCAGATAGGGGAATTCACTGACCTTGGTAATAGCGCCTTTGATTCTAATTGGTCTCACATTACTGCACTCAATCAATCAATCAATCAATCAATCAGGCGTTTGTTGAGCGTGACTACTCACCCGTAAGGGTCTCAAGGCGCTAGGGGGGGGGGTTGGCAGGTTCCAGTCCATCAAGGGGTGGGGTCTGTCGAAGAGCCAGCTTTTGAGGTTTCTTGCGAACATGGGGAGCGATGTTGTCTGTCTGAGGTGGAGCGGAAGGCGTTCCAGGCTCTGGCTGCGAGGAAGGAGAAGGAGCGGCCTCCCGATCTGGTCTTTCTGGTGTGGGGGACCACGGCGTAGGAGAGCTGGGCTGATCGTAGGGTCCTCTGGGGTGCATGGAATTTGAGTCGGCTGTTCAGGTATGCTGGTCCGGTGTCGTGGAGGGCCTTGTGAGCGTGGGTGAGCATCTTGAAGGTGACTCTAGCTTCGATGGGGAGCCAGTGGAGTGAGCGCAGGTGCTGGGAGATGTGGCAGTGTCTTGGCAGGTCGAGGACCAGTCTTGCGGCGGCATTCTGGATGTTCTGTAGCTTGCGGGTGAGGTTTTTGTTTATTCCGGCGTAGAGTGCGTTGCCGTAGTCGAGTCTGCTGGTGACCAGGGCGTGAGTGACGGTCTTTCTGTGTTCGAGGGGGATCCATTTGAAGGTCTTATGTAGGAGGCGGAGGGTGTGGAAGCAGGAGGACAAGACGGAGTTGATCTGGTGGTCCATTTTGAGCTCGGAGTCCCGGATGATTCCCAGGTTGCGTGCGTGGTCCGTGGGGGTGGGCGGGCTTCCGAGGGCAGGGGCCTGCCAGGTGTCGTTCCAGGCGTCGGGGTTTGGGCCCATGATGAGTACTTCTGTTTTGTTGGTGTTTAGTTGTAGGCAGCTGTTTTTCATCCATTTGGCGACGGCTTCCATGCCTTCTCGAAAGTTGTGTCTGGCGGTATTGGGTTCGTTGGATAGGGAGAGGATGAGTTGGGTGTCGTCTGCGTATGACACAATGTTGAGTCCGTAGGTTCTGACGATGGGGGCGAGTGGAGCCATGTAGATGTTGAAGAGTGTAGGGCTGAGGGAGGACCCCTGGGGGACTCCGCAGGTTGTTGGTGTAGGGTCCGAGAGGAAAGGGGAGAGTTTGACCCGCTGCGTTCTGCCAGAGAGGAAGGAGCGGATCCAGTCAAGGGCCTTGTCTTGGATCCTTGCGTCGTGGAGTCTGCGTATTAGGGTGCGGTCAGAGACTGTGTCGAACGCCGCTGAGAGGTCGACGAGGATGAGGGCTGCTGTTTCTCCTTTGTCCAGTAGGGTGCGGATGTTGTCTGTTGCGGCGAGGAGGGCGGTTTCCGTACTGTGGTTTTTTCTGAAGCCGGATTGGAAGGAGTCGAGGATGTTGTGCTCTTCGATGAATGTGGCGAGTTGGCTGTTGATGGCTTTCTCGATGACTTTCGCTGGGAACGGGAGCAGGGAGATGGGTCTGTAGTTTTTGAGGTCGGTGGGGTCCGCCGAGGGTTTCTTCAGGAGGGGGTTGACCTTGGCGTGTTTCCAGTCGTCGGGGAACGAGGCGGTTGCCAGGGAGCAGTTGATGGTGTGGCAGAGCATGGGTGCGATGGTGTCGGCAGCTCTGTTGAAAATGTGGTGGGGGCAGGGGTCCGTGGGGGCCCCGGAGTGGATTGACTTCATTGTCTTCAGTGTGTCTTCGGTGGTGAGGGCTGTCCAGTTGTTGATCGCTGGCTTCAGGGTGTCGGGAGTGGTTGGTGAGGGTTCAGTGTGTTGGTTGTCTTCGTCGAAGTTGTCGTAGATGCTCTTGATTTTGTGGTGGAAAAAGGTGCTGAGTTTGTCGCAGAGGTCTTGTGAGGGAGGGATGTCGGTGGACTCGCTGGTGGGTTGGGCGAACTCCTTGATGATGTTGAAGAGTTCTTTTCTGTTGTGTGTGTGAGTGGAGATTCTGTCTTCAATCGCTTTTTTCCTCGTTTTTCTGATGAGTTGGTGGTGGGCGTTGGTGGCGGCTCTGAAGTTGTTGTGGGCTTCTGTGGATTTGGTGTTCCTCCAGGCCTTTTCGAGGCAGCGGGAAGTGCGTCTGGACTCTTGAAGTTCGGTGGTAAACCATCTGGCTTTCTTGGCGTGGGTGTTGTTGTTTTTCTTGAGGGGGGCTATGGTGTTGGCGCTGTCGGAGATCCACCTGTGCAGGGTTCGGGCTGCGGTGTTGGGGTCGTCGTTTTCCGCGATGGTTGGGGTGGAGTTGCTGAGTGATGAGGTTAGCTGGTCATCGGTGATTCTGGTCCAGTTTCTTTGTGGGAGCAGGTGCTGGTGTCTGTGGATGGTGGGTGTTCTGAAGGTGAAGTGGACGCATCGATGGTTAGTCCATAGGAGTTCGGTGGTGTGGCTGAAGGTGATGGAGTTTCCTGTTGTGAAGAGGGGGTCGAGGGTGTGTCCTGCTGAGTGCATGGGTTTGGTCACGATCTGGCGGAGTCCAATGTTGTGGAGGTTGTCCAGGAGGGATGTGGTGCTGGGGTCCAGTTGGGTGTCGAGGTGGAAGTTGAGGTCTCCCAGTAGGGTCTAGTTGGTGGACGCGATGGCATGCGGGGAGATGATGTCCGTGATGGAGTTGGCGAAAAGTCTGCGGGGTCCAGGGGGTTGGTAGATGAGGGTTCCTCGGAGGGTGGTGGTAGGGCTGGGCAGTATCTTGAAGTGAAGGTGTTCCATCAGGTCTGTGGGCTCGTTGGGGAGTGTGCTCAGACGGAGGGTGGATTTGTGGACGATGGCGATTCCTCCTCCCGGGCGGGTAGGGCGGTCCTTCCTGGAGATCTTGTATCCTTGAGGGCCGGGCACCATTTAATGTGTCTTGGTGATGTTGGTACCCAGGTACAATTTATCCATAAAGGATACAAAGTTATCAACAAGGGCCCGAATCCCTTTTGGTGTGCGGGCAAGCAGCACCGCATTGTCAGCGTTAAGAATCACTGGCAAAGGGAGGCCTTGATTCTGACTAGGTCTCTACAGCTGCTGATAAGAGAGGACTCTATGTCATTTATATATAAAGAAAGAGAATGGGAGCCTTAACACACCCTTGGAGGGCACCACGAGCTGGTGGGATCAGACAGGTACATTCTCCATCTGAGCCGTACCTCACTCTGGCTGAGGCCTTCCAGTGCAGTGCACGGAAGAAGTCAACCAAATCCTGCGGCAGACCAATCCGCTCAAGAATGGTCCACAGTTTGGAGCGGTTGACTCTGTCGAATGCACTGCTCAGCTCCATAATTCGAGGTATAAGGGACTTTTCGGGCAGTTACATGTTTCCCCACAATTAAGGTCAGGATAAGGCATTGCTCCTGTGTCTCCAGGCTTTCCTAGTAACCATATTGGGCCCTACTCAGGAATCCATTCAACTTAAGCCAACCCTCTATCCTATGAAGTATGACCTGACCTACTATCTTGACTACAGAGCCAAGTAGATGGGCCTATAGCACCAGGGATGCTGGCGAAGACCCTTCTTAAATATGGGTACAATAGTCACCAGGTGCCAAGAAACGGGGATCTTGCTGGTGACTGCGGCGGTCAGGGCAAAGCCTATAGATCAATATTCCCTTAATATATCCATGGCAACCCTGTCTGGACCCGTAGCTTTGTTTGAGGAGCTAATATTGATGGCTTTGTTTACCTCCTCAAGATCAAACTTAATTTTTAAAGGAAAGGAAGGGCAAGAGTCCACTGAGCCAACAAGCGCTTGGTTCTCATAAGAGTAAATGCATTCAAAATGGTCAGTCCAGCTTTGAGGGGTAATATTTGAGCCCAAACTCTCTCCCTTATGACATGTAACTTATTTTGTTACCTTCACCATTAGGCCTAGGCAAACCCAATAGGTGCAATCTCAAACTGCCCATATTTTTGAGTGATTGAAAACGTAACGAAGTTTTCGAACTTTTTAGTAGTTTGATTGGTTATCCACTAAATATGACTTGTCTAGGTTGTTTGTGATCAGAAACACTTTGTGTGAAATGTGCTGTTGGAATAGGATATTTAGGGGCCAAACAAGGGGTGACACTTCACAAAGATCTCTGAAATCTGAAAAACCACCCACCAAAAAGGGTCAGAAGGAAATGTATGCAGGAAAATCTTTTTAGGCATCAACTGTGCACCCCAAGTAAAAAATCAACTACAAAATGAATGACCTGCTGTTAGGGGGCAATAATACCGCACACAGTGTTACCGATACCCGGGGTACTGGTAACTAAAGGTCCCAGGGGCATATTAGCAAGACCCACGTTAAAATTATCGCCGTTTTAGCGGCAGGAAACTGCCGCTAAAACGGCGATAATGGGCTTGCTAATATGCGTTATAGAATTCCAATAGAAGCCCAGGTTAGATGTCCTGCACATCTAACCTGGGCTTCTATTGGAATTCTATAACGCATATTAGCAAGCCCATTATCGCCGTTTTAGCGGCAGTTTCCTGCCGCTAAAACGGCAATAATTTTAACGTGGGTCTTGCTAATATGCCCCCCAGTTTTACAGTCGGACCACAAGTTGATTCCGAATACACCCCTATGAAATGGGGAATACCATGCAGGAATCAGCGTTTCCGCACAAATTCACACATGTAAACAGGTAATAAAGTTATTCTACAGAGAACAAAAATCTTCAGGGAAGACTCAGTTGCATTCTCCGTGGTAGCACTGCGGGATTACCACACCTGAGATTCCACAGGTGTGGAAAATCTGCAACACCTGTAATCACAATGCTGCTGAAAACGAGAAGTTTAAACAGACTCAGGACATTCGAGCCTCTCATATCCAAGGCCTTTGTGCAGTTGAAAAGTTCAGCACTTCGCCCACTGTAGCCAGTGAAACTAAAACTTCACACACACCGAGGTCCCCCCCCCCCGAAACTATCTCTAATGAGTTCGTTTGCGGAGAAGTTGAGTCTTGCCAACCTTATCCACATTTGATGAGTCCTGCCTTCCAAAACAAAATGTTTGCCCACAAACGCTCACCCCCGACATTTACCGCCCCAGATTACTCGTTCCAGCCCCACTTCTCACATCGGAACACTTCCTCCTTCACAGCCTCTACTTTCCATCCTTCCTACATCCTTTATTTTACACTTTGCCCCCTCCATCTCCCTTCAGTCTGCTCAACCTCGTAATCTCTCTCCATCTTTTCTCTCGCTACTTCACCCCATCTACGTTTCTTCCTTTCACTTCTGTTACATATTACTTCGTTTTACTTATAAAGGACTGGACCCACAGGTTCTTAATATTCTCTGTAAAGCACTTTGAGACTAATACATGCAAAATAACGTATCTCTCATTAGGAGGCCATTGTGTCTCTCTGGATCCTTTTGAAGTTTAAGTGATCCCTGATGCAAATAATTGAACGAAAAAGAAACGTCGATGAGGGCATTGGTGATGAGGCAGGTCAATTACTCCATATGGCCTGGTACTGCCTAAGTCCCCTTCCACTCACCAGGTGGCCCCCCCCCGGGTCCCCACCCCAGGACATTTGGCTCCTTCCCCCAAGGCAAACATTTGACAACAACTCATTTTTGAAAGTTTTTGGATTTAGGGGGGCGTAACCCCCCCGGCCGTATTTATTTACATATTCAAATTAAACTCATTTCCTTTAATATGACATTCAATTACACAGGAGTCCGGTTACATAGATAGGTACAAATGTGTTACTTGGCTAACCTTAACATGTTTCTAGACATAGCCATTCCTATCGTAATCTAAAACTGCATATATATATAAACATATTTTCTCCCTGTGTACCCTATGAGAGCCTACGGCAAGGTCAGTGACTGGCAGTCCCAAGAAAACTACAGAAATTCTGGTGGATAAAGCCTGCGTAGGGGTCCAGCTTGTCGGACGGATATTTTCCCCCGGGCCCCCTACGCCCTAAGCCTTACAAAAACTACAAACGGGGCGCTGCAAATGGTTATCCTTGCGCCCACTGCGCATGCGCGAGCGAGGGTGGCCGACCAGCCTACTGGAAAGCGTGACTCCCCCGGCCCTCGCACCCTTACAGCCTACCACCCGGCTGTACCTGCCCCAGTAGTTCTATGCTGCTGACTGTTAGGGACCGAGAACTATGCTTAACAATCATGACCTTACCGCCTGACCAGGGTATCACAATGCTAAAATACGACTTCTGTAAGAAAAGACATGCTATAATACTCACCCTTCCATTACCTACACTTCCATTACATACAGTTCAAAAGATTAACACTATACAAACTGTGTCACCTGTAAAGAAAATTACACCACAAACACATAATAACAAACAATGCAAAACCGAAATATCTGCCTTAGGGGATGGTGGGTGGGAAAGAAAAGATTATGGCCCCCACTCGGGGCCGGCAGGATGCGGGCTCGGGGAGCCAGCTGCGTGGAGGGCGAGAGGAGGCAAGAGACTGCCCCTGTCGCGCCCCCGCCTTTTAACCCCTTGCTGTCTTGCGGCACCCCGGAAGTACTTTAATCACTTCCGGGGCGCGCCAGGGTAATGGTGGCCAGGGGAGGCTAGGCAGCGCGTCATCAAGACGCGCTGCCCCACCTCCCCCCTTGCCTCTCGGGGACCGGCGCGACCGCCATAATGGCGGCGCGCCCTATGCTAGGGCTTGCCTCTGCGCTATGGCCTGGTACTGCCTAAGTCCCCTTCCACTCACCAGGTGGCCCCCCCCCTGGGCCCCCACCCCAGGACATTTGGCTCCTTCCCCCAAGGCAAACATTTGACAACAACTCATTTTTGAAAGTTTTTGGATTTAGGGGGGCGTAACCCCCCCGGCCGTATTTATTTACATATTCAAATTAAACTCATTTCCTTTAATATGACATTCAATTACACAGGGAGTCCGGTTACATAGATAGGTACAAATGTGTTACTTGGCTAACCTTAACATGTTTCTAGACATAGCCATTCCTATCGTAATCTAAAACTGCATATATATATAAACATATTTTCTCCCTGTGTACCCTATGAGAGCCTACGGCAAGGTCAGTGACTGGCAGTCCCAAGAAAACTACAGAAATTCTGGTGGATAAAGCCTGCCTAGGGGGTCCAGCTTGTCGGACGGATATTTTCCCCCGGGCCCCCCCTATGCCCTAAGCCTTACAAAAACTACAAACGGGGCGCTGCAAATGGTTATCCTTGCGTCCACTGCGCATGCGCGTGCGAGGGTGGCCGACCAGCCTACTGGAAAGCGTGACTCCCCCGGCCCTCGCACCCTTACAGCCTACCACCCGGCTGTACCTGCCCCAGTAGTTCTATGCTGCTGACTGTTAGGGACCGAGAACTATGCTTAACAATCATGACCTTACCGCCACTGGCCAGCCTAGTTGCCCGACTAGCTGGCCTCCCCCCAGCACCCCTAGAAAGGTCATGGCTGACGACGTAAACCTTCCAACCATGCTAGGATATCTTCCAGAAAGAAATGGTTCCCTTTGGTCGAGAGGTGGACCCCATCATGCACAAAAACTGTTCACCCCTGATGAGACCGTGCCCTATTGCCTTCAACTTGGGTGTTTGGAATAGTTTGACAAATTTGTTGTTGATCCGCTTTACCGCGTGATTCAACGCCGTGACTGACTCCCCTCCTCTCCATTGCAGCCTAGGGATCATGTGTGACCATGCTATGATGGCTTTCGGACTACGTCTCGCCAGCCAGGCCACTTCAGTAAGAAGGTCTTCGATGACCACCCTCCGCCCCAGGTCTACAAGGTCATTCCCACCCAAGTGGAGGATCCAAACCGCAGGGTGGCGCCCGCCCTGCCTCAGTGCACGGTCAACTAAATCCATGAAGTGCATAATGCGCAGTCCCCCTTTCCCGTGGAACACTATCCTCACCCCGCTGCTTCGTGCCCTGGCCTCATGGGCCCCTGGAAAGAAAGCCTGCAATCGCCGTACATATGAGTGACCAATGATCCACACCTCCTCTTGCTCTTGGGCCCAAGAGTGAACTTGGGCCATAAACTCCGCTGTACGTCCTAGGGCTGTTGACCGCCGTCCCCCTGCGTGACATGGTGACGTCTGGTTATTCCACGTATCGGCTGGCGCAAGCCTCTCCCCTGAGTTACAGGATGAAGAAACTGCGAATGATGAAAAGAGAAGAAAAGCATCAGCACCACGTCCCCGCTACCGCTTTACAGCATATGCAGCCGCACGTAGCGCTTATAACAGTCAGAGGACCACCGCCCTATCTTCTTCACCTGCTCTTCTCGCAAACCCCTCGCCACCGCCTCTGAAGCAGCCCCGATTCTGAAGGAATGGGTCCCATACTTGTTCGGATCCAACCCAGTCGCTTGCATGGCCAGCCCCATGACTTTTCTAAATTGAAAAACAGTCAATGGAGTCCCATCCCCGTGCACTAGCAAGGGCCCATCCCGTGTTCCAGCCCGTTGTGCCAGAAAGGCCTCCACCCTGGTTACTGGGCAGCAGGTATTACCCCCCGCCCTGTGTAACACTATGCCCTCGCCCCTTCCTTCTTGGTCCACCTTGGATTTTGGCAGCGAGATAAGTATGGATTCGCGGCGGACCTGGACATGCCCCGCCTGTAACCCCCCTTTGTGGTCTCGTTTATTCCTGGCCACCAATTCCCCTACCCTAAATGCCCCATAAAATGCGAGACTAAAGGCTGCCTGGAACAAAGTGGCCTCCTGCCCTGAACTGCACACCACTGGTAAAGCCTCCATCAAGGACGCCAGGACTGCCATGCTTATGGGCCGCCTCCCATCTGGCGGGGCTCTCTGTGAACGACCCCAGCCCTTCAGAGCTTTGCGCACCACGAAGTTGGCGGTCGGGTCCCCCCTCCCCTTACACTGGGCGAAGAAGGATATGGCCGTGACGTGGCGCCTCGCGACCGCCGCAGAACCCCCGTTTTCACTCATTGCTCCCAGAAATTCAACCACCGCCCCAGGTTCATGCCACCTGTGTTCCCAGCTGTCGCCCAAGGACTGGCAATATGCCCAAAACGCCCCTTCATATGCTCTCCTTGTCCCAGGCGCTAGGCTAGCCGCCACGAGGTCCGATAACTGGGGGCACCACACTGCCAGAGGTGTTCTGGGAAATGCGCCGGCCACTCTGCCGCGCCGGGGAGGTGGGCCCTGAATACCTGCATCTTAAAACGAGAGAGGGCATCAGCGGCGTGGTTTAAAACACCTGGCACATGTCTGGCTCTAAACAGTAAATTTAATCGCATGCACATCAAAACAATCTCTTTCAGTAAGCGTAGCAATAGTTTGCACTTTGCCGTCTGCTGATTAACGCATTCCACCACAGCCATGTTATCGGACCAGAACACAACAGTCTGGTCTCGCAGTTGATCTGGCCAGACCCACAGTGCCACCAAGATAGGGAACAACTCGAGGAAACTTATATTCTTGGTAATCCCCGATTCCACCCACCAGTCAGGCCAGCGTTGCGCCACCCACTCCATGCCCAGGATCGCCCCGAAACCTTCACTGCCCGCTGTATCAGTCATTAGACCAATCTCTGGACTAGACCTGGGCGGACCCGGCCACACCACCCTTCCATTGAACTCGCGCAGAAATGCCATCCAAATACGCATGTCCTGCTTGACCTCGCCGGATAGCCTGGTGTGGTGGTGCTTTTCTGTGAGCCCTACCATAGCCTGCGCGATGGAGCGCGAAAAGGGGCGTGCCATTGGTATAATGTGCAGCGCAAAATTCAATTGCCCCACTACCTGCTGCAGGAGGTGCAAGGTGACCTTTTCTTTCACTAAGCATTGCTGAAGTGCCTCCCCAAATTTCCCTATCTTCTCTGCAGGCAGCCTAGACAACCCCATTACTGAATCCAATTCAATCCCCAGAAATTCGATCCGTGTGTTTGGCCCCACCGTTTTATCTGGTGCCAGTGGTACCCCGAACTCTGCCATGATCTCACAGAAACGCCCCAGCGCTGACCCGCAGTCCCCAGTCCCTGGTGCGCCTAGGAAGAGGAAATCATCTAGGTAGTGCAATACCCATTGATGTCCGGTGTCCTGCCAGAACACCCACTCCAGGAACGAGCTGAACTTCTCAAAGTAAGCGCACGAGACCGAGCATCCCATGGGCATACATTTGTCCACATAATACTTGTCCCGAAATTGAAATCCCAGGAGATGGAAATCGTCCCTGTGGACCGGCAGCAGACGGAAGGCAGACTCTATGTCGGTCTTGGCCATCAAAACTCCTCGCCCCATGCTGTGTAACATGGCTACCGCTTGGTCAAAGGACGCATATTTGACGCTGCACAGAGCGTCCGCTATTGCGTCGTTCAAGGATGCCCCCCTTGGCGCTGACAAATTGTGGATCAATCTAAACTCGCCTGGTTCTTTCTTGGGCACCACCCCCAATGGGGAGCAGACAAACTCTACCATGGGGACCTCATCAAATGGACCTGCCACCCTGCCTAGCCGCACTTCCTTTGCAATCTTGGCTGCTGCCACAGCCTCATGGACCCTGACCGAAACTTGGTTCCTGCAGTGTGAGACTCCAGCATACCCGGGGCCGGGATCCTAAAACCTTCTGAAAACCCCTCCCGGAGTACCCTGGCTGTGTCAGGGCACGTGTATTTGTTCGACCACGGTATCATGGCGCTAACTCGCACGGGGGATCTGGCCTTAGTGATGGTGATATTATCAGTCCTGTTTTTTGCCTCCTCTGTCCCTGGACTTCTTGAAACATTTGCTTTCAGGATGGGACGAGTTGCCGCAGAAAGCGCAGTTATGTCTAAACTTACAGGACCCCGCGGCCCTATTGCAGGTTCTCCTATTGTAGTCGAAGCACACCCCTTTTTTCCCTGACCCGCTTCCTGAGCCGGCAACACCCCCCGAGTTGCCCGAGGGGCCCGCACGAAAAGGCTGGTACTTACTATGTTCAAGGCCCGACCCTGTGTTTCCTCTCCCGTGGTACGAGGCCCCGTGCACTAGGTGATTGAGGTGTATGAACATGTCCGTCTGGTCCCAACCCAGGGTGGGATCTACCGCCTTCGCCCTTCTGAATTCCTTGTCATACTCCTTCCAACCGCACCCTCCATACTTTGTGTGAGCTGTTGTAATCCTAATCTGATAGCATGCCATCCCCGCACCTTGGGCCGGGAAGCGCTCAAGCATAATCGCCATGTAAATTGTGAAACCCTGTATCCAATTAGCCAGGTTCTCCTCTACCCTGTACTTCTGAATTATGTCTGACCATTCCCTCGGGTGCGTCCACTCTTTGTTCTTCTTGGCTTCCTCCCTTTCTGCTTCATCTACCAATAATGAAAAGATGTTCACATACTGCCCTTTCCAAATCTTCTCCCTAGTCTCTTGTGATAAGTGCCGCCCCAATTGGTCCCTCCCAGAGCGCAGCTCCCCCATACCTAGCGGAGGCAGAGCGCCAAGTGTACCTGGTGCGACCGCCGAGTCCGCCGCCTTCTGTGTCCTGGGGTCCTTCGGTTCGTTCGCCGGCGCTCCACCGCTACCCGCAGGCTTCGCCGGGGGCACCACCCCCACAGGTGGCACTGGGCCTGTGTCCTGCTTAGGTTTACCGAACTTGGCCAACAACTGCCGCGCCCGTTCCATGGGGTCCCCCCCAGCCCCAGCCACCCCGACCGCCGGAGCCCAGTTCCCAAAGGTCTCCAGCCATGGCAGAACTGCTGCTAGGTTGCTCGCTATGTCAGGGCTAGGGTCACCCCCCCCCACCCACTGGTGCCACTGGGCCTAGCGGTTGATCCCCTGACGGTGGCCCGGTGGGCGGAACCACCGGCACTGCATTGGCCGGCGCAGTGGGCGTTGGGACAGGCACCGGTATAACCGGTGATACCAGGTCCTGTGGCCCCGGCACAGGTACCCCCTCTCTTGGTGCCAGGTCGGGTACCGGGCTGGGCCGAGCCGGGACTGGTGTATGCCCCGTTCCTCTCCCACCTGACTTGGGCCTGTTCCTTTTAGGTGTTGGGGGGAATATGCCCTCGGTGGGACTCTCTCTCGCCTAGGCCTCTCTTCCTCCCTTGGCGGACCGTCCACCTTCTCCTGGAGACGCGTCAACGCCTGACCCATGACCTGTACCTGCTGCATCAATGTCTCCAACAGCGTGTCTGTCCTGGACCGCTTCTCCCCCCGCCTTGCTTTAGGGGCCATTGTTTGCGCACTCCCTAGCTGCGAATCCCGTAGGTCCGAGACCCTGCTCAAACCCTTACCTTTCCGTTGCAGCCACCACCAGCCGGCCCAGAACCGCCGCAACCAGAGCCACTCCCACTGGCTAGTCCAGTGGGTCAGGTGATAACCTCTAACCCGCGTGGCTCCCAGAAGCGGCTCAATGCAGGCTTGCCAGTGTCGCCGACCCCCGAGTCCTGTTGCCGAAGGCGCGTCCTCGGTCCCGTACCAGGAGTGCGACGTCCAGACGTCCTTGGTCCCCTGCGTCCGGCACACTGCAAGACCAAATCACAAGCGTGGACACGAAAAAAACATAATTGCGCTGCGCAGAAATCACAATCTAGGAGGGACCAGTAGCCTCATCATCCCCTTGATGTGTCCCGGATGCTGCGCCCCCTTGCTCCACCAGTAGCGCCCCTCTCCAGTGCCCCCCACCTGCCCAGCAAGCGACGATAGCACCAGTTAGCTACCACTGTACCATCTCTCGTAGAGCCCCAGGCGGTCCCCAATCCACAATACTAACCAGGCCCGGCCCTGCTTCGTGGCCCCCCCCGGCTCTCAAAGAGCGTGCGCCGGGAATACCCCCCAGGCCCCCGCACCGTATCGCGCCCTACCACACCCGCGCTTGTTCCGGTGCCCACAGGGGATTCCCCAACCTTCGGCTCCGGCGATCACAACCGGTGTACCATCTCTCGTAGAGCCCCAGGCGGTACCCAATCCACAATACTAACCAGGCCCGGCCCTGCTTCGTGGCCCCCCCGGCTCTCAAAGAACGTGCGCAGGCAATACCCCCCAGGCCCCCAGGACCGTATCACGCCCTACCGCACCCGCAACCTTCGGCTCCGGCGATCACAACCGGCCGATGCTCCAGTGCTGTCCTGCAGTGCGTGTCCTCCTCCGCACCACACACCGCTCCTGCCCGCCGTCTGCCCGGATCACGCACTCCCGGGATCGTCCCGCCGTCCGACCCGGAACACGATCCTCATCACGCACTCCCGGGATCCGCCACGCCGCTAATCCTGAAAAAGAAAAGAAAAAAGAAAAGATTATGGCCCCCACTCGGGGCCGGCAGGATGCGGGCTCGGGGAGCCAGCTGCGTGGAGGGCGAGAGGAGGCAAGAGACTGCCCCTGTCGCGCCCCCGCCTTTTAACCCCTTGCTGTCTTGCGGCGCCCCGGAAGTACTTTAATCACTTCCGGGGCGCGCCAGGGTAATGGTGGCCAGGGGAGGCTAGGCAGCGCGTCATCAAGACGCGCTGCCCCACCTCCCCCCTTGCCTCTCGGGGACCGGCGCGACCGCCATAATGGCGGCACGCCCTATGCTAGGGCTTGCCTCTGCGCATACTGATTTCGGCACACTTGTTTCATGCAATCAATGCGCTGGCCGCAGACTGGGACAAGGTACCCTATTACAGTAAATGTGCTTTCCTCAGCGCCCACAAACTCGTGCCTGCACTGGAGGTGGTGCATTAGTGAAAGGCGTGCTGCTATTTGAAGCAACCGGTCCACATTTCATTCTACAGGCAGCAACTAGCCTATATTTCAAGGGAGAGGGAGGTGGGCAGAGATTGTCTTGCAGGTAGCTGCAGTAAGGGACTGTCCCTGGCTGCCGGGGGATGTCTGAAGGGTCCATGAAATCCCCCTTCTCCCCTTCTGAGGCGCTCCCTCTGGGAAGAATGGACCTTTTGGCGAATGTAGGATGGTATTCTGCAAGGGTTTAGGATGCATGCATCCCGAACGCCGTCTTTTGTACGAACGCGTCTTTAGGAGGCATTTGTTCAGCACTCAATTCAATTTAACGACTTGCCTTAAGTGGGTGCTGAATGTTGCAATAGTTTAATTTCCTATTCCAACTCCAGCCTGCGCAACAGTAGGGAAGGTTTTGGACTTGAAATCCAACTCCATTCCACCAATGTGCCCCACTAAAAGCAAGTCGTTGTCACGACTTGCTTGCTGAAAGAATGCGTGCTAATGCCGCGTTCGTTCTCTTGCCGTCCCTCTGTTGGCACAGCGTGATTCCGGCTTCATCCGAAAGGACGTTTCCCCCTAGGCCCCTTCTATGTGTCACACAGTTAGTACTGCACCCAATAGCTTATTTATCTCAGTGCCCATATCTGTAGTATGGTGCAGGCTCAGAGGTGAAGTGTTTCCTCATTTGCAAGGGGCCTCACCCCATGCAAATAAGTGAATGCCCCACTCATGATCGCATCAGCACAAAATGCATGCCAGCATTATCTATATTAGAGAAAAGGGCACACAGGCATCTGTAGCTCTTCTGTAATATAATGTTTGCAGGGGCGCTAGAATAGGGCACAAATGCACGTTGCACCCCAGGACACTTTCAGTATTGTGGCCCATCGTCTTCCTAAGAGCAATTCACTTAAGGGGCATAGGCAAATTCAAGGGAGATAGCCCTTTTTGAAGTTTCCTATCACCCTAGGACATCTAGAGGCATAGGGCCACATGTATCAAATTTGGAAATAGCAATTACCTAATTGCAATTTTCTGCAAAGCGCAGTTAGGTAATCGCTATTCCCAATGTAGGAAACTCCATGAGTTTCATATAGTGATTGCTAGTGGGTCGCAAATCGACCTACCAAATGAATATTAATGAGGTATGTTGCAATATGCGACCCATAGGGAATCGTTAAAATCATGGGGATGGTGGCCTGCTGGGGTCAGCAGACCACCATGTCCGTGATTGCTTTTAAATGAAGCAAGCATTTTTTTTTTAAATGCAATCCGTTTTCCTTAAAGGAAAACAGATTGCGTTTAAAAAAGAAAAATGAAAAGTTTTCTTTTTTAAGATCAAGCAGTGGTCCGTTGGACCGGTGCCTACTCAGAAAAAACATTTTTGCTACCAATCTCAAGGGACGCCTTCCCGTTTACGAATGGGTTACCACCTACTTGATGTAGGTGGTAAAATTCAAACCGCATTTCGGTCACAAAACATTCCTACATACCGCTGCCATTCGGTATTAGGAAGGGACACCCTAAACACGCACCTTCCTAAAAGCGAATCGCTAACCCATTTTGCGCTTTGGTAATAGGTTACCAAATTGCAAAATAGGGTTTGATACATTGGAAATGCCTTTCTTCCAGTCGCAAACGGCACGATTCGCGACCTTAAAAAAGGTACTTCGTTTCCGAACACCACTGTGCAAATTTTCAAAATTGGCATCAGTTCAGAGGGATCATACATAAGGCTCTGAGGACAATACCTCCATCTGGTTTCATTCATACCACAAGTTCAATGATCCACCATTAAGAGAACCCTGAAGCAATCTGGGGAGGTGGAAGATTTCGAGTCAAGACTACTTAGTGAGTTTGTTCTGAAGCGACAAATAGTGCGTGCCTTTGGGATCGATATTGGTGTTGGAAGCTCATCAGGGTTTCTTTTTCTCACCTCTTTAAGTCGTGCCTCCTTCCAGTATGCTACTTTAATGTAATTGTTCTACACTTACTTTCCTCCCTTAAGGTTTAGAGAAAATGGGTCCTTTGGGAATGAGTTCCTGGTATTTGAGATTTTCTCAGATCACGATTCTCCAACACAAACCAAAGTTTCTACTACAGGTTTCCTCTAGTTCATGTCATACAGTAGAGGATGGACCAAGATAGTGATAGCAATGGTTTTCAAGGTCCGTTGTTATGCATTCCCTTGAGTCATCAGGGATATAACACCAGGGACATGTCCGCGTCCTTAGGAGAATCTCCTTCAGTTTCTGACACTTGTAAAGCATTGCAGGTAAGAGAAACAGGATTTTTCCATCTTTCTATTGAAAACCTTGAGTAGAGCTGATTATAATGCAGGAGAAAATTGAAAAAAATACACACCACACGTCCTAGAGAGGGATGTTTGAGAGATACCGTGTTGCAGAATGAAGCATTGCGACAAGGGGATGCCGCCCACAGCCGTTCAGCTGTGCATGAAATATTTACATTTCCAGAATCTCCACGAAATCGAGTCATTCTCTCTGATTTACCTGACAGAGTCTGTGATTACGCTCTTGACCCCAGACTTCCAGCAACTGATGAAATTATTCCAAACAATCTAGAACCAGAGACCACGAGAGCCTTGGTCTGCCTAAATTTGACCTTGAAAGAGCACTCACAGTTTTGCGGAATTTACCACCTGCACGGATGCATCATTTGTGCAATCCATATGTAAATGAGGCCTAGGACCTCTTTCCCCCCCAGTCTCCTTGGAAACATGGGCCGTCTGAATCCCATTATCTTGCTGTGTAATTCAGATGATCGCTAATGCTGTCAAAGCGTGTGGCAGAGATTAATGGAAATGTCTACAACTTGGAATTTACACTGGAGTCTGGTGAAATGAGTGTCAATGTCCCAGAAAAACATTAGGTTGGCTACAAAAATGCACAGTGAAATTTATTACACAGCAAGAGCCGACAACGGAATTCTAGTAGCACAGAGACACAAGACATCTTGCTTTCAAAGTGTGGGAGCTCTGAACAAAAACATGGCACCTTTTTCATTGACCAGTGCTGAGCCACAGTGAAATCAGGTATCGTCCGGTTTACAGCAAAGGAATTGTTCAGTTTTAAATTAGCAATTAAAAGAGATCAAGGGCAGCTTTCCTATGATGCCCCCAAATGTTAAATGGCTGCTGAATGTTTGTAAACTGTTGCAGGTGTATGTTGGTGGGCAGCCTTCCTTAATGTTGCAATGCTCTGCTATTATAAGCAGAAATGCTGATTGCAAGCTGAATCTCTTGAAGCAGTTTCTTGTTCTGAAAACACAGTGAGCCTTAAAATAATGTTCCCGATGAGCCCACATCACACCACACCAGTGGGTACTCCACTGGCTCCCAATATACAAGTGTAACTGCTTTAAGCTCCTAACCCACACCTACAAATCTCTCCACAACACCGTCCCTACCTACCTGAGCAGCCACATTCACTTCCACCAACCTTCCAGAAACCTCCATTCTTCCGGCCTCTCACTAGCACATATCCCATGGACCCACAAAAGCAGGGCAGTGACCTTGAAATCAAGTTTTTGGGCTACTCGCAACCGCAAACTGGCCCATTTGCACTGGAACCTGGCTGTTCACTCAGAAAATCAGCACGAGTCGCTGCCAGCCCATCTCTTCGCACAGCAGCATCGACTATGCATAGGGACCGCCAGCGTGGAGCTTCAGCCCGCCTGTCCACGACGCCCGGCCTACTTTTTGCGCAACATCAACCACTGCCTGCAACGCTCTTCTTGATCCTGGGGACTCTCTCTAACGTGAACTGGACTCTTTTCACAAAACTTGAGAAGGTAAAACTTCACCTGGACTAATCTGGGAGTGTATTCAACTCATGCTCCATTGCAGTCAGCCTGAACTTTTGACTTTGACAGTTGGCTCTTTATGCTTTTAGGTGGTATATTGCAGTTTATTATTAAAAAATTCATAACTCCAGGTCTATTGATTGGATTTGTGTTGTTTTGGTCTTGTTTTATTGATTAAATTAAGCGGTATTTTTTAACTGGGTGTGGTATCGATTTGTGTGGTGTTTTTACTGTTTTACTGTTTGAAGTGTTGCACAAATACTTACACATAGCCTCTAAGTTAGGTCAAACTGCTCTGTGCCAAATTACCAGAGGGTTGACCACAACTTAATTTGGAGTTTGCTTGTGGCATACCCTGACTAGGATTGTGGTTGCTGCTTGACCAGAGATCACACCCCATTTAACCAGTAGCCCAATTTCTAAATATCACCAATGTGATCCTCAAAAATACCCCCAAAGTAACCACCATTTGGCACCACCAATGCTACTAATATTATAATCAAAACTGCCACCACCTAATCCACAACCAGAAATACCAGAACAGTTACCAATTTTACAGCACCAGTACTACTACTACATTACCAATACCACCACTACAATACCAACACTGCCACAAAAATATCAGCACCACCACCAATCTGTAATATAAGCTTGCTTTTAATCCTAGGGTTTTCGTAGAGAGCTTGACCCTTGACATGGGACTATGTGACCAAACAGCAGCCTGCTAGGGTTTTCCATGGTTGGGATGTCATGTAGTTCCTATAGATCTATATAGCATCTGCACGTTTAGACAACATAAACTAAGGGATTGGCGTCCAGACTGATTCCAGACACCCCCAAAGGATTGACCAGCTAGCTCACAGTGCCACTATGATCCCCTCTTACCAAGTAACGAATAGTTTCTGGCAACTATCGAACATGACAACCCTGACCCTTCAGGGATCGTGGAAACAGTACAGTACATTTTGCTCAGTCACTCGTGCTCACTTTGTCTCAGAGAAATGCACAGAATAAACGGTGGAGACGTTTTCAATGAGTATTTATTGAACCAGCGTCATTCTAGTATAAAATACATGTGCTGCAACAACCATGAAACAGAAACAGATGTATACGGTTATAAGCACCACTAGAGTAAATAGAAGGTAGAATTCTACCATAGTGCTAAAACAATGAATATATGCAGGCATATAGATACATGATAATAATAATGCGTACTCCTATGATGCAAACCCTAACTAGATGTAGCTATGTGTACCCAGCACGTATGTAAGTGTATGTCCAAGAATCCCCCTAGGAATGAGCCAACCCCATTACCTGATGTGAGAGAACTAAGGACCCTGTCTTGGTCTTGAGTTGAACACACTGCGAGTGATGTCAGACCAGTGCTTGCTGGAGTATCTGCGTGCAGGGACCTCAGGGTCTCATGTCAGCGTGTCAGCATGGAAGTCTTTCTCATCTGGCTTGGCCAGAGAAGATGTGGTGCTTATATACCTAGATGTGTCATGGTATTGTGGGCATGTTGGCCAAGGATGATAATAGTGGTGACCCTTATACAGAGTTATTATGCAGAAGATGGTAATCCTGCTGTGATACTGAGAATCCCCATGTATAATAAATGAGGCTAGTTTTCGGAGAAAACCACACAACATTTATGCAGCATCTAACTAGGTAAACGGTCAGCGCCAGACCCGTGATGTAGAACAATGATAGGGCAAATGTTGGTAAAAGGTTGTGCAACTACCTAGGCCTATATTGGGGTACATTGCACCCACTCCTCATCTGACTGGACTGGACGACAAAGTAACAAATGCTAAAATATGCCTGTTTAAAAAGCATAAAAGACATTGCTAAAATATGAATATAAAGACATCTAAAAACATATGTGTTCAAAAATGATGTAAAAGTTAAAAATGCTCTATAAGTCCTCTAAATAGTCACTATACTGTTAGACCAACTGAGCACGCCGAAAGCCATAGTGCTCAGTGAGAGCAGAAGAGGAAAAATAAAATAAAAATGATATTTACAAATTCTAATTTAGGTTGTTTTTTCGAAAAGGCCGAATTGTTCCCAGCACGGAGAGCCAAATGTTTATGTGTCCTGTGTGGGAGACACAACATTACTGCTGCTTGCCTTCGCAGACTAAGGTCCCTGTAACACCTCTTGGATCAGGTCAATGGAGCAAAGGTGTACTTCTCCGGTTCCCTCAGCCATGGCTAAGGAAGCACTTGATGCCTGTAAGACTGGTACCGAGCCGGTGTCCATTCCGACAGGAGCTGAAGCATTCTCTGGTGGCTCCAAGAATGCCGACATCAGGATTGGAATACGATGAGGACACTGAACTACATGGGCCTTTAACAGGTCCAGCAGTACATCCACATCCAGGGGCGCCACCGATGGAAGTGTTAGACAGATGTCCAACATGCATTTGTGTTTGCAGAATAAGCAACGGAGTACAGGCAAGACGCAGTCAACCCAGACTGATCTGAATGACAGAAACCAATGCCTGCTCAGCTCCTGAAGCCGAGATTTGCCCAGATGGAGTACCATGTGTTCACGGCAACATCGCTCCAAGAGCACCCTTTCCATCTCTTTGGAATTTGGGATGCCCATTGCGCAGCAGAAAAATTAAAACCAGGATCAAAATACCCACTACTAGTAGTAGGACCAGCGGAAGCCCTCCAAAAAGGCTTCCCAATACGGAGTGTATCAAAGATGGAATAACTCCGAAGATCATCTGAAAGGTGTTTAATAGCACAGAACCTATGTTCTTAAATAGGTGTACTATCCCACTCGTATCAGACATGTCAAAGATACGATGTACCATTTCCCCGAAATGGAGCGGGAAGTTAGTTTGGACTAGTGCCTGTATCTTAGCTGAAGACCTTGCAACCTGGTGATCAAAAGTCTCTCGAGCTGAGGTTAAGGCCACCTCCTTGTGTAAAAGTATGGCTTTCAGTCTGCTCAGAGAATCAAACTGTATAAGGGAAACATTCAACGAAGGCCATAGCGGCGCCTCCCTGACTGTGTGGGTCGGTGGAACCAATACTTGCACACAACAAGTAACCCTGTAACTTACTGTGACCAGATATGCGATGCCTGGCGGCATCCCACAACAACCTTGATCATTCAACATCAAATAACTCCAGTTCAAGAGAAGTTTGAACACCGGATGAATCACGGCAGCTGGGGATCCTTTCATGTGACACGATAGGTTTGCAACCAAAGCCTTGCAAGCTCGGTGAAGCTTAATATCCTGACAAACAAGAGACCCACTTAACGAATTCTCACAGTCTGAACCGCTGGGAAAGACTTCAGTGTCCCCATTTCTGCATCTAAATCTGTAAGATAATTCCCAAGGTTGATGGATGTATTCCCTACCCAACGCTTCATATCTGCCTACTTGGTGGTACTGTAGACAATATTGAAATTGGAATGTTGTCACTGGCAATGTTATATGGCTATGGATTAACCATTCTGTGGGAGGTGCCTCAGCCACGGTGAAAGGTAATTGGTCTAATGTTTTAATGTGCAACATTGTATATTTTGCATCTCTTTGTGCCATTGTGGTCTGCCTTTCCGTTAAATTATAAGCAGAGAACAGAGACGTACTGTTAATATATCGCCAAGGCATATGACCAGAGCGCAATGATTGTAGCGTCCAGCTTAATAACAGGATGGATCGTAACTGCGATTGCACATGTTGAACAATGGACAGGTCCTGTTCTATACATCTATTGCAGAAGACACAATGTTGCTGGTGAATAAAGCCTGGATGTTAGTGTGGTCATGCCATTGTCCAGCACTGCCAAAGCCTTTTCTAGGTTAACCCTATCGTTTTCACGCAATCTCTCAGCAGCTTCCTGGTGAGAGATCTTCCATACTTTGTTGTAAATAGCGTATAAGAAGCGTTTACCACGTGATTTCCGTGGACCTAGCAAAAAATCCCTTAGATCCATGTCATCTGAAAGTAAAGAAAAGTGTTGTTGCACTTGGGACAGTGTTGATCTAGGCATAACTACCACACCCGGATGTTCTCGTTGTACATAGCCTTGATCCGGCTAGACTTTGAATAGGTACTACCTGACCAGAATATTTTAGCTTGCTTCCTACTTCTCTTTTGCTCTGGTACACATTAGGCTGTGCAGTCTACTTTCGGAGTTTTGGCAGTGAAAAGAAGAAAGAACTTCAGCATGTTCCAAAAATGGGGCCTAGACACTTTTGACCTCTGGATAACGAGGGCAAGGTGCTAAGGTATATCATAACTGTGCCCAGAACATGTATCCTGCATCCAGACAACATGTTGCTGGACGCCATACCCAGCACATGGATAGACCTACTCATGGCCTGGGCCACACTGATAATTCTTTAATTGTTGTCACTTAGACGGATGTTTAACGATCAGAGGAAAGCACTGGCCAGCATAGACAGTGGTGAGGCTGCAAAAACCGGCAGCAGGAAATGAATGCCAAACTTGGTCTTCTTTGCGTGCTCACTGTGATGATTTTGTAATGAGGAGAAATTGTCAGGCATATTGACTGCTCTTTCAAAGATGGTGGGTTGTCCAGAATAAACTACTGAAAGTTCCCAGTCTTAAGGAAAGTATGATGCTGTACCTTGTTTTTCAATGCATTCATTGCCCACTTGATCTATATTTACGTCCTTAATGCTTGCCCTTTTGCAGATGAATTTCATTTCGATTCTTCCCCTGGATTAATTGGTTGGACTCTTGGCTCTTCCTAATGTCAGAGAGAATTTGGTGCTTGGCTTATCCATTGCAACATAATTCTTTGTATTCAAGCAATCATTGTCAGATTGACAAGGAGGTTGTTTTACCTTGAAGGTTTGTTTCTCCAATCTGGATCCTCTGAAAAGGGCACCTGACTCTTTTTACATGAGTAATCTTGTGCAGGGTGACACCCTGGCTACTGGGAGGTGTTACCCTTTTCTCAGGCAACCTAGAAGGAAACTGAACAGACCTTTGCTAAAAACCGTCTTTGCAGGTTACCAGAGAAAGATGTCATGGTTTTTCCTGCTCAGAGCTTTTTTGCCACAACAAACAAAGCTTTAGCATCAATCAATCAATCATGTCACTTATAAAGCGCACTACATACCCGCGAGGGTCTCAAGGCGCTGGGGGAAGAGGGGGGTGGTGCTGCTACTGATCGAAGAGCCAGGTCTTGAGGAGTCTTCTGAAGGCCAGTAGGTCTTGGGTCTGTCGGAGGTTGGTGGGGAGGGTGTTCCAGGTCTTGGCGGCGAGGTGGGAGAAGGATCTGCCACTGCCGGTCGTTTTCCGGATGCGGGGGACTGTGGCGAGGGCGAGGCTGGTCGAGCGGAGCTGGCGGGTGGGGGTGTAGAAGCTGAGTCGTCTGTTGAGGTAGGCTGGTCCGGAGTTGTGGAGTGCTTTGTGTGCGTGGGTGAGGAGCTTGAAGGTTATCCTCTTGTTGACAGGGAGCCAGTGCAGGTCTCTCAGGTGGGGTGTGATGTGGCTGCGTCGGGGGACGTCGAGGATAAGACGTGCAGAGGCGTTCTGGATGCGTTGCAGCCGTCTCAGGAGCTTAGCCGTCGTTCCTGCGTAGAGGGCGTTTCCGTAGTCCAGCCTGCTGGTGACGAGGGCCTGGGTGACTGTTTTTCTTGTTTCAGTGGGGATCCACTTGAAGATCCTGCGGAGCATTCGGAGGATGTTGAAGCAGGATGAGGAAACGGCGTTGACCTGCTTAGTCATGGAGAGGGTGGGGTCGAGGATGACCCCTAGGTTGCGTACGTGGTCGGTGGGTGGCGGGGCTGTTCCCAGTGATGTTGGCCACCAGGAGTCGTCCCAGGCTGAAGGGTTGGAACCAAGGATGAGGACCTCCATCTTGTCCGAGTTCAGCTTCAGGCGGCTGGTCCTCATCCATTCGGCGACGGCCTTCATTCCTTCGTGGAGGTGGGCTTTGGCGGTGTGAGGGTCTTTGGTGAGGGAGAGGATCAGCTGGGTGTCGTCGGCATAGGAGATGATGTTGAGGTTGTGCTTTCGGGCGACGTGGGCGAGGGGTGCCATGTAGATGTTGAACAGCGTTGGGCTGAGGGAGGAGCCTGGGGTACGCCGCAGATGATCTTGGTGGCCTTGGATCGGAAGGGGGCAAGGCGGACGCTTTGTGTTCTGCCGGAAAGGAAGGATGTGGTCCAGTCCAGGGCCTTCTCTTGGATCCCGGCGTCGTGAAGGCGTGTTCGTAGTGTGTGGTGGCAGACCGTGTCGAAGGCGGCTGATAGGTCCAGGAGGATGAGGGCTGCTGTTTCTCCGTTGTCTAGCAGGGTCCTGATGTCATCGGTGGCGGCGATGAGGGCGGTTTCGGTGCTGTGGTTGCTGCGGAAGCCGGACTGGGAAGGGTCCAGGATGTTGTTCTCCTCGAGGTAGCGGGTCAGTTGTTTGTTGACGATTTTCTCGGTGACCTTCGCGGGGAACGGGAGCAGAGAGATGGGTCGGAAGTTCTTGAGGTCCTTGGGGTCTGCCTTGGGTTTCTTGAGTAAGGCGGTGATCTCGGCGTGCTTCCAGCTTTCCGGGAAGGTTGCTGTCTCGAAGGAGATGTTGATTATTGTTGAGTTCACAGAGAAGGAAAACAGCCTTGTGGAGCCCTGCCTGATAATAGCTCTCAGCCTTGTAAAAGAATTCAAGAAACAAAAAAGTGGATGTGAATGAAAAAGTCCACATATACAATGAATCAGCTATAAAAAGAGTCAAAGTATTCCCACTGGTGAAAAGACGTTGGCAGTTACAGTTTTCAATTAGGTCCTATTTGAGCTTTTGGTATCAATCAATCAGGGAATTGTAAGCACGCTACTCACCCGTGAGGGTCTCAAGGTGCTGAGGGGGAGGATCCGCAGATCTGTTTAGCCAACGAGCCAGGTCTTGAGGGTCTTCCTGAAGGTGTTCAGGGAGGTGGCGCATCTGATGTCTGCCGGTAGCTCGTTCCAGGTCTTGTGAGAGAAGGATCTTCCGCCTGCTCTGGCTCTGTGGATGCGCGGGGTTTTGGCCAGTGCGAGGTTGGAAGATCGGAGGTTTCTTTTGGGTACGTGGAAGTTGATTCTGTCGTTGAGGTATTTGGGTCCGTTGTTGTGTAGGCATTTGTAGGCCTGAGTGAGGATTTTGAAAGTGACTCTTTTCTCCACGGGGAGCCAGTGGAGACTTCGTAGGTGTTGGCTGATGTGTTCGTGTCGGGGGATTCCGAGGACAAGTCTGGCGGCGGTGTTCTGTATTGTCTGGAGTTAGCGGAGTATGGACTTGTTGATGCTGGCGTAGAGTGCGTTTCCATAGTCCAGTCTTTTGGTGATGAGTGCTTGGGTGACTGTCTTCCTTGACTCAGGGGGGATCCACTTGAAGGTCTTGCGGAGGATGCGGAGGGTGTTGAGGCAGCTGGAGGTGACGGCGTTGACCTGTCGGTTCATGGTGAGTGATGAGTCGAGTACGATGCTGAGGTTCTTGGCGTGGTCTGAGGGGGTAGGTGGGCTTCCGAGGGCGGTCGGCCACCAGGTGCTGTCCTATGCAGAAGGGGTGGAACCGAGGACGAGGACTTCTGTCTTCTCGGCGTTGAGCTTCAGGCAGCTGTTGGTCATCCAGACTGGGACGTCTTGCATTCCTTTCTGGAAGTTGAGTTTGCCAGTGGTGGGGTCTTTGGTGAGGGAGAGGATGAGCTGGGTGTCATCGGCATAGGATACGATGTTGAGGCCGTGTTGTCGGACGATGGCTGCGAGGGGGGCCATGTAGATGTTGAAGAGGGTGGGGCTCAGTGATGAACCCTGTGGGACTCCGCAGGTGATTTTCGTGGGGTCGGAGAGGAAGGGTGGGAGTCTGATCCTTTGGCTTCTTCCGGTGAGGAATGATCGGATCCAGTCCAGGGCTGTTCCTTGTATGCCTGCGTCGTGTAGTCTGGCGACTAGTGTGCGGTGGGAGATGGTGTCGAAGGCTGCTGATAGGTCGAGTAGGATGAGGGCTGCGGAGTGGCCTTGGTCCAGAACGGGTGCGGATGTCGTCTGTGGCGGCGAGTAGGGCGGTCTCTGTGCTGTGGTTGCTTCAGAATCTGGATTGGGACGGGTCGAGGACGGCGTTCTCTTCAATGAATCATGTCAGTTTCCTGTTGACTGTTTTCTCTGCAACTTTGGCTGCGAGGGGGAGGAGCGAGATGGGCCGATAGTTCTTGAGGTCGGTGGGGTCAGCTGTGGGCTTCTTGAGCAGGGGTCTGACTTCTGCGTGCTTCCAGTCGTCTGGGAAGGTGCCTGTTTTGAAGGTGGTGTTGATGGTGCGTTGTAGTTTGGATGCGATGGCGGACGTGGCTCTGTGGTAGAGGTGGGGGGGGCAGGGATCGGTGGGGGCCCCCGAGTGGATGCTTTTCATGGTCGAGGCGGTGTCTTCGGCCGTGATCGGTGTCCAGTTGGAGATGGTGGACTGGCTGGTGTTTCTGGGGGGCGGGAGGCCGTCTGTGGCACCTGGTGGTTGGTCGATGAAGTTGTCGTAGAGGTTTTTGATCTTGAGGTGGAAATAGGTTCCAAGCTTGTCACAGAGGTCTTGGGATGGGGTGATGTCTGTGGCTTCGCTGCGTGGGTTGGTGAATTCCTGAATGACACTGAAAAGTTCCTTGGAGTTGATGGAGTTGGCCAGGATTTTGTTGTGGATGAAGTTCCTCTTGGTGGCTCTGATCTGGTAGTCCGTCATGGCGTCCTTGTAGGCGGTGTGGTTTTTGGTTGTCTTGGTGTTTCTCCAGTTCTTCTCCAGGCGTCTGCAGGTGCGTCTGGCTTCTTGGAGAGCGGTGGTGAACCAGGCGGCTTTCCTGGGGCGTTGTCTGTTGGGGTTACGTAGCGGGGCGAGCTCGTCTGCTCAGTTGAAGATCCAGGTGTGGAGTTCTCTGGCTGCTCCGTTTGCGTCGTTTGCGTCGGGTGCCCAGGTGTGGTTGTCTCGGGTGAGGGTGGAGTTAAGTTGCTCGTCGGTAACCTTGCTCCAGTTCCTTCGAGGTGGGCGTGGGGCTTGTTTGGGTGCCTTGGGTTTGTTGATGGCGAAGTGTACGCAGTGGTGGTCGGTCCATGGCGGCTGCGTTGTGTGGCTGAATTGGATGCTGTTTCCTGCCGCGAAGATGGGGTCGAGGGTGTGTCCTGCTCTGTGGGTCGGTGTGTTGACGAGTTGTTTAAGTCCGATGCTGGTGATGTTGTCACGAAGGATAGTGGAGTTGGGGTCACTAGGGTTGTCGAGGTGGAAGTTCAGGTCTCCAATGAGTATGTAGTTTGCTGAGGCGATGGCGTGGGGTGCGATGAAGTCGGTGATGGTGGTGGCGAAGGGTGTTCGGGGGCAGGGGGTCTGTAGATGAGGGTTCCTCGGAGTGTGGCTTTCGGGGTGGTCTGGATCTGGAAGTGCAGGTGTTCGGCGGAGGGGAAGATTTCGTTGGAGGTGGTGAGGCGGAGGGTGCTCTTGTGGGCGATGGCGAGGCCCCCTCCTGGGTGGTTGGGGCGGTCTTTCCTCTGGATCTTGTATCCGTCTGGGATGGCGGTGCTGATGTCGGGGGCGGAGGATGCGTTGGTCCAGGTCTCTGTGAAGAAGGCGATGTCGGGCGAGAGAGAGTCGAGTAGGTTCCAGATTTCCATGGCATGTTTGTGTACGGAGCGTACGTTGAGGAGGATGCATTTTAGGGTGTCGCCAGTGCTGGCGTCGGCGGTGTTGGAGGCCGGGGTGGCGGTGAGGGTCTGGCGGCAGTGGAGGCAGGAGAACTGGCCGTGGGTCGTGTTCGGCGAGGCCTGTTGGCATTCTCTAAGTCTTCCAGGGTTGAGTGCGAGGAGGGTGGTGGTGTCGTAGCGATGGGTAGTGGGAGGTCCAGGGTTCCTGGCGCTGGCCGCGGTCGGATCGCGGACGGGCGCAGACAGGCTTGCCTTTGGCGCGCCAGCGGCGTGACCGTGCAGCGGCCGCCATTAAGTTGGGGAGGTGGGAGGGAGGAGAGGCTGGGAGGCGGGAGCGGGGGAATTCCGGAGGGGAATTCCGGGGGGGAATTCCGGGGGAGAGGGGCCGCAGGGGCAGCAGCGGCGAAAGGCGAAAGGAACAGGCAGGCATGAGAAAATAAAAACAGTGGTGGAATTAGAGCAAGACACAGATGGGCACAATAATAGTGGCACAACAGGGAAAAATTAAGGAAAAAAAACGGCTGAGAAAGGTTACGGTGGTTGCAGGCGGTCTGGTCCCAGTTGGAGCGGGCAGCAGGCGCAGGAGCGGGCAGCAGCCTCGAACCTCCCAAGGAGGAGGTCGGGGTCTGGAGGCAAGAGACGGCACAGCGGAGCTGCGGGGAGAGAGTGGACCTAGACCGAGGGTCGGAGGCCTTACTTATCAAACCCAAAAGTGCCAGCATGGCTCTGAATTGACTGTATCTGACCTTGTGAGCCTTCATTGGCTTCAATGAATGGCCAGTCTTGCCCCCCTGAAGGGTTATGACTTTGGTCTAGCATATTAAGGGCCTCATGTAGAATTTGGTGGAGAGAAATCGCTGCCAAACTATCTATTCACCCATCTCAAGAAAAGTAGCTCAGCCAAACCAAGATAAAATTCCTATTATTTGCCATATCTCACCAAAATGCCAGATCACTTGGATTCAACCTGATTCCCAACCTCTCCCTTAAGAAACACAATGTCAAAAACACAAAGTCGGCCTGGTGCCAGATCTCTCTTCTAAAGAAAGTCAAACACTTTCTTCTAGAAAACAGCTGAGGAACTGTTGTTCAAGCCCTTGTGCTCTTGCATCTAAGTGGTGGCAATACCCTACTACAGGGCCTCCCAGATTCCCCCTTGGCACCTGCTAGGGGCATCCTACATGCCGCAGCATGTCTCATCCAGGGCCTGAAGATATATGATCACATCACTCCCATCCTGATGGAACTCCATTGGCCCCCCTTTGCCGGCCTGCACCACCTTCAAATCCAGCCACCACAAGCAGCACCCCCACTTCGCTTACAGACAAGCTGACCATCTCTGGCAGTTCTTGGCATACCTACAGCCAGAATACCATCAGACTGCAGACTAAGAAGTGTAAAAAAGAAAAAACACTACAGTAGGCCTTTTCCATCTATGCATCTAGTATCTGGAACAACATCCCTGTATTCAGCAGGACCACCTCAACACTGCTCTAATTGAGGAAACACTTGAATACTCATCTTAAAAGAACACAACACCATAATGTATTAACATATACATCTCAACCTTCTCTCTTATTACTCGCTGACTTTAAGCTTGCCTTTGACCATGTAAAGTGCTCCGCTGCCTTTAGGCTAGGTTTGCTCTATAGAAATGACATTTACATGCATGCTTGAATAGATACATCTCACTAAGGGATGTGGAAGTGGCATGTTCCTGGCAGAAGAGATTCAAATGGCTTGGCTTTGATCAGCAGCCCCTTTACCACAGTTCCATCAGTCAATAAACGTCAGAAGAACCACCCTGTTCAGGGCGGTCCTTTTGAAATACATTTTTCTTCTTTGAGACATTCAGGAAAAGCCTGGCAGTCCCAAGCAGGAAGCAATGCAAGATAGTCCCTCATGCTCTATGCCAATTCCCAGTGTATCAGGGCTATTGTTTTTTTTCCAGAAACAAATTCATCTTCAAGAGTTTGTTCTGAAAAACAAAAAAGGGGCCAATCCCACATGGCATATACCAGACATACTTCACTGCCTTCTGTGCAACTGCAGCACCAGCAGATGTCCAAAAGTCAGTAAAACCCTTTCAGGGAGGCAGGCATCTCATAATATGGCAGACAGTACTCTGCCAAAAGACAGGAGACCAGGACCTCTTCAGACCTGGAGGCCTGTCCCTGAAGTCTCAATACTGTTGATCCAAGTGTTCCATTGGCTGTATCCCACTGTTGCTCCATCGTAGCTGTCCTGAAAATGTATGTAGATTCTGGTCACTCGTACCCATAGACTATTAGAATTTGGTGGGGCTTCTGTATGATTCCTGTCCTGAAAGCCTATAAGTCAAGGACCTCTAAGTGAAACTATATTTACTTGAGAGGCACTGGATTTCTCAATGTGTGAGTTTATACTGTGGTCTCCCTTGTTGATGCTGTGACACAATATCAAAATAAATAATATGAACATACAAAAATACATGTTAAAAAACATAGAGAACGGGAATATGGCCAGGGTAGAGATGCATCTCTTCTGAGCTGTGTACTCCGCGTGCCCAATGCGCCTATTAAATCCTATTTAATGATGCATTTGGCAGAGGTATTAGCCCGAATTTGTTAGCATTGAAGCATTAAAAGTGCGGAGCAGCGCTAGCATCGACAAGAGCACATCTTGCATCCTGCACTGATGAAAAATCCACCTCAAAACTGCAAGAGCACGAGGACTGCGTGTTCAAGATGGCTGCCACGATGCACAAAACTCACAACAGCACCCAAGACGGAAAACAAAGCCTTAATCTATGTCTCTTGAGGTCGGGACTGGGGGGCAATCTGAATGCATGAGGAGGGGTAGCAGACACTAGGACCCTAAGCGTGCATCTCCCAAAACTGCAGCCTAGTGAAAGGAAGGACCGGAGACTTCAGGGTCGCTCAGCGGGTGCCGGAGCCTTGACAAAGACCACCTTCCATCATCTGATGACCACTGATCAGAAAATGGACACCTCCCAAGCTGGAACGTGATATAGAGCATGACTACTCATGGTTCACTATCCATTGCTCAGTATGGCTCACTCATATTTTTATGAGGTCAGAACAATGGTGGCCCTACCATTTTCAGTGGAGCTACCCCCAACCGTTGCCCAGTGAGCCTTAATTTTGCTCTCACTTTGGAAACATAGGTGATACAGACAACTGGAAAAGCCCACCCATACTGACTTTAATGCCTAAGTTAAGGGCTTAAAATATTGTCTTGTTTATTTTTGTTGTTGTGGTTACACTACACTGGGTAGGATAGAGTACATGACCCAGCTGAGAAACACATGACAGACACTATTACTACAAGCATGTAGAGCTACTGGAAGCAACATACTTACCACAACATCTGATAGTAGCCACAGGGAGTTTGAATAGCCAGAGCCCCTTAGGCACGTACATTATAGTGCATCAATGACACCATTAGCTGTGGTTTTGCTAAATGTCCAAGGCCTCAACTCCCCATTAAAACGGAGAGCCATGCCTCAATGGCTCCTCAGGAAACAAGCAGATGTGGCCCTTCTTCAAGAGACCCACTTGTTAAATTATGCCACACAGAGACTGGGAGCCTATTGGTTCACCACTCAGCTCCATTCTATATATAAATCCAAATCTAGAGATGTATTTATCCTCCTTTATAAGGTGCTACACTTCACTCGAGAGGGCAAAACTCCAGATAATGAGGGAAGGGTCGTGGGATCCAGTGGTAAACTAGGCCAGACTCCCATCACAATCCTGTCTACATATGGTCCAAACAAGAACAAATATATATTTTTCTCCTCCCTCTTTTGCAACATATAACAATTCCTCATAGGAAACCTGATTATGGGGTGTGACTTCAACACTGTACTCCAACTCCAGCTGTATAGGTCCCGCCCGGGCCACTGAGGCTCTGTACTTCACCCGACATAGTAGAGGCACTTACAGATTTAGATCTAATTGACATCGGGAGAAAACAGCACACTCAGGAACAATATTTTACAGTCTACTCAGGTGTCCACGGGTTGTAATCACGTATTGACTTCTTACTGCTTTCTATAGACCTACTACCATAGGTGCTAGACTCAACAATAGACATTGAAACTTTATCTGACCAGGCCCCAATATTCCTGCAGGTATCCATACTACTCCCCCAGAAACCAAGGCCACGCTCCTGGGTACTTAATAAAACAGCTTTCCACAACCCAACTGTGCATGAAAGTATACTGGAGGTGCTTGAAAGGTGTTTTGAAGAAAACGATCATGGGGAGGAGACACCAGCTAACTAATGGGATGCTGCCAAAGCAGTAATCTGAGGCAGATTCAGCTTGTCCAGGTGGAGCAACAGCATACGCACGGGGGTACATTTTGAACAGCCTGGGAGTTCTGTTGAATTAGTGGGGAACTACAGCAATAAGCATTGAAAGACACAGCCCCAAAGCTGCTATACCTCATGCGAAAATACTATGAAAAGGGTGACAAAGCTGAAAGGCTAGTAGCCTACAAACTGAAACAAACCAAAACTCTCTATCATATTAGGGAAACATTAAACGTACGTTTATGAGTGATATACTTTACCCTTTTATTGCATAATATTCAGCCCTTTTGACCTGGGAACACTTAGACCCTCAACAGCAAGATGACAACCTATGAGAATACTCCCCCAGACAGGCTGATAGATTTCAAGGAACTTGAAGAGCTAATAATGACTGAAGAGGTATGTGAGGCAATTAAAACATGAGGCGATTAAAACCATACCTAGCAACAAGGCCCCAACCCAGACAGCTTCCTAGCCTCTTTTTACAAAACATTTAACCTTGTTGGCAGACCTCCCGAGTAAGGTATTTAATCAGGTTTTGAAACGGCAGACTCTTTTTTTTTTTATTGAATCATCATATTCAAACAGTAGTCACTTTTACAATCATATCACAGCAGCGATATCATAATTACATAATATACAGCAGTGTTGTTTTTGTTTTTATGAAACTCCACCCCTCCTCCCCCACCCTTATCCCAACAACCCCATGGCAGAACAGGTGAGATAATGAAGCACCATATCGCATATTCAGCAGTGAATAGCAATGTACCTTCATACCCTGTCATTGCAATGTATCTTCAATGACTGACTTTATTACATATACTTATATTAGGTCAGGGTGCTCTAACAGATACGTGGTGAGTGGCTCCCAAAAGGCTTTAGGCCTAGAGGCCTCTGGTAGCTCCTCGGCATAAACATTCATCTGTTCCCCGCAGAAGACAAGATCATGAATCCACTTGACTAATGTTGGTACTGCCATTGTGTTCCAGTGCATAGCAACAGCGCGCTTAGCAAACAGAGTGGCTATAGCCACTATTCGTCGGTTACATGGTTTAAGTCTATTTAGAAGCCCCAACAGACACACCTCTGATACACATTACATTTTTTCCAATGTCATATCAGTAAGAGCCCTCATTACCCTCTGCCAGAATTTTGCTATAGCAGGGCATCCCCATGCCAAATGTATGAAATCCGCTCCATCCTGTCGGCATCTAGGACAACTCGCATCGTCCCGCAACCCAAATTTCAACAATAACACAGGGGTATAATATATCTGATGCAAATATTTGAAATGAATAATACGAAGATTACAGTTGGCAGTCAAGCGCCCAGTCAACTTACAGCAAATCTCCCAGTTCTCCCGGGACAGGGGGAGTGCCAAAGCAGCATTCCATTTGTCTAGCGCAGATGAATCAGACCACTCATTCTCATGTTGAGAGGCACCATATATCTTGCTAATCAGCCCTCGGCTTTCTCCCCCTTTTAGTACTGCTTGTAACGCCTTAAGCCCACATGGTTCCTGTGGAAAGTCTGGGTAGAGGGAGCGCACTGCCGCGCGCAACCTGGCATATATGAAACCGTGCATTGCTTTATATGATTGACCGGCTTGAAAATCAAACCGGGATAAGAATGTGCCGCTTCGGTACATATCACCTAATTTAGTAATCCCTGCACTTTGAAGGATATCAAGGGCCCCTTGCTCCCGTGCCACCGAGATATCCGGATGGGCCGCGATTGGCATATCCGTGCATATATCTTGTCTCTTCCAGCACGGGCGGCAAGGGCGCCCTACGCCCAGACAGTGCAACCGACCAGGTTAATTTCCCTCCTGTTACCACCCTCACACTTATATAAAATCCTAGCTGTCAGCGGCGTTGGATATGCAGTGTCCGCCTCCACAGCTAAATGCGGCATATATTTCTGCGGGTGAAACCAATAGTGCGCAAACTGCGCCTGTGCACACAGATAATAGAGTCGAAGGTCTTGTGCTTCAAACTCCCCACGTTCAAAGGGCAGTGTTAACGTACTCCAACTACATCTCGGTTGCTTACCAGCCCACACCAACGACAGCAGACAAGTCTGTAGCGTCTTAAAAAAAGTTATATTCAGCTTTATTGGAATATTGACAAATAGGTAAAGAAGCTTAGGAAGCACAGACATTGTCAGCACTGCAATTCTGTCTGCCAATGACAACTGCAGGCGTGTCCATCGAGATATCTGCACTGTGATATTTGTTACAGCACGACCATAGTTCATATTGAGTACAGTCTCTGGGTCTCTGTGTACCCAGACCCCCAGGTACTTCACCGGGTCTAAGGACTAGGATAGAGGGTATTTTAGCGAGATTTCTTGAGTACAGTCTGTCAATGGCATAATCGTGTACTTAGCCCAGTTTATACCCAGTCCAGAGTGCCACTCAAATCTGACATAATCTCGCAATACCAACGCTAAATGTGTAGCCGGATCCCTGACATATAGCACCATATCGTCTGCATAAAGTGAGATAGCTGGCGGGTGCTGCCTGAATCCCAGGGCGGCCTCTGCGTGTTTCTGCGCACTTTGCATGCTAGAGGCTCCAACGCCAGAGAGAAAAGCATCGGTGAAAGAGGGCAGCCCTGCCTTGCACCCCTGCAGATTGGAAATGCATCAGACACCCAGCCATTAACTTGCACCCTGGCAACCGGGTTTGTATGTAATAGGCATATCCACTTCAAGAAGAACGACGGCATTCCCATTCTTTGTAAAACTGCAAACATATATCCCCATTTAAGCAAATCAAAAGCTTTTGCCGTGTCCAATAGCACCACTACAGCGGGGGTCTCAGGATCTAGATGATGCCTCTCCGCAAAGATTGTACGGAGATTATGTACTGTGGAGCTCTTGGGAATAAATCCTGACTGATCTGGGAGAACCAATTTGGGGATCAGAGGTTGCAACCTACTTGCTATCATTTTCGCTAGAATTTTGGCGTCTATGTTTATGAGGGATAGTGGTCTATACGATTCACACTTATTTGCAACTTTCTCCGGCTTTAACAGAGTAACCAGCAAAGCTTCCCTGAGGGAGGGGTGTAATTCGCCGTTTTCATAGGCCTCGGCAAAAGGTTGTAGTAATTGTGAGGCCAGCTCTTCAATATAGGCCTTATAGAATTCACTGGGCAGACCATCAATACCCGCCGCCATGCAAGTGGGTAGGGACATTATCGCTTCTTTAACATCGTCAACATCAAATGGCTGGGTCAAATATTCACGCTACCCATTAGACAGCCACCCCAATGCAATGTCATCCAGATACTTATTGACTACGTCATCTGAGATAGTCTGCTTGTCCCCATACAATTTAGAATAAACATCAGTGAATACTCTGCTGATCTCAGGGGTGGAATGTTGGGCAACATCATTGTCATCTACCAATTCAGTTATGTGCTCCTGTCCTTTAGGAAGTGATAGCTTATGTACCAATGAGCAGCTAGGCCTCCCACCCTCACCATAATACCTTGCCCTGGATCTCCTGGATCTGTGCAATATCTCCTGGTCTGCAGTTTTATTATGTTCAGAGACCAACTCCCGTATGTGGGCCAGAATGTCGGGTGCAGGATTCAGCTCATATTGTCGTTCTAGTTTGCCAATCTTGTCAGCTAGAGTCCTTATTCTATTCCTAAGATCTTTCAGTAGTCCCGCCTGGGCACCCGTACATTCCCCCCTTATAGTGACTTTGAAGGATTCCCAGAGTGTGCCTACACTATCCATGAGCCCTCGTTCTCTGAGAAATAATTACTAATTGCCGCTTCAATTTTGGCCCGGAACACTGGGTCTATTAGAGAGGATGGCTGAAGCCGCCATTGAAATGGAGACCTGATACAAGCCGGTACCTTCAGTTCAATTAAGACTGGGGAGTGATCGGAGAGTGTCCTAGCCAGGTGTTTTATGATGACAGTCCAGGGGGCCACTTCCCTAGAGACCAGCCAATAGTCCAACCTGGACCACGAACCATGCAACGTCGATACAAATGTGCCCTCTCTCCCACCTGGGTTACGGACTCTCCACACATCCATGAGCCCCTCTGCCTCCATCAATTCCCCTAGTGCCACAGCCGATTGTTTGCCACACCCCTGCATGTCACTGGAGCGATCCAGTTTGGGGTCCAAGCAAACATTCAGGTCCCCACCCCATATCACAACCGAAGGCGGGTAGGAGGAGATACGCCTCCATACATCATTAAAAAAAGCCGGGTCATCAATATTGGGTCCATACATATTTACAAACAGCACCATTGTGTCACCCAGCTTACCCAGTGCAATCATCACCCAACCCTGCTCATCCACCTCAGACCTGATGTGGGTATAGGGAGTACCTTTCTTGACCAAAATCATAACCCCTCTAGAATATGAGGAAAACGAGGATGCATCTCGCACCATAGCCCAACGAGAGCCAACCTTAAGTTCCGTATGTTTAGTAAGAAGTGTCTCCTGAAGAAACGCAATTTGAACATTCTGCCTATTCAAGAAGGCTAATACATTACAGATTTATTTGGGGTGTTTAACCCACGTGCATTCCATGTTATTAACTTAATACTGTCACCTAGACCTGCAACAACACATACTCTTGTACTATACCGTTACATGCCATACATTGATGTGATCAGAACACTGAATAGCACATTGCATCGAACCCCCCGCTTCTGCCATGTTGCCCCACCCCCAACATCCCCCCACCCACTTCAGCACCCCCAACTTGCTAAAGGTAACCCAATCTGACATTAATGAACTCCCCAATACCCATACAACCCAATAGAACTGTTGGGGTACACCCATTAGGGGACACAAGAGTGCAACAGCCTCCCGATGTGAGGGGGAGGTGGCCGCGTACGGCTATAGATTCATGAGGCAGCGTCAATCAGCAATCAAATAACGTAGGTCTGTACCAATTTGCAGTTTTGCATTGCATACCCACGCTGCAGCGAGGCATCCACCACAGGTGCAGGTTATCCAGCTCTATATGCAAACATCAATTAGCGCTACCATCCCTTTTGGGGGGGAGATAGCCAGCAAAACCAGCCCCGTCCCACCCACCAGTGCAGTCCTGTATCCACAGCCCATCCCCAGTGGCACACTTACAACTTTTAGTTACTGTCCAATTCTCACTGTTCGTCCTCGTCTGGCCCAGTCGTGTCTTCTCAACGGCGTTTTTTCAAGTGTTTCGCATGTTCCATTGCGGCCCTTGGGTTGGTAAAAATCTTGGAAGCGCCCTCTGGTGCGATCCTCAATTGCGCTCGGTACAGCATCGCGCATGGGATTTCTTCTGCCTGCAGTAGCTTTTTTGTAGGGATAACCTCTCTCCTGGCAGCCTGGACCGCTATGGTGAAATCTGGGAAAAACGCCAATGCGTTCCCCTGATGTGTGATCTGTCCTTCCTCCCGGGCCAGGAGGAGGATTGTGTCCCGGTCGCGGTAATTTAATCGCCTCGCAATAATGGGTCACGGCGGGGCACTCGGGCTTGGGCACGCCACCAGAGAACGGTGGGCTCGCTCCACAATTAACATAGGAGATAGATTTTCAGCACCAAAGATTTCTTTAAGCAACCCCTTTACAAACAGTTCCATTTTACCGACATTGGTCGACTCCGGAAGCCCAGTTATCCTTACATTGTTCCTCCTGGATCTCGCTTCAAGGTCCTCGTTCTTGGCTTTGATAACTGCAAGCACCTTCTCCATGTTTAGGGTTTTGTCCGATACCGTGTGTACCTCATCCTCCACAGTGGATACTCGCTGCTCAACTTCACCCAGCCTGGTACCCTGCTTGGCAAGCTTCGCCGCCATACGGTCCATGCGTATGTTTAACGCATCTATCTTGCCATCGATTGACTGCAGGCTGTGTTGCATCGCAAGGAGTGTGGATTCCAGAGTTGGGGCCGCTTCCGAGGGTGCCTCTGCCTCCGAGTCCGAGGTCGGTTTCTGCTCTGATCTGCTGGCTTTGCGCATCTCAAATGTGAGGCGTGGCTGCTTCTTGTCCGGCTTGCCCATGTTGAACAGTCCCCCAGCAGGGTTGGTGATGTGCTACTACTCCCGTACAGATGCGGCGCAGCCGCCATGCGTCACCGGTCCGTCCACACCCCCAGATACGGTGCACAAGGGGGGTCTATATGCTTTTTATTCTGCTGCAGAGCGCCGCCACAGAGCTCAATGTCCTGCTTGCCTGGCCGGTGCACCCCACTTCACAATATGGCTCCAGGAGGGTCAGCAATAGCAATAGGTAAGTCCTTGAGCAAGCAGTCCGCAGTTATCCGCCCGCATCGACATGCTGAGGGCCTGCCCGCTGCACCTCCACACTCCGGGATAGTGTATGTCCACCGCTATTCACATGTCTATGTACCCAGTAGGCTGACGCAGGGCACCCCGATTTCAGGCTGGTGGCCCGCTATCTCAATTAAGCCTCTGGGGTTGCAGCCCTGTAATCCAAAGTATCGATGGTCCCAGGACACTTCCACGTCCCAACGCTGGTGTCCACCAGGCACTCATAAGAGCTCAACGGGCGCCTCACTGTCCACAGGAAAGTACCGCCGAGTCTGTAGGCTGCATCCGCAGGCCGCGCCACACAGCAGCACCCACCTCAGCCTGCACGAGGTGTCAGCCGCGTCTCAATGCCCGTTCCAGGCCTATCTCCACTCCCCGGGTTCAAATGTAGTGGATCGGCAGCCTGTCCTCACTCCATCCGCTGCAGCGTGGTTCTCTTGATCCAATGTTTGAGGCCCCCTGGCTGCCACAGCGCGATCGCGGACTGCCCGTTTGCAGAGATCTCGTTGTTATCCAGGCCTCACACCACCAACCAACCAGCCGGCCACCAACCACACCACACACGGTGGCTTCGGGGTCACAGCCGCTAGCCGTATTGGTGGATATTTCAGTTGCGGTCCGCAGCCGCCATTTTGGGTTTTTTTCACCGCCGCTGCTCCTCACCTGCTTTTCTTTCGTTGTTCGCCCTGCAGGGCCCCCGACAGCTCCAATCGGTACCAGGGCGCCCACATGTTCGGTACCACTGCAGATGTTTCACTCTGCCTCGCTAATTTTCAGGATAATGGGCGGATTGATGAAACACGGCTGGCGGAGCTGCACTAATGCGCAGCCATCTTGCTGTGCGCCCTCTAGCGCCCCGAAATTGCAGACTCTATTATGGCCTCACACCCCTCCTTACTACTTAAAGCTGACAGGAACCCCACAAACTGCGGGCCTTCTTGTCCTATCCCACTTTTGAATTGCATTGTGAAACTATTTGCCTCCATTCTAGTTTTAACGGCTTCACTCTATTTGGCCAAGGCTGATATCGGCACAAAAATCTGGATTTATCAAAGATCACCAGATGGGAGACAATACAAGACTGGCTTATAGTCTCAGAGTTCTTAGAGAAAAATTCCCAGCTTCAAGTCCTTCTCTCACTAGACATGGAGAAGGCCTTTGACAGGGTCCATTGGCCTTTCCTGTCTAAACTACTGGCTAGTATAGCCATGGGATAAAACATGAAAGCAAACATCAGTATTCTGCATACATGCCAAATCAAGAGAGAACGCTCCCCAGAGATCCCAGCATCCAGAGGTACGAGACAGGGATGTCCCCTATCCCCTTTGATGTTTGTGCTCTAAATTGAGCGATTAGTCCACAGGCTCTTACGGAATCCAGAAATCAGGGGGATTCAGTTGGGAGAGACTGAAAATAATTTTGCACTCTTCACTGATGACACTCTGTTTTTTTCAGTGACCCGGACCACTCACATTAAGCCCTCCAAATCGAAGTGGACAAGTTCCCAGAAGTTTTGGTGTATAGAATTAATTATTCTAAATCTCGATGTTCACCCTGATAAAGTTAAATGGTATGGAGAACTGCTGAGGGCAAAAAATAACTGTAACTGTGAAGAGGCTTACTTTGAGGAAGAGTAAACCATGCAAGAGAGAGATAGATAGAGAGAGAGAGCGAGAGAGAGAGCGAGAGAGAGAGAGAGCGAGAGAGAGAGAGAGAGAGAGGTTACATGGGTTTTGGATAAGGCGAAGGCTTATATAAAAGAAAATCTCCAGAGACACCATTCTTTTTCATAATCGCCCCATTGTCAGTGAAGTGAATGAGACCACCAGGTTCATCACTACCTAATAACAAATCCAGGGATTTTGCTAGAATCATGAGCAAAAATTTGGATATACTTCAGTGTGGCTTTTCCATAGGTCATCTATTTGATGACTGATCGAATTTACATCCAAGAGGTCAAGAGCCTTATGGACCTACTAATTAGAAATGATATTACAATGGTCTCTAGTGACAATTAGCTGAAGGGTTTCTTTTCCTGTAAAATTTGTAAGGCCTGCAAAATTACTTGCTCTAAGAAAGATTTCACTGTGCCCTCTGGTAGAGGCACCAAAATGATACAACTATTCCTGACATGCAATTCCCAATTTGTCATCTACATCCTTGAGTGCCCCTATATTAAACTATATGTGGATAGCACTACCTCAGGACGATTGACAAAGGGGATCTACACTACCCCATGGCCAGACGCTTTCAGGAGAGACATTTCAGTGATCAAAGCAAACTGTCCTATTTGCTATTGAACAAATCCCATTGAACATCAGGGGTGGGTACAGGGAATTTAACCTCAGATGGAAGAAATCCAGGTATATAACTGACTTAAATACCAAGATTCCTTTTGGATGGAACACTGAGGAGGAACTTAAACTACACTTGTGATGAGATTAACAATTTGAAAAGAGAGTTTGTGAGATACAATGTGTTTGTGCCTTGTGCTCTACTGTTCTTTACAGTGTTTGTTTGTGTCTATAATCTTGTGCTTTCATTTGTTCTGATATGTTTTTTCTTTCATTTATTCCTAAGGAGGAAATGAAGAGACCTTTACCTATTGTGGGGTGGTGTTCTACACTTTTCTTCTTCAACTGAGGTGGTAGTTTGGAACACTGCTGTACAGATAAGAGGCTTATGTTACCTTGAAACAGTATATTTTTTGTTTTATTATTATCGTGGGCTTAGTATGTTCTTCTCAAGGTTGATATGTGTCTTTACCTTATGTTGTTGCTATTTTCCCACTTGAGTTTATGCAATGTAGTCTCCCATTTGAAGCCTTTCTTTGCCTACTTGGGCAACACAGATAAGGCTATGGAAGAGGTGTTTGGGACATGAGGGTATTATCTTTGCATTCTCTGATATACTGATTCCCCTAATTTCTGCCTCACCGAGGGCAGTGATGTCATCAATGATGTAATTTGAGATGTCATCAGGGATGTCATAAATCATGTCATAGAACATGTCATGAGTGATATCATAGGTGAGGTCACAACAAGTGCATTGCGGCGGCGCAAGTTATAGTTAGCGCTGCTAACTATAACTGATGGATTTCTGTATGTTTTTTTTTGTTGTTCAAAATATTAATGCTATCATTGACATTTTCACCTAACTATAAAGTTACTTTAACCATTGTTTTTCAGTGAATTTCTAAGTTTAAAAAAAAAGCAGATCCTTTTATCACGACTAACTATAACGTTACTTTAACCTTTGTTTTTAATCCGTGAATTTCTAGTTTTTTTAATGTAAAGTAATACTTAATTACCATACATAAATGCAACCCCCGCCGCGCACTGGGGCTTGTGCTGCACACAGCCAACCCTTCCGTGCGCTGTAGTGAGTTGGCCATAGGGCCTGGCTCTGGGAACCCCATCCCCCAGGGATGTTTTTTTTTTAATTAAAGGGGAGGGAGGCCATGTGCCCCCCTCCCCAAGCCTTTTTAGGCCCTTGAGACCCCATCCGCCAGGGCCAGTCTTTTCAATAAAAGGGTGGGTCACGCGTGGCCTCTCTCCATGTGATGATTTTGGCCCCAGGGACCCTATTCCCTGAGGACCGGTGTAATTTTTATGAGGAGGGGGCATGTGGCACCCCTGCCTGTGCTGATTTCAGCCCAAGGGACCCCATTCCCTGAGGCCCAGCACCAATTCAAAGGGGAGGGGGGCACACAGTGCCCCTCCTGGGCCGATTTTGGCCACAGAGACCTCATCCCTCAGGGCCCGGCAAAATTCTGAAGAGAAGGGGGGCACATGGCCTCATTCCTGGGGACCCCACCCCAGGACCTGGCATAATTCTGAGGTGTGCATGCTGCCCCCCTCCCTGGGCTGATTTTGGCACAAGGGACCCCATCCCCCGTGGCCGGCACCTTAATGTGGGTGCCCTGGTGCCCACCGAGGGCAATCACCATACTATTGTTGGGGGTCACAGGGGAGCCCCAAGATCTCTGTGGTGCCAGCCGGCTCCCCCACATCCAGTGGGTGTCGGCAATGCTTCCGCCCAGAGGAAGCAGTTAATAATGCTGCTCCCTCCCAGTGGGAGCAATTTTTTCATCTGTTTCCCTGCCAGCATCACTCCGGACAGGAAAACAGATCTAGAGTCTGCTCCCAGCGGGCGGGAGCAATTTTGAAGCTCCAGCCACCTGGGAGCAGACTTGATGTTTGCTCCCGCTTGGCGAGTATTTAAAAATGCTCCCGTCAAGCGAGAGCAAATACAGGTTTCCCTGCCCACGCTTGTGCGGGCAGGGAAACTACTGCGTCCAGGGGGTGGGCACCCTGGGACATAGCCAGTGAGCCGGCCCTAGGGAATGGGGTCCCCAAGGCCATTAATGGCTCAGGGACGGGGGCTGCGCAGCCCCCTCCCTTAAAGGAATAGGAACCGGGGAGGGAGGCCAACCAGGCCACCACTTCCAAACCACCCAAGAAGCGCACCGACCCACCAAACGAGACAACTGGTACACACCAGAACTCTGCAAGGCAAAACACGATTGTAAAAATCTAGAAAGAAGATGGCGAACAAGCAAGAACAAGACCGACTGAACCACCTACCAAGCCATCCTCAAACAATACCACCGCCAGCTCAAAGCCACAAAAAAAGAGACCCTCACACGCTGCATCGAAACTAAAGCCAAACAAACCAAGGAGCTTTTCACCATTGTCATTAATTCTTCTGCCCCTCGGCTACAGAAAACATGATCCACCCTTCACAAGAACTCTGTGACTCCCACGCCAACCACTTCCACAAGATTACAACCACCTACACAAATTTCTAACCCCAACCCTCTAACATTCTCAGCAACCCACCGACCATAACCACCAACCACATGCTCACCACATGGGAACAACTCAGCACACCAAATACCACCACCCTGATGAAATCCATCAACTATAGAGTGCCCACTGACCCCAGCCCCCATTCCAAGACTCTTCAACCTTTGAATAGACAAGATCAGCTTCCAACTCACCAACAGGGGTGGGTGGAGTTGGCGGAGTGCCACTATGCGGAATTGCCTAAAAACTCAGTGGAATTCCGCTCCGCTCCGCCCTTCATGCAGGCAGCAGACCTTGAGGGTTCCTGACTCCCAGACTGTCACCTGCTTTACAGCACTTACCTGGGTCTAGCGTTCTCTGCCATGCCTGGGCTGTCCTCCTCCTGGTCTCCTCAGTGTAAAAGCAGAACCCCTACACTGTACGACTTGCGAGGACTGCACATGCACGCATGCGTGCACAGTCCTTCCAAGAAGTACAGAGTAAGGGGTTTGCTTTTGCACCGAGGAGACCAGGACAGAGTGAGGCAGCCCCGGCATGGCAGAGAATGCAAAACTCAGGTAAGACCTTTCCCAGCGGAGCGCAGAGTTGGCAAAACTCCACAAAATCCGCTGGTGGAGCAGAGTTCGCCACCCACCCCTACTCACCACCATCCTCAATGCCTCCATAACCACAACCACCTTCCCTGATGGATGGAAGCACACAAAAGTCAGGCCCCTCCTCAAGAAACCGGTAGCAGACCCCACAGATATCAAGAACAACCGTCCAATCTCCCTCCTCCCGTTCCCCGCCAAAGTCCTGGAGAAGGTAACCAACCTCCAACTCACTGATCATATGGGTAGAAACAAGCTCCTGGACCCATCCCAATCGTGCTTTAGAGCCAACCACAGCACTGAGACTATCCTGATCGCCGCAATGGACAACATCCCAGCCCTACTTGACAGAGGAGACAGAGGAGAAACAGCCGCTCTCATCCTCCTGGACCTCTCCGCAGCTTTCAACACTGTCTCCCATCACACACTCATCCAACGACTTCGCCAGATTGGAATCACAGACAATGCACTCAGATGGATGGCGTCCTTCCTAACAGGACTTACCCAGAGAGTCCACCTCCCCCCCTTCCCTCCCTTCCCAAACACACCATCTGCGGAGTACCCCAAGTCTCATCCCTCAGCCCCACCCTTTTCAACATCTACATGACACTACTCGCAGACATCGTCAAATCTCACAACATCAATGCCATCTCCTACGCTGATGACACCCAACTCTTCCTCTCTCTCTCTCAGTGAACCCCACCTAGACAAAGACCAACTTTCACAACTGTATGAAGAACGTAGTGACATGGTTGAGAGACAACTGCCTCAAACTGAACACGGACAAGACCGAAGTCCTGATCTTCGGCAGACACACCACCCTCTGGAACGACTCCTGGTGGCCTAAGGAGCGCGGACCCACCCCCACGCCAAAAGACCACCCCGCATCCTCTGCATCATACTAGACAGCAAACTGACCATGAAACGGCCAGTCAACACCATCGACTCAGCCTGCTTACACACAATCCTCATGCTTTGAAAAATCTTCAGGTGGCTCCCCATCAACACCAGGAAAACTGTGACGCATGCCCTCTTCACCAGCTAACTCGACTACAGCAATACACTCTATGCTGGCACAACCTCCAAATTTATGCAAATACTCCAGACAATCCAGAATGCAGCAGCTAGGCTGATCCTCAACCTGCCCAAGATGACACACATCACCCAACACCTCAAAGACCTCCACTGGCTACCCATACAGAAGAGATGACTTTTTAAGCTCCTTACCCATGCCAACAAAGCCTTCCGTAACCTCGGACCACACTACATGAACCATCACGTGACCTTCCACCAACTGCCCAGAAATCTTTGCTCCGCACACCTTGTCCTCGCAAAGACGACACATATCTGCCGTAGCCGCACCGGAGGACGCTCTTTCTCCCACCTCGCCACCAAAACCTGGAACACCCTTCCTCTCCACCGCCGCACCTCACCCTCGCTCACCCACTTCAGGAAGGGTCTCAAGACCTGGCTCTTCAAATGAGACCTGCAGCACAGCACCTGGACACCCCCGGGGTGATAAGCTGTGCTATACAAATGCTATTTTGATTGATTGATTGATTGATTGGGACTTACTGGAGGTAACAGGATGTGTAGTTGGCCCCCAAGGACCCTCAGAAACCAAGGGGACTTCATCCTCCAACTAGTAGTGTACCAGGAGGCACATTTGCAGAGTGGTGAAGAAAGGCGGTGGGGCCTCGGGCGACTTCGCCTGGGCCAGCCATTTTTTTCTTTAACTTTTATTGGGGAAGGGGGCTCACGTGGCCACCCTTCCCCCGGCCGATATTGGCCCTGGGACCCCATCCCCCAGGGCCAGGTCTTTTTGGAATGGGGAGGGGGACCATGCGGCCCTCCTCATTGGGCTATTTTCGGCCCTGGGACCGCATCCCCCCGGGCCCAGCCTTTTTTAAATTTTGTTTTAGAGTAGGGGAGGGGGGCCATGCAGCCCCCCTCCCTGGCCCAATTTCAGCCCCAGGGACCCCATCCCCTGGGACCTAGCCTATTTATAATAAGGGAGTGGGGCTGTGTGCCCTTCTCCCTGAGTCAATTTCTGCCCCGGGACTCTATACCCCGGGCTCTGGCCTTTTATTTTAATTATATAACATTGGGGATGGAGGCCCTGCAGCCTCCCTCCCCAGGCCAATTTTTGCCCTGGGGACCCCATCCCCCAGGGCCCAGCCATTGAGAAATGGGGGAAGGAGGCCATGTGGGCACCCAGTAACTTTTGTTAGGGACCGTGGGGAGAATCTGAATGCCCCTGGGGTCCCTGCCGGCTCCCCAACTCCTGCAGGTGCAGCATTGCTATCAGACATAGGGAGCTGCTGGAAAGGCAGCTCCCTGTGTCTGAAAGCAATTCTGCTCCGCTTCCGGCAAGCAAGAGCATTTTCATTGGAAGCGGAGCGTTTGCTGTGGCTTGGCGAGAGTGCTAAAGCCTCAGCCAAGCCACAGCAAACATCTATGTCCCTGGGGGGTGGGGTTCCCCAGGCCCATGTATGGCTCCAGGAGGAGGGCCGCGCTGTCCCCCTCCTTTTTTGGATTTTGCCCCGGGGAGGTGGTGGTGCCTGGGGCATGGGAGGTAGGCCTGGGCGGAAAACTACGCTACGCTCGCGGAGTTTGCGCAACTACGTGCTACGCGAATCGCACGTAGCACAGTGCAAAAACGTGTAGCGTAGTGGGCATTTTTTGCTCGCTCGCGGTCCTCAACGTCAAGTTGGCCACCGCGAGCGAGCAAAATCAACATCCCGGCGATCGGCAACATCAAGTTGCCGATCGCGAGCGTGGAAAATAAACCTCTGGGCAAGATTCTCAACGCGGGGAGGTCAGGTTTTCTCATTGCGAGTGGTCGCGTATGCTCGGGACCGCTCGCGATGAGAAACTACCAGTCCGCGTTGAGAAAGCTGCCGCTCGAGTACAAATCTACTCGAGCGGCAGAAAACGACTGCATGCACTGTGCTTGATGCCGTTCGCAACGATTGCACAGTGCATCCGGCACTGTGCAATCATTGCGAACAGCATTTCCCTACCGCACTACGCAGTTCGTGTAGCTACGCGTAGCTCGCGTAGTGCGAAGTGCACCTCGCGTAGCTACGCATGGCGCTACTACGCGAACTACGCCCAGGGTTAAATTGGGAGGGTTAACTACACAGAGTTCTCGGCTTCCTACTTTGCATATATTTGTATATATATGCAAGTGTATATATATATATATATATATATATATACGCTCCTTCACGGTCTGCTGTTACAGGCGCTTCGGTGCTCTTAAGATGTGATGGTGCATCCTCTTACGCGGCAGGACCACGCTGCGCAAAATGCCAAAAACAAGAATACTGTCACCAGTATATCATGAGTCGCACTCAGGATCATAATTCCATTTATTGAGGTTGTCAAAAATTGCTTCGACAATGCCTGACACATTTCGGTGCCCCCTAGACCTTTCAAAAAAAGCATAATGCTGCCTGACTGAAGCTACTACCTAAAAGGTTGCAACAAGCTCCAAAAATAAAGCCTTTACATTAATAAATTAAGTAACAAATAAAATCATAATGTAAACGTAACAGCAAAATAATTGTAATATTTACTACACCTGCAAATGAAATGAATAACAATTATTTCAAAATGTTATCTCCAAAAGACAGGTACCAAGCTTGTCAAAACAACACCAAACATCACAAGAAGAATACTAAGCCACAGAAGTATTGCACAATTATATTATAACAAAGATGTAATAGAATGAAAACACAATTACTAAAATGAAGCATGACTCCTAAAACTAATTAATAGCAAACCTTTTTAACTTTGGAAATAGCCAAGAAACATGACTCTCTTTTTAAAAAGTGCAATCAAAAATGAAGAATAACAAAAGAACAAAAAGAACAACCCTTCAAATAACACAGAACTAACTAACCCGACAAAAACATGAAACACCAAAAATATAAGTAACTAGTGTAAAGCATGTTGTAAAAGATTTATTAACATGTAAGGCACATAGAAATATCATATACTATAATATTTCTTTAATCAACAGATACAATGTTGACTGCAACATATATAAAATCACAAAAAAGAAATTACTTTTAAGTTATAAGGGACACACCTAAAGCAAAACAATCACATCTAGTAAAATAAACGGACTGGAAATGGAGTTATTACTCAAATGCTTGCTATGGCAGGGAATCACCAAAGAAAACATCTGACAAATTGTAAGGTATCACTATTGTCCTCCAAACATCACTGAAATTCAAGTTAGGAACATCCTACAGGACCTAAGAGTAGCAGACACAAGCTCACAAGAGCCCCCAAGAACTATAGCAAAAAATATAATTCTCCAAATTCCTGAAGAAGCGACTAGTCAACTCCCTCCCATAGAAAAACTAAAAAGACTAATAAGAAGAACAAGGAGGATTACTACAAAAACACCAAGAACGTATGAAAAACGAATTCTCTCCCAGCAATAAAATAACACATAGTAACTAATAATTCTTACTGCATTACAATGAAAATAACGACAAAAGAATCATTGTACATGCAATTAACAATAATTTAGTAATCCTAACACAATGCAACACATGGATGATGGATAGGACATTTAAATCATGCCCACCACCATTTACACACACATATATGCTACACATGGACAATACCATAATACAAATGTTCCTATGATATATGCACTACTGCCAAACAAGCACACTGCATACTCAAATGAACTCTTAAAAACTAATCAAACAAAAATTAATAATTACTATACCCAAAAAAGTATTATTGATTTTGAACAAGCTATGATTTCCACAGTTCCAAAAGGTTACCCACACACAACTAAACAGAGTTGCTACTATTATTTCTATCAAAGTTTACGGAGGCACCAACATAAATCTACACTTAGAGAAGGATACACCTCAAATGAAGAATTTGCATAGGAAGTAAAATAATAATAGCATAAGGTTGCATCCCTCTCACAGAAGTAAGCAAATACTACAACATCTTATTAGAATCCCCAAATCCCTATACTACCAGAAAAATTAAAACAAACACTATTAGTTGACCATTTTGAAGAAAGTTTGGTTGGTCACCAAACCAATGTTCTCATTCCATAGTGCAATGTCTATGAAACACCATCTCTCAAGAAGCGAAAACTAACAATGTATTGGAAGGGTGGCAAAATTCCTTCCAAGAAACACTCGGAAGAAGTCACCTAATGCTCTACCAATTTCGAAAATGCTAAAAAAGAGGAAGCTGCCAAAAACTAAGAATAGAACAATTCTTACGAAACTAAAACCAAAACAATCCAAATAAACTAAACAAATGCACAGAATGCTAGCAAGTAAAATGTGAAAATGTACTAACAACAAAGGCCTACCCTACCTTAAAGGAATAGCCAGAACATTACTATAATACAAATCACCAGAAATTAAATCAAACTAAAACCTGACTTAAAAATGTAAACAACAAAAATCTGCCCAAATTATAATTATTAAATAATTTTAATCACTCTGAATAAAACTATGAAACAAATAGAAACATTATTTTGGAATGATCCTAGTAGGATAAGAATTAATAATGCTAAAAAGATAATTTTACAAAATAACACAACAAACATACAATAGTATACAGCATACAGAGATCAAACACCGTACTGTAATAAACTATTTGAGAGAAGGCTCTGACCTGGTGAATGTAATATGAAGTATTTATTCATCACAGAAAAGCTTGAGTCAAATTCCAGCCATCACATTAAAATCGTATACTTGACATTCATAGAATCCTATCACATTTCACCCCAAAACATTCCATGATAGAACACAAGTAGAATAATGTAGATGAGATATGTGTAAAGGTAAACACCCAAACCAAGGCAAGATACCACACATACATATTACAACACAAAAAAGTGACACATAGTTACAAAATAGCAAAATATTGGCAAATATAATACAATAAAAAATGTCCACCCAACAAATAAAAACTATAAAAAATAGAATTAATCATGATTTTGTTGCTCGAATTCTCGTAGAAAATATGACAAACAAGCATACAATCAATAGGAAATGTGTACAAAATATAGCCCAAAATGCAAATATACAAAAATATAATCCATTTCCAAACACAGAAAGAACTACTCTCAGAATGAACACCCCCACATAAATACTAACACACAAATAATAATACCTAAAAATAGTTAAAAATAGAATAATATTTTCTTACAATACAAATGCCCATACAATAAAAAAGATTTAGGCTCATTGCACACACCCTAAACAAATGCCCCAAAACCCAACACTAACTAAAATATTAAAAAATCACATTAACATATGAATACTAACCTTACTAACAATATACCACCTACCATCCCTCATAGGAACTATAGAAAATAGATTACAATTAAACTTACCTTTACAGTAGATCATAAAGGAACAACTGAGCCAGATGACTAAAAAAAGCAAGTGGTAAAAAAAAGTCAGAATAATAAACATGAAAAGACTTCCTTACTATACACACTAGTGCAAAAAATAAAATAATTTAAAGACTATGGACCAGATGTATCAATATTAGGAATAGCGATTACCTAACTCCAATTTTCTGTGATTCCCAATTAGATAATTGCTATTTCTAATGTGTGAAAGTCATAGAGTTTCATTTAGCGACTCCTAGTGAGTCGCAAATCGACCTACCTCATGAATCTTAATTCAATTTGCAACCCATTAGGAATTGCTAAAATCACAGGGATGGTAGCCTGCTAGGGTCAGGAGACCACCGTTGTCAGTGATTGTTTTTGAATAAAGCAATAATTTTGTTTTTAAATGCAGCCCCTTTTCCTTAAAGGTTTATTTTCATTTTTTAAGGGCAGGCAGTGGGTAGGACCACTGCCTGCTCTTAAAAAAGGTTTTTACAAACATTCCCAAGGGGGAAGGGGTGGGGACCCCTTCCCGTTTGGAATGGGTTACCACATACTTGAAGTAGGTGGTAAAATGCAAATGTTTAGCGACCGCATCTTGGTCACTAAACATTCTTACATACCACTGCAATTCGGTATTAGGAAGGAACACCCTAAACACGCCCTTTCCTAATACCGAATCGGAATGTATTCATAATTCCAAACTGCGATTCAGTAACATATTACCGAATTGCAATTTGGGAATGATACATACCAAATGCATTTTTCTGGTCGCAAAACGGATAAATGCTTGATATATCTAGCCCCTCTATTTTCTAAAAAACTGTACAACATGTGTAAAGATTGGTAATATATGTAAAACCTATTTTAGAAAATTTCTTATTTAGAAGATTTCTTCTAAATATATATAAAAAACTACTAGTAAAAAATTAAAAAACTTTTTTACAGTATTTCATAAATATATAAAAAAAAGATAAAAATGTATAATGAAAGATATAAAAACTGTGTGTTAAAAATTTGAAGCACAATATGCATGTAAGTTTGTGTGGAAAAAGTCATCAAAAATGTATATGCAAATAAATGTATATCTTTTTTATGACTACACACTTTTAAAAGTTTTGGGAAAAAATAAAACATTATTTAAAAAAAATGTAAAATGTGAAATTTAAAAAAGAATATCAAGTTGTATTTCTGCTAAATAAAATATATTTAAAAAAAAATCTTTTTATTGAAAACAACACAACAGCAGTACATCAGTGATACCATTGTCTTACATATAATCCGGCCAGTGTGTTTACAGTTGTCTATTTTTCCCTCAGAGAGGATACAACACCAATAATTAGTGACCTACACAGTGTGTCTAATACTCCGTTCACAGGCCTCAGTACATTTGCCAGTGCCCCCAAATCTTTTCCCATTTCTTCAGGCAGCCTCTGATTTGGTAAATCGTACGTTCTGCCAACCAACACCAATCTAGATCCAACCTCTGGTAAAGCTCGGGCTCCCCAACACCTGGCTATATTGCGTTTTGCCACCACCGCCGCCAATGCCAGCCAAGTCCTAATGTATCTGGGCCATGCTTATTCCCCCGGGACCACCAACAGGAACCATTTTGTCTCCAAGGTGACCTCCACTCCCGTCACCTGCTCCATAATTCTTCCAACTTTACCCCAATATGTCTGTGTCTCTGGGCATTCCCATATAAGATAGTAAAATGTTCCCTCCTGGCCACACCCCTTGTGACACCGTGACTAATCTACCCTCCCCAAGCGATGCAGTAGTCTCCTGGAGCAATATGTGCAGTGGAAAACCTTCAACTGTATTAGACGGAAACAGGAGCTGATCGCCACCTCCCTCAGCCGCTCTAGGGCCTCTATCTATCCTTCATCCTCTATCGGACCGATATATATAAGACATTTTTTTTAAACTCTAAATGCACCTACTTAAATAAATATAAAACATTCTTATAAGTTACAGCAAGTAGTCCTGCTCCAATCTTAGCCACATTAGAGTAACTGTTAGACTTTGGAGTAATATTATTCCCTCTCCAAACGTAACTGCATTGGGCAAAGTGTTGGATTTTAGGGAGATGAAATTTACTTTTGCTACTCCAAGCGTAGCCACATTAGAGAAAGGGTTTGGACGTTGGGTGGGGGGGGGGTAATTAATTTACTATTTCAAATTCAAACACAACCACATTGGGGAACACTGAATAAAATTTGGGACTAATAAAACATGATATTTCCACTGAAAGTGTTGGACTTGGGAGGATTACATTTACTAATGGCACTTCAAATGTAGCCACATTGGAGAAAGTTGTGGACTTGTGTGACTTGGCTGGGAAACATTTTGGCTGGTCAGGGCGGGATTTTGGCATTTAGGAAAGGCATGTAAAGAACTGCAATATGAGTGGATAGTAAGCTCAAGCATGAGGATGGGAAAGGCAACTTCTATGTGGCACTAGTTTTTCTGTTATTCTGGGTACCTCCTCATTTTAGAAGTCACCTACAGACTCTGGCTGCCTGTTGGCTACAGACCTATTGTATCCAAGATAGATTTAGAGTGGGTTTTGTGTCTGCTCCTTGTTCATGATAAAATGGCTTTCTTGTCTATCTGAGTTTTGTGCTCCTGAATGAATGCTTTTTCCCCATTCTTGTATTTGCCCTGCTCAAGGGCCAGATTGGTCTCAATGAGTTTTGCTTGGATGAGTTGTTGCCCTTCTCTCCTGACATTTAGGGCCTGATTATGATGGCGGTCGGACGATTGCCATCCTGTCGGGAACAGGACCGCCCAACTAGCTGTCTGCGGTCCCGCCATTGGGATTAGGATGTGACCACCTTCAAGGCAGTCGCAATCTGTATGTTTTGTATAGCCACTTGTGCTGCAGGCTGCGCCGCAGTCCAATATAAACATATTGCACATATCCCTGCACCATGTGGCAGGCACCATGCAGTGCCTCCCACATGGTGCATGGATATGTAGAGGGGTACCATGGGTGCCCCCCAGGGCCCATATCGGAGGGCCAGGGGGGTATGGAGGGCACACTATGGGCCCCCAAATCCCTTTCCACCTGCCTTTTCATGGCGGTTTAACCGCCATGAAACGTCCGGCGCAAAGGGACATTGTAATCCCTGAGCAGGCACCACCACCATTGTAGGGATTGCAGTCCCTCCGACGAGCACGTGGAATGAGTGTCGGTCGGTCTCTCCGACCGCCCACCATTCGCCCACCATCGTAATGCGGCGGGTGGACCTACAGGGTCCGATTGCGGTGGGACAGCCACCGACGGCCAACAGTGGCGATCCCACCGTCATCGTAATCAGGTCTTTAGTTGCAGAGCATGAGGGACTGTTTTCTTCCCCACAGTACTAGCTGTCTCTGCTCTCCGCTCTCTCTGCTCTCTCTTCCCTTTCCCACTCCATGCTCTCTTTAAATATTTGGCTGTTCCAGTGCCCCACACTGCATCCACCTCTTGCTGCTGTATTGCAAGTTGGCCACAGTTTATGATTTTTAAAACCATTCTAAGATGAAATGGAATGTCTTTTCTTAAAGCTAAAGAAAAATGACTCCAAGAGGGACGCTGAGCGTCTGCACACAGACGTATGTGTGCTTACACATGGTGGCCATCTTGGAATAATTTCTCTTATGCACTTTTGTAGCTATCCAGGCCTAGACTTACAAGCACTTTGCATCAGATTCTGCATCAGGTTTGTGTTATTTTTGTAACGCAAACCCAAAGCAAAGTTTATAAGGTTGTATTTACTATTCAATTCTAATCTGGGTTTGCACTGGATAGTTTCTGTTGGACCTGGCCCTCTCTGCAGGGTCACCCCTAAATGTTTTGCCTTCACCATTAAATTGCTCCATTTGTTTTTGTTGGCTTTAGGACTCTGTGCACTTTACCACTGCTTTGCAGTGCTAGAGTGCTTGTGCTCTCGACGTGAAACATGGTAACATTGTTTTATACCTGATTAGAACATTTAATTTACTTATAAGTCCTTAGTATATAGTGCTATATGCACCCAGGGCCTGTAAATTAAATGCTACTAGTTAACCTGCAACACTCATTGTGCTACCCACTAAAGTAGCACTTTAAAACATGACTCAGGCCTGCCATTGCAGCCTGTGTGTGTAGTTTTAAACTGCCACTTCAGCTGGCGAAATAAACCTTTTGCCAAATAATAAGTGCTAATTTTGGATTAGGAGCAGGTAGAAATATACTGTTTACTCTCAAATGAATTGTAATTTAAAATCCTCTTTAATGGGAAAGTCAGATTTTAAATTACAATTTTAAAAATGCCAGTTTTAAAAAAGTTGGCATTTTCCTGCCCAAACGTTTCTGAGGCCTTCTGGGAATTTCCAAGAGCCTGGGCCTGTTAATGGCTCCCCTATTCAGATTGGAGTTTCAGCACAGACTGTAAACAAAAGAAAATGAGTGTAGCTGGGAGAGGACCTTCCTGACAGGATGACTGGGGGGGAGCTGTACATTGCCCCACTTACACTTCCATGGGCTTTGCCTCCTACACACACAAAGGAACCTGACACCAGGGCTGTCCTGCCTTTTATCACCCCACCTTTTGCAGCCCTGACCAGGGGAAGGTGAAGAATATTCTATAAGTAGTCCCCCACACAAAGGCTGGCTCCTGGTATAAAAATAGGGCCTTCAGGATCCTTCTTCAGTAGACTGCTGGACCTATGAAAGATTTATAAGGACTATCCTTGTGCCAGAAGGATTGCTGTGCTGCTTGAAGGACTGCCTTGCTGCTTGCAGGACTGCCTTGCTGTCTGAAGAAGGACTGGACTTACGTGCTTCCTCCCTGGCTACCCATTGTGACTCCAAGGGTCAGATGGCTGACCTCTTGTGTGAACTAGAGGGACACAACAAGCTTGGAGAATCCTCCCCGTAACTGACCAGCTGACCATTTTCAGCTGGATCTGCCTGGACCAGCCTGAGTCCTGCTGCTGACCTCTGCTAGTCCCCAAACTTGGTTCTGGTCTCCATGAGGTGGCCCCCCAGGTCCTGGATCGTTGGCTGGCATCAGTGGAAGCTCCTACAAGTAGAAAACGGTGAAGATCTTAAAGTTGGGCTCCTTGCAGCCTCCCCCAATGTGAACAAAACTTTTTATGCCATACATGAGAAGGTAACTCTTGAGTGGAACTAACCTGCTCCCTGTATCCGGATCGTGTTCCATCGTAATTTGCCTGAACTGATGACTTCCCCTGGTCTAGCATAACCAGATGCCTGCAAGTAGTGCTTGGTGCTTTTAGGTGCTATTTTCACTAAATATCATTGCATATCTGCGGTTCCAGTTGTTTGATTTTTGTCATCCTGGTATCATTTTATTTACTAAAATTTACTCTTGTTCTCTGAATTGGTTTGGGATTTTTCTTGTGTTGTGCTTTCAATGTATTATTGTTTGTGTACTGCATAAATACTTTACACACTGCCAGAGGGTTAAGCACAGAATAATTTAGTGACTTTTGTGGCTCATCCTGACAAGGACTGCGGTTGTTGCCCGATTGGGGCTCCCAACACCCTTAACCAATAACCTAATTTCTGACAGTATCCTAAAGTAAAGGGAAGTTGTGCACTGCGAGGCCTTGTGTTACTTTGTCTTAAGGGGGCTTTCCATGAGTGGTGCATGGGCATTCCCATGCAACCACCATTGCGTTTTAATGCAAATCTCTGTCTACAAAGATTTGCACCAAAATTCTCAAGGTAGGCGCAACTAGGGGAAATGTTTTAATTTCTCCTCCCTTTTCCTACTTTGCATGCCTGCTTCATTATACAGCACGTATACAAAGTGGGAAAAGTCTTAAAGCACAGTTTTTGTACTGAAAGGGACCCCTTTTAGAACTATACCTATGCTTTGGAGAACGTAGACACCTTGCACTATGACGCAAGGGTGCCTATGTTGGTGCTTGGCTGCCGAAAGAGACCCAGCGCAGGGAGAGAGGAGAGCAGTGCCACACCTTAGTAAATATGGCACTCTTCTGCCCTCCTTCTTTAATGCACCACAGCACAGCAACTGAAGCTCTTCTTAGCTTTGACTTCTTCATAAATGTGATTCTCATTGTTTAAAAAAATTTGAAGAGTTGAGAGCTAAAGGTCTGTACAACTTCACACATCCCGAGCACATACAATTATATTTTTAGATTAACCTTATTTTTCTGCAACAAGAATTTTAATGAATACTTTATTTCCACTATTATAGACTCTGAAAAGTGTTTTGATTGCCTAATTACTATTCCCCTTCTGCAGTCGAAGCATGGAACACTAACAGGGCCCTTGACATCATGGAATAAGAACTAAAGTTGAGGTAAATTGCATATGCTCCAATTTTTTCATGAGCTCATTTTGCATTTTCACAGGAAACTACCACCCAGGGCTGTATTACAAAGACGTACCCCGGGGTGCAACGGGCGTTTGCGCCCACTTTGCCCGACCCGGGGCACTTTTTATTACAGATGGGGCCGCAGATGCTTGTGCGTATCCTTCTGTATTACAGAAAGCGATGGTGCACATTCAGCACCAGCGCTTTCTCAAGAGGGCATTCCCTCATTTGCATGGGGGCATGGCCCTATGCAGTTGAGGAAATCCCTTTGCCTCTGCGCCCGCGCCGTATTACAGATACGGGCGCAGATGGAAAGAAGCTGTCAGGGGGCGCCCCCTACTGATAGCAGTCCTCTGGAGGGAAGAAAGGGGGTCCTATGGCCCCCCCAGACATTCCCTTGCAGGCAAGTGCAGTCACTCACTGCACCCGCTTGCAAGGGTATCTCTAATCTCCTTTAAAAGTGCAAGCGAGTTGCCGCCTGCACAGTGAAACACAGAGAGGCTGCTTCAAAGTTTGCTCCATTTTTCACCTGAATGCGCTGCCTTGGGGGCAGTGCAAGTTCGCTGGCTGCCCTGGGGCAGCGCATTCTATGTAACAGGGTGCACTTTCCCTCTTTGCGCCGGCACACCTTTTTTAAGGTGCGCCTGGCACAAACAGGGAAACTGTGCTCTATACGTAATAGGGCCGCAGGGCATTGGCTGGTGACATTTGCCGGTTCATACCCGTACACATAAGAGTAATAATGTGCACACAATGTGTGCAAATGTCATATACACGTTATTCTCCAGTATTTAGCAACTGGGGTGCATTCAAAAACAGACCTTAAGACTCAGACGGGGGATAGATGTCCTCACGGCATCCCACAGTAGTGCAAATGGTTGCCAGTTGCCGTGAACGGCTGCAGGAGCTGACTTTTACCTTTTTGGGGTTAAGCACTGGTGAAAAGAAAAGAAAAAAAAACTAGCGAGTAAAATATTGCAACTTGGCCCACACTTAACCATGTTCCGGAAAGTGCCGAAACATATAGGGGCCGATTCCGATTCGGGCCGGAAATCTCACCGACTGAGCCGGACCCGGAGAGATTTCCGACCGAATCGGACCCTAGCAGCCCGACTGAACGAGTACGATGCGCACGTATGCTATCGGACTCTAGTCGGTTGGACTCCCATTGAAGTCAATGGGAGCCGGTCGTACAACGCGTACGCGGGCTCCCATTGACTCAATGGGTGCGAGGCGAACAAGGGCGCCCCCTACACCGGGTACGCGGCGAAGCGGCTCGCGCTGTACACGCACAGGTAGGGGGGACCCATGGGTCCCCCCTGTGTGCGACTCGCGCAGCTATGCATTCAGGGGGGTCCGACACGGACCCCCAAAGTACGGCTCCAACTGCTTCTTCGAGCCGGACGGCGCGAGTCGGTCCGACTGCTCGCGGCGCGCATCGTACTTGCCCGGCCGGGGAACGTCTCCATTGCGCGGTGTGAGGCGTGTCCGAGCGAGTCGGTCGGAGCGGTTGGCGTTCACGAACGAGTCGGTCGGAGATTTCGCATCGTACTCCCTCGGCCGGACGCACGTACGAATCGGTCGGGAAACAGGGCTCCGAATCGGATCCGGTTAAGCAGAATCCGATTCGGAGCCCTACCGGCCGAGATCGGAATCGGCCCCTCAGTCTTTTCAGTGTCTCACGGTCAACGTACAACCCCTAGTGGTCGTTTCACTTTCCAGGCTCTTTGAAGTTATGCTGTATGGATTTTTTTCTCTTTTGGTCAGGTCTATGCTTTATTAAAAAAAAAGATTTTTTTTTTGTTATGTTCTCTTAGCAGCGGTTGGCTAAGGCTTCTTTGGGGAGGCTGTTGGAACCAGGCAAATACTTCCTTTGTGACTGACACTGTTGGTGGTTGCTTGTTTTTTCGTCACGTTGGGGTTTGTTGTACTTGCAATATTGATGAAGCAATGATGCAAAGCTACATAGCCTGGGATGACAAGCATACACGTTTATATGGTGTAAATTAATAGATGCTTGCATCTGAGTGGGAGTGCACTGTCGTTTGGAGATAATTTATTGAAAAGTTTATCTTTCTTTATAATGGCCATGGTTAAATGTTAAATTTCTTTTCAAAGTCTCAGGCCTAGAAATAGACAATCACAGAGAATGCCGCATGGAGATACATATGTTTTTAAATTATTAAACCTAACATTTTAAAAAGTGTTTTTTTAGATATAGGGGTCAGGTGCATAAGAAAGCAAAAGTCAAGCTCTTAGTAATTGTGCTGCAAAACTGAAAAAAACATATGTAAGAAAATGATGGAAGGCTGAGATTGTAAAATGCAAACAGCGATGAGGACGGATGAGAGGTGACAGCAATTTGATGATTTGCGAGGAAACAAGATCACATGTCGAGCATGATGGATCTGAGGCTAAATGGACAACAAATCATGAGCGAGACAGCAGAAAAAAATAGATAATAGAAAAGGAGGTGTGGATAATGGTGGGGGAGGCATTTCAAACACGATGTGCGCTTTAGGTGAGATTCTAAAGTGGCAATATGTCACAGCTCAGTAGGTAGCAAAACTGATTTACAGACAATTGAAATATTTTTTATTGAAAAATGAGTGTTTTATTGAAATGCTTAATGAGCCTATCTAGTAAATCTGCAAATAAAAAGTGGACTTTTTTGCCATTATATATAGAGGTGTCTTATTACGAATGGCCCGTTAAAATCCAGTGGTGTGCACCTTCGATATCGAACCCACAATATCGGAGGGACAGAATAATGAGGACAAAATATCGAAAAAAATATCAACAACCTAGCACATACCTAGCACCACATATATGTACCTATGTGTTACATATATCTTCAAGGTACATAGATGTGGAGTTAAGATTAGTAAATATATACTCCCCTATACGCGCTTACCTTCCGATATTTTGTCCCTTGATATTCTGTACTCAATATTGTTGCACCAGATGTTGTTAGTGTTGATGTTCAGTAGTACAACAAATTCCAATATGTACAATAATTCATATTCCAAGGTGTGTGATGAGGCAACCAGTACTCTATGGAAAATATTTCTGTCTTTTAAGAACCTGAGGAAATACTGCAGAAAAACTGGAAAAAGGAAAATAAATGGAAAAACCCCACCTCAAATGATTACATTTTTCTAAAATTTGCAATCCTTCCCAGTAGCTCTTAGTAATACTTTATCCTCTATGTTTAATCACCCTACCTCCACCTGTAAACAAGTGGCTATTGCATTCAGTGCAGTCTTGCTAAAAGAGATATTCCTAATTTGTGTTCAGTTTTCCACCAGAATATCGAGGGGAAAATAGTGCGGTGACAAGCCAGTAGTGATCACTACTGGATGGGTATAGTTAGGCCCATGTTTCCATAGGAAATTGATTAGCTGGTTTGCTAATAATGTTTGCGCCGTATGACGTGTCTGCCTAACACGTTAAAAAAAGTCTCATCCACTTCAGCTACTTCCTGGAAAGTTTCAGGTTGATTAGTCAAACTTGGGGCCAAGAAAAATCAGGGTCCCAAAATATGTTTTCCCCATACACTATTCCATAGGTAAAGTAGGCACAGCTTCAGCCCAAACTATACCAAATTTGCAGAAAGCTAGATCTTGGACCTGAAACATTGTTTTTTGTCGTTTGGTGTAAATCCATTCAGCAGATTTTGAGAAATTAGGGTTAAAATTGTATGTATATTTCAAGCTGCGGAGGAATTGTGGAGCTGACAGATCGAAAGATCTGATGGGCTGCCACCACATCAAGAAAGATGTGGTGGAAGGAATATTAGGACTCAGGGACTCAGTCCCCTGTCCCAGAAACACAGGGATGCATTCCCTCTAGAATTAGAGATCCCTCCCAGAGTGGAAAGCAGTGTGTTCTCCCAAGGTTTGCCCGCAGAGAAGCCGGTGAACAGGAAAGCTGACAGGGAGTTTATGTGGCAGAAGGCCAAACTTAATATTTAGGAAAAGAAACTGGCCATGGAGGCAGAGCAAAAGAAGGCTAAGGCCGGGAGTGACTTGGCAAGGGAGAAGACTGAGGCTGAAAGAGCCTTGGAGGAAAAGAGAGTAGCCATGGAGGAGAGGAGAATGGCCCATGAGCTAAGTCTCAGAGAGCTGGACATCAGAGCTAAGCAAGCAGAGTCCAGCAATAATGGTGGCGACATACCCGTAGTGCCCTCTGGAGACAAGAGGATCCACATTCCCAAGGATCTTGTCCCTAACATTGTTGTAGAGGATGACTTTGATAAGTTGTTTGAAGCCTATGAGGTTGCTCTGGAGATGCATAGGGTCCCTGAAGAGAATTGGGGGGCCAGTCTATGGAGGCACATACCTAGTGAAGGGAGGAATGTCCTGCTTGTCCTGGGAAATGGGGACAGGAGGAGGTAACCCTCCCATGGAGAACACCCACATCCGGAAGTATGGCCTCACCCCAGAAAAGCACAGGCTTAGGGACAGCCAAAAGCTGCCCCATCAGTACTGGGTGGATTTCTTTTGCAAGGTATTGGTTGGTTGGGTGAAGGGTAGTGAAGTAAAAGATTACACTGGGCTGTACAATTTGATGGCAAGAGAACACATATTCAGTCTTAGTTTTCCAGCACTACGCCAATACCTCAACGATAGTAACCTCAAGGAACCCATGGGGCTTGCTAAGGAGGCGTAAATCTGGCTCAGCACCAGGGTCTATAAGAAGGTACCTATGAGTGACCCCAGGAATGGTGGTTCAGGTTCGCCAGCAGAGTGAGGGGGTGGTCCAAGAAAGATAGGCCCCATAATAAGGTAGGGGAAAGGGTTCCCATGCCCCTTCTGAGAAACAGGAGGAGGTTCTGGTATTCTCTGGCCCAGTGCGCTTCATTTTCAACTCCAGTGCTTTGACTGTTCTCAGCTAGAACACAAGCAGGGGGGACTCTGTCTGTCCTAAGAAACCAACCACTGATGGAAACTATACAGGTGTGGCCAATAAGGCCTTAGGGGTAAGTAGTCGCCAGGGGCAGGGTCAGATAATAGAGCATGCCATAGTCTGCCTTAGTCTAGAGATAGACTCAGAGGGTGAGCTGGTGATCCCTGAGGCTGGGAGACGTCACTTCCTCCAGGTTGATGTGAATGGGATCCCTGCCACTGCTCTGAGGGACACCAGGGTCAGACAGACCATGGTAGTTGAATGACTGGTTTCCCCAGAGCAGTACACTAGCCAGGTGTGTAGGGTAACTCGGATCTAGGGACAGGACTTTTTCTGCCCAATGTCCCTGGTATCCCTGGAGTGGGATGGGGAGGAGACCCAGAGATAGGTCATAGTTAGTCCCCAGATGCCCATAGACTGGAATCTGGGGAATTAGTTACCCCCATAGGTGGGAGAGCTGAGAGGGGTGGCTTTCAGTTTTTCAGTTTTCTGCGGGGTACCACTCTCAAAGGGAGAGTACAGAGGCACGGCTGGAGAGGGAGGACATGGAAACAGTCCACAATGAGAGGGACAGTGGATCAGGGGTTGCCAGCTCTGAGAGCAGACACCCAAGACTGACTGTGGTGAGGCCATTTCTGACCTGATGGTGCTCCCTGCACTGTAACAAAGACATAGGCTGGAAACCTGCACCAGTCAGACCCCTGCATTACACAGACTGAGTGTGTCAACCTTGGGGAGGTGGTTCCCCCGGGAAGTCCTGGCTTACCAGGTACCTGTTTAGCCTCAGCCTATAGAGCCTGGGCTGTTAGACAGGAGAGTGGAAAAAGGGTGCCTAACACCCGGGACTGTTGCCTCCCACTCTGAGAAATCTCTGATATCAGAGAACCCTGGATGGCCTGGGGCCTGGCTCTTAATACTGACCACTGTCGGTGTCGTCTGTTGGTTGCTGTCCTAAAGGCCAAATGTTCCTTGGTTTGGGAACAGAAGTCTGATCCAAGGGGTGGAATGGGCCAGATCACTGGCCATGGTGGTACTGTCTGCCTACTGGGATGCATCTGTGAGCAAGTTAAAGTTAGATGCTGCACAGATGGGATCCACACATGAGGATAAGGGTTCCCCATTAGTCAGTTCAGTGGCTCAGTAGAGTCTAGACAGATGGACCCAACTGAGTTCAGAGAGGAGTAGGACTGATAAGCTCCCATGCTTAGCAGAGCCTTTGTCCACGTTCTATTGTCCTCTCTAGAGGGTCAGCCCCAAACCTTTTGCCTTCACCCTCCTGTTTTCTGGACCATTTCTTTTTTTGGGCTTTAGGAATATATACGATTTCTAACCAGTGCTAAACTGCTTGTGCTCACTCCTTTAAACACGGTAAAATTGTCTTACTCCCAATTGGCACCTTTAATTTACTTAAAAGTCCCCAGCAAAGTGGTTCTACATGTACCCAGGGCCTGTAAATTAAACATACTAGTGGTCCTGCTGCACTGATTGTGCCACCCATTTAAGTAGCCTTTTAAAACATGTCTCAGGCTCCTCATTGTACCCTATTGTGTGCAGTTTTAAACTGTCAATTTGACCTGGCAAAATATACCTTTTGCCAGGCCTAAACCTTCCTTTTTAATACATGTAAGTCACCCCCAGGCGTAGGCCTTGGACATCCCAGAGTGCAGGGTGCAGTGTATTTAAAAAGTTGAACATGCACTTTTAACATTTACATGTCCTGGTAGTGAACAACTCTTACATTCATTTTTCACTGCTGCAAAGCCTACGACTCCCATAGGATAACATTGGGTTACCTTATTACATTTAATATGTGATAGCTTTCAATTGAGAGCAAGTAGGAAGGTTGAGTTTGGTGTCTAAAGATCAGTAATTACCCTTTTTAATGATTTTAAGTCACAATTCTGAAAATGCCACTTTTAGAAATTTGGTATTTTCTTATCCTAACCATTTGGCGCCTGCAGCCTGCATTCTGAGTCACATGTTTAGGTGTAGCTGGCAGTTGGTCTTTGTGAATTGCTCACACACAGTTAGACAAAGAGGGAATAGGTGTTGGCAGAATGGGCTATCTCTGACACTCACAAAGGGTTTCGCACTAGTCTATTGTGCTCCCAGACAAGCCAGGGCAAGGGCAGGAAGGCAGGGAGTTTCAAGCACCTCTGGCTGTGGAAACCTCTAGAAGCTTCTCCTACTTCAAAGTTGGCACCAAGTATAAATATTGGATCCTTAAGCCCAACTCTTCAGGACAGGTCTGAACCTGCGGAAGTTATTCATAAGGACTGCTGTGCGGCCAGAAGAACTGCTACTCTATTTCCCTGCTACTCTGCTGCCCTGCTGCCTGAGTGAGAGGAACTGGACCTGCAGTTTGGACCCAGGACCATGTCATGTCCTTTAGGCTAGTCCTGTCATGTATACCCCTATTTTCATACATTATCCCATCCACACGACAATAACGATTCCAAACAGGTGACCTTTTACCTAGTAGCTTGCTCTTTGACACCAGGCTCTTAGAATTCTATCATAATCCCTGTACCTGACATACATAAACATGTCCCCAGGTACGGCATAATTATTCTGTATAAGGGTCACCACTTTTTTCATCCTTGGCCAACAGCCCGCTGTGCATGATCGCATTTGTTTGGAAAAACATTTATGATTGTTTTCAAAACATTTATGATTGTTTTCAAAACATATTAATTCTAGAAGAAACCCTGGAGTGACCACTCTAGTATATAAGACCCTTATTTCCCCCTGCAAATCAGAGGAGAATTCCTTCCAAGGTGACACGGGGTCCTGCATGCTGAATCTTCGACACGCAGCAGTCTGACATCCCTTGCGGGGTGTCATCCTCTAAGCAGAGACGGGGTCCTTCATTCGCAACCATCAGGTGAGGGGGATGGTTCTTGCCTAGGGGTTTCTTGGCTACATATACGCATATACATGCTACACATACATATCTAGGCTAGGTACATTTAGGCAAATTACTTAGGGCGTGCATTTTAGGAATATGCAAGTGCTACTGTTTTTATCTGAACTGCTTATGTTCATCCTATTAGCACTATGGTAGAAATGTATCTACTATTTAGTATATTGGTACTAGCAATCTCTTTCGTATGCTTCTGTCTTCTGATTGTTGCAGCAAATATGTTTTACACAAGACTGACGCTGGACCAATAAATACTTATTGAAACGTCCTGATCGCCATCCTGTGTATTTTCTGGGAATAAGTGAGCACGAGGGACTGAGCGAAAAGTACTGTACTGTTTTCCACGATCCCTGAGGAATCACGGTTATCATGTTCAGTGGTTGCCAGAAACTACCTACACCACTGTAAGATACAGGTGGGTGGTAGTGACACTGTAGAGCTAGCTGGTCTAACGGCTGACATGTCCTGTGGGGGTGCCCGGAAGCGGTTGGGACACCAAGCCCTCAGTTTAGATCATCCATAACGCGCAGGTCCTGGGGATTCCTAGGAACTACACGACATGGCGCCCAACGTTGGTTTGGTTCTTATATTAACAGTTAAAATCTGAGTAGTTCAGTCGTGCTTTCTCAGAAAGCCCTACTCACACCTTTCAGAGACGTCTGAAGTGGGAAGGGAAATCCGCCTCAGCTGAGCAGATATACCCTGTGTATTGGCTGAAGGTTTAGCAAGCTTGCACGAATAAAAGGTTCCCCACATTGTGCAAAATCCTTAGTCACTAAAACTTTTCTTCTCCTGTGACTGAGTCCATGAGTGGTGGTTCGGGCTCGGGGGAAGACAAATTTGCAAATGCTCTTAATATCACAGAGAACTGCAGACAGGCAGTAACTGTAAAGTTTTTTTAACATGGCGGACCAGCAACAGGTGGCTGTGTTACCTTTGTGATTGAGGCACACAAGGTGCTCGGATCAGAGGTATTCTATTCCTGGGTTCAGTTCCCACCTGCAGATCCACAGACTAAATTGTTTCACACATACATTATAGTTGAACCACCAGAAGAATACATTCCATACGAAGACATTGAAGTCCTGTTAACTTACCAGCAACACAGAAACTGGTTTAAAGGCGCCCTACCTTACATAACATCTGTCGTAAGACTCGGTCCGCTCAAGATAGACTGAGCGACCTGGATGGTCTTAGCGACATACACTCCACATCCAGAGATAGATACACTATCAGTGGATGATGTCCGTACAATATATAAAGACATAGTCCGGCTATACAGACATATTGTCCAGTTCGTAATGCGAACATTAACAGTCCAACCTGTGAGAAATGCTCCAGTTGGTCCACATCAGTCCACACTCACCATTAACCCACAGACACTAAAATCAGTGATAGGAACAATACCTTCCAAACGGGAGCAGATTTCGTTCTGGATAGCACAAAAAATTGCACAGCTGGAAGCAGTTTATCCCCATACAGGTCCGCAGGAAAAACACAGAATGCTAACCATTTGCTTGCCAATGGGGATGGTTGTGTCGATTGAGGATTGTACCACTTGGGGAACAATCTTTGCTGATGTATACATTAGGATACACGGTACTCCTTCCATGGCAGTCGTCCCAGAAGTATTGAAACAAATACAGAATGAGTACGGGGCAGGACCTGCCCTGGACTTGGGGAAGAAACTGATGGGTAATTTTGTCCAAGTCTCTGCAATCATGCTGAGCAACATAAAGGGGGAGGCAGCAGCAGTGGCCATGCACAGCCGCCTAAGGGAAATAGCACCTATAAATAAGGAGCGAGAATTACCAAAAATTATCGAAGAATCCAATGCTGCATTAGGTAGAGATAATTTGGGAACCAAAGCAGGGATGCCACAAATGGCGGGTAGTCCCGACAAGGACAACTCACCAACAAGCACCTGCTTCACCTAAAAGGAAATGGGAGAACAAACAATCTAAAAATAACAATACAGAAAAGAATTCACAATCAAGGGGTGGGTCTCCCCATTGGGAGTCCTCTGAAAGGAGGTATAACCTTAGGAATCGTGATAAGTTTTACGAAATCTGATAAGGACACTGATACACATTCCTTTCGTTCCTTTCAGGGTTCATCAAAAAACGGACTTACTACCAACTGCCCCTGCCACAGCTGGGACTCCCCCTTCAACCGCCTCCTCTGCTGTGTCTGGCGTACTGGCGCTGCTGCTGGCCCCGGCACTGGTGGTCTGTGCAGCTAGAAAAACATAACACATTTTAGATGACAGATATGTCTCCCCTTATTATTATTTTTTAACACAATAAAACCGCAATACCTCACTACAGTTCGGTCAGCAGTATCTTCTTTCGAAAATATCACTTTGAGCATTTTGTTGGTTGACAATGTTAGAAAAGCCGGGAGGTCAAGCCAATCAAAAATGTTTTGCAATGGAGGGGCAGAGCTATGATGACTCTGAGTCAGTAAAGCACAATGAAGGGGTGGAATAAATTGGTCAATGAAGGATATATGGTTTTGGTTGGCAAATGCAATAGGAACTCATACTACTTTCCTGCCACGCTTCACCGTCATGGAAACTGATGGCATACTATATAAATGAATGATAACACAACACAACATTGGGGTGGTCTACCATGACCATGGCCACTCTCTTGTTTTACTGCTTAAGCATAAGCAAGAAAAAGAGAGCCTTCTCAACAAACATGCATAGAGAGAAATAGCTTATTTGGGCCTGCAATCTTCAAAGTAGATTACCTAAAATGTGCTCTCTTAATCTTGCAGTACTAGTCCACAAGATATACAAGGGGAGTGGCAAAGCTTACTAACAAAGCAGAAGAAAGCTACAGACTATACAGACAGGAGGAAGTCAGCTACAGAAACATGAAATACAGAAAAAAGGATAATTCATGGATAACCAGAATTTAACAAAGATTAGATAGAAGAGGAGTTGGAAAAAAGGAGACAGTATAAAAGAAATATACAAGGCAAAATTATTCTAATAGTGGGGTGAGGTAAAAGTTAGGGAAATAATAATAATAATAACAGGACTTACTGAGGCCAGCAGAACCGTCGTCCTTGGTGTTGGTGGTGGTACTGCCACCCGCTGCAGAACTGGTGGTGGCAGCCCCTTCACCCTGACCTACCTTGGATGATGCCTTCTTCTTGCTCTTGGGTGCTGATGTGAGAAATAAAGAAGATAAAAATAATATAGATTAGTGATACAGTTAATCTCACAAAACATATTTTGGCAGGCAAAAGCAAATGCTGTAATATTGTACTTTCTATCTCAGATCGCCTATAGTACTGGCGTTCTGAATTTCCTAATCCTAAGCCCTATTCCTAATTTCCTGAACCTAAACTACATTTGGAACTACCAATGTATTGCAGCGAATGATCTTTGCTTCTCAACCCCCTTTGATGGGTCAGCTCGGTCTCCCTTTTCAATGCATAGATGCATATTCCACATCACTGGGAGGCTGTGGCTGTATGAGCTACATAAAGAGATGCACACAGAACGTTAACTCACTGATATTACAACTACCACTACCTTAGTGACAGGACAGAGGAGTCTACATGTCTTCTTAAATAATCAGCCCAAGCGAGCGCCGCAAAGTACAGGTAGTGCCAAGCACCTGGCTAGCTCAAACTAGATCACATAATATTCGTAACGTACACTTAACTTACCTCTGAGTGTAAGCAGCATACTATTTGAAAAAAAAACTATTAGCATTATAGAACACAAAAAATACATAATTTCTCACAAGGCCCGCAAACTTGACGCCCAGTAGGTCGAGAAGGTCCTGTTCCTGATCGGGTATGTCGGCCCAGTGGTACATCAGCTGCTGCATGGTGCACTGGACCCCAGTGCTCTGGCGCACACACCGGCACATTCTCCTCCACAGCAGCTGATGTTCCCACAGGGTGTACCCTTTCCCAGGCCTGCAACCTGCTGGCAGCATGGAGGGGAGGTGACGCTCACATAAAAAATAAGTGTGGCCACCTCCGCCTCAGAAAAAATTAGAGGGGCTGCACCCCTTGGCGGTGCCAGCGACCACAAGGTGTACGGTTAGCAGCTGCACTGTCGCTGCCACTTCCACTCTGGCACTGCTCCTCTGACATGGTGCTTGGTAGGAAAGGAATAGGAAAAGAAGGACGTAAGAGAAGAGATAAAAGCAGAAAGGAATAACTAAGGAAGTAGAAAAGGGAAAAAAAGGAAAAAAAGTCACCGAAAAAGAAAAAATAGACAAAAACGTAAAATACACAAAGACACACAGAGATAAAATAAACGTAAATGAGGGGTGGATAGGTGGGATGGGGAGGATTCATAAGATATTAGAGGGATGGAAAAAATCTGACCCAGCACCAGAACAGAAAGCAGGTAAAACAAAATGGACGCGCCCATGCGGACCACGTGGTGCCATTTGCGCTGATTATTTCAGCATGGAACGAGCTACTGGCCAGAAAATACTGCGCGAATGGGCTGCCGAGCATTCTTCTGCCTTTTCCTGAGTTCCTCAGAGAAAAACTCAGCTCGTCCCGCATAGGCCTGTCTTAATGCATATGCACTGTCTTCTACAAATGTAAGGCAACTAACATTTGTACGGGTTATCGTTTTGTTTGGTAATGTGTTAACACATTTTTTATAGGCTTACCAAGTAGAAAGCCATTGCCAAAGTCACCTTGAGACAGCTTCTTATATATCCCACTGTGGAGGAACATATACGAATCAGTGGTGCGGCCTGGTAATCGGGCTACAAGGTCTGTAATTATACAACAGGCATCACATACAACGTGTACATTGAGCGAGTGACTATTTGTGTGGTTTCTATAGATAAATTCACTTGCAGATGGTGGACAGATGGCAGTATGTGTACCCTTAACACATCCAATGACATTAGAAAAATGTGCCATACGATAAAATAGCAGTTTGATATGTTATAAATCCTGCTGAGATGCCAGAAAATGTATACAATCATTAACTTTGGACAACATAATATCAAGAAACCTATGGAAAAAATGTGGCAATGCATTTTGGGACACTCCCCCTTCTACAGCTATTTCTCCCTGGTAACTTCCAGAGGCTAAAATGTGTAGGAAACACATTACCTGCACATGCGGTGGAATAGCATTGTTTCTATAGCTGAGGATGTAATTCAGCAATTAAATCCAAATGTATTTCTCAAATATTTCTCAATATCTCCTCCTTACTTTGACCAAACAGGGTTATTCTAACCCTAAAAATCCTCTCCAGTCTCCTTCCCTGCATAAGTGCCAAAATCGTCATCCTCCTTGCCAGAACATAGAAAGCCGCCATTGTGAAAGGGCCTGATGCATTTTGGGTCAATTTATATAGATTATACCTGGTTAACACCTGTTTAATTTGGCGGTAATTGCATTTCCTAAAACTGCATTTTGAGACTAGTAGCAGTTAGGAAATGCTTTGTACATACAAATTGTGATTAAAAATATGGAAATAGTGATTTCCAAAAGGAAGGAATCGCTATTCGGACTGGCTAAATTGCCTTCAATACATACCGAAAGTGCTTTTGCATTCACCAATAGAGATTTGGACAAGTTGCTACTGCAAAAACCTTTCCTACATCTGACCCTAAGTCCCTATTGTGAATCAAATCTTAAAAATATTTTGAACATCAAATTAAATTGCCAAAGAGAACTATTTTCTTGATAGACTAGAAACAGAGATGAAATAACTCTGCCTTTCATTTCCATTCGCTGTCACTAGAGGATAGAAAAATGTATAAACAAGTTGATACGTCTTTCAGAACTACTTCATAACAACCAGCATTTTAAAAAAACCAAGAAGAATATATGCAGATTTGGATATTGTTAATCCTTTCCATGAATCCCTTTCATATATATACTAGTACACTTCAGTCAGTATTTGAGTCTATAATTATTTTGTCATTGCCTTCAATTATTCGAATTATAGCCCATAGAGAAGCATGCATTTCTGAATCAATGCTTAGACATTTTGGAGCTAGAACATTTACTTTGCAAAACCATTGTGTTTTCTAATTGTTATCTCATAGTCCCTTCCTCTGGTATGCTAGCTTATCCATGGTAAAAAGGCATCTCATTTGTTTTGCTTGCTAGTTCCATTTTCCAGAATTGTAACAGAATTGTGCTTCCAACATATAATGCCTTAAGACAGATAATACTACATGCTCTTATAAATGGATGAACAATGCCTAAAGCATTTAAACGTGGATGTTCTTTGAGTGGCCTTTCAATGTCAAATTAAGTTGTTGATACATTTGTAAAGGACAACACTGAAAGATATGGCTTACTTTTAGTCTGTTTTCATAATGGTCCCTTGTTGAGACTTAAGTTGGAGGCTAATTTATAGGTAGTCTGTGACACCTTACTCTGGGCTTTTTCAGTTCTCAGAAGCTGTCAATTTCCTGTGTAGCATCGAAGTGGTGTAGCTCTTAATGAGAGTCCTCCCACATAAGTCACTTTTTCTTCAAGTAGTTGTTTGCAAAAGCCAACTGGAAAAAAGCATTGGAACAAATCACTTGAGCATACTGTCTGAAAAGCTCACTAATGCTGCAAATTGTGTTTGGGGTTTCAAATATTCATGAAAAGGAACCATATTGTAGCACAGGACTTAGAATGCAGCCCCCAGTCTGCTGAGATTTCTTTACAAAAATAATTGTTCATTGTGGCACAAGAATCTAATCCACCATAGGGACCGCCACTTTCCGCGTTGCTCTGAATTAAGTGCGGCTGATTGCATGCTTTGGCAAAAGGGACATTCAAAGTTTTTTAGCAGATTTCCCTTTAAAGCATATTCTGGTCAGTCTGCCTTCTCTGACCAGAGTGTGGCACAAAACTTGCCCTCGAGGGCTGCTAACAGACAGCCGAACCAGACACATTATGCATTCTGCAGGTGAATGAATCACCGGTACCAGTGTCATACTGTTTCCAGCAGCCCTGTGCCAGCTCACATCCACAGAACCATCCAAGTGCAAAGGAAGATCCGGTAGGGGAGAGTGTAGGAGAGAGGCTACCAGCATGTCTGAGGTGCTGTTACAACTTCTCACCACCAGACGGCAGTATACCATCTGAAGCCTGGCCTAGGTCCACTGTTTCACCAAGCCATTTCACCACTGCACACAGAGAATGCCCGTCCCGGGGGATCCTGAAAGAACCACTACTTTTAAAAGCAGGTGTGTTATTTTTGAACTGCCACAAGCTACTCATGCATGTCCACCATATAAGCTGGGTCTCCCTTCAAGCTGACAGGCATGCTCTCATCACAGGCAGCCAAATGGAGAGGGTGACTAGGTGCGTTATGGACAAATTTTATACCAACTGCCATCCCTTCTGCACCTGGCTGGGGAAGATCTACAAGCTATCCCATAGCATACGGGTAGCAGTACCTCCATTTACTCTCGACACCCTAGTAACAGGACTAGATGCATACTTTGCCACGCTTGTCAATCTGGACTGTGAAAGTTTTCTTTTTAGACAATCCAAACAGAAGCCAGGAGAATCAGTGGATGAGTTACACACACATCTTAAAGAGCTCACCAGCACATGCACCCTCCCAGATGCACCCAATGAGATGCAAGCTAAATTCATACAGGGCTGTGTCGGCAAAGTTAAGGAACCATGTGCTGTGAGAGTCAGGCAAACCACTCAGTGACACCCTGACCCTGAACCAATCTCTGGAACCATCCTCTGCCCGAGAACCACAGATGGAAAGATGTCAGAGAAGAACCTCTAAAAGTGCTACCAAAGAAGGTGTCAAGCACAAAAATCACACCCAATTAGAAAAAGGAAGAACTTGTGGACAGTGTGAGGCAGATTCTCACACACAGAGGACTGCCTGGCCCCACAGAAATGATGTGATGCCTGAGAGAAACATAACCAAGAAATCTGTTAACGTAGTAGATGCAGATCAGAGGACAACATTTCTCGACACCATGGATGATGATGACAATGAAGCTACACACTTGTCTACACCATGTAACAAGGCAAAAAAACATAAGACCACCGCCTACATGCCAGATCAAGCTGGAACACCACGCTTTATTTTCCTTTTGTTCATACAGGTGCTTGCATAAATGTCATGTCCAGAAGTCGATAAAACTCACTACCCAAACAGCTAGCACTCAGGTCCCCCTAAGCCACCGTCCATCTGCAGCATTGTCCATGCTAACCTGGCTCATGAGGAATATTCCAACAATGGCAAAATCTATATCACCAACTAAGGTTAGAGGAACCTGCTGAGCTGCAACACCAGAGAACAGCTGCAGCAGCTCCAGTTTAGATGCAGTGTACACACCCATGATGTAGATAACTTACTGGCTGAATGCAAACATCTGCTTGAAGGCATTAGCTACCTAAAGGATAAGTTTGTCAAGATGCATTTCAACACATCGGGCAGACTGTTAAACATCAGCATAGAAGACTAGTCTTGCACCCCCCGCTAAGAGTGGAAAGAGAGCTATGGAAAAAGGAGGATGCAAATATCTTTGAGAGGGTTGAGGAAACCACCCCCTCAGTGTAACTTATTGCCATTACTATGAAGCCTCAACAGCCTGAAGAGGTGCATATATGTGTTGGTATCAAAACTCCGTCACTTCCATCATCAGTGACTGAAGTAAGAAGCTTCTTGGGAAATAGTAAGTTACTGTGGTTGCTTGATCCTCAACCTCACGATACTGATAGAGCTGCTGCGGAAGCTAACAGAAACCACAGTTCCTTGGCAATCGGGTGAAGACCAACAAGCATCCTTCCAATCCACCAAAGATGCGTTGTCCACAGATAGTGATCCAGCGGGTTACTAGCAACAAGCATTCATACACAGAATACTCACCTGGGCCCATTCATTCATACTACGCTAGCAATTTCCGCTGGTGGGTCAGTTGTACTCTTTATCAATATCCCTGCTAGCAATTACTGTTCTGATTTGAAGAGTAATGACTTACTAATGGACCCTTTGATAATTGGGAAGTTTAAAATGAGTGACATTCATTACAATTCATAATTTCTAAATAATCACTGAGTCAGGAAGTTTTAAAATGTTTATCTAAAGATTTAGCAGAGTAAAATACAGAACCACATAATACTTAATCGTATATCAAGGATGAAGCATAATAATCAATTATCGATCAATGACGGTTCCTCAGAAAGAAGAAGATAGAGACAGCAGCACAGCTAAAGGTTGCATTTATGTTTACCTAAAGGTGCGAGAAACCAAACCCCTTGGCCAAGGAGTTGGAAAGATAGGTCCCAAGAAGGATGAAGACCAAAGACCTCTGGACCAGATTCAGGACAGGTGACCTCTCTATCAACGACGCCTGCGTCGTTCCCCTCTCTGACACTTCGCTCCTCCTCGAGTTCTTCCGTGTCTTCCTTCTAATGGACTCTGCCGCCCCCACCTCAGGACCTCTCTGGACAGCGATTCAGTCTGCAATCGATCAGCTCGTTCTGTGGTCCTTCTAGCTGACAGCCTCAACGCCAAGCTAACACTAACTAATTAGCTAATTCTATATCTATTATACCCTTCTACACCCAGGTACCTCCCATTAATGTTTCCAAATTATGGGCCCACTACTTCTGATTGGACGGGGACAGGGGGTTGATCCTCACACAATGTCAATTTAGTTCAATTTCTTTTAGCCCATTGTTTTAAAATACCGCCCCTCACAATTAATACATTTGCTTTATTTCCCACCCGTTTCCCATTGATTCTTTAATACATTTTGTATACATTTGTTGCGACTTCAGGTACATTTCAGATGAACTTGTGAACCAGGCTTTGCGACCTTGGAGGGCTTCCAAGTTGACTTCATCGCTTCCTCTGGTCAGCCTTGCAGGGCGCATGCGCAGAACCAATGTCTCTCGAGCTGCAGTTCAACCAACCCAGGCCCATTTATGAACTAATAAAAAGTCAAAGAGGAAAATATTAAAATCACAAAATAAATGATTTCACTGTTTACCCACTCTGTCTACTCTATTCCCATTTATTTATAAATCTATCCCGCATTAATAGCATTAGAATACCACAGTTTTAATTGCAGCATATGCACAAGCTTTAGCACGTGAAACATTAAGCAGCCATTTTAACACATACTGCGCAGAAGCAAAGATTTCCCTCCAAGCAAAGAAAGACGTCATACCATGTGATATGGTTGACACATGCGCAATGAATTTCCCGCGCATTAGCGGCCATTTTGGATTTAGACAAACGTTACTTATTAGTTTAAACACATAGGCAAGCTTCACTAGGATAGTGTTTATGTGTGCATTTATTAGTAGAGACATTACAAAGTTTTAATAAATTAATACTATGAGAGAATTGCTTACGAGCAAGTCTCGTTGTGACTTCTTGCTCCATCAATCCCCTCTCTGATGGCGTTTCTGAGCCATCAAAATACTACCCACAACCAGATGCCAACTTTAGCATAAAATTGTCTCAGCTTCATTTTTACACTTTCTATTTTTATCATCTCCTTTCAGTTTCTTGTATAATTCACTTTTCAGATCTTCTAGTTCAATTTCATCAAACTTTCGTTTCTTTCCTTTTCCTGTCACTCTATACATCTCATTCTTTTTACAACATTTGCACCATATTATTATTGACAATACTATTATTGTTATCCCTACTAAGGGTACTAATATTTGACCTAAAAGTCCTTTTCCTACATTAGCAAACCAGGTACCAATTGACGCAATACTACTCGTCAATCTTCCCCATACACTATCAACTTCCAGTGGTTTTAGTTCATTCTCAAGTTTTGTTAATTCTGTATATACGTCCCAATTTCTGCACTTTTGTCAGGTATGTACGTGCAACAGTGTTTCGTTTTCAATAATTTACAGACTCCGCCCTCTTTTGCCAATATTATATCAAGAGCAAGTCGATTTTGCATAACCATTGATCTAATCGCAACCATCTCCGCATTATTCATTAGAAATCCTCCAGCAGTGTCCGTTGATAAGCGATCAACCACTGTAGATAATTTACATATTTTCCTTGAGTTCAGAATTATTCCCACTGAAGGTATTAATGCACCAAATATATCACCTACAATTTCCGAAAAACGAGCTCTTTTACTACGTGTTATTTCACTATTATTTTCATTGCTCCCAGTGTTCCTCTTTACGTGGTATATTTTTGGAAATACTATTCCAAAATAACAACTTCCATACCACCGTTCAGGAAGCCTAAAGTAAGCCTTATTCCCACACACATAATAGATTCCAGGAAAAACTGAATCTGTTCCTCCTTTTAGTCCCCAACCTCCAAGAATTAAGAAATTATGTTCACATTCACTGGTACCGATGAAAATATTGTTATACTCAGTCTTTAACCTATGTAGACACATTTTCCCTGTCTTTACAAAATCCAGAGCCATAGCAGCTTGAGCCTTGCCAGGTGTGTAACTACCCTCTTTCTCAGCCCAAGGTGGCAGATGAGCTTTATGCTCAGATGCTTTCTTTTGGAAATCTTGTCTTCTATTCTCTACTAAATTCAAAAATATCTTTTCTTCTTCATGTAACGAACATGTTAGATTGCTTCTATGTGCATGTGTTATATCTATCGATTTCATTGTTAAGAAAAATTCTCCCATAAACTGTGCATCTTGACTACTAAGCACTGGATTCATATTCTTTCGAATCTGAACCTCAGAAAATATCACATCTATATTTGAATAATAATACTGAAGTCTCCCTGTTTTATAAAATAAGCTAGTCAATACACTACATGATATGCCATAAGTTAATCATAAATGATGATATGTTAATCCTTCCGCTACTGATTCGGGTAACTTCATACAGACATAACAATTACTAACTTCCATGGTATCTACATATTGAAACAATAATTTTGTGAAAACATTCAAACTAGTTTCATTATCTGTTACCTCATGATGAAACTCTGGTTCATCTTCTGCCTTTAATTCTACTCTATTACCTCTCAAGTTATCTATCCTTCCCTTCGTTTCGTTGTTAATCTTTTTATCCATTATCAGAAGGTAAGGAATTGCTACAATCACGACTAACCATACTATAAGCACCACTACCAGACTACATATGCATATTGCACAGCATCTTTTACAACATTTCTGTTTCGGTCTCCCAGAAACTCTATCGTCAGGCATTTTGACAAGGAAGATTTCTCTTCTTATCTTTTCTTTCAAGACTTAATGTTATCAAGGTGGTTTTATTTCTTTCTCATAAATCAGTTCCGCACTTGTTCCCTCGTCACCACTTTCACTTGACTCTGAACTCTCGTAGTCTTCAAGGATTATATAAGTCCAATCAGGACCTTTAAATTTATTGTTCACAAGTTTCAGTCTTTTGCTTTTTCGTTTTGTAGTTCCACTTGTTTGTCCAGTTAGGCTTGTTACTTCATTTACTTGTTCAGGATCTTCATTTCTGGTTTCTATATGATATTTTACTCTTTTAATGACAGTAGGCCAATGATCACCTTTTCTGGCTTTCTTTGTTAGCACTGTCTCTTCGCTTCTTATTTCTTCTTCCGAAGTTCTTTTATTTTCAAGTTGAGGCACAGTTTGTTTTTCTTCGTTCTCAGTTTCTTCTTCTATTTGTTCTTTTTCAGGTCTTATTGGTTTTTCTTCAATTGCTCCAATGTGAGTTTCTAGCAGCTGACCTTGTTCAGGATTTACGTCTTCAGACTTGAGGTTCTCGTGATCTTCTTCTTCTTGAAAGTATTTTCCTAGTTCTAACTGGTTCTGATCAGGGCTTATTGCACTTTGTACTTCTGCAGCCTGACCGCGTTCTTCTAGACCTGTCTGTCCCTGCTCAAATTTTGTTGTTTCATTGTTGATTTGAGCCCAATTTCTTCTCCCTATCTGGTCCTGCTCAGGTTTTCTTATTGTTTCATTTTCCTCATCCTGAGCTGCTTCTTCTTCACCTATCTGGTCTTCCCTAGTTTCTTCTAATTTTGATCGGCTTCTTGTTCTGTTATAAACTTCCGGTATATCAACGACTGGTATCCAGTCCTGACTTGTGCTCGGTTGTTCTTCTTCAGCTTCTCTTGAATCTCTCACCTGGGATTCTTCAGCTGGCCAACCTTCAGCTTCTTCAGTTATTGGTGCTGTCTGAGGATTTTGTCCTTCAGGCTCTGGTACCCTTTTGGTGTGGCTTACATGAATCCAATTAGGCAATCCTGCACATTTCACTGCTGTGTTCGTGACTAGTATAACCTGACATGGTTCGCCCCACCTGGGTGATAGACACGTTTCTCTGGTGTGATGCTTCACAACCACCCAGTCTCCAGGATTCAGATCATGCTCTTGCTCAGGCTGCCTGGAAACTGCGTCTTCTCCAACCTGATGAGAGACAGAACGCAGTAGGTCAGCCAATCCTTTGCAATAATCCAGAACCATATCATCAGTTATGTTCAGCAGTTTATTTGTAGGTACATGTGCTTGTCTCATTGCTCTTCCCATGATTATTTCGTGCAGACTCAATCCTGTATTTCTATCAGGAATGCTTCTGAGTCCCATTAAAACAAGAGGCAATGCATCTGGCCAATTTAACGATGTTGATGCACACATCTTTGCCAGTCTTGATTTTATTATGCCATTCATTTGTTCAACCACTCCAGAAGCTTCTGGGCGGTACGCACAGTGCAATTTCTGTTCAATTTGGAATGCTTCACAGATTATTCTGATCACATCATTGTTGAAGTGACTTCCTCTATCTGATTCCAAAGTTACTGGGAAACCGAACCTAGGAATGAGCTCTCGTAGCAACAGCTTTGCAACTGTAATACTGTCATTCCTTCTGGTAGGGTACGCCTCCACCCACCTTGAAAACAGACACACTATGACAAGTACATATTTCAGTCTTTTACATGGTGGTAACTGTATGAAATCTAGCTGTAATCTCACAAAGGGACCCTCAGCCTTTCCAATTTTTCCCAAACCAATTACAGTTTTTCTTCCTGGATTATTCATTTGGCAAGTTAAACACCTTTGGCATAGACTCTCTGCTGCAGCCCTAAACTTTGGATTATACCAACTTTATCTGAAGAGTCTAATCATGACATCTCTCCCTACATGTGTGTCTCCATGATACATTCTGGCCATTTGTGAAATCAGACAGTCGGGCATGACTGGTCTGCCGTCGGCATAAACCCACACATCGTCGTCTGGCCTTCGAGAACATCCTATTTTTATCCATGCATCTCTTTCACTCTCGTCAGCATCATCTTGCAGTCTTTTCACATCATTCCATGTTTCAGGTGGTGCATATAGCATAAGTTGGCAGCTGATTCCCGTCCTTTCAACCTTTTTATTTATTGACAACCTGTTTTTGGCACAATGTTGAGCCACCAGATCTGCATATCTGTTACCGACTACCACCCAGTCATCTCCTGACTGGTGTGCGGCACATTTCACCACTGCCAATTCCTTTGGTGATTGTATTGCTTCCAATAGTTCTTTTACAAACTGTCCATTTTTGATTGGGGATCCTGAAGAAGTCATGAAATCCCTCTGCATCCACAGTTGGCCAAAGTCATGCACAACCCCGTACCCATATTGACTGTCCGTAAATATGGTTACTCTTAAATTTTTCCCAATTTTGGAAGCTTTAATCAGAGCAATTAATTCAGCTACTTGTGCAGACTTGACTCCTGGTAAATAGGATGCCTCGACTATTCCAGTTAGTTCACATACAGCATAGGCTGCACTCAATTTACCATCCTCATGCCTTAAGCATGAGCCGTCCACAAACAGTTCCTTATCTGGATTTCTTAGGGGCGTCTCCTGTATGTCGGGTCTTGGTTTTGTACATAATTCTATGACCTTTAGACAATCATGTTCTGGATCATCTTTAACTTCTTCAAAAACTGGATCTGGTAATAACGTGGCAGGATTCACAATAGTGCACCTAACTATGGTCACATTTTCAGCACCAAGAATAATTCTTTCATACCTTGTCATCGACTAGGTGTGAGATGCTGAGTTCGAGTTCTTGTCAATAGGATCACAACTGCATGTGGGACAAATACTGTTACAGGATATCCCATTACTATTGACTCACTTTGTTCAATGCTCATACAGGTAGCAGCGACTGCTTTTAAACAGCCTGGCAATGCTGCCGCCACTGGGTCCAATGTAGCAGAAAAATATGCTATAGGACGTCTATCTGTTCCATGTCTCTGAGTTAACACTGCAAGTGCACAATTTTCTCTTTCATAGCAAAATAGTGCGAATTCTCTTGTATAGTCAGGCATACCCAAAGCAGGTGCCTCACATAGTGCATTCCTTAATTTTACAAACGCACCAGCACTTTCATCATCCCATTCAACTGGATCTTTGGCTTTCTTTTTTGTTAACTGAATTAAAGGCTTTGCTAGTAATGAAAACCCTATTATCCATTGTCGACAATAACCTACTATTCCAAGAAACATTCTCACTTCTCTTTGTGTTACTGGCATTTTCATTTTCTTGATTATCTTTATTCTGTCAGATGTTATTTTTCTTGTTCCTCTTTCAATATGGTGTCCCAAATACTTAACTGCTGTGGTACAGAACTGCAATTTTTCAGGAGACACCTTATGTCCTTCCTCAGCCAAATGGTTAAGTAATGCAACTGAATCTTCAACACAATCATCATGAGTGCTGGATGCTACAAGTAAGTCGTCTATATACTGTACCAAGACTGAACTTCTGGGTAGCACTAATTTCTCCAAACACCCCTTCAGTATTTGATTAAAAATGGAGGGACTTTCTGTGTATCCTTGAGGAACACGATTCCACACATAGACTTTGTTTTCAAATTTAAATGAAAAGAGATACTGGCTATCTGGGTGCAATGGTATTGAAAAGAATGCTTGGCATAAATCAATCACAGTAAACCATTCTGCACTCCAGGGGATCTGGTATAGGATTACTGCAGGATTTGGCACTATAGGACAACAAGGTACCACAATCTTATTAATTTTGCGTAAATCCTGAACAATCCTATACTTTCCACTAGGCTTCTTCAAACCCATGATTGGTGAATTACAAGGGTTACTCATAACTTCTTTTAATATGCCTTGTTTTACCATTCTGTTAATTTCCTCAACAACTCCTGCTTTTACTTCTGCACTCATTTTGTACTGTCTAGTATTTGGGAAAATTGCACCTTCCTTTACAGTGATTTTTACTGGGTCTATTTTGGCCATAAGTCCTACTTCTTTCCCGGTGAAATCCCATACTTTGGAATTTACTGTAGTTCTTAATTCTTCTGGTAATTCGTTTTTCGTTATCAAAGAGAACATCTCGTCTATTTCTGTACCTTGCTTGGCTATCATGAACTTATAAACATGATCTTCGTCCGGGGTCTGTATAGCAACACCATCCGGCGTGCAGAAAATAGTACAATTCATTTTGCACAACAAGTCTCTACCCAATAGGTTTACTGGACTAGAATCACACACTACAAATTGGAGCATTTCTCGGAAGTTTCCTATTTTTACTTCCATTGGTTTAGTGAGAGGTGTTCTGATCTTTTGATTTGCTACGCCTACAACTTGGATAGCTTCTCCAGAGAGAGGAAGGTCTGGGATGTCTGCTGTTCTCACAGTAGAACGGGTAGCACCAGTGTCCAAAAGGAAAGTGATATCATTACCTCTTACTTTCCCTTCAACATCTGGATCTGACTGGTCTACCGGCAAGGATGCGCCAAGTACGCACTCCTTCTCCCTCTCTCTCAGGCACCGTCATTGGTTATATGGATAAAAATCATCCTGTAAAAGAAACTGTGAAGTTACATAGTCATTCTTACCACTTCCTACTTGATATCTGACGTCTGTACCGTGCTTTGCTCTGCTTACATTACCCTGTATAGGGGCAGGTGGCAACTGACTCTGAGGATTTACACCCTGCTGTGAGTCATACTGCGTCTGTGGATTTAAATTATGATTTGGGCCATTATTATTTTGAATCTTTTTACATTCGTTCTTCCAATGCCCCAACTTTCCGCATCCATGACAAGGAAATTTCTTTTTAGCTTCTTCTCTACTCATTCGTCCCCTCACTTTACCACCATTTCCTGTGTCACCATTCGTTCCAAAATATTTTCCCTGATTATCACTTGGATTATCCAAATTAATTCCCTGTCACTCAGCCATTTTCACCTGAGCCCACATCACTTTCTCTTGTAGTTTCTTGTGCCTATCCTCAATATCGTCTCCGCAATATTTGGCATATTTCAAAATTTCTTCTATGGGTTTCCCTTGCCAGCACAACATGTGCTGCTTAATCATTTGACAAATCTCTGGCTTTAAACCATAAACAAATCGATAAACAAACTGGCTCATATTTTTATCTCCAATGTCCTCAAATCCACTATACTGTTTGAATACCTGCAATAGGCGTTCATAATAGGCATGTACCGATTCACTTGCTTCTTGGGTAGTCCTGTCTATTTTCACCCAATCCGTTTCTTTCGGTGGTATTTTCCCTTTCAGGTAAGTTATCACCTGCTGATACTTTTTCATCACATCACTTGATGGAGCACCTGTCTTTGGATCTCTAGGATACTCTTCACTCGGCCAGTCAACCGTAATCTTACAATCTGTCCACAAATCGGCAGGTACCACTATGTCGAACAAACCATCCAAGTCCTTCAACAATACCTTTGACACTTTCACAAACCTCTCAACTTGCTTGTACCATTCAATTGGCTTTTCTCTCAACTTTGGGAAATCATTCGTAAATGACAAAATATCTTGTCTACTCCATGGGACATGAACATAACCTCCTCCAGGTACTTCTCGCATCGGGTACATCTGATCTGCTTTCCCTGTTTCTTTCAATAAATATTCAGAAGTTGTTCTACTGTACCGTGCCTCTTCCTTTTTCTTTGTCCATCTAGCTTTCCATTTATCTAGATCTCCCCATTTCTGTAATACTGACATTAATTCTTTTACTTGTAGTTTTCGGCCAGAGGCATTCATATTTTCTAAATCTTTGTCAGAAAAATCTGCTCTAGAGGGCTTCTGTAACACCTTTGACTTCCCTATTTCAATCCCCATCTGTAAGGCCAAATCTGATAATTTCTCATGAAATATCTTTACATTTCTAGTTATGCTTCTACATACGAACAATAGTTCTTCTTCATCGTAAGTATTTAGACGATCTACTCCTACATTTCCTGCTATCATTTCTTCCAACTCGACTTTTAGTTTGTAGATGTCCATGATCTTTGGGGGTGAACTCTGTCTGTCTGATCCTTGTGCCCACCTTTCTAAGTCTTCTGGCGTTACTACTGTGGCACTTTTGGTTCCAGATGAGGTTACTATATTTACATCTTTGGAGCAACCAGGTGTTATCCTCCTAGGAGTGCTATTTACAGATCCTCGAATCGGTAAATCCATTAGGGATATCATAGATTCACAATCACTGATATGGTCATCAATTATCAAAGTTTCAGGTTTGGGAATCTCTACAGGTGTAGGTATGACTAGAGGTTTCGGATAATTTACTTGGTCACCATATAAAGGAACCACTGGACCAATTGTTACCGGTATGGTCAGGGAATCAGGATGTACATTCAGCTGTGTTATTTTCTGTATCAATTCTGCTCTGTTTCTGTCTACAGCCTCCTTTTCTTTATCCTGAAGTACCCTATTAACTGGTGGATTATGCAATACTTGCGGTACCAAGGGTGTTTTTAAAAGAGGTGCGCTTGGGGTACATCCACTTGTCCCTTCCTGATATGGTGGCGGGTTCTTTAATATTTCTTCCATAAATTCTTCTTCAGAATCTCCAAACCCTGTTAAGTGTTTTGTCTTTTCTGTGCATTTGCCCCCTAATGACTCTTCTGTCATAAATACTGGATACAAACCCTCTGTAAGCATCGCTCTTCTCCACTGCTTCATCTGACCATCTCTTGACTCATTTTGGTATCTAGGGAAAAATCCCCGATAACCCCTACTGCTTCTTGCTCGGTCACGTTCGAATGCCTCGGTTTCCCACTCTTCTAAGGCTTCGTATTGCGTTAATCTTGGTCTGGGTTCTAAATCATTCATCCTCAATCTTAAATTTTGAAGAATTCTCCCATTGAAAGTACCATTCTCTGGGAATGCTAATATTCCGTCATTTTTGGTATATTCTATCCAATTTTCTAACCATACGCAAGTATGATAACCTCTCTCCATCATCATGAATGAAGCGGGCGTTTTTGCTGGTGGAATGATAATTCCTTCTCTAGTTTTGATGGGTTTATCCTTCTTAAAATAATTCTTAACCTTTTGTAGAAATGACAATTTTCTCTTTTCTCCATACATTTTGGGTAAATATCTATGTATCGAATTATATTCTGCGAAACCTAAGAATCTCTTTTCTGGACGTGTTCCTGTTAACGTCGGATCACGTTTCCACATATATTCTCCACTATCCACAAGGATTTCGACTTCTATGCTATCTACCAATTAAATTCCAGCTAACAATTATCTCGGACCAATCCTAGCGCGGCTTTTTAGTGACGTTTGTCTGACAACCCCTCCTTTACAATCTGCGCTTCTCTGTCCCTCGCTGTTTCGACCAATCCCAGCGCGTCACTTTTGATGTCAGTATTACTCCTGACTACTGACCCCTCCTTTACAAGAGTCTTTCCACGGCCGCTGTTTCAACCAATCCCAGCGCGGCGTTTTGTGACGTCAGCTTCCTCTCCGGCAGCTGACCCTCCCTTTACAAAATCGTACGCAAAACTTTATTTTCTTTATACTTCTTATTAAAATTCAGTAACAACATAAAACATTCGCTATCGTGTCAGTTTCGCTAAATTGAAAAGGATAGTTTCTCTCATACTTTAGTAAAACCTTTCCGTTTACTAAACATACACTATGAGTAAAACCCTTCCGTTTACTCTTCACGTAAGCTTCAGAAATACCTGCTACTTCTTCAATGTTACCCTTTCTAGGTGATATAACATCAAATTTTCACCATTGTATTCCTTTGCTGTCACTCACACGCACTGAGTCCCTAACAAGTACTGATAGCCCTGCTTAACTTTTCAGTACTATTTCTGCCTGACAGATAACCTCACTGCAGTATGGCTTCCACTTATCATCCGCTATTCAATTTTCCCCGGGAATTCCTGACAACATAAAACAAAACTTTTGAACAAACGGATGTTAGTTTATAAAAATAAAATTCTCATTACCCAATTAACAAAGTACATCCATCCTCTGCTACCAGAAAACTGATCCAGCGGGTTACTAGCAACAAGCATTCATACACCGAATACTCACCTGGGCCCATTCATTCATACTACGCTAGCAATTTCCGCTGGTGGGTCAGTTGTACTCTTTATCAATATCCCTGCTACCAATTACTGTTCTGATTTGAAGAGTAATGACTTACTAATGGACCCTTTGATAATTGGGAAGTTTAAAATGAGTGACATTCATTACAATTTATAATTTCTAAATAATCACTGAGTCAGGAAGTTTTAAAATGTTTATCTAAAGATTTAGTATAGTAAAATACAGAACCACATAATACTTAATCGTATATCAAGGATGAAGCATAATAATCAATTATCGATCAATGACGGTTCCTCAGAAAGAAGAAGATAGAGACAGCAGCACAGCTAAAGGTTGCATTTATATTTACCTAAAGGTGCGAGTAACCAAACCCCTTGGCCAAGGAGTTGGAAAGATAGGTCCCAAGAAGGATGAAGACCAAAGACCTCCGGACCAGGTTCAGGACAGGTGACCTCTCTATCAACGACGCCTGCGTCGTTCCCCTCTCTGACACTTCGCTCCTCCTCGAGTTCTTCCGTGTCTTCCTTCTAATGGACTCTGCCGCCCCCACCTCAGGACCTCTCTGGGCAGCGGTTCAGTCTGCAATCGATCAGCTCGTTCTGTGGTCCTTCTAGCTGACAGCCTCAACGCCAAGCTAATGCTAACTAATTAGCTAATTCTATATCTATTATACCCTTCTACACCCAGGTACCTCCCATTAATGTTTCCAAATTATGGGCCCACTACTTCTGATTGGACGGGGACAGGGGGTTGATCCTCACACCATGTCAATTTAGTTCAATTGCTTTTAGCCCATTGTTTTAAAATACCGCCCCTCACAATTAATACATTTGCTCTATTTCCCACCCGTTTCCCATTGATTCTTTAATACATTTTGTATACATTTGTTGCGACTTCAGGTACATTTCAGATGAACTTGTGAACCAGGCTTTGCGTCCTTGGAGGGCTTCCAAGTTGACTTCATCGCTTCCTCTGGTCAGCCTTGCAGGGCGCATGCGCAGAACCAATGTCTCTCGAGCTGCAGTTCAACCAACCCAGGCCCATTTATGAACTAATAAAAAGTCAAAGAGGAAAATATTAAAATCACAAAATAAATGTTTTCACTGTTTACCCACTCTGTCTACTCTATTCCCATTTATTTATAAATCTATCCCGCATTAATAGCATTAGAATACCACAGTTTTAATTGCAGCATATGCACAAGCTTTAGCACGTGAAACATTAAGCAGCCATTTTAACACATACAGCGCAGAAGCAAAGATTTCCCTCCAAGCAAAGAAAGACGTCATACCATGTGATATGGTTGACACATGCGCAATGAATTTCCCGTGCATTAGCGGCCATTTTGGATTTAGACAAACGTTACTTATTAGTTTAAACACATAGGCAAGCTTCACTAGGATAGTGTTTATGTGTGCATTTATTAGTAGAGACATTACAAAGTTTTAATAAATTAATACTATGAGAGGATTGCTTACGAGCAAGTCTCGTTGTGAGTTCTTGCTCCATCAATCCCCTCTCTGATGGCGTTTCTGAGCCATCAAAATACTACCCACAACCAGATGCCAACTTTAGCATAAAATTGTCTCAGCTTCATTTTTACACTTTCTATTTTTATCATCTCCTTTCAGTTTCTTGTATAATTCAATTTTCAGATCTTCTAGTTCAATTTAATCAAACTTTCGTTTCTTTCCTTTTCCTGTCACTCAAGTCTCGTTGTGAGTTCTTGCTCCATCAATAGGACTCTTAAATACTTTCCTCTGCCAAGGACATGGAACTGGCTGTGGAAGCTAATCCCACAGAGCTAGGTGCTGTACTGTCTTAAACATAACAGTGCAGCGAATGGGCTCCACTGGCCTTTGCGGGCATAGCTCTGATTCCAACAGAACAGTGCTACTCGCATATTGAGAAAGAAGCCATTGATGTGCACTGGGAGTGCCAAAATGTCATCTATTTTTGTCCACCCACCTATTCCTAGTAGCTACGGATCATAACCCTTAATGCCACTATTCAATGAATCTTCCACTAAACTGCCTTGAGGATACATAAGTGGGTTCTCAAACTCTAAGAATTTTTCATTGTATACCACTCCAATTCAAATAATCTAGTTATCCAGACACCATTGACCAGCAACAAACTATGAGACAGAACAGACCCATGAGATGGAGAAGTATGTCCGGTCTCTTGTTGACCAATCCAATCCAAAGCCCATTTTGCTGAGTAATACTGCCTGCAACTTGCCATAACTGTGATCCAACAGATTGATTGGTAGATCATTTGAAAAACCCTGTCTTCAGTCACTGAAACAAGTACACCATGTACTTACAATCACAAGAGAAGACTGCCCCCTCAGATGGACCCGATAAGTTTTTCCCTGTATGCTCCCCCACCAAAGTGTCGAATTCGCCCACATGGCGAGAATCAAGGAGTACTCTGACCCAAACTAGGGTTTCTTGGGTTGGACCAGCTGGTGGAGGAAATGGTGGGGTGTCACATACACTGCCAAACATCAAACCCGCATGGGGCCGCTGCACGCAGAGGAAGGGTTGCGTCGAATCCGGTCTGGGAGGAGGAGTGATGCGTTGATTCTTCGTGACGGTTCCGGTCTGTGGGTGATGCGTCGGAAGAACTTGCCGCACAGGTACGATGCGTGGAAATCCGGGATGCGTCGGCATTCGATGCGGCGGCGGTGAGCGGCGCTGTGTCGGTCCTCTTCAGCCGCGATCCCTCGATGTGTCGATTCTGTAGTTCTTTGAGGCTCTTCTTTCTTCCAGCTCCCAAACAGCAGCAACAACCTCCAGGGGCCCAAAACTGGCCCAGGCACCTCTTGGTATGTCAGAACTCACAGCATCAGAGTTCATGGGAGCTGGGGTGAAGTCTTTGTGTCCCTGAGACTTCAAAACAGGAGGCCAGCTCAGTTCAGGCCCTTGGAGATCTCCTTCAAGCAGGGGACACAGCACACAGCAAAGTCCTTCTCCTTTCCTTGGCAGAAACAGCAACTGCAGGCCAACCCCAGACACGCAGCAAGGGCAGTACTTCTCCTCAGTCTCTCCAGCTCTTCTCCTTGGCAAAGGTCCATCTTGAATTCCAGGAATGATCTAAAGTCTGGGGTTTTGGGTCTGATACTTATACCCCAAAATGTCTTTGTTCTCTTTGTGCAAGGGGCTCTGAGCTTAGTTCAAACCAGTTCTGGGGGGCACTCTGCAAGTGCACAACAACATTCATTGTCAGTGTGAGTCTTGGCTCCAGACACACCACAGGGGGGTGGAGCCAGCATTGTGGAAGGCAGGCACAGCCTTATTCAGGCACAGGTGCTACTCCTCCCACCACTCCAAATGCAGATCAGGCCTATTCAGCCTAGTGCTGACTCATCCAGACTCCTGAAGCTACTTCACCTCCCCAGCCCCTGTCACTCCAAAGCCAGACAGTCAATCCACAAACAGGCAGAGGCACACAGGATAGCTGAACAAGAAAATAGCCACTTTCTAAACGTGGTATTTTCAAACACACAATTTAAAAACCATCTTTACTAAAAGATGTGTTATTAAATTCTGAGTTCAGGGATACCAAACTCCAGTTTTCAATCTGATCCCTACGGGAAGATATGCTTGTAAAATGTTACAAAACATTCCCCGTTCTGTCCTATGGGGCAAGATAGCCTTTCAATAGTGAAAAACGAAATTGGCAGTATTTCACTATCAGGACATGTTACACACACCAGTACATGTCCTACCTTTCATATACACTGCACCCTGCCCAAGGGGGTACCTTGGGCCTATGAAGGAAGTGGCCCTTAGGGGCCACCCGGGTTATTTACAATCACCTGCTATGCCTTCCCAAGTAATGAAGAGTCGGTCAGACAGTAGAGAATACAAACAAGCATTTATTAGCAATACTCTGAAGAGGAGTCCAATCTGACCTGCACCCTAAGATGTCTGCCGAGGGACCGGCACCCAACGGCCTGCAATGCATGATCATTCCTCCAAGAACCCCCCTAACCACGCCCACAGTGGAAAGTTACCGGCCTTGGCCGAACATGAACAAAGAAGGCACAGAAGGATGGGCTACCACCTGCCAGATGGGTACATGCTATCGTTAACTCAAGGTTACCGCGCTGAGTCTCAGCGTCTCTTAACGTGGGAGCAGAACTACACACTCGGATAGGCATGCGAGGGCAGAATGGCCTATTCATTAGTAAGTCGGGAAGCAGCCTTGAACAGAAAAGAAAAATAATAACTAAACACAGTGTTCTGCTGAGGCAAGCAATACGAATAATGAGGCCTAGTTCAGACACAGCCTAATAGGGATTACGAAATACAAAATGGAGTCACACTTGCTAACTAAAGCTTGCACGTTGCAGGGATAACTCAGTGGGTTGCATAACGTGAATACAAATGGCATCTATTTAGCCACACACTGCTAATCTAATGTAGCATGATACGAGTGCATAGCAGGAATGGGATTTTCAAACCTAACAGACCCTCCTTTTAGCATGGGTGGCTAAATGCTTTATTGAGGCTATCCGGTAGGGTCTTTACAATTCTAAGTGGGAAGGAAGAAAATGCATATTCAGTCAAGTTACAAGGGAGAAGAAAACAGCACAGTATCAAAAGCCACTTAGTATTCAAAAATACCTTCGTCAATAAGCATGATATTCTGGATATCCTGCATCATCATAGTAGAGACCTTAGTATCACGTCCTGGCAATTTAGGGGTAGGGGTGAGCTTGCTCACACAATAGATGCAACATGCTGGAAGGCAATTAATACATAGGCAACATGTGAAGATGACACCTGCAATAACTATGAGAGCAAGTGGTATCTTCCAACCCCATGATGTCAGCAGACCCCAGAACCACCCTGTGAGGGGCCATGAACCATTATCCTGATGGATATCTGAAGCAAGCCTGTGTAATTTCTGTATGGCGGAGTATACATTAGGGGCATTATCAGGAATGTAAACACAACAACTGCTGCCGATGACGCGGCTGGCTCCGCCCCTATCAGCAAGGATGACGTCTAAAACCATCCGGTTTTGAAGAGCAACAAGTCTCGTAGCCTGAAGCTCGACTGTAATATTAGTCAGTATACCTGCAGTAGTGTTAATAACTCCCTCAACTACTCTAGCAAGGCGACGTATATTACGGCTATTGAACATGGGGCCCCAGAACGGCAGAATGCCCTTCATGATGTCAGTAAATTGCAATAGGGAAGTATCTGTTTGATCTCTATCTTCTGGATTGACAACTCTCTCGGCCCGATGCAAATGTAGATCCCTACGCTGTAGCCTATGATCTTTGTGATAATTAGATGGTGCAATATAAACAGGGGGCAAAAGAAAAGAGACATAACACCGGCCAGACCATCCCCTGGGAAGCCATGTATAAGCCTGTTCCCCACAAACAAAGTATACATTTGGAGGTGTGAGCAAAGGTGGGCTACTAGTAGTGTTCAATCGGTATGTATAGTTACAACTGCTCTGACCTACTGGATTGTTCCCTGTACCTTCAACACAGAAACTAGCTGCTGTATTGATCACAGGGACGAGCATGGCTTTGTCTTCAGTTATATTTCATTCCTGGAAACATTTAAAATATTCAGTAACATTAAATCCTTGAAAATCCAGCATTTCATTTTGTAACCAAGTGACATTCTTATTATCCTCAAAAATATTCATACAAGCTCCAGGATGTAGGGTACCCTCCTTTCCATCTGCCCCAGGTATATATACTTGGTGTACCACTATATACTCCAACACTGCCTCGTAATCAGACTGTATCATATTCATTGCGTCAGCATGATAGTGCATGTACACCATAGAAAGCAATTGGAACCATGCCTCACAGCTACCCAAGTATGACAGGGGCAAGGACACCAGTAGATCGTTCTTGTGCATAACTGAGGGACAATTTGTGGCATTAGTTGTACTGTGTACCTGATGAAGCATCTGCAGAAACGCGTTCTCGACATAGGTCCGTCTATGTCTCTCTTTATGCGGGGCCAGTGTAACAAATGAATGCTCACGTGGAGCGGGGGTAGTCCCTATCAATGTGTGCACAGGATGCTGTTCTTCTAAATACCACACCACCCCGAATAGTGTTATCGTTACGATGAGAAGGACCACTACCACCTTACTCCCAATAGACCAACTAGACCACACAGGACCATTGTGCTGTAATGGTGGGGCCACCAGAGGCTGTTCCTCCTTCATAATTGCGCAGCCAAATGGGTACATAGAAAGAAACTTTAGGAATTGGAGCCACAAAAATACAACCGACCAAAGGGGTACAAATCACCCAGTGTCCTTCAGAGCCTCACTGGTAGGCTCCTATTGTTCATCAACGACGGTGCTATGAAGCACCCCCCCAGGGGAGCTGTGCGATCGCAGCCCTTGCTGGAAAACAAATCCTCTTCTTTCAGGATAGGGCACTCTCCCTCCTGGGCAAGTACCCTCAATGATCCTGTCCAGTGTCCAGGGCAGTGCACCAGTGTAGCTCACTCTAATCTAAAGCAGGCACCTTAGGCATAGCACCTACGCCCTAAGCTCGAGTCCTTCCCTAACTCCTGGACTGCCCTACTGGCGCACTGTCCTTTCGTCGGGCCGCAGGTTGTACCTGGCAACCCCAGGCACTTCTTCATCAACAAAAAGGGGAAGAAATTCAGGCTCAGCAGGGCATTGAGACTCAGGTGTCTGTGCACCAGAAGCGGGAGCATCCGGGGCGGCCCTTACCTCTGGGGGGACCACCTCAAGTAAGGCCTCGTCCCTTTCTTCGTCTGTTTGCGCCCACCTCAGTCGGGTGTCAGAGAAGGGAACAAAAGGTGCACTCGCTCCCCTTCCTGGTCAGCAATGCCGTCGAGGACCCACTGGTCATACGGAAGTGAGAGAGGGATCCTCTTGACGTGCGATCCGTGTACCCAGTGCTTCCGGCCTTCAAGCTTTACTGCGGTGCGGGTGGCAAGCAGGACCAAGAGTGGCCCCTTCCACCGAGGCTCCATGCAGCTCTTCGCTGAAAATTCTTCACGAACACAAAATCCCCGGGCTGTAGCTGATGCCCGGGCCCCTCTGGTACTGGTTGCAGCGTCGCGTGAATCTGTTGGTGGAAAGAATGAAGATCTTTAGTTAACTCATACAGATAGTCCACAAGTAGGGGGTACTCTAGCTCGGAAAAGCGCTTGGGTCTTGGGACGCCCCAGACGTTGGCGGGGTGCCCAAAGACCACCTCGTACGGGGACAACCCTGTTCTAGAATGCGCTGTCGCTCTGGTAGATAACAAAGCCAAAGGTAGAGCATCGGGCCATCGCAATCCTGTGCTTTCTTGAATCTTCGCTAACTTCAATTTGAGAGTACCATTGTACTTCTCAACCAAGCCTGCTGACTGGGGGTGGTTCGCTGCATGAAACTTCTGTCTAATATGCAAGCCTTTACACACCAATTCAATGACTTTTGAATTGAAGTGACTTCCATTGTCACTCCAGATCACACGTGGCATTCCATAGCGCGGGAAGAACTCTTTTAAGAGTGCCTTCGCCATAGCCGTATTCTCCTTAGTGGGATAAGCCTCAATCCATTTACTGAATGCACAAATCACTACCAGCACATACTTCAAATTGTTAACCCGTTCCATTTCGATGAAATCCATCTGGAGAACCTCGAAAGGGAAGGAAGGCGGTGCAAAATTACCTGCGGGTGTAGGAGTACCTTTCCCAGGATTATGTTTCAGACAAATGATGCAGTGTTTCACTAAGTGTGTGGCTACCTTAGGGATATTATCATTTCGCCATACTGGGTCCAGTAGCTTACATATTCCTTTGGCACTAATGTGTGCTGGGCCGTGGGCCATGGTAACAACAGGGAGCACATAGGCGTTGGGCAGCAACGATCTCTGTTTCCCAGACAAGTCAGTCCAACACCCATCCTCGTCCAAATGCCCTGTCCTCTCCTCCCATACTGCCAGCTCATCTACTGTCGCCTCACTCTGTATTTCCCTGACATTTTCTAATGTGTCCTCGAACATTCCATTGTCTGGAACCCACCTAAGGGACCTGCCACGAACATCTTTTTCATCTTCGATCTAGCTGTCTCCTTAGCTGACTGATCTGCAAAAGCACTTCCCCTTCCAACATCGTCTGTTACTGCTTTGGGAGCGCTACATTTTATTATTGCCAACTTATCAGGAAGTGTCAGTGCTGACAACAGTCTATGTATCAATGGACCATGCTGTATTCGCAACCCATGCGAGGTCAAGAACCCTCTCTCCGCCCAGAGGCGCCTGAAATTATGGGCCACCCTAAAGGCGTACTGGCTATCAGTGTAGACATTGACAGTCAGCCCCTCACTCAACTCGCAAGCCCTAGGGAGGGCAACCAACTCTGCAGCCTGAGCCGATTGGTATGGGATACGGGATGTCTCAACTACAGTGTGTAACGTTGTGATTGCATAAGCTGCAGTGGTAGTGCCATCTGGTAGTTTGAAACAAGAGCCATCGACATATAGTTCCTCTTGGGGGTCAGATAAGGGAACATCAGTCAGGTCTACCCATCCTTTCGTTTCTTCCTCAGTCCGAAATAAACAATCATGGACATCGTTGTCCTTTTCTTCTGAAGGGAGGGGTAGTAACGTGGCTGGGTTCAGAGTAGCACATCATTTAATGGTAATGTGCGGAGCAAACAAGGTTAATTCATATCCAGTCAGACAGACACTAGTAAGGTGCTGTGTCTTCGTCTTATTCAATAGCGTATCCACAGCATGAGGTACCATTACTGTGAGATCAGTGTCAAGGACGAGCCCTGCCGATTGTCTGATAGAAACTGCCACCACTGCGGCAGCTCTCAGGCAGCTCGGGTGAGCTCTGGCGACGTTATCAAGAATAACAGAGAAATAAGCGCAGGGTCTCTGCTTACCACCGAAACCCTGTGTTAGAACAGAAAGCGCGCAACCATCCGCCTCATGTACGTAGAGCACAAAAGGCTTTTGGTAATCAGGAGTACCAAGCACAGGAGCAGAGCAAAGCGCAACCTTTAATTGCTCGAAAGCTTGTTGGCATGCAGATGTCCAAGGCAGGGCTTCATGCACTTCTTTGGTGGTCAGGTAAAGGAGGGGTTTCGTTAGTAAGGAATAGTTAGGGATCCAGTGACGACAATACGAAGTTATACCAATAAAAGCACGTACCTCGCGTTGGGTCTGAGGAATAGGCATATTAGTAATAGCAGCTATGCGTTCAGGTGTTAGTCTGCGACCCTCCTTTGACAGTAGGTGACCTAAATAGGTGACCTCCTGTCGACAATATTGAAATTTCGAAAGTGACACCTTGTGTCCATGGTGTGCCAAATGTAACAGCAATTTAACTGTGGCCTCTTTACAACCATCTTCAGTGTCCGAAGCCACAAGGAGGTCGTCGACCTACTGCAACAGCACATTACCAGGGGGAAGTTCCAAAGAATCCAATTGAGCTTTCAAAGCTTGGCTATAGATACTAGGACTCTCTGTATAGCCTTGTGGAGCACGACAGAACCTAAAGCTCCTTCCAGCTATTGCAAAACCAAACAGATATCTGCTATCTGTATGTATTGGGATACTGAAGAAAGCATTCTTCAAATCGATCACAGAAAAGAATTTTGCTGACGGGGGAATCATTGTCAAAATCGTGGTAATGTCTGGGACAACAGGATACTGGGGAACCACTATTTTGTTCACCTCTCTAAGGTCAATTACGAAGTGGTAAACGTCAGGATGGGCATCAGAAGAATCCAAGGGTGCCTTTTTAAGAATAGGAAGAATAGGGCTATTACACACATTCGCCGCTGTCTCCTCAACCACACCAGACTTAATCAAATCCTGTTTTATTTGCAATAAGGCCTTTTCTCCTGCCTGGGATATCTTGTACTGGGGAATACGTGGCAATATAGCATTGTCTTTGATCTGTATAGCGACCGGTGGGATCTGGAGTAACCCCACATCCGTGTCTCCTGTAGCCTACAGTGTGCGAGGCACATCTTTAAACTCAGCGGGGAGGGGGGCATCCTTTGCGAGACATTGTGTGGCACGGGCCACTTGCGGTCCAATAGTCATGTAAACACCGTCTGGAGAACAAAAAATTGTCATATGCAACCTTTTTAACAAATCCAATCCTAACAAATTCTCTCCACAATTTGACGTTAATAGAAATGGTGAATCAACTGTAAAGGGGCCAATAGTCAAAGCAAGAGGTTTGGAAATGGGGCTGACAACCGGCACGCCTGAGAAACCCACCGAAACATTGTTATGGCCAGACAGAGCCGCCCCCGGGCCCAGTGAACGGGAAACAGAGCTATTCATAGCCCCTGTATCAACTAAGAATTTCTCAGTCGTACCGTGTAAATCTGCAGTGACATAGGGTCCACGCTGATCTACAGGCACCGTAACTTGTCCCTTGCCCTGTCCCTGGCTATCCTAGCTGTGAGACATCCCCGTCACGTCGTCCATGTCATAGTCATCATAACAGTACTGCCGCCCTCGAGGGTCGTCAAAATAGTTCCTGCTCTGTCTATTAGACGATGTATTCTCTGATCGCGTCTCCCTCCGGCCTCCTCCTCCTCTTCCACATCCTCTAAAACCCCGACCTCTCGGGGCCTCGTCTTTCTGGACTAACTCCGGACACTCATTCCGCCAATGTCCCTCCTGCTTGCAATATGCACTTTGGTTGAACCCAATAGGTGCACTCGAGGAACCACCCCTGTTAGACCTCGGTAGCCGCTGGGCTGAGCCCGAACCCCTTCCTCTTCCGTTACCCCTCGCAACTTGCTTCATCAATACCCTCGTTTTCAACTCTTTTGACTTTTTCTCCACTTTCTCCTTCTCTTCATTCTCTCTGTGCTCATAGTACTGTGCCATACTCAGTATTACCGATGGGGAGGAAGTGCTCCAAGTACTTTCCGAAGCTTGCAACCTAGTCGCAATCTCAGGAAGCAAGTTGTTAACAAACCTGCTGACAAACAACCGGACACCACCTTCCAATGACAGGTCCTGACCACTAAAGTCGAGAAACACCCCTTCAAACCTAGTAAAGAAATCGGACACACTCTCGTCCTTCTTCTGATGACATGCAGTCAACTTGTCCCAATCCACCCGTCTCGGCGGGATAAGGGAATGCATGTAAGTGATAATACGACCCGGTAAAGCCAATATCTCCGCCTTCGGCTTGTCACTGGGCTTGCGGTCCTTATCCCACGCCCTGATCTGATCCCATGTTCCTCCTAATTCCACTACATGATCCTGTGTATGCACTTGCCTCCATATATCCACTGGTACCAGCAGGCCAAAGAACAGCTCAATATCAGCTAACGTCATCACCGTGGAGGAGGCCGCCTCCGTCAACTCCTTGTAATACGCAGTCGGGTTTTTCTGAGGGTCTGGCAACTGACTTTTAAGGGATATTACCTCACTCCTCTTCCAAGGAGTATAGACCCACTGTTCCTGAAACCGAGCATCAACTCGCGGCCTAATTACAGTATTCGTGGAGTCGCGCAGTTCTGGTATTTCAGGATGATAAATGGGATGGACCTCCCTCATGGAGCACTGGGTCACTATCGTCGGAACCTTTTGAAGCAATCTGCCCCGATAACCCACCAATGTCGTTACATTGCTAAAAACTTCATTAGGAGCCATAGTTGTAGCATATACCCTGTCCCGTATGTCATAGATAATCTGTGGTGCAACACCCTGGAAACACTGCTCCCATAGTCCTATTAGCGTGGCCGACATGTGCTTAAGGGCATGCTGCTGTATGAAGGGCTCATAATCTTTCATCACACTCCATACATCCTCCACACTATAGATCGGGCTCCGAGCCCACTGAGCCACCTGATTCGCCACCATTTGCTTCTCCTCATCACCCACAGCAGAACGCATTAACACTTTGTCCACACGGTCTCGTGCTGCCGCCCAATTCCCTTCATATATCCCACGTACAGGGGTCTCGTCATACTGCAGTGCTTGGGGTGTCGTACTTAAGGGAGAAAGAGCAGATGAGGAGACAGGTATCATCATGTAAGGAGACAGTGTTGTAGGAGTGAAAGGGGGTGTTGCAGTAGATACAGAGTCAGTAGACGGAACAGGAGAGCTAACGGCTCCCGCCCCTGTTACTGGCGTGAGCAGAGAGGAAGCAGGCGGGGCTGGGGCCGAAGCAGTTTGACTAGAGGCAGAAATACTAGGAAGAGCGGCACCGGGGGCCGGAGACTGAGATGTTGGAACCCTTGGGTATACCCGCTTAGGAGCATAAGGTGGAGGAGGGCGAGAATCCAATGGCTCTTCAATGAAAACATCACCTTCCTCTCTAGTAACATAGCATTTATCAGTCTACAACCAAAACTTTCTATCTGCACATTCTATGCCTTTCTCTATCTTTTCCCTTTCATAGGCCACTGCTTTCTGCGTTATAGTTTGCGTCCGTCTCTTCCAGGCCTCTTTCCCTGCTCTCGTACGCCGTTGCTTTGCTTCCTTCTGCCATACTCTTAGAGAATCAAACATCGACTGCCTGTTCTTTTTGGCGAACAATTTGTCCTGCAAGAAATTCAATTATTGCTCATCAAACATTGTAACTCAGCATTGTCCCTCGTATATTTATTCCACAATGTGCTAAACATAATAGGGCCAATGCCGTGCTTGACGTATACATCAAAATTTGGGGTACCCTCCGGAGGCGCAGGCTGGCTCTCTTCCAATCAAGCCTCAGTAGAGCAACACCGACATGCAAAACACCCCAATTTACTTAGACAAGGCATCTTAATATAAGACACATGCGCTGTCCCCAACGGACAAATATAACACCAACAAAGAAAATAATAAAAGAAAAAAAATAAAGAATACAAATATTGTTCAAGAACCAAAACGGTCCGAAGACCGCTCCCTACAGTTTGGAGACTGTACTAAGTTCAAGAAGACAGGCTCTAGCCCCAGACCTTTTCAAGCATTGATCAAATTTCCAGTTGGCCTGGTAGGCTGTTCACAAACACTCTGTGTCTTTGAAAGGGTCCGCAAACCCACCAAGTTCAAACCAAGACAGCCCGAAGACCGTACCAAGACACAGCCCGTAGGCTCGTGCCGTTCAAGCAAATCAGTCCAAAAACTGCACCAAGACAGTCCGGAGACTGTACCAAGACACAGCCCGTCGGCTAATGTCGTTCAAGCAAGACAGTCCGGAGACCATACCAGGACACAGCCAGTAGGCTCGTGCCGTTCAAGAATGGCGCCATTTTTCCAAGAATCAAATCACTCACCTGGTGCACACAGGTCGAGTCAAGTTATTCTCCACTGCCAACTCTTCGGTCCAAATGGTCAACTCCAAGGTTTCACCTTCTCAGGACCCCAGCCGGTGACCACTAGACGAGGAGTCGCCCGTTCAGACGGGCGGGGCAGCTGCGAGAACCAAGCTCGATCGTGTGGGGTACCGCGATCCGCCTGACCGACCAGACGCAACCCCGAGCCTGCAACCCAATTACGGGCGAGCTGGATCACCTTGCGGGGTCCCCGTTCAGGCGCCAACTGAAGGAAGTGGCCCTTAGGGGCCACCCGGGTTATTTACAACCACCTGCTATGCCTTCCCAAGTAATGAAGAGTCGGTCAGACAGTAGAGAATACAAACAAGCATTTATTAGCAATACTCTGCAGAGGAGTCCAATCTGACCTGCACCCTAAGATGTCTGCTGAGGGACCGGCTCCCCAACGGCCTGCAATGCATGATCATTCCTCCAAGAACCCCCCAACCACGCCCACAGTGGAAAGTTACCTGCCTGGGCCGAACATGAACAAAGAAGGCACAGAAGGATGGGCTACCACCTGCCAGATGGGTACATGCTATCGGTAACTCAAGGTTACCGCGCTGAGTCTCAGCGTCTCCTAACGTGGGAGCAGAACTACACACTCGGATAGGCATGCGAGGGCAGAATGGCCTATTTATTAGTAAATCGGGAAGCAGCCTTGAACAGAAAAGAAAAATAATAACTAAACACATTGTTCTGCAGAGGCAAGCAATACGAATAATGAGGCCTAGTTCAGACACAGCCTAATAGGGATTACGAAATACAAAATGGAGTCACACTTGCTAACTAAAGCTTGCACGTTGCAGGGATAACTCAGTGGGTTGCATAACGTGAATACAAATGGCATCTATTTAGCCACACACTGCTAACCTAATGTAGCATGATACGAGTGCATAGCAGGAATGGGATTTTCAAACCTAACACCTACCATAGGGGTGCCCTATATGTAAGAAAAGGGAAGGTTAGGGCCTGGCAAGTGGGTGCACTTGCCAAGTCGAAATGGCAGTTAAACTGCGCGCAGGCACCATGGTGGCAGGCCTGAGACATATTTTCAGGGCTACTCATGTGGGTGGCACAATCAGTGCTGCAAGCCCACTAGTAGCATTTGATTTACCAGCCCTGGCACACTCAGTGCACTTTACTAGGGACCTACTGGTAAATCAAATATGCCAGTCATGGATAACCAATCAGAATAACAATTTACACAGAGAGCATATGCACTTTAGCACTGATTAGCAGTGGTAAAGTGCCCAGAGTCCTAAAGCGAACAAACACAGGTCAGGAAAAAATAGGAGGAAGAAGCAAAAGGTTTGGGGATAACCCTGCAAAAAAGGGTCATTTCCAACAGCCTCCTACATCCATAATTAGACAGCCTGACCCACAACACCCATAGGTGAGAGTCAGCACTAATTTAGTCTCTCTCTCTCTCTCTCTCCCTCTGTCAGATGGGCGATATATGCTGATAATCATAGATGGCTGTTCTAAATATTCAGTTGTGGAGATTGTAACTTCACTGCAACCGTTGCAGTGACCCCAAAATTTGACAAGTTGATGGCCTCTCTGAATATTTTAAGAGATGAGAATAGACAACAGGCCCCAGTTTGAAGGCCAAGAAATGGCTGCATATTTGAGTTTACTTGCGATACAGCATAGAAAGATCACTCTGAGATCTTTGTTGGTGGTAACCATGTGCATAGCCCACAGCCCACACAATGGGACATAATGTGGAACGGGATATACATTTGTTCCTGAGGGAACATGTGCCATGGGTTGGTGGTCCACAATGCCTTTCTTTCCTACTTGTCATGGACTACCGGTACCCCTGATCATGAAGCTACCCTAACCCTAAAGGAAGAATCAGAATGAACGATATTGTGTCCAAGGAAGAGCCAAAGCCTCAAGATTGGTCACAGGTGACACCATGCTGTTGAGGATGCAGCATTGTGATTGCGCTGTGGCTCGGCGCTCAGATGGGGAATGGGAGGCTGGGCATGTTCCCCACCAAGCTGTGTAATGCAGAAGGTAGGGAACATGCAAAGTGCGCAGGACTGCTCGGCTGGCCCAAGAGTGCCGGCCGAGCAGTCCTGCGCTCTTTGGAGTACAGCAACCACTCCTCCTCCCGGATGTCAGGGGACTCCTAGCCCCGCCCAACCTGCCTGGAAATTATTTTTTTATAATAACAGAAATAACTTCTGTTATCATTTTTTTTTACACTGCTCCACGAGCAGTGAGGCGACGCTCCTCCGCCTTAGCGGAGGAGCGACCTGAGATGCACACTTCATGCAGATGAATCAGCAACACTAGTGTCATACCATCAGCTCTGACAGCCCCTCGCCAGGCCGCATCCACAGAAACATTACCGCGTGAAGGAAGAGCCGGCAGGGGAGAGGGGAGGAAAGCGACTACTGGACAGCCTGCGGTACGGTTACGACCACGCACCACCACAGGGGATCATACCCTCTGAAGCCAGGTCTAGGCCCACTGTTTCACAAAGCCATTTCCCCATCTGCACACAGTGACTGACCATCCCATTGATGCAGCCCAGACCATTGCGCTCGTCTAACTCATTTCTCTTTGCTGCCAGGAGCACTTTTTCACCCTCTGTTTGCCCTCTTTGTCATTTTATTTCTCCTACTTGACTGAGATTTGATAATGTGGCGAGGGACATGAAAAAATGTGTAATGAAGAAAATTGCACCCTAGTTATAATACCCTGGTCTTTTCAACTTCAGCAATCGGCAAGATCTGCAATTTAAGAGAAGATGTGCTGGCAGCAGGAGGTTAATTCCTTCTGCTTGACTCATGTAAAATACATGTGCTTAACTTTAACTCAGGATCATATGTTTTAAAGAGTTCCTTTGATGACATTTAAGCACAAGCGTCATAGATTTTTCATAGCGATAAAGGATTCTTATTTAATACTTTAATCAAATGAAAGTTAAGTGGAGCAAATCTGAGCTCTCTTTCCTTTCTCCATCCCACATGAATTCCCTCCTTCCTTCAGTCCCTTCCTTCCTCCTTTCCTTCCTATCTTTCCACTGTATTTACTGCCTTCCCCATTTCCTCCTATATTCCTTCATTACTTTCTATTTCTTTCTTCTCTCCTTCCTTTCCTCGCTCCTTACTTCCTTTGTTCCTTCCTTGCTTCTTTCCCCCACCACCTCAATGCTCCCTCCTTCTGTTCCTTCGTTCCTTTCTCTCCTCCCACCTCCTTCAATATTACCCTCGTTTCTTCCTTTCTTTATTCCTCCCTTCTTCCTTTCTTCTCTCTTTCACATCCTTTCGCCCACTTTCGTTTAAATCTTCATTATTTTCTTCTCTACATCGCAGTCCTCCCTCCTCCACTTAATTCCTTACTTTTGTCAGTTCCTTTCTTCCTTCCTCCCTTTAGTCCTCCCTTCATTATTTCCTTCCTATTTCCTTCCTTGTTCTTCCTTACAGTCTTTAATACATTTCTTCTATCCTTCTTTCCTCACATTCAATTGCTACTTAAAACTCTTCATTTTCTTCCTTCCTTCCTCACTCCCTAGTCCTTCATTCCTACCACCACCCTCCTCCCCTATCCCTTCCTCCCTGCCTACTGCCCTTCTTTCCTCTGAACTAAAAAAAAAATCTTTTTATTGCCCCGATTGTGAACATGTGCACAGTGGATGAAACTTGTCTACTTTATGTTTGTTTACTCCTTCCTTCTTAGATACCTTCTGCTCTAGGACATGCACTCTATCCCTAAGTGAAAAGTCTTAATTTCATTAATTCTTCCAGAGAACATTAATCTTTATACTTTTGTCAATATGCCACAGACCGTTTTCGCTTATATTGATGGATCACATCAATAAACAAATCCATTCTACACACGCCGCAAAGAAAGCTTGCTTTCCTGAAAGAGAACTGACATCTAATAATGGCCCCACTCAGGTTCCAAAGTTCCACATGAACTTCTCACCTGTGCTGTCCTGTCAACCCCATTCGTAGATCCCATTTGACGAGGCATCAGGCTGCCTGCTTGAACAAAATATTAATATGATATCTGAAATCTTTCTATCTGAAGGTTTGATCAATCTGCCTGATTTATCAGTAAATATCTCCTCTTTTTCAATTTATAAAGATTGCTCATCCTCAAATTAAAAAGGACTCTCTTTATTAGATCCTATCGTACACAGTCTGTTCAATGCTCAAGTCGCACCAACCTAACAAGCATTGGCGAAGCTAATACATCTGGTTATTTTATAAGTGAAGGTGTTTGTATATTAATTGGACATTTTGTGTGTGTGGTTGTGTGGGTAGGTGAGTAAGAAAATGTAAGAATAAGTCACAGGTTTAGCGGATGAGTGAAGCCATGGACAGGTAAATAAATCAGTTAAAGCATGGATTGGATTGATAAATAAGAGCATGGATGAATGGTTGAATAAGTTAGTGCCTGGATGAAAGGCTGGAGGAATGGGCGAGTGAGTGTATGGATGAATGCATAATTTTGGCACTATTGTACCAAAAGTAGTTACAATTGCAATGTTATGATATGTTATAGGCATTTGCTATTTAGCGCTGAACGGATCACACCTGGAGGTGTATCTCGGAGCTGGCAACCGAGGAAAGCAAGTGCAGATAACCTATTAGAATAACCATGTTTTTATATGTTTTTGAAAGTAGAATGATCCTGAATTTGTAAAGGAAGTTTGTTCCAGTGGAACTGTGCTAGGTGGGAGAAATATCTGCCATCAAATTCAGCAGTGCAAATGCAATGAGTTTTTAAAAGAGCTTGGTTCGCAGATCTGAGCAAATCCGTTGGCTGGTATAAGCTAAGGCTGTTGAGCAGGTATGAGGGAAGCTGGGTAGTTAATGCTTTGTGTGTTAGACAGCACAGTTTAAATATAACCTGTTTCCTGATGAAAGGGCCGAGTTCCTCCTTACCGAATTACTGTTGAACTCACGGCCGATGGACCTTTATTGCCTGCTGAAAAGTGTAGTGGGGAGAAACAATTCATTTAGACAGGATCACAATTTATAAGAACTATGGCTCTGAAGAATCACAGACTCCGAATTCCAAGTTTGTGGGGTTTAGTACAGAGCCAAAAACAACTGAATGTACAAGCACCTCATCACAAGGTTGTAGAAATACATGGGAACTAATACAAATCCAAACCTACGGGCTAGCTTTATTCGTTGAATCATAAACAGAATGACAATCTCCAGAAGCAGAACGCAGGCAATGATTGCCCCCACGTCAAGTTCGGTCTTCATCTGCGGAGAATGAATAAAAAGTATTAGTCTGTCCCTACACTACCACTATCGTGACATCCCTACTTAGCATTTCCCAGGCAAGATCAGGAAAAAGGTGTCAGCGCGTGAAGACTTCCTAAGAAGTACACTCACGTTGTATGGGTCAAGTAGCCAAAAGCTACAGAGCTAATTCTAAGATGCTCCTTCTCTCTCCTTCGATCTCCTCACCCCTTCTCCACCCCAGGATGCTATCCCTAATACAAAACACAAAAACATAGAACACGCCCACAGATCACCTCATTCCGCTGGACACTTCCCATAGGTGATTTTCCACCTTAATTCCCAGGCCTCCCTCAATGAGAAAGAACACCGGCTCCCAATTATCTGTGGTTCATGCACATTTGTATCACATCCTCCCAAGCCTAACTCTCCTAAACAAAAGACTTTATTCTAACTAACAAATACGAGTTTCTCCACCTGCAACAGAAATGTGAGAACAGAACAAATTCAACGTGCACATGAAATTTCTAACAACCCTATTTCAGAGCCCCCAGGGAAAATACAATTCAGGCCTACAGAAATCGGCCAACATAAGAGTGAAACACATAGGCCTTTCAAATACACACATAAGTGAACATTTCATTTAGGCCTTTATACCCCGTTACTTTTCAGAAGCACATCAAATTCATGTTAACTGCGAGCAACTTATGAAATCCTACACGTTAAATGCAACATAATCACGTCTATGTGCAACTTTAATATGGTGCACGTTTAAATCATACACATCACATCACATATGACCAATTTTGTTAGGCAAATGACATCAAACACAATAGATTACAATATTATAACATGAATGCTACGTTGCCTCTTTTCATGGCACAACACTTTTCCTACCATTTAAACTTTCACGTGTTATTACTGAACTCTTTCTAGTGGTCAAATGTTAATACAACATAAGAGTATATGCGGGTGCGGACTATTCGTGATTATGATGCACCCCAACAAATTACAGAACACCATTGCGCTCCATCAGTCCCCCCCTCTGATGACAAGTGTCATCACAACAAATCACAACTCCCTGGAGAAAGAAGCAACCTAAAAAGAAGTTGTAGCCTGTCTTCCCTGTCAGAACTTCTCTAGGCTCTTGAGATTTTCGGAGTGACTGTCCTGCAGTCTCTCCATTCTCCTTTCTCGCTCCCTAAGGTATCTCTCAACTTGTCCTGCCTTATGCCATTTGTAAGCCTTCACAAATCCCAACAATACAATCACACAAACCACATCTATGATAATGGGCTTCAAGATATAACCAAGTATTCCCTTTCCAAGGTTTGCAAAACAACTTCCTACCTTCTGGAAACGTTTCCCAACTTTGTCCCAAACACCCTCTGTTGCCAGATCATGTATCTCACTATGAATCTCAGTGATGTTACTTATACACTTCCTCAGATCTTTGCTGTTGTCAGGTATATAAGTACAGCACTGTTGAACCCTCAACATTTTACAGACTCCACCTTCTTTCACTAGCAAAACATTTAAAGCAAGGCGGTTCTGCATCACCATAGCTCTTATCGACACCATCTCTCCATCTACGAGTAACAAAGACTGAGCTGTATTCGTTGACAACCTGTCCACAATAGTCAACAACCACTCCTAGACTTAGTATCATCGCTCCAAATACATCTCCAACTATCTCTCCTGCACTTGTACCTCTTTTACTTCTATGATGCACTCCACTTTCCAAGGGTCCTAGATCCTCAACATGATATATCTTGGGAAACACCACTGCTGCATAACATGTACCTTACCAATTCAATGGCAATCGCACATAGGCATTTTTCCCACACACGAAATACACATTTGGTACCACTTGCACCGTCTCCTGCAAGAACTTCTTTGCAGTAGTTTCAATCGTGAAGATATGATCACATACACTCTGTCCCACATAGATATTATCATAATAGGTTTGTACCTGTCTAATGCAAAGCTTCCCTCTCTGTTCGAAATCTAAAGCTTTTGGATCAGAACTCCCTCTTCCCTTGTGAGCTAATTCCTCCTTGGTCCATGCAGTTTTCTCCTCTCTACTGTTAGTCTTCACTGACAACTGTCTATGTCTATCTTCTACTTGATCTACAAATTTCTTCTCTATGTCAGTTAACATACATGTCAAATTGTGACAATGTGCATAAGCTGTATCTAAGGTGACGGTAGGTATGAAATACTTTCCCACTCTATCTTCCTCCTGTTTGTAATAATCATACTTATTTAGGTGCTTATAAGCTGGAACCTCTGAAAGCACCACGTCATAATTCGAGAAATAATATTTATGATGTCCCTTACCATAAAACATACTAAGCAATAAACTACATGTAATACCATATGTCAAAGGAAGATGATGATATCGAATACCTTCCTCCACAGACCCAGGCAATTGCATGCACACATACCAATCTCTCACATCCATTGTGTTCACATATTTATATAGCAGCTTGGCATAAGCGTTAAGCTTGTAATCACCTTTAGACAAATCTACATGTAGCATACGACTAGTCTGATCTAGCATAGCCTTTTCAGCTCCTGCGATACCCTCTTTTGTGCTAGAAGTAACAGGTGTGATTGTCCCCTTCACTTCCACCCCTTCAACTTCAGCATCATGTGAAATTTTTACAGAAACAATAATATCTACCGCTATCACTATTATCACTCCTACTATGAGTGTACCTATCACACACTTAGACCTACGATTCGAATTTCCAGACTCCATTTCCAATTATCTGTTGGCACAGCAAGAGGATTTGCACACAGTCTCTTTATCCACCTCTTATGGCTGTTATCCAATTTAAAGCAATTCTCTAAAGTTCTGGAAATATATTCGCATTTTATTCTTCTCTTTTTTTTTACACAGTTCAAAAGATTTCCTTAGCCCTCTTTCTTCTTCTATGGAAAGATCCCTAAATATATTCTTCTTCCACTCGGGCCTAAGTGATCTTCTTTCAAAGCAAGCTTATTTACAGTTCACAGTTCACAGTTCAATCTAAGTCTCTTATAAGCTCGGAACCAATTTCAATTATGACACATTGCAATATTTCAAGACGAACAGCAGCAATTTCCTGAGCTGGTTGCTGATATCCAAAAGTTGGAAAAGACAAGTCTTGGAGAATCAAAACTCGCACTTTGCTCAATATAGGAGGTCTTGGTACTGTCACTGTCAACACCCCCTCTATTTCCAGTCCAGGAACTATCAGCTCGATATCAATTTTCAATTCAGGAGTCCTGCTGACCACTCGTGAAGACCTCAGCCTCCCGGTCCCCACTGCTCCCGGCATCAGTAGGCAGATAAGTCTACTCTGGGACGGTATATCTCTGACAAGACACCCTCGCTCTTCTCGACCGTCTCAGACTCCCCTGTGTTTGTTCTGCATCACTTAACTCTGATTCAGACGTTTCAGATACAGGGGCAAGATCTCTTTCAGGTGCCAATCTCAGATTTAATCTCCTTTGCCTCCCAGGCCACGTTTCCTCTGCAAGCTCTGCCCTTCTTCTCTGCACCTGACCACCTTGTGCACCAGTTCTTTCGGCTGAGTCTGACTCTATACCACTCGCAACGTTACTGTCTCCCTCAGAGTCAATACCTGGGCTTTGTGTAGCGTGTCCCCCCTCAGCTTGCTCTGGTGGGCAACCAGCTCTGTCAGAAACCCTCACAGCTTGGCTTGTCCTCTCCTGTGTCCTTGCAACCACAGCTGGATTTTCTTCTTGGAGAGGAGCTGTTTCTTCCGAGGGTTCTAAAACTCTGCGGGTGTGGGAGGCATGTATCCAATTTGGCAAGCCTCCACACTTCACAGCTGTAATTGTCACTAGGATCACTTGATATGGGCCCTTCCAGCGGGCGTCAAGGCAAATTTTCCTCACATGCTTGCGAACGAGCACCCAGTCACACGGACACAAGTCGTGGCACAGATCCTTCGAGGTCGGGGCAATCGCAGCTTCAACCTGGTGAGACACAGAACGGACTACGTCAGCCAGTCCTTTGCAATAATCAAGTATCAAATCATCTGTGATGTTTATCAAAGCTGGAGATGGCGCTGCTGGCAAGTGCATCACCCTCCCCATTAAGATCTCATGAGGCGAGAGACCAGTCCTCCTGTTGGGGATACTACGGATACTCACCAACACCAAAGGCAATGCATCAGGCCATTTAAAGGACGTGGATGAACACACTTTTGCCATTCTCATCTTGAGAGTTCTATTAATTTGCTCCACAATTCCAGATGCCTCAGGCCTGTAGCTACAATGCAGTCTCTGATCAACTTGTAAAGTGGCACAAAGCATCCTCATGATCTCACTATGGAAGTGCGTTCCTCTATCCGGCTCCAATGAAGTTGGAAATCGGAAACGTGATATAAGCTCCCTAAGCAATAACTTTGCTACTGTGAGACTATCACACCTCCTTGTCGGATACGCTAGTTGAAAACACACACCACAACCAAAATGTACCTCAATCCATTGCACCTAGGCATCTCTACGAAGTCAAGTTGGATTCTATTAAAGGGGGCCCCTGACCTCCCAATGTGACTCAATGCAACCACAGTCTTCTTTCCAGCAATCATCTGTTGACACGTAACACATCTGTGACACACTGCTTCAGCAAACGCACGAAACCGTGGATTGAACCACGTTTGCCTGAACACTCGCACCATGGCATCCCTTCCAATGTGAACTGCTCCATGAATCTGCCTTGCCATAGGACTCAATAAGTCATCTGGCAGCACTGCACGACCATCGGCTGAAACCCAAATGCCATCATCTCTTTTCTCACAACCTGCTTTAATCCAACCAGCTTCCTCCTGTTCTGACACTTCTCCCTGCAGGCGCTTGAGTTTATCCCAAGTATCTGCTATGGCTAACATCATGCTGAGCTTGGTTCTCTCTGGGCTCTCTCCAGTATATTCTCCTGTGAAAATGCACCCTTGTTCAGCACAGAAACGTGCAACTTCGCCTGCATACCGATTCCCAAGGGTGACAAAGTCCTCCCCCCTCCCGTGTGCGGCACATTTAACCACAGCAATCTCTTTTGGACATTGCAAGGCTTCCAGCAAATTCCTCACATATTCTCCATTCCTGATCGGAGATCCTAATGACGTTAAAAATCCCCTCTGTGACCATAGCTGTCCAAAGTCATGAACCACACCGAAACTGTACTGGCTATCGGTGTAGATGGTGACTCGGATTTGCTCGGCAACCAAGCAGGCACGTGTCAGGGCAATTATCTCAGCCACTTGTGCAGAGTATACTCCCTGTAAACAAGCAGCTTCAACAACTCCAGAAATGGTGCACACAGCAAACGCTGCTCTCAGATGGCCCACATTGTCTCTTAAGCATGAACCGTCTACAAAGAAGATTTCATCGGATTCAGGTAAAGGTTCATCGTCAATGTCAGTTCTCGGTTTGGTGCAAAGTTCAATCACATCGAGACAGTCATGGTCCTCACAGTCTTCATCATCAGCATTTGGCAAAGGCAACAGAGTAGCAGGATTCAATACAGAACATCTTTTAGAGTCACATTCTCTGAGGCAAGTATGACTTGCTCATAGCGTGTGAGTCAGTTACTGGTCAAATACTGAGTCTTTGTTCTCGTCATCAGGAGCTCAACTGAGTGCGGATCATACACAGTTAAAGGGTGACCCATGACTATGCTCTCACACCTTTCAATGCTGACACCTGTTGCAGCAACGGATTTGAGACATCCAGGCAACGCTGAAGCTACCGGCTCTAAGGTAGCTGAGAAGTAAGCAACTGGTCTACGGACACCTCCATGAGTCTGTGTTAGCACTGACAGTGCACAACCTTCTCTCTCACAGCAAAACACTGAGAAGGACTTGTTGTAATCTGACATTCCCAGAGCCGGAGCGCGACAAAGGCTTTCTCTCAGCTCCAAGAAGGCAACCAAACAGTCGTTATCCCATGGTACCAGATCACTTACATCCTTATGTGTCAACCTCTGCAAAGGCTTCGCCTTCAATGAAAAGTTGGGTATCCATTGACGGCAGTACCCAACCATTCCCAGAAACATCTTGACCTCCTTCTGTGTGGTAGGTGCAGTCATATTCATGATCGCCTCAATTCGGTCCGGTGATACCTTCCTCTTGCCTTTCTCAATTCAGTGACCCAAATACTGAACCTCAGTCAAACAGTACTGTAATTTGCTTGGAGACACCTTGTGTCCATTCTCTGCTAGATGATTTAACAGTGCAACGGTATCAATCCTGCAAGCACCTTCCGTTTCAGACACAATCAAGAGGTCATCAATATACTGCACGAGAACTGAATTCTGTGGCAGTACGAGACTCTCAAGATTCTTCTTCAGGATCTGATTGAAAATCGATGGGCTCTCTGTATACCCTTGTGGGATATGACAACACGTTAACACACGATCTTCCAGACGGAAAGCGAATAAACATTGGCTTTCCTCATGCATGGGTATCGAGAAAAATGCTTGGCACAAGTCGATCACTGTGAACCATTCAGCTTCGCACGGTATCTGGAATAGGATCATTGGTGGATTCGGTACCACAGGACAACATGGAACTACAATCGTGTTGACCTTTCACAGGTCCTGCACGATTCTAACCTTTCCACTCGGCTTCTGTAGTCCCATTATAGGGGAATTACATGGGCTCCCCATTATCTCCTTCAAAATCCCTTGTTCGATCATGGACTCAATCACTGGCTTAATTCCTGCCACCGTTTCCGGCGTCAGGTTGTATTGAGGCGTTCTTGGGAACTCAGCATTTGGCTTGACCTGAATCTTAACTGGCTCATCCCCTTTGATCAATCCTATCTCTTCCCCCGTGAAATCCCACACCTCCAGAGAGACAGAGTCCCTCAAATCAAGTGGTAAATCCTCAACCGTTAACACAGGGAACATCTCTATACAAAGATTCTGGTTCGCCAGTTTGAATGCAATGTCATCATCAATAGTCTGCAACTCCACTCCTTTGGGCGTGCAATAGATAGTGCAGTTCAATTTGCACAACAGATCACGACCCAACAAACAGACTGGACTTGAATCACACAGCACAAATTTGTGTCGATCATGAAATGTTCCTATCCTCACAGGTATCTCATCTGTCAATGGATTGGACATTCTCTTATTTGCAACTCCTACAACTATGATCGATTGTCCCGAGAGGGTAGGTTTGGAACTACTGCTGATCTCACAGTAGAACGGGTAGCACCAGTATCAATCAGAAAGGTGATAGGGTGACCGTCAACATCTGCCTCTACATACGGTCCTCTCTGGTCTACCTCCAAGACTGCTCCAAGGGTACAGTCTTCCTCCCCCCTCAGGCACCGTCATTGTAACGGATCTGGGTCGAACTCATCGAAAGTCTCAATGAGTGGCATCTGCTGGTACACTCTGCTAGCTTGTGGAATTCTCGGTGGTTGGGGAACTTGCACTTGCGGTCCTAAGCTTCCCCCTTGTACAGACCTGGGTCTTACGGTGGTATTTACCTTCTCAGGTACCTGTACTATCTTCTCATCTTGGACTTGATTAGCGGGATTTAACCTGCACTCGCGCTTCCAATGCACGGTTTTGTGACTATAATGGCATGCAGTAGTCTTCTTCAGGGTACCAACATCTACTCCTGTCTTTGGGTCTACAGGTTTCCCTCTTCCCTGACCTGACGAGTTTTGGGCTCTCCTTTGGCCATTCCCCTGTCTTCGTTCCAGTGTTCCTCCGCTCGGCTGTGCTTGATCTGTCCTTTCTGCATTTCTCATTTGGACCAGCATCAACTTATCCTTGAGCTTCTTATGCTTTGAGTCTACTTCATCGCTACAGTATCTAGCATATTGTAGGATTTCATCCATGGACTAGTTTTGCCAACAGATTAGATGCTGTTGGATCATGAAGCTAATCTCTGGTCTTAACCCTAAAACAAACTTGGAGACTAACTGTCCCATGTCTTTGGAATCTAATGTATCTAATCCACTGTACTGCTTAAAGGCTTGCAAGAGCCTCACATAGTTAGCATAAACTGACTCTTTGGGTTCTTGGGTAGTTCGATCTATCTTAATCCAATCAATATCTTGAGGCGAAATCTTTGACTATAACCATGTGATTACCTGCTCAGACTTTTTCATAACCACAGGTGAAGGACCCTGGGTAATAGCATCTCATTCTGGTTCTGACGTCGGCCATTCAACGGCAATCTTACAAGCTGACCACAAATCACTTGGTACTACAATATCAAACAATGTATTCAAATCAATCCACAAAACCTTCGAAATTTTGACAAAGCCATCAACTTGCTTGTACCATTCAACAGGTTATTCCCTCAGCCGAGGAAAATCATTTGTAAATGCTGCCAAATCACCCCTGCTCCAACACACATGCACATACCTTCCACTCGGAACCTCTCGCAATAGGTAAGCCTCTACTCCTGCTGTTCCACCTTCCGGAGGCGGCGTATCACCTATACCCTTTTTGACACTTTTCTTCTTAGACCACCTCTCTTCCCACTTGTTGAGCATGTTCCATGCACGTATTCCTGTAATCAATTCTCAAATGTGTGTTTTCAATCCTATGACTCTCTTCTCTTCCAGTTCCTCATCACTATAATTTAGTCTGTGACTTCCCTGCAACATTTTCGTTTTGGATAGATCTACATCGTATCTTCGTGCTAGTTCAGACAGTTTCTCATGAGCTTTCCTTGCCTTACGGGTCACGTCCTTCGCCACAAACAACAGCTCATCTTGTTCATAAAGTTCCATCCTTTCCAAAGGCAAATTTCCACTTATAATTTCATCCGCTTCTGCCTTCAACCTCACCACATCCAACACTTTGGCCCTTATAGCAACTTTAATTGTTCCCTGACTTGATGTACTGCTCTGCTCTCCGCTTTCACTGCTATGGTTTCCTTGGTGACTCCCTTCACCCTTGGACCGTGAGACACCTTGACTCCCTGAAATTTCTTGATCCATCCCTCCTCCTGCTATTCTCCCCATGGGACCTCTAACTGGGGGTTCCCATATCTTCAAATCAGAACGGGAGTCTGCTAAGGAGACTGATCTTACTGCCCTAGACTTAGTGTGCCCTTTAGAAGAGTCTGCAGTAGCTGGCAATGGAGTACTAGCCTGTAAAGGTAGCAAAGGAGGACCAGTTCCACTCACTGTACCATTTCTTACAGCACTAACACTGTCCGCTGCTGCTGGTAACTGTGGTTGACTATTGTTTCCTGCTTGACCTGGATCATACACTGACACTATGGGACCTATGATGACCGGCACCGTAAGGGCATCCGGTAACCGTGTAACGGCATTAGCCCCACTCATCTCTGTATCTCTCAATTGCTGTATTCCTATCCCCTCCGTTCCTGTTGAAATCTTCCCTACGACTCTTGCACTAGGACTTGTCTGTGATTCACCTGTCTCTTCTGTAAGCGCTTGTCTTCCCTTCTCCAACGTTGCATTATACGGAGGCGGACGCTCTGCTAACATCCTTTCCAACAAGCTGTCATCTGTGTCACTATCATCTTCTTCTTCCTTCCTCTTTTGGGCATTGCCTACTTTCACCAACATCGGGAATATCCTTTCTCCCTCAATGGTATCTACTCTCCACCTTTTCACCAATGCATCCCATCGTGCATCTTGAAACGCCCTTATCGACTTTTTCACTCTTTCCTGGCTTCAGTCCCTTTTTCTCACATGTGCTGCTCTTATCCATGCATCTAAAGCCTCAAACTGTGTTGGTCTGGGTGGAGATCGCAATGAAGCCATCTTTTCCCTGAACTGGTACAAAACATCCAATCGAAATGACCAATAACGTGGAAAAGCCAAATCTCCCTCCTTCTCAGTAACCTTATGCCAATTCTGAAGCCAGACTATGGTATGGAGTCCTACATTCGTAGCCATATAGTGTGCTGGTGTATCCTCAGGTAGTGCCTCTTCACCCACTCGAGTTACTACTCCTCTATCTCCCCTACAAAGGTCACGTAACTCTCTAAAGCATCGCATGTTTAAACCCAACTCCTTTCCCTCACAAGATGTTTTCGTTTTTACTTCCTGATGACAACTCACCAATCCCAGCGCGGCTTTACACCAACTGACCTATCGCAGCGCGGCACACTCCAATGTCACTCCTCCTCCTCACTCAGATCAGCAATTCACCCCCTTTTCACAATCTCTTCCTTATGCATTCACGCATCTCATTCATAGAAACAAGTAACTGTCTGTCCACCCTACGACCGGACAGTCACATAACCGACTGTCTGTCCACGAAAAACCGGACAGTCTCACAAGTAATTTTCTGCCTCACCACTGGCAACTGTCTGTCCGTGAAACGACTGGACAGTCACCTCAACCATCTGCCCACGAATGGCCGGACAGTCATATAACTAATCGATAGGATCCACTCGCTCAAGATCACTCACACACAGTGACTTACGACCTGCGTTGGCCACTCGAATCGCTGTGGTCCGCCCTTGTGCACTAGCTTCCCACACGACTCTCTCAAGCTCTCTCACACACATTCCCTATCTCCCAGTGGGTTTTGTCGATCATGCCTCATGACTCCCACAATCACTGGTCAGACAATTACAGCTCTGGTGTCTTCTACACCACAAATCTATCCCGGGAACTTAGGCTACTCGTCGAGCCTGACATTAAAACAAAACCAATTGTATCACATGGACCGCGCGGGTTTGGCCCGAAACCACAATCATTCACCTCTCAACCCAACTCCGCAAGACATCACACAATCAATCATCATCGCAATCTAACACACGCGTCCCTATTCATACTCATTCCACCGTGAACTGCTATCCCTGCCGCACCATCACTCTCCGTCGGTCTTCGCCAAAGTCTGTCATCCTCCGCCTTCAGTCCTCTGACCTTTCATCCTCTGGGCTTTTTGGGGTTTTATAACTAGCTTTCCCTGATATGCCTATCTTCTCCCCTCACTGCAGAGGCAGCCGTCACTCTGCTACCAACTGAAAGGGTAGAGTTCCTCCTTACCGAATTACTGTGGAACTCACGGCCGATGGACCTTTATTGCCTGCTGAGAAGTGTAGAGGGGAGAAACAATTCATTTAGACAGGATCACAATTTATAAGAACTATGGCTCTGAAGAATCACAGGCTCTGAATTCCAAGTTAGTGGGGTTTATTACAGAGCCAAAAACAACTGAATGTACAAGCACCTCATCGCGAGGTTGTAGAAATACATGGGAACTAATACAAATCCAAACTTACGGGCTAGCTTTATTCGATGAATCATAAACAGAGTGACAATCTCCAGAAGCAGATCGCAGGCAATGATTGCCCCCACGTCAAGTTCGGTCTTCATCTGCGGAGAATGAATAAAAAGCATTAGTCTTTCCCTACACTACCACTATTGTGACATCCCAACTTAGCATTTCCCAGGCAAGATCAGGAAAAGGTGTCAGCGCGTAAAGACTTCCTAAGAAGTACACTCACGTTGTATGGGTCAAGTAGCCAAAAGCTACACAGCTCGTTCTAAGATGCTCCTTCTCTCTCCTTCGATCTCCTCACTCCTTCTCCCGACTCCACCCCGGGACGCTATCCCTAATACAAAACACAAAAACATAGAACACGCCCACAGATCACCTCATTCCGCTAGACACTTCCCATAGGTGATTTCCCAGGCGGTGTCGGGGCTTCCAGCTCCTGGCTCGATGACCTTGATTCCCAGGCCTCCCTCAATGAGAAAGAACACCGGCTCCCAATTATCTGTGGTTTGTGCACATTTGTATCACAACCTTCCAAGCCTAACTATCCTAAACAAAAGACGTTATTCTAACTAACAAAGACGAGTTTCTCCACCTGCAACAGAAATGTGAGAACAGAACAAATTCAACGTGCACATGAAATTTCTAACAACCCTATTTCAGAGCCCCCAGGGAAAATACAATTCAGGCCTACAGAAATAGGCCAACATAAGAGTGAAACACGTAGGCCTTTCAAATACACACATAAGTGAACATTTAATTTAGGCCTTTATACCCCATTACTTTTCAGAAGCACATCAAATTCATGTTAACTGCGAGCCACTTATGAAATCCTACACGTTAAATGCAACTTAATCACGTCTATGTGCAACTTTAATATGGTGCACGTTTAAATTATACACATCACATCCCATATAAGCAATTTTGTGAGGCAAATGACATCAAACACTATAGATTACAATATTATAACATGAATGCTACGTTGCCTCTTTACATGGCACAACACTTTTCCTACCATTTACACTTTCACGTGTTATTACTGAACGCTTTCTAGTGGTCAAATGTTAATACAACATAAGAGTATATGCGGGTGTGGACTATTCGTGATTATGATGCACCCCTACAAATTACAGAACACCATTGTGCTCCATCACTTATTAGGAGCCAATGAAGGGTCGTCAAAATGGGAGCAGAGGCGGAACAGGGGTAAGGTCACAGATTAGGCGGGCTGCGGTGTTCTGCACCACCTGGAGTTTGGTCAGCAATGACTTATTTGCTTCTACTAGCAGAGCATTCCCATAGTCCAGGCAACTGGTAATCAGTGCTTGGACTAGGGTTTTTCTTGATGACACCGGGAGCCATAAGAAGGATTTCATGAGCAACCGTAAAGTGGAGACACAGGTGCCAAATATGGTGCTAATTTGGTCCTTCATAAAAAGTGCCTGGTTTAATTTGACACTGAGATTTTTTACTTCATATTTGGGGCAAGGGGCAGGGTCAAATGCGATGGGCCACCAGTCCGCTGATCAGGATTCCAGAGCCTTGCCAAACATCATTATCTCTATTTTTTCGCCATTTAATTGGAGACAGTTGTTAGCCATCCAATCGGTGATTTTCCTCATGCAGTCCGTAGACCTTATTTTCAGCATGTCCGAAAGAGATGACTAGTTGGGTGTAATCAACATAGGACACGATCTCAAAGCTGCAACACCAGCGACACTCTAGATTTGCTCACCTCAAATGTCTGCTTTTCTATCAAAGTTTTTAAGCATAGGATTAGCACAGTGCTATCCACGCCGAGATAGAAAGGGACAAAGTCTTTTGCCATTTCTACAGCAAAGTCTTTAACCATAGGAATAGCACAGTGCTATCCATGCCGAGCTGTTAAATGACAAAAGCCATTTACCACTTCAGGCACAGTAGCGCTGGTGTTGAGGGTGCTCTATACAGAAGCTGCGTTCCACCTAAACTTGGGAACTACCCAGAGTTTTCTTCTTCTTTTTTGCATAATTTATGCGTCACTCTATGCCTGTAAGGGTATTCTTTTGACTTATACTGGGTGCTCCCTTGTGTCTGGACAAAGCTAAACCTCTCTGAAGAGCTGTAAAGACAGCAAAATACGTGTCAGGGGTTGCTTTTATTCATTTCAGGTTGGCTTGGATGGTATTTTGCCAGTCCAAAGCTGTAATACTGTGCCTGGAGTGGTAAATGGCTTTTGTCATTTAACAGCTCGGCATGGATAGCACTGTGCTATTCCTATGCTTAAAGACTTTGCTGTAGAAATGGCAAAAGACTTTGTCCCTTTCTATCTCGGCGTGAATAGCACTGTGCTAATCTTAGGCTTAAAAACTTTGATAGAAAAGCAGACATTTGAGTTGAGCAAATCTAGAGTGTTGCTGGTGTTGAGAGTGCTCTATACAGAAGCTGCCTTCCACCTAAATTTGGGAACTATCCAGAGTTCTCTTCTTCTTTTTTGCATAATTTATGCGTCACTCTATGCCTGCAAGGGTATTCTTTATAATATATATATAAACTTAAAACAATCACTTTACATTATTACTATTCAATAGAAATGTGTGCAAATAAATGTTATTACTAATTAACTTCCCACCCTGTACCCCCACAAACCTAGCGGCCCGCATCTAAAATATAACTATTTCATAACTTAGATATTTAAAATAAATTGGATAATTAACAATTAATAATTAATTGTTAATGAATTATTGCTTAATTAGCTTTTTTCCCTAGACTCCTACAAACCTAGCGTCCTGTGACTAAAATAAAATGAAAATAAATACGTATTCCACAAAATACATATTTAGAAATCAATTAAATGATTAATGTACAAATAATGATTAATAGTCAATTACTACTTAATTAACTTGCCACCCTTCGCTCCTACAAAACTAATATCCAGCAACTATTATATAAGTAAAATATATCAGTATTCCAAATTTTACATAATTAAAAATCTATTAATTAATTCATCAACAATTAATAATAAATAGTTAATTACGTATTACGTAATTTACTTCCCATCCTACACCCTTACACACCTAGCAGCCCACAACTAAAATCTAAGTAAAATAAATAGGCATTCAATAGTTAAAAATCTATTGAATGATTAATCAACAATAATAATTAATTGTTATTTAATTATTACATAATTAACTTCCCACTCTATACCCCTACAAACCTAACAGCCCACAAATAACATATAATAAAAATAAATCAGTATTACATAAATTATGCAATAAATATCAATTATATAATCAAATATAATGTATTAACTAATTCTTAATTAATTATTATCAAATTAACTTCCTGCCCTATACCCCTACAAACACAACTCGCTAAAATACTATAAATTACTATTAAAAATTACTATAAAATTCTAAATCACTGAAAAGTACAAGCTATCTATTAAAAACAATAACATTTACAAGAATAATAGTAACAGATAAAATTAATATATCAACTAAAACACATCAGAATTCTAAAAATAAATATTTTTAACCACTATATTAGTGAAAAAAAACAAAAAACATTGTTATGTAAAACAAAATTACTTACCTCAAAAAACAATATTGTTGTCAGTGATATTTGTGTATCACGATATTTCTGTCAGAATATAAAATTTCCAATATTTCCGTCTCCTGATATTTTTAAATCAATATTTTGTCTAAACAACCAACATAAATCCTCCCTCTCCATTAGAAGTGTAATCACTGGAGCTGTACTGCACAAAGAAACAGAGTACACCCCAGCATGCACTGTGTCAAGAAAAAATGGTTGCACCCTCCCCATGCAGACTCGGGGAGAGGGGGTTATATTTTGATTTTGGCAGAAAAGTGCGCCTGCCAGCGTCTCCACCATTTGTGTATCCCCCCATTAATATGGTAGATCAATTTTTCTATCAAACTTGGGGTTCCACCCCCCTGCTGCCCCCCATAGGTGTGGGGAATGACTGGATATTCCCTAATGGAGCCTCAGTTGACACTGCTGATGGAATATGGTCCTTGCAGCCTGTTCACCATTGGATGCCTAGGCCAAAGTGGTGGTCATATGGCCATTCTGCACTTTGGAAGAATTACTCCTCCATGTGCCCCAGACACTGCCATTAAGCTCCATTAGCCTGGTGCATCTGAAAATGCCTCCTCCCTAAGATTCCACCATAATGCAATACAATTCCTCAATGATATTTAACATTTCATATAGTACTGCTAGTGCCTTGCTGTAGGAAGCTGGCTCTGTATATACTATACCAAAATGAGGTATAGTGTGCACAGAGTCCAGTGGAACCCCAAAGGTAGACAGAGGTAAAAGTAGATAGCACCTTACTCTCTATTTGTGGTAGTGCAGGCGAGCAGTATGGCTTTATCAGAGGGTAGTGTTCAGCATTTGTTGTACACACTCAGGCAGTAAATGATGTCACACACTCAAAGACTGAACTCGGACCACTTTTTTGTATCAAAAATATTATTTAGTTATTTTATTTCTAGAACCAAGCCAAGCCTGGTGCAGGTAAGTGAAATAATACTTTGCAAAAATCTTATGCAGTGTTTTACAGTTGAATGCAGGTTCGAAGGCAGTTGGTTGAATTACAGGTAAGTCAACAGTTGGGAATTACTTTTTAGTTACTTTACAGATTACTATGTACGTTACTTTTTAGATTACTTTCCAGATTTCTTTTGCTAATCAGTGTGAAATGCCTAGATATCACACTGAGACATCAGCTAGACAAAAGGTACGTAATTCACTTTTAGTGCTTATGCAGTTTTTCAATGTTCCATACAAACCAACGCCACACAGAATAGCAGTCAATGCAGTCCTATGGGAGGAAATGAAGTTAATGGTTTGCAGGTAAGTACTTATATGTGTGAGTTGGTATTCTGGGGTTGGAACAAGGGTTGCCCCAGGGTCGAGGATGCACTCTCAGAACCCCCTCAGCGGCACTAGGGCGGTTGGGTGCAGAGTGCTAAGGCCCAATGTTATCCAACGGGGGATGGGGGGCCTCCGGTTGGTGGCTGCTTACGAGTAGGCCACAAGGTTGTGGGAGCAAAGCTCCTGGTGTTAGGCTCAGGGCAAAGGGGGATCCAAGTTAGCACCCAAAGTACACCCGCAGCAGCGCAGAGGCGGCTGGGTGCAGGGTGCTGTTTTGGCATCAGGTGCCCTGTTGTTTTCAATGGGGATTGCCGGTTTTAGATTTTGGCTGCAGGCTCGGCCCAGGAAGACTTCCGGGAGAAACCAACAGCTGGGCAGGTAAGTTGGAGGGCTCGGGACGTAGGTGCACCTAAGGTTCTCTTCTCCAGGGCGCAGGGCAGCTGGATGCAAGGGTGTCTTTTGCGATCGGATTTCACCTTACCTGGCCACTCACAGTTGGCGGGGTCTCGGTGCAGAGGCTGCAGGCGACGTCAGAAAGTCCTGGAGGGGTCAACCCACAGTGGACTTGGACTCTGGAGTGCTGGGGGACCTCACTGGGACCGGTGGGCCACTTGGACTTGGGCCGTAGGCGTCGGGTGCAGTGGTGGTTCTAGTCGTCGGGTTTCTTTGTCCTCAGCAGGCTCAGAGTCTGTCTTGGGAGTTTCTTTCAAACAGAGCTGCTTTTCACAGGAGATCCAGTCTTTGTTGAAGGCAGTCAGTCCTCCCAGGGGTTCTGGAGGTCGCTGGCTGCAGGACAAGGTGACTTTTGCTGCTGGATCTCTGGATACTGCAGACGGGCCGGTAGGGCTGGGGCCAAGTCAGTTCTTCTCTGCAGTCTCCTCTGCTGGGCGTCTTCTTTCATCCTTCTTCTTCGTTGGTTGCGGGAATCTGCCTTCTTGGTTCAGGGCTGCCCCTAAATACTGTATTTAGGGGGCGTTGTAGAGGTCTCAAGGTCAGTAGCCAATGGGCTCCTGACCTTAGGGTGACTACACCCTTGGTGTGCTCACCCCACGTGGGGAAGTGGGCACAAGATGGCGGGCACTGAAGAGTGGGCTTCACCTCGCCTCCCCCACCCAAGGTGTGGGGTTGACAGAGGTGGGCACACCTTCTCGGCTGTGCTAATATTATATGCCTGTCTTCACACCGAAAAGGAGGGGAGACAGGAAGGGGGCCTGCTCCTGATAGCAGGAGAGGTTGGGGGTCGCATTAGAAAGGCAGCAAGGCCTTTGAAGCTCCCCTGCCACAGATGGCTCTTCCTGTCCTGGGGGAGGAGTGACCACCTCTGCCCAGAAAAGGCTTTGTTTCTGGGCTCAGGGAGCGAAGGCTCCCACCCCAGTGATCCAGAAAATATGTCTCATGGTGGCAGGCTGGTGTGTACCAGTCAGGAAACCCACCAGAGGCTGGTCGTTTTTCAGAGGGCATTTCTAAGATATCCTCTGAGTACATTTGTCATTAAATCCCACACTGGATTCGGTGTGGGTTTAATGCGCTGAGAAGTTTGAAACTTCCCAGTTTTCAGTAAAGCCGTTATGGTGCTGTGGAGTTCGTAATGACAAACTCCCAGCACCATATACTCTTAATGGCATTACTGCACTTACAATGTCTAAGAATTGGTCTAGACACTGTAGGGGTACAGGGCTCAGGCACCTGTACCCTCACCACTGGTATAGTGCACCCAGCCAGAGGGGTGGCTGACCTATGCCAATGCAGTGGGTTGTTGGCATGGCACACAGCGATGTGTGCCATGTCGACTCTTCACTTTGTTCTGCACCAAAACATGCACCTGCAATGGCAGTGTGTGTGTGTAAAGTTCGGGGCCTCTAATGATGGCACAATAAGTGCTGCAGCCCTTAGAGGCCTTCCCTAGCCACAGTGCCCTTGGTACCCATGGTACCTTTTACAAGGGACTGACATGTGGCCACAGAGGTGCCAATTGGGGTACAAGGTACAGTTTTGGAGAAAGAACACAGGCCCTGGGAACCTGATTGGCAGGGACCCAGGGCCCATCAAGTCAAAGTGCATCAGTAGTCTGGCAGAAATTGGGGGGGTCACTGCAACAGAAACCCAGCTTTCTTTACTTGCCGAATCTACTTACTTTGGTAATCCTCTACATAACACAAGTAAGTGGGAATAGAAATCTTCATTTCTCCACATTCCAGATCGGCATCGCACATGAAATGGCCGTCGTAACTGTCAACTTGGCTTAGAAAAGCAACGTTCCATGGGAGGAACCAACCCAAGAAAAGAAACAGAGAAAAATTGAGAAGTAAGAGAAGGGAGAGGAAGAGGAAACAAGAAATGACGAATGGCAACAACACATTACTAAATTATGTAGTGCTGGTGATATAATATATAAGGAAACATTTGATACAACACATCCCTCTCTGTTAAAACAATTCAGAAGTTTTGGATACCTTTCAATGATAGAAGTCTCAATTTGGGTGCAGATTTTGCTCGCCCTGCTACAGTCTGTTTTCCCACCTGAGAATTGCTAGATGTGGGTATGTCAGTTGGTTCTGTAGATGGCCCAATGGGTTCTGGAGACTGTGATACTGGGACCCATGTCAGCTGAGCCAATGGACTGTGTCATGGAAATTTTATCGGGGGCTGAGGACTCTTTAAACACAGGTGACACAAAAACAGGTTCCTCGCCAGACTCATTACCCAAATATATGTTCTCATTCTGTGAGTACCAGTTAAGGATGACCTTGGATACCCTATACAGATTCCAACATTTTGGATCTTGTTTTATAACACTTCTCTTATTAACTTTTGCACCTTGACGGGCTTCTAATATCTACTACCATCCATCATGTGGATGCAGGCCCAGTCTCCAACTAAAACCTTAGGATTTACCACTCTGTTCTATATATCATATATCAATTTGGATCTCTCCTGATGTTTCTGTACCTTCCTTAGAATGTCCCTCATTTTCTCTTTTGTTTGAGGTTACTTAGATTTAAGCTACCAAGGACAAATGGCTAAAACTGGTTCTCTGCCTGTCAAAAGAAAGAAAGAAGATTTGCCTGTGGGAGAATTAGGAAAAATTCTGTATGTCCAGAGTCTTTTCCTGATAGATAACTTAAAAGGAACATTTTCAACAAGAGCCATGTGTACACTGTCCATGAGGAACATATTAAATCTCTCAACCGTACCATTGCATAGGGTGTCATATAGGGCCATACTGATGTGGTTTATCTTGTGTGTGGTGAGAAATTCTGTCATTTCAGATGAGAAAAACTATACACCACTATCTGTCACAAGGTACTCAGGGTACCCCTCACTACTGAGTATGTCCATGAGAATTTCAAGTCCAATTTTGGTAGATATTCTTTCTGCAAACATTACTTCAGGCCACTTAAAATGGTAATCTATGAAAACAACAGCCTAATGCATTTATGCTGGTAAGTTCGTGAAAGGTCAAGATATGTCTAAACCTAACTTCTGCCATGGAGAAGTGGGCCATGGAACATTGTACATGGGAGGAACACTTGTTTTACATGCCTTGTCAGAAGGCAAATAGGTGCATAACGTTCAGACTCGATGTGCATACCTAGCCACAAGTAATGGCTCTTCAACCAATTTTTCAAATATGACATTCCTAAGTGCCCTTAGTGACCTTCCTTAATGAGATCATCTCTCACACCTTCAGGTGGTATACATTTGACATTGAGAAAAATACACTCTGCTACCACACTGAGTTCATGTGACAAGTGTCTGACTCTTTATTCACTTGAGGTAGTATGGACAAACAGTCAACAGGTTGGTTGATACACTATTGAATGAGCATAACACCAGAACTATACTCCTGGAGTTCTAAACAAAGCCTGGATACTCGGGCAGTGTTACTCACACCTCCCACTGGAGACAAAATCTGGGTGAGAAGCTTGTGATTAGTATGCAGAGAAAATCTGTTACCCCGTATACATTGTTTAAAAAGGTTGACTGCCCACAGGCATGCCAAAGGTTTGCATTCAATCACTGAATTTCATATCTCAGTGACAGTTAAGGTCTTCGAGGCAAATGCCACTGTCAAGTGATTTATGCCAGATCTTTGGGTAGCTACTGATTCTAATTAACATGCACGGTGTTGATGCATTGTTTTCCTCTTATAAATGGTTGTAACGTAGGACTAAAACAATTTGTTCCTTAACTTAATGCATTGGAAAGCATCATTTTGTTCTTTTTCCCAAACAAATTCTGCATCTTTTCTTAAGAGCTTTCTGAGAAGTTTCATTAACGTGCAAAGTTCTTGACAAATGTTTCGTAATAGTCATATAAACCTGTGAGGACCTCAAATTTTCTTTGCCTCTAAAGTAGGTGCGTTTTTTATTGGCATCCGCCAAGGACTTTTTGAGTGTTACTACATTTTCAGATATTGTTTGTCCAAGACAGTCAAGTTGTTTTATAAACAATTTGCATTTATTGGGACAAAGGACTAAGCCTTCCTTGGACAGTCTTTGTGGACTTCTTGTAGGATGGCATAATGATCATCCACATTCTTAGTGAAAACTAACATATCATCTTGGAAGCAGCATAGATGGGTTTCCATGTCCTTAAAAATGTGATAAATCACACGCTGTAAGACTGATGGAGCTGATGCCAGGCCAAACGGTATCCTGCAGCACTGAAACACCCCAAAGGGAGTGATAAAAGTGACAGCTGGCCTGGACTCTTCTACTAGTTCAACCTGAAGATGTGCACTCCACAGATCTAACATCAAAAATACTGATGCACCATCCAGCATAGTCACAAGGTCAGTCACTTTGGGTAACGGATGACTATCTATAGTAATACAGGCATTTAAATCACAAAGATCAACACAAAACCTCAAGTCTCCATCACTTTTCTTTGTGAGGACTGCAGGTGAAATTCAATTGGAGGATTCAGTTTCTTTGATGATGCATTCTCTTTGTAGATTGTCCAAAAGTAATTGGAGATCCTTGTGGATACTGAACGGTACACTTCTCAACTTTTGTCTCTCTGGAACCGTATTTGTTTTCAACTTTATATGATGAGAAAACCCTCTTATTTTTCCGATACTGTCATTGAATACTTCTGGAAATTTATTGTTAATCTTCTTTTCCAGATTTTCTTCCAAGACTATCATCAAAGGTTCAGCAGCACATGAATTGAGGGTTATTTCTAGAGTTCTTTTGTCATTCCAACCAAGTATGCAAACTCCTTCCTTGCTACATACAATTTAATTTTGGCAGATCTGTTCTTGGAATTTGCCACTTCTACAAAGTATTCATAGAAGTAAAATATACATTCCCATCATATGACACAGCTCTTATATCTCGTGGTCTTGAATCTCCAAGCTTCGCTGAGAATGGAGTTTCAAATATGTCTTTAGAGATGATTGTGAAGGGCGAGCCAAAGTTTACTAGGATTGTCACATCAACACCACATATAGTCAGGATGCATTTGGGAGTCTTGGAGGGTAAACTGGTATTATGTGTTTTTTCCGTGCTCACCATCAGTACCATATTATTGTTAGACCAGACTTCTTCATCAGTGGTCACATATATCTTGTTCTCTTGCAAAATCATCACTACTTGAGTCCTCCCATTCTTGTTTCTTTCTATGCACATTTTATCAAAATGTCCCTCATGTTTGCAGATATTACATTCTTTCTCGATCATAGGACGACCTTTATAGTTTGCTACATATGAAGTGCTTCCACATCTATAAAAAAATGTACTTTGAATCATTCTGTACTTGTCTACATTCTCTTTGTAAGATTTTCCGCTTGTGAAACAAACTTTACTGATTTTATTGTTTTGCCTATCACCATTCACCTCTTAAACCCATGTCATAGATTGCTCCATGGCTTTGGCTGATTTGATCACCTCATCTAATGTAAGGTCACCTAATACTCATTGATGATCTTGAATCCTCTTGCAGTTGGTGTTGACCATTTATTGGTCCCTAATCATTTCATCGCACGTAGCTCTAAAATTGCAAGCTCTGGAGAGGCTTCTCAGTGCACACAAAAAATCACCAAAATTCTTATTTTCTTTTTGGTTTCTTGTGTAAAAATTATGTGTTTCAAAAGTCTTGCTACTAGTAGGCTTGAACCGTTTCTCCATCCTTAACATTGTCTCTTCAAATTCATTTAGATCATCTTCTCCGTTAGCTGATTCTGATTTTGGTAAAGATCTGAACACCTACTGCTCTTCAGATCCTAGAAGATGTAAGAGAATACATTTTCCCTTTCTACAGGCATATGATTAGCATCTATCACAGTCAAATAAGCGAGAAATGTTTCCATCTACTTTTTCCACTCAATAGGTGGTTCACCCTTTTGCTGCAAAAAATTGTTAGGCAGATCAAATTGAATGGTAGTATAGCACATAAGTAGTGAGATAAGAAAAGTCACAAAATAAACAGGTCCTGGCAAGATGGATAGTAAGTGGACTCACTAACCATTGTGTCTATCAAGCAAATAAATGGCTTTTATGGGCAGATGAGATGCATCAAAATCTGATTTTCTGCATAATATGAGGTACAACACTGTGAACCAAGTGTCTGGTTAATTTGAGGTTAAGGGCAGATGCAATAGTTATGAAATGTGCACTGGAGAATATAGGACACCAATTTGCTTGGATTCACATAAAGTAAACTTCAGGCAAAGTCAGTTTCGTTTGAGAGCCCCGTAGGAAAAGGGTGATTATAAATTCACTGGCTGTATGGCAGCATTGTTTTAATATAATCACGTTGCTGGGTAAAAGAGCGGAATGGGTGTTGACCCAGGGGAAACAGCAAAACCATCCTCCAAGCTCCGCTGTACCTGATCAGGTGATAGGAGATGAAGTGCATGCTCAAATGATAGGCACCCCGTAAGTCTCTGTGGTGTGTCACTTCAGAACATGCCCAAGGATTTCCCAGGGTTGCGTCTCATCAGAGCGCGCCAAGGTTACTGTGATTGTTGCAACCTGATCTGAGTATGTGATGGCATACGTTCATCATATCCCATGCCTCAATGCCAACATTTGGTAATCATTGACATAACACAAGTAAGGGCCTCATTACGATGTCGGGCGGAAGCTTTCTGCCCGACACCATCTCGGAATTGGGACCGACCAACTTGCGGTCGGCGGTTCTGCCCGACCTATTACGATGCCACCGAACACTGTTCGGTCGGATTCCCATTAACTTCTATGGGAGCCCATATTCTGCCCTACAACACAGGTTCCTATGGGGAAATGGGGGGTGTGCAGAAAACCCTGCGCCCTGTTGCAGGCACCCCATTGTGCCTGCCACATAGTGCAGGGTTTTACAGGGGGGTCCCTTAGGTACCCACTCAGGCCCAAACCGGAGGCCGCAGGATAAAGGGGGGCTTGCCAGGAGCCCCCAAAGTCAGTCTCCAACAGCCTTTTTGTGTCAGACAGACAGACTCGGAAAGGCTGTTGGAAATTGGCATCGTAATTGTTCGGTTGGAAATGCTGTCTGTAGAGCTGTACGATGCGGTTCCGATCGACACGAATGCTCCGAGAGCTGGTTGAAACCGATTCAAAAAGACCGTGCGGGTTACAATCCGACCGCGAACATCGTAGTCGGTTGGGCGGATTGTAAACCGACCGAGTCAGTCGGCAGCGTTCCGACACGGTCAAGGAGATTCCGACTGTTGGGAGGAGGCTTTCCGCCCGACATCGTATTGAGGCCCTCAGTGTGAGTAGGAATCTTTATTTCTTCGCAGGTAACTGATAACATCAGAATGGCCTTGGACAATGGTCAAGCGGCACTTTTGGTGCTGCTTGACCTGTCGGCAGCATTTGACACCATCTCGCACCAGATCCTACTGGAGAGACTTCAAGACATTGGAGTACAGGGGCTTGCACTGAAGTGGATGACGGACTTTCTTACTGATAGAACCCAGACGGTCACTCTGGGGACCTTCAGATCAAAAACCACCAAAGTTACCAAGGGGGTACAGCAGGGCTCTTGTTTGAGCCCCACACTTTTTTACATCTATGTTACCCCCTTGGCTAAACTCATGAGGAACTTAGGGTTCAATCCCATCTCATACGCGGACGACACCCAGCTCCTCCTCACCTTTGATAAGAATAATCCTGATATACAACTCATCTTTTCTGAAGGCATGAAGACTATTGCTGCCTGGATGAGGACTAACTTCCTCCAATTGAACGCCGAGAAATCGGAGATCATGTTGTTTGGAGGAGCAGTCATAAGCTGGACCCCCAGATGGTGGCCAGAGGAGCTGGGCAATGCCCCGTCCTCTAAGGAAGTGGTTAAAAATTAAAAATTTAGGAATTAGGATCGACCAGAACCTTACTTTTGACGCTCACGCCAATACTACTGCTGGCACCTGCTTCTACACACTCAGTTTACTTGGAAGGATCTTTCCCCTGCTACCTTCCTCTACCAGAAAAACACTGATACAGGCTCTGGTACTAAGTAGACTGGACTATTGTAACGCACTGATAGCATCGGCCAACGAAACCTCCTTAAACAAGCTACAAGTTGTGCAGAACACGGCTGCCCGTCTGGTAGCAAATGCCCCACCTAGAACGGCTTCCACTCCCCTCCTCAAAAAACTTCACTGGCTCCCTGTGAGAAAGCGGGTAAAATTTAAGATAGGCTGCACTGTTTTTAAAGCCCTTAATGAACAGGGGCCTTCCTACCTATCTACTAAACTTATTAAGTATACCCCCTCACGACCTCTTAGATCAAGCTCCAAGCTCCTCCTCTGCACCCCTAGAATTAAAAAAGCGCGCAGTGGTGGCAAAGCTTTTTCATACCTTGCCCCTGCTTACTGGAATGAGCTGCCCCTCCAGCTTCGCAACTGCCAGAGCCTCTCTCAGTTCAGGAAGCTTCTGAAAACTCATCTCTTCTGATCCCCTCGGATCTGGCTATAGCACTCAGTCCTTAGCGCAGAGATACCCCTAGGGGTGATTCAACGCTATATAAATTAATAATAATAATAATTCCAGATCTGCATCACGCATTAAATGGGCGCCATAACAGTGAACTTGGCTTACAAAACCAAAGTTCCATGGGAGGAACCAACTCAAGAAAAGAAACGGGGAAAGAACAGGAAGAAGGAAAGGGAGGGAAAGCGAGGAAGAGGAAACAAGAAATGATAAGTGGCAACAACATATTACTAAATTATATGGTACTGGTGATATTGTTTATAAAAATAAAATGTGATACAACATTTACCATACACTTCCCTTCCTTATAACAACACCAGCACAATCCTAAGTTACACTAAAAAAGTCATTTTGACAAATAATAAAAAAAATACAATACAACTTTAGACAGTTTACTTCAACAAATGCTTGGGTTTTTGAGGTTTCCTCTTTTTTCCAGCAACTTCCAGATTTTCCCTGTTTGAACATTTATTTTGTCACATCCATGTTATCCCTATATTTAACTCCCTCATCTCTTCGAGGACTCAGCATCACCACTTTAATGAGATTCTAAATGTGACGGTCTTCTGTCTCTATAGCATTCTTGAAAACATTTATCACCTTAAGTGGGTCTAAACATTTTACATATTTTTCTTGTTACCTGGTGTTCTTATCTTCAAAGTATCTCCTACTTTCCCTTTTGTAACTTTCACTGCCTTCCTTTTGTCAAACCAGTCGTTTCTATCTTCCACCTTTCTTTCTTCCTTGACTTTCCACTGTCCTAGTGGTGATGTATCATGTACTGATTTTCCTCCATTAGTACACGTGGGACTCAACATGGTACTTGTTTTCTACTACTGTATAATCCAATTGACTCCTTCCATGCACACCATGGTGTGTAAATCAATATATTCGTCCTCTCCAATTTCTCCCATTGCAATTTGCAGGCTTGCATTCATTCTTTATTTTCTCCATCACCTCTTGTAAAACTGTATTCTCCACTAGTCCTTGTTCTCATCCTCACTAACACATCCTTCATTATTAATAACATACTTTCACTTGATCCTCAAGTTGTACATCTTCTCCCTCTTGCTCATACTTTTAAGTTGTGAGGAAGGCAAGTTAATCAGTCAATTTCATTGAAGCCCACCACTTCTTTCATGGTGAGATGTAGAATGTGCACTGCAGAGTGAAGAATGGTGCAGCTGCTTGTTATGACTTGGGCGACCACCCTTCCAGTTTGAGATTGGACCGAATAAAGGAGGCACACTCGCAGAAACTCAAATGGCGCTGAGAATCAGTTCAGCCCCTCAAGACCCGTTGTAGCATGGTGGTCATGTGCTCATAGAAGCCTGCAACAGCACTGTTTATGGGCTCAAGCTCACAATGGAGAATGTAACTCTGCTAATAACTGCATAAAATGTAAATATCTTACACAGGTTTAAACATCCTGATTTGCTTTAAAAATCCTGATTTGCTGTGGTAAAATATCCTCCCCGTGGATCACAGACCAATACTTAAAAACACAGATGGATCTTGAAAGAAAATGTAGATTTTCCACATCCTGTTGAGCATAAAATCTAGATTTTATTAAAGACATGGGCGCTAATATTATGCAATCTCCTTTGTTGCCACTACTCTCAGCAGCACCTCTAAAGAACTAAGAACACCAACAAAATTCCAACCCAATAAAAGGTTAGAACCCTCAACCATTTTCCTTCTTTTTTAGCTCACTGCAACATGTCAAATAAACTTCATATGAACTTAAACCAGAGTCTTTTAAAACATCCAAGTCATGTAGATATTCTCTTAGGGGCATATTATCAAGAACGGCGTTAAAATTATCGCCGGTTTAGCGGCAGAAAACTGCCGCTAAAGCGGCGATAATGGGCTTGATAATATGCCCTGGAGAATTCCAATAGAAGCCCATGTTCACACCAGAACATGGGCTTCTATTGGAATTCTCCAGGGCATATTATCAAGCCCATTATCGCCGCTTTAGCGGCAGTTTTCTGCCGCTAAACCGGCGATAATTTTTAACACCGTTCTTGATAATATGCCCCTTAGTCCTTTGACAATGAAAATCCTTCTCCAGACTCCAAAGCATGAAACCCCTCCATCTGTTAAACTTGTCCATGAGCTCCATTCCATGGTGAAAGTCCTGACATCTCGTAGATTCTCCGGAAATTCTCCATGCTACTAACCTCAACTAAGCTGCCACTACCAGGTTGTGTATCTCTCCTGCTGGACCTACCAGAATTTCCTGAATCATTGGCAGTAGAATTGGAAAATCCACCAACAATTCCAGAAGAATATTTAACTCCCTCAACGAAGCCTGAGAACTTCAAAGAGGAGTTATTTACACCACTGTTTTCTTCCACTTTCGCACCATCAGAGTTATTTGTGCTTTGGAAAAAGGTGGAAACGCATAAGGAGGGAGACCCCTCCAATCCTGACGAAAAGCATCTATTCCCGCTGACTCTGGATCCGGACGTCAACTGAAAAACCTGCTCACTTGGGCATTCGGCCTCTATGCAAACAGGTCCACACTGAATGGTTCCCAGACCTCCTCTATATGTAAAAAAACTGTTCTGCTCAACCTCCAATCGCTCGAATCCCTGAAATTCTTTGAAAACCAGTCTGCCACCACATTGCTCATTCCTGGTATATGCTCCACTCGTACCAACACATTCCTCCTCAGACAATACTCCCAGAATACCTTTGCCAGATCTGCCAGATCCTTTGATCTTGGACCCCCCCAACTTTTCACATATCTTACAGCAGAAATATTGCTCATCCTTAAAAGAACTGAACACCTCACTTTGTCCTTTGTGAAGCTTCTTTTTTGCAAAGGAACCTGCCAACAATCCAGGCAGTTTATGAGCAACTTGCTCTCTTCCTCTTTCCGCCTGTTGAAACTGCACCACAACATGGACCCCAACCATCTAAGCTTGCATCAAACTCTTTCGACACCTCTGGGCTCTCTCCGAAAATCGCTCTCCTATTCCAAGCCTCAATATTATTTAGCCATCAATGGAGCTCCTCCCTTGCCTCCGCTGAAAGTACAATCTCCTCTAAATATTTCAAACCACCTAAGTGCTTCACTTTCAGTCTCTGAAGTGCCCGATAATTCAAAGGTCCTGAAAAAACAGCATGTATTGTTGAAGACAAAAAACCTACCACTCGGGCCAACATCCTCAAAGAAATCCTGTCTAGGCTCAAAACCTTTCGAATCTCCTTTCTTATTCTTTAAAATTTTTCCTTTGGAAGCTTCAATAGACCTTCTACCGTGTTCAGCAAAAAAAAAACTAAGGGGCATATCAGCAAGGGCCTGCGATAATTATCGCTCAGCGCTTTTAGCGCAAGGATAATTATCGCAGGCTAACACTGGATTCTATCGTGGAGATAGCGTGCTATCAGTAACGCTTATCTCCCAAGCGATAGGAATCCATGCGTTAGCTGGAAAACAGTGTGATTATCGCTGGAAATCCAGCGATAATCGTACTGCGACCAGCGATACCTTGCTGATAGGGCAGGGTGGTTTTAGCCATGTAATCCACCTCCCATTGGATTACATGGCTAAGTCAGATTACAAGCAGGCGTAAGGAAAGTAGCGATAACTGTGGTTAACGCTACTTTTCTTATCGCTCTGCTTGTTTGCGTGCAGCTTGATAATTGGAGAAATGTCGGTTAGCGACATTTCTCCAGTTATTTTGGCACGGAACGCCCACTTTGCATCTCATTAGAGATGCAAAGCTGGGCGTTGTTGTAAGGGGCGCTAAATCAGCAAAACACGCGATAGCGTGTCTTTGCTGATACGGCAATGAAATTATCGCCGCTTTTCGCCCGAAAACGGACGCAAAAGCGGCGATAATTTCATAGCGCCGCCTTGCTGATATGCCCCTAAGTTTCCTGACTCAGTACCAAGCATGGCTTTTGCCTGTTCACTACAAAACTCAAGTTCTCCAACAAACTCACTGCCATGTTCATGTAATCCTCCACCCTCGACCTCTCCTGATCCATAATCAATATGTCATCCAAATAAACTATAAACCGTACACCTCGTTCCCTTACGTACGCTCCCTCCTGACATAAGACTTTTGTGAAGCACCACAGGGCCGATGAAAGACCAAAAGGCAGACAAACAAACTTTCACATCCTTCCACCCCACCTGAACTGCAAGAACTTCTGATGAGGTTCAGAAATGGGAATTGCCAGGTAATCATCTTTCAAATCCAACCGAGTCACACAATCCTCTGTTTGCAGAATGTCCAGCAACATATGCATGCTTTCCATTTTGAAATGGTGATACACTACCCAATCATTCAGATTCCTCAAATGTATTACTGGGCTCATTCACTTGTTCTTTTTTATACAAGGAAAATATTGCTTACAAACCCTTGTAACTCCCGCATCACTTCCACAATGACTCTTTTTTCCACCAACTCCTGAACCTTCTTGTCCACCAACTTCGACAGATCTGCACTGAACCTTATGTTATGTTATTTAATTTTATACCACGCGCAGCTACTCCGAGGAGTGTCCCGGCGTGAGCCCAAAGAGAGAAAGAAGATACAGGGAGGGGGGGTGAATTAGTCAAAAAGGTGGGTCTTCAGTTTTTTCTTGAATAGGGAGAAGTCCTGAGTGCTGCGGAGAGCCAAAGGAAGTGAGTTCCAGGCCGTAGCCGCTCTAACAGCAAGTGAGCTTCCCCCCACTCTTGAGAGCCGGAAACTATGGATATGGGCCAAGAACTGAAAGGATGATCGAAGGTGTCTGGCGGGGGTGTAAAACAAAAACCTCTTCCGGAGGTAGGAAGGGCCAAGGGCATGCAGAGCGTGATGGACCAGAGTCAGTGCTTTAAACTTGACTCGATTGGCTACAGGCAGCCAGTGAAGTTGTCGCAGATGCTGCCGAACACTGCTTCTCATCGGGATGTTAAACACAAGTCTAGCAGCAGCATTCTGGACAGTCTGAAGTTTCCGAAGAAGGTAGCCCAGCAGGCCGGTGTACAGAGCATTAGCATAGTCGAGCCGAGAAAGTATCATGGCCCGAATCACTGTTTCCTTAGCTGCTCTGGGGAGAAGCGGGAGAAATTTCCTAAGAATTTTAAGTAGTCCAAAGCTGGTCCCCACTACCTTCTTAATCTGGGTAGAAAAGGATAATTTTCCTCAAACCAGACACCCAGATTATTTGCAGGTTGCCCCGAAGAGGCAGGCACGGGAAACTCCACTGGGCATAGAGATTCTCGAAATTGGGGGGGAAGGTCCCATAAAGGAGAATTTCCGACTTCTCCTCATTGCATTTAAGCTGTGCTGAGGAAAGCCATTGAAAAACTGCTGCCAAACAGTTTTTGGCCAAGGACGTGGAGCACTCAGATTTTCCCCAGGTAAACAGCAGCTGCGTATCATCCGTATATGCTATAATTTTGGCCCCCAGCTCTTCAGCCAAGTAAATCAAAGGGGTAACATACAGATTAAAAAGAAGGGGGCTCAAAGAGGACCCCTGTAGTACCCCAGTGGTCACCTTCTGCGGTCGGGAGGAGAACGGGGGAAGCCAAACCTGTTGAGTACGTCCCTCCCAAAAAGATTTTAGCCAGCTCAAAGCAGCACCCGAAATCCCCACTCCCACAAGGCGGGTAAGCAGCAGCGAGTGGGGGACAGTATCGAATGCTGCCGAGAGGGCCAACAAAACAAGAGCAGCCCTCCCGCCAGCATCCAGACACTCCCGAATAGCTTCTGAGACTTCCACCAAGGCCGACTCAGTGCTATAGGAGGCTCTGAATCCAGATTGAGCTGGATGAAGCAAGCCGGCACCCTCAACAAAGTCTGTAAGTTGTTTATTCACCACCTTTTCACAGGCCTTAGCCATGATAGGTAGGAGTGATATAGGGCGATAATTAGCTTGAATCAGCGGATCCGGCGTTGGTTTCTTTAAGAGGGGCAAGATCTTGGCCTGTTTCCATATTAAAGGAACCCGAGCCTCCTGAAGGGAAAGATTAATGAGTTTATTGACTTCAGGGTTCACAATCTCGGTGACCGCGGCAAGAAGCCTGGCTGCACAGGGATCAGACGGGGAGCCTGACTTCAAAGCCTTAAGGATCTTCAGTAACTCAGGAAGATCAATGGGTGAGAAAGCCGTCAGGGAAGGTGACTCGGCATGCAACATCTCCGGGGGCGGGGGCCTAACCATGTTGTGTTCACCCAAAGTAAAAGACGCCTGGATAGAGCGAACTTTATCAATAAAAAGATTTGACAATTCCTCATACCAGGCATTAGACGCAGGAAGTGTAGCAGATTTCGCTATAGGGGCCATAAAACTCTGGACAATAGAAAAGATCTCCCTAGAATTATTCCTAGCTCGATCGATATGATCCGCATAGTATAGGCTTTTAGCCAGAGCTATGGAAGAATAATAAAGCTTCTGAGCTTTCCTAAAGTCCTGTTTTGCCAATGGACAATAATCCAGCCGCCATAGTCATTCTAACTGTTTGCAGTGTTGTTTCTGCAATATCAGCGTGTCCGAGAACCACGGCTGGGATGGGCAATCTCTAGATAGCTTGCGGCGGGCCGTAGGATGGAACCGGGCCACCGTCCTCTTAATCCAACTGGAGAAACTATCCAAGCCATCCTTATGCTTCCTGGGACCTGAAACTGAACCGGTTCTTCTAAAAAATTGATGCTATATCCCTGCACCATCTCCAAACCCCAAGGATCCCTTGTAATTTGAGTCCAACTGTGGGAATATTGAGCAAGTTAGAGGGATAACAATAGGGTATAACTTTACCTGATCTTCAGATACTTACTTCTCTGCGTTTTCCTCTTCCTCTAAGCCTCTGCTTCTGAGGATAAAACCCCCCTGTTTGACTTGGACCTTGATTCTGAAAGGGTCTAAATCCTCAAGAGAACGATGCTCTCGTGATGCCCTGACCTCAGTCGGGGAACCGACTCCTTGCTTGCCCAGCCCTTCCAAAAAAACGACCATCAAAAACTTTCTTAATATCACACATAGATTTTTGAAGGAAACAATAAGCCCACACAAACTTAAACATTTCCTTAATGACATTGTTCCCAAAAAAAAAGTCAATAAGTAGTGGGCCCTGCTTCAGTATAAGCTAAATCCACTACCTTTGAATCTATTTTTAATAGAATACTCTTCCTGCATTCAACAGAAATAGCAGTATTAGCATTGCCCCAAAGGCTAATAGAATGCTGCACCCACTGTCTTAAGTCATCCACATGCAAGGATGTCTTATTCACATGGACTTCCTCTGCCAAAAACTTTTGTTAAAGACCCAATAACATCAAGTAGTCTGTACTGACACATTCTTAAACCTTTAGCCAATCCCTTCGCTGGATCTCGTCCACCCTGTTTGACTTGGACCTTGATTCTGAAAGGGTCTAAATCCTCAAGAGAACGATGCTCTCGTGATGGCCTGACCTCAGTCGGGGAACCGACTCCTTGCTTGCCCAGCCCTTCCAAAAAATACGACCATCAAAAAACTTTCTTAATATCACACATAGATTTTTGAAGGAAACAATAAGCCCACACAAACTTAAACATTTCCTTAATGACATTGTTCCCAAAAAAAAGTCAATAAGTAGTGGGCCCTGCTTCAGTATAAGCTAAATCCACTACCTTTGAATCTATTTTTAATAGAATACTCTTCCTGCATTCAACAGAAATAGCAGTATTAGCAGTGCCCCAAAGGCTAATAGAATGCTGCACCCACTGTCTTAAGTCATCCACATGCAAGTATGTCTTATTCACATGGACTTCCTCTGCCAAAACTTTTGTTAAAGACCCAATAACATCAAGTAGTCTGTACTGACACATTCTTAAACCTTTAGCCAATCCCTTCGCTGGATCTCGTCCACCTTTTCCAACAAAAGACAAAATCTTTGCATCTAACTCAGGTATCACAGTCACCTTATTCTCCAATCTAGGTCTTAAGCATTCCGATCCTAATTTTCTTCTTACTTCTTTAGGGATTTGTTTCATTAATCAGGTCTTGGTATAATCTGACATGCGCTGCAGGAGACTTTTCCAGAGAAAGTGGATGCTTTATCAACAAGGATCAAACATATAGGGGCCAGATGTACGACCTGCCAAATAGCGCCTTGGAAATTGTGTCGCATTTGCAACTCGCAATTTGCGAGGCGTTATTTGGCATGTACAACAGTGTGTTTACACTGTTTGCGATTCCCAATGGGGTCGCAAATTGCGAGGCTCATGAATATTAATGAGCCTCTCACAATTTGCGAGCCCATTTGGAATGACAGGCCCTCCCAGGGATGGCGGCCTGATGGGCTCAGCAGACCACCATGTCTGGGACTGCTTTTAAATAAAGCAGCTTTTTTTTTTTTAAATGCAGCCCGTTTTCCGTGAAGGAAAACGGGATGCATTTAAAAAATAACTAAACGTTTTTGTATAATTTTTTAAGGGCAGGCAGTGGTCCATAAGACCACTGCCTGCCCTTAAAACTAATATTGCATGCATTTGCAAATGGGAAGGGGTCCCCTGGGGACCCCTTCCCATTTGCAAATGCATTACCACCTACTTGAAGTAGGTGGTAATTTGCGAGTGTTTTGCAACCGCAATTGCGGTCGCAAAACATTGGTACACGCCCCTTCCTAATAGCAAGTCACAAAACAGCATTTTTACGAGTCGCAATTTATTTGCGAGTCGCAAAATACTGTTTGTACATGGGCCCATGCTTTTTAGCGTGCGCAAATGGGTCTAAGACCGGTTTGCGCACGCTAAAAGCATCGTACATCTGGCCCATAGTCCCGTAATGGGTCAGTCAAAACCTCAGCATCCATGTCCTTTGTACCCACTTGTGGTTCTGTTCTCTGGATACTCTCACGATCCTCTTAATAAGATTCAAAATCTGAGGAGCAACTCAGGGGCATATTAACAACGGCCAGCGATAATTATCGCTGGCCGTGCTTAGCGATAATTATATTATCGCCGCCTATCTCTGGTATTTATCGCCCTGGTAGCGTGTTATTAACAACGCGTTACTCCAGGGCGATAAAGATTCCAGAGATAGCGAGGTTATCGCCCTTTTGCAGGGAACATCGCTGGTTTTCCAGCGATGTTCCCTTCAAAACGGCGATAACCTTGCTGATACGACCCTGTGGTCGTATCAGCAGAATCCATCTCCTATGTCTAACATAGGTAAGTCAGGATTATAGCAGGCGTTAGATTTTGGCGAAAACGGCCGTTTTCGCCAAAATTTAACGTCTGCTATAATCCTGTGGGCTGCCTTGTAAATATCGCGATGTGCACATCGGCGATATTTGCAACGTAGCCCATCCGGGGTACGCCCAGTAACGCCCACTTTGCATCTCATTAGAGATGCAAAGATGGGCGTTGGGGGAAAGGGCGATAGTGCAAGGATTCACGCGATAGCGTGACCTTGCTGATTAGGCGATAAGATTATCGCCGCTTTTCGTCCGAAAACGGACGCTAAAGCGGCGATAATTGTTTATCGCCTTGTTGTTAATATGCCCCTCAGTTCCTCAATTCAATCTACCAACGCTACCTGTGGACTCATCACACAGCACTACTGTATGCTTTCGTACTTTTTAAAAACATTTTCTTTTTTCCTGGGCCTTCATCTTGCCCTCCATGAGTGTCCTCAACACTACCATGAATCGTGCGGTCACAACACCCATGATCTGCCTATGCAGACTTCCTTTTCTTTGATTGTGTCATATTAACATCAAGGGGTTTCCTCTTCCTAGAAACTTGCCCCTTTTCTTCTCCTCAGAAGAAACCTCTCCAGCCTCCTCCGCAGAGGCTAATCCTCTAGCCTGGAACATAGTCTCCATTTTCTTTTCCAGCCTATTACCTATTTCTGAAGTAAATGTATCAATCATATTTTTAAATTTGTCCGCCATTAATGCATTCGTCTCCTGACTGGGTACTGTTTTCACACATTCTCGGAATAAATTACTTCAACCAATATCCTCAAAAAATCTACACTTTAATTTCCCCTCAAACAACCGTCACTTAATGCCGCAATTGATCCTCTGTAATTATCTCCTCAGCTGATCCTCCGTAATAAACTCCTCTGCTGATTTCTGTATCAAATGCACACGGCTTTCCAATTTGTCAAGCAGTTTTCTTAATGCTGTCCAAACCTGCTATACCAATTTTCCGAAAAATGGCCGCCAGCACATTGCGTCATATGTAATGAGCGTGTGACCGAGTCCTTCTTTTATTTTATTACTGTTATGGGAGCTGCTGGCACGTGAGCATTTGACACTCCAATAGTTGTGTGCGTGGCTCCCGACAGGCTTGAATTCATCTCCTGCCAAACTCAAATGGAGCTGCGACTCCTACAATGTGTCTGTGATGCAAGTTAGCACACAAGCACCAAGAAGTCAACTGCTCGACCCTACGGTAACTGTTTTAAAACAAAAGCGCATTTTATATTGAAAATACTTATATTACTCTTACTCAAATGAAACAAAATCTATAGAAATTTGAGATACGTTCTCAACTGTGTGATACCTTCTCACAAAAGCAACCACCAAACTAAGCAAGAAACAAGTAATCAAAGTGTTTAAAGTAGAAATACACTCATATTAGTCACATTCGATCTATACTTTCAAACAATTACTTATAATTTGCCATTCGCCGCTATTAAACTACTATCGTATAACTGTACTTATCTGCAGGGAGCAGCAGTAAAAAGAAGGAAGATGTTTCTTTGTTTTGGAATTTGGTTGGTGTTCTTTAAAGGGGCTCCTGAGAGTAGTGGCAATAATGGAGATGGCATAATGTTAGCCTCCAGTCTTGCCATAAAATTGTGCTTTAAGAAAGCGCATTTGCAACAAAATCCAGCGGTATCACTTGTCATCATCCAAGCTTTAGAGTAGTCTATACAATAGATAGGCTGCAGTCCAAGAACCAAAGTGTAGGCCCGTTCAGATGGAAAAGTAAAGCCTGCATTGGGGTGCTCAATATTACCCCACTTAGGGCCTAATTACAAGATTGATGGTCAATAGGGCTGCCAAACTCGCGGTGGCGGTTTGGCACAGCCGCACCAGTGGTCCGACCATCGTATTACAACTGCAGCGGTCGATAACCATAGGACGGCAGTCTGAGGGCCGCAATATCCTTGTGGTGCAGCTGCGGCACCGTCAGGCATATTACGAGTTTCCTCACCACCACAGATATCATGGCGGTGAGGAAACTAAGGCGGTCCTACAGGGCCCCCTGTTGCCACATGGCCTGAGGATGCATGCCATGTGCCCCCCTGTCTGCATGCACCCCCTTTCCTGCATGGCATGGACTGCACAGTCTATGCCGTGCAAGAACTGGCTTTGGCATTCCCATTGCAGTGCCTTTTTAATAGGCAACCCGTGGGAACGTCAAAGGACCACCCACCAGACCACAAGGACTCATAATCTGGAGGGCGGCCAGCAGTGAGATTTTGCGGTGTGGGAGTGGGGCGGTGGAGTGCCGCCCCACTCCCGCACGGCCAAACTCATAATCAAACCCTAAGTCTCATTCCTTCAAGTTATTCTCATCACCGTTGTTAAAATTTGGTCAGTTAGCACAAGAAACAGGATTTAAGATCATAAAACTGTTTATTCCTCCATACACCCCAGCCATGAAACTCCAACATCCTGCTACACCATAAACATGCCTCCTATAAATACAGCTCCTCACTGACACTCAACATTACACATACTGGTGCCATTGCCTTGTCTTATTTACTTACCACAAAGGGCCATTCAACAAAATACTTTTACTCCATTTGTTTTCAGTTATGGTTATCTATAAATTGACTCATAGTCCCGGTGAATTTCCTCATCACTATCCACTAATATAACACCTGTGAGATGAATCTAAATTTGAACTCCAAACAAAAAGCAATATTTATATGTACAGGCTCTCATTTACTGGTGCCCACTGTCAGAGTTTGCAGCCCAGTATTCTATTTTTAGAATCTGAGAATATTTATCCTTATGTAGAAAATGAAACTGCAATCTCATAGCAAATAATTTAGAAACCGTTTCATTTCTATTTCATTTCTATTTTGGTCCATATGAGATAATGGGGAAATGCTTCCTGTAAATTATATCTGGTATGAACTTATCTGTGTGACATGTTACACTACTTCCCATTTCCTGATCCTGTAATCCTCCTCTAACCTATATTCAATGACGATTATTGGGTCAGAAACTCACAAGAGCCGTATTCCCCAGTTTAGGACCTCATTTGGATGTCGATCAGAAAGCCTTCGATCACAGGTCGGAGGCTTTCCGACCGACATACCTGGTTTGACTTCAGACCACTCAATAACAATGTAGGCAGTTGGAAGTCAAACTGGCTGGTCATTCCGGCTGGCTTCCTACGGGCTCAAGGAGCCTGCCGGCCAGCCGGAAACCGCAACATAATCTGTACGGACAGCGTTTCCGCTGTCGGGATTATGATGTCGGTTTCGGACCAGCTTTTCATGTTAGGCTTTCCAACATGAAAAGCCTGTCAGAAAGCGACTTTGGTGGCACCTAGCAGGGCCCCCTTCTACCTGCGGCCTCCAGTTGGGGCCCGAGGGGGCACCTCTATGGAAGCTTGTGCTGCGGGCCTTGCTGGGACTTTGCGACCGCATCCTAATACGGTTATCGGAACCGGCGACCTATGGTCGGTCGGTTCCTACACCGAAACGATATCGGGCAGACTCAAGTCTGCCTGGCATCGTAATTAGGGCCATAGTGTAATTTCCCTGTTGTCACTCAATGAGTGCAACTACCATGCAAGCTCACAGACTGTCCATCAAGAACCTACAAGCTTGTAGGTTCACTTTTGAGGCATCTCCTGCCCAATACAGTTTTTCTTCTGAAGGGTGGTAGAGAAGATGATCGACACCCAATACATAAATATTATGATAAAAATATCTTTGGCCATATTATGGAGTTCCAATACTTTTAACAATATGGACAAAAATAATGAGCACACAAAATTGTGATTAAAAATAAATTAAAAAGAAGCAATTGAAGACAGAAATATAAATAACAAAACTATTTTTTTTAACTTAAGTAGACTTCAATAATATAGAGTTTACACAATTATCTAAAAACATTTTAGAAACTTCCTACAATAAAATATAAATTAACATTAATATTAAAATTTTAATTTACAAATTGATCTCTCTATCCCAAGAAATAAAAGTGTATTTACATTCCTAAATGTACCAATAAATTCTAAAATTGAAGGATATATTTTTATGAAAACAATTATCTTAAAATTGAAGACACATTTCTAAGTTACAAGTAAATGATACAAAAGTACTTTTTCAATAACAATAGATATTTATAAAGAACATGCACGTATTTGGGTGATCAGATTCACTATCCTAACTCCAGTTCTACTAATGTTTTGGACAATGCATGTATTTGGAGGTGGGTGTCAGATTTACTATTCTAACTTATAACTCCAGTCCGATAAACACTGAAGAAAGATCATACATGGAGCTGGGGGAGAATTTTTATTCTTACTTCAGCCTAACATTAATTGAGGGAAGTGCATATCTTTTGGGGAAAGGAGAGGGGAGGGTTAAATCTTCTATACTAACTTCATCCCCACAAACATTTAGGAAAAACATATATGGGGGGAAATAGAATACTCTAACACCAGCCCCATAGACATTGGGGGAAAGGATATATATGGGGGGTGGCAGATTTACTCTACGTATTAATATTCATTCAAAAATATTTATAACTAATTTATATTGATAAATAAGATAATAAACATTTACATTAATTAAATGATGTAATAATTTTCAATTATTGTTGATTAATATCATTAGAATTTAAACCTACCCTTCCAATCCCCCACAAATCCCACACACCAAAGAAAAATAAAAAAAAATAGAAAAATCAAATTAATAATGTTTTCAAATGTCAATCATATACAAAAATATATTTTTCTTTTACAATAAAACACTACTATCCCAATCTCCCAATAAACCCAACACCCTGAAAATATAAAAATTATAAAAAAGTTAGATAGCAATAATTTGACATAAGCCTGCATTTAATTTTGAATAAAAAGGAACCACAACACATCATATTAAAACAAATATTATGTGGAACAATATTTTAGTATACTTTATTTTAAACATCAATGTTATTTACAAATTTAAAAAAAGATATATTTACTCTCACTTTTCTGTCCCATGCTTTACCTGGCTACCCTATTGGGTGATTAGCCGTGCTTTAAAAATCCTAATTAATTGATTGATTGATGATGTTTTTGCCCTGATGTTATTTTGGTCATGATATTATAGTCAAGCTGTTGTTGGGATTCTGCACATACACAGAGCTATGCACAGGATAATAGGACCTCGGAGTATAGTGGTGAGCCAACCATAAACCTTAGCACGCACAATCCCAACCCGACTAGCATTAGCGTCTCATTAGCAACGATGCTACCAATGATTAGACACCCCAGAACACGGTCTCTCTCTCTCAGGACTCGCGGGAGCAAGAACACCCTTTCATAACTCACTCATACCTGTCCACAACGTGCGTAATAAGAGTCACTGTATAGTTTAAAATGTTTATTTCAACTACCGTGCTCTAAGATGCAGTACACGTGCCAGACTATCAGCATAATGCATAAGAATAAAACAATAAGCATAGTTACAATTCCAAAGAATATAAACGGGGAAAGCATTTCATAAAGCAGTGGATATAGGGCTAAATGACCATACCACCCTCCCCGTGCTAGTAGCTAGATTATTATAAAAATAGAAGACCTCTAGGCTTTGTCAGGCGAACCCCCATACCTCAATATCTAGATGCAATGTTTACATCATCAGACAAGCACAGCTCTTCTCTCTGGAAAGGTTATTCTCCAAGTGCCTCTAACAGTGAAAACACAATATTAAAAGCACACAAATTTCTCCAGTGCAGCTGCATTCAGTGTTATGTCTAAGTGCGAGGGGCAGACCAGATCAGCAAGAACAAGTGACATTGTTTTTCGACCTTGTACATGATGTGCAGGCGAAACCCAAAGGGAATAGGAAAGGTGAAAGGCAGACAGTACCAAAATAGCAGAGGCTGGAAAAACAAAGGCACAAAGTAACGTGCGCAAAGAGGCATCATGGCAGCCAGGCCTAAGCTAACTTAGCAATGCAGACCATGAGTCCACAAACCACACGACACCCTCCCCTGGTCAGTCCAAGACATAGGACGAAGACAGAGTTCAAATAGATGGAGCAGAACGGCAACGTCTGTGACTGAATGTGCCCATGGGAAACACAATGAACTGGAGAGAAAAAAATATAAGAAAAATGGCCAGGGAGGCGGGACGCCGAAAGTGGAGGCCCCCTAATCCAAAAAAGTTGAGGTGCAGAAAAACGCCACACCTTCCAAGAGGACATCGTTGGAATCGTCAGAAAAAAGAGATGCCATCCAGTCCAATAAATCAAAACTGCATTCATGTTCCTCGCAAGAGGGAGCAGCGAACAGCATTGCGGGACAACTTGCGTGATACTCAATATAACTTTGTTGTAGGAGAGTCTGAGCAGCCGCCCAGACATCCCATTGTGCCAAAATTCCAAGTGCAGCCGCACGTGCCATGTAGCCAGGTCCGGAACAGTCTCGTTCATGGGCCTCCAAGGGACCCACCAACTGGACAAAATCCGGGCGAGACAGAGACGTATTGGAGAGGCAGTAATCCAAGGACCATGAGAAAGGACATCTGATGCAAGACATCACAGGTTGCACGCAAGTGAAATACGCAAAGCGAAAAGAAAGTCTATATGACACACCAAGTGTCGCCAATGGCAGAACGCCGAAGCCAGCGAGGATGCGCTCACGGAGCATCTGGAGTCGACCGTGGTCGAGCAGGGCCCCAGAAAGTGCAGCCATTGCGTAGCACACAGACCAAAAGCAAAACACCAGCCGCTAAGGCGAGGATCATCGGAAAGCCTCCAAAGACGCTGGAAAAAATGGAATGAATAAAAGCCGGTATTACACCAAAAATAGTTTGAAAGGAGGTAACAAGGCCAGAGCCCACAACTTTAAAAAAGTGCACAAGACCTTCGGTGCGTGAAGCATTAAAAACACGGTGAATCAGTTCACCGAAATGCTGTGGGAGGTTTGTGTTCAACAGGGCCTGTATTTCACTGTGGGTACTCGCCACCTGGAGAATGAATGTCTCCCGGGCGGATGTGAGCATAACCTCCTGGTTCAATAATAGTGCCTTTATTCTGCTCAATTTATTGAAATCCGCCTTCAAAGTCGCAATGGAAGGCCAAATGGAACTATCTACGATGCCGTGCAGGGGAGGAAAAAGCACATTTTTGCAGCAGACAACTCTGTGGGAAACTGTTACATTATAGGGTATGCCGGCAAGCATGCCACAGCAGTCCTGATTATTCAGAAGGAGATAGCTACCATTTGCAAGCACAGTGAAGGTAGGAGATATAGCAGGAGCAGGAATGCCTTTTAAAACACAAGCAAGATTCGGAGCCGAAACATTACAGGCCCCGTGAATTCTAATGTGTTTGCAAACAAGAGAATGACCCACAGTAGAATCGCATGACTCCCCCGTGAGAAAAACTTCCCTCCCGTCCCTAAGACATTTATCCATGAAAGGCAGGCACCAAAGTTCATGCAGGAACGCACTGCCTAAAGGCTGAAAGCGGCCAACAGGATAATGTTTCATGCAGGAACTGAACTCAAATAAAGAAAAAGGAAAAGCGATAACCCCGTGTACTAGCCACACAGCAGAATCTAATTCTGCAACAGAGAATGGTAAGGGCTCTATTTTTTCGATATGTAACAGAGTGTATGCTGCATCCTTCATGGACATGAACCGCTGTTTCTCAGTCAAATTAAAAGGTAAGAATAAGGCAGAGGTGTTCAAAAAGTGCCAAGGAACTTTCCACATTTTAAGTGTTTGCAAAGTCCATGCAAACTGCATTACTGAACGCAATTGATTTTGACCATGATATAACACAGAAACATCATCTTGTACAATATCAACAACAGAGGAAATAATATTCTCTAAGGTGTAAATGCGGGAAGACAGGGTATTAATACTATTGTCAACAACAGCAAGCACTTTTTCTAAATTTGCTTGATCGATTTCCCTAAGACGGGAAGCAGCTTCAATTTGCGAAAGCTTCCAGAGTTCATTGTAAGTTTCATAAATTAATCTCTTTGGTCGAGGACCACGAGGCCCCAGAACAAAGTCGGACAGATCAATGTTGCCTGATAGTAGGGATAAATGTTGTTTAACAGAATCTAAGGAAGAGTGCTGCAACCACTGTTTACACAATTTACCAACAGAATAAGTTGTAACAGTACGCGAGTCAGAAAACCTTGGATCTGGCCTATCCTGTTTGTAGCCAGGATCCGTGTCATGAAAACGCAGTTGGCAGGCATTAGATGCTATGGGCCAAGCCAACCAGGGTGACTGAACAAACGTAGAGACATTAAACGAATTGTTCTGAAACAAAACCTGCAAATCCCTAAGGGACATATTGTAGTACAAGCTTCCGTTAGGAGTGGAAGACAAGACAGGAATGGATGGGGCATTTAATTGTTTAGACGTAGCCAAACCCCAACAGGTCGTTTGATAGATGGTTTGATTTAAAAATAGAATTTGGGCCGGGATGAGGCAAGCACGGTGCAAGGCTTCTGTGCCCTGCACCTGCCATGCTTTGGAGCCCCAAATAGATTTTAGATCAATGGTGTCACGCCAATGTTCATACCCACCCACAGCTAAGGCGTTCAAAAAGGAACCCGAATACAGCAATTTGGTGTGGGTCAACATGATTGTCTGTGTAGCCGTAGTGTTTAATTTAAAATAATAGGACCCAGGGTTCGATCTATCAAAGTCTGTAAAATAAGTAAACTTATTTCTAAGAGTCTGGGAGCTACCTGGCAAAGGGGTCGGACAATGTTCCCATTGGGTATAATTAAAAAGACCCCGGAGGGTACTGGGTTTATGGAGAAAGTGGTTGCCCCAATGCTGGTAACAATATAAATCGGCATAACTTGCAGAATTCATGTACAAATCTTCAGCATTAAAAGCAGCATAATATTTCAAATCAGTAAATAACGATTCAACTGCATGCACATCCCAATCGTCAGAATGAATATTACTTTTTACGACATCACCCATTGAAACACGGAGGACATTTGGTACATTAACAATCTCGGTTGGTCCATGAATTTGGAAATTTACCGCATCCCATACAATGCCATCAGCGACTGGGAAAGCTGAAATGTTCACAAATGTGTGGTCACGCTTCATGATGTGAGATGAAGAATGCGGAGCCAAAGTTCCAGCGACACAGTTCACAGCAGAGCGTTCTGGTAAATAGTGACCATTAATGAGTCGAAAAAATACTGTGACAAAGCCAATGGACATGAACAGAAAAATCAGGAATAGTACCAACCAGATGTATGTCCATGGGGGGATCATAAAATTGTCTCTAAACCAGGATACAAAAATACTGAATCTGGATGGGATAAGTGCAGAGGTGGAATCCGAGTCAAAAGAATAACGTGTTGGGCTCAGTGGCGTTGTTGGTAGATGAGCCACGGACTCGGTGGCGGGGTAGGTATACTCGGTCTCCTCGTTGCATGGGGAATCCGGGTAGTCGAGCAGGTGATCAGGCAAATCTACCATCTCAATGGCAACATCAGTGACCGTTCGGGCTGGAAGACCACAAACATTTGTCCTGGAAATGACTGGACAAGAGACCGCTGGTGTTACACTATTCAGGATCGGCCAGATGTTGTAGCTTGACATTTTCCACTGAGATGTATCTGTTTTCCTTGCGACCAGGAAGCGGTGGTAAGATGACTGTACGAGTACCCTTCAAGCCAAGGACTGGAACCGGTGCACGATAAGAGGGGCCAAATTCTTTTTTGTTCTCCACCTTCTCTCGGACCAGGTCACCAACTTTCAGAAGCCAGCCGGCAACCGGAATCTGCAGAGCAGTGTCTGTGGCTGAAGGTAAATGTTCCATAGCAAGTTTGTCTCTGGCTTCTTGTAAGTCCTGTAACATAGTAGAATGGTTATCTACATCAAAGATTGCGGATTGCGCCGCCATGTCTAGACCGTCAAGGTCAGGCACAAACATTCTTATGCCAAAGAGCATTTTGTATGGGGTCCGCCCACCCAGAGGTCTTCTAGGGAGATTATTAAATGCACATTGTATGGTATACAAGTGGGCCAGCCAGTTCCTGCCAGTACCTAAGACTCTAGCTGTCAAGGATTGCTTTAAGTCACGGTTCATTCGTTCAACAATCGAATTGCCCTCAGGCCGATATGGAGACGAAAATTTCACCTGCACCCCCAGCGACCCCATTGCGTCCTTGTATGCCTTAGAGGCGAACGCTGGACCTTGGTCAGAATGGAAGGTGCCACAGGCGAAAATTCCCACAAAGACACGCAAATCCCTGATGACATTTCGAGCGTCAGCACTCCGTTGTGGCCAGACCCAGATGAAACGTGTGCACGAATCCACTGCAACCAAGATGTACTTATATGCAGTGTCAGAAGAAAATGGACCGCAGTGATCCAGGTAAACACACCCAAAAGGTCTGTTTGAAATGCAGAGCGGTGTCTGTGGTGGCCGTGTAACCGTGGAAGGCTTAATTTGCTGACAAACGTCACAAGAAAGCACATAAGTACGGGTCTGTTTATATAAACCACGCCACCAGTAACGCTGCTGCAAGATGGAAACCGTCGCAGACACGCCAGCATGTGCCGAAGCCATGCCCTCGTGTGCGGCCGTTATCAAGGAAAGTCTGCGGTCCGCGTTGGGAATCAGCCGATCACCAACATCTGGAATTCTTACGTAAGGAGCCTGTTCGGGACCTATTTGATATGAGTATTTGGAAGGGAAACCCCGAGGGTAATTAGCACCTTCTTTTGTTGCAGCAATCGCTGCCAAAATATCTTTATTGATTTTAGTCATGGATCTTGTAACTGCTGCTACTGAGCACGTGGCTACTGCTGATTTGGCAGCTTCGTCTGCCAAACCGTTACCAACAGCGTGTGCGCCCACACGCTGGTGGCCAAGGGTGTGAATCACCTGTGTGAGAGGCAGACGTTGTTGTAGATCTGCCACTCGAACCCAAAGCATTTTATGCTTAATTGTGCTGCCTTTTGCATCTCTATAGTCATTTTGTGACCAAAAGAATAGATTGTCATTGTAAGACTGAACACAGTAGTAAGAATCACATACAATAAGAGTGGTCACATCGGGATTAGCAAACTCAAGTGCGAGCACCAAAGCACGCAGCTCGGCCAATTGTGCAGTACTGTCTCCAAGTGCCTGAGTGTGCACTACAGTCTGTTTGAACTCTCCGTTCACCATAACACCTGCAACAATAGCACATGCCGCGGAATAAGCATGCTTGGAACCCGTGGCCGGTTGTGCCGAACCATCGGTATAGATAATACATTCGTACTCCTCAAGCGGTAGCAAAGACAGAGGAGGAGGATGAACAAATTCATACTGTAAAAACTCCTGTGTCTGAAGTGAAGAATCAAAGATAAAAGTGACATCCGGGGACGTCAAAGATGTTGCCCATTGTATCCAACGGGGTGCAAAGCCTTAGAGTTCGGTACACTTGCTTTCGTCACTGCCTCAAGGGCAGGATAGGGTGTTACCACCAAAATGCGTTTTCCCTGGGCCAGTGCGCGTTCCTTTAGAATCGCCATTTGCACTGCAGTCAAAACTTTTTCCACAGAGGAAAAGCCGCATTTCTGCAGAGGTGTATAGATGTGACTTGTATGCAATCGGTACTGTGTCACCTTCGTTAAAGGTCAAGTACGTGAAACCCACTGCCCCTGGAATGATTCTAATCACCAGGTTTGTGTGGTTGTCACGAGTCAACAAGAATTTAGATTCAAGTAGGTCTGTCTGCAAAGACTGCAGTATGGAGGAATGCTCCGGAAGCCAGCATGACTTCGAAAAGTTAGGTTGTATCAGGGCATAAAGTGGCTTGATACGCTGGGCATATTCGGGAATGTAAGTACGCCCAAAGTTCAAAAAACCCAGTAACGACTGAAGTTTCTTCAGTGTGGTTGGAGGGCACAAGAGTGCACATTTCTCCAAGAAATGGGGTGCTAAGCCCTTACCTTCATTGTTGAGCTCATAGCCCAAAAACAAAACAGTAAATTCAGCAATGTGAGATTTGGCAAAGTTAAACTTGTAACCTAAAACCGCAAACTCTAGAATAATGCGGTCCACTCTGGAAAGATGCGGGTATAATTCGTCGTCTGTCAGGTAAATATCATCGCCATACGAACATGCATCTGGGTCTATGCCGTCTAACAAAGAGACAACACGGGCAGCGAATACACCTGGACTGTTTTTGTAGCCCATAGGTAAACGCCGAAATTTGAAGTGTTTACCACCGGAGGTAAAAGCGCTCCATTGGCTACACTCCGGGGCTAAGTTGTGCGTGTAAAATCCATTGGATAAGTCAAGCGTCGTTTTATATTTTTTACGAACAAGACTGTCAACAAGCGCAGAACTATGGGTATTTTGCACCGCAAAGGTCCGACAATGAGAGTTCAAATGCCGGTAATCCAATACTAGGCGGTACGATCCATCGGGTTTAGAAACCGCGAAAAGGGGATTATTCATGGGTGATACGCATGTTTCAATTACACCTTGATATTCTAACTGTGTCAGAATTTCGGAAACGGGACCTTTAGCTTCCCGCTTGATGGGATATTGGGGTTGTGGCTGTGGCAGCGACCGCAAAGGAATATCATGGGGGGGTGAGTCCTCATCCCAGCCCACGTGGTTGCGGTATAACGCTGGAGCCAGGGACACAGCCCACTCAGCTGCAAGAGCCTCCGCTTTGTCCTTGGGGACATGGCGAGAAAAGCTCGGAAGGATTACCTCCTCCCCTCTACGCGCAGCAAGTACGAATGGGGGCGGCCAATCCGCCTCCGCCAACAAAATGTCGTAAGAAGAGGTCAGATTCTCCCAAAAAATCCCTTTAATAACACGCTGTATGTCACCCTCAATTTGAATGACAATATTATATAGTCTGTCAGGGGGTGCCACTCTGGTGTCTGCTGTCTCGACAGTAATGAATGTATCAGTTGCTGTCGCCTCCACATGAGGACGTAGTGCCTCCCGCACTATGGTAACTTCCGCGGCGCTGTCTAGGAGCGTCACTGCCCACGTCCAATTCAGGAGTCTCGTTCTCACCGTCTGTGGCATACCTCGCTGTTACTGCTGCAACTTTTTTCTTCTGAAACTGTGGGCGAGAACGTTGAAATTCTTCTGGTTTCCCTCGGACTTGTTGTCGAGGTTGGTCTCGTCCCTGTGGAGCCTCTCGACCCCGACCTCTATCCTGGCGATCTCCTCCACCTGTCTGGGAGGTCGACGGTGCCTGTGAAGAACGAGGAGAACGCGGATCAGGGACTTGAAATCTCTCTGGAGATTTAATTCTCGCTCTATCGCGCAAATCATATGTGCGTTCAGAAGAGACGGAAACTGGGGAAGCGCCTCGCGACACCGGCTTCTTCTGTTGCTTACCCTGTTTTTTCAACCTCCAGCTCTTTTTAGTAAAGAACGGTTTCTCATCTTTCTCAGACTGAGTTTTTGGTTGTGGTTGCGATTGTGTTTGCGTCTTAGCAAAAGGCTTGACTCCCAGGCTATTACGGCCAATGGTTTTGTAAGCCTGTGCAATAATTTTCGGTAATTCGCGCGGCCTGTCCGGTTCTGGGACTAAAGCCAAAGCATTAGCTACTTGGAAGTTAACTGCATCGCCCTTGACATTCGCAAGGATCAAATCAGCTACTACGTCGAACACTCCCACCAGTCTCATCCCTAATTCCACAGCCGCCTCAGGGCCATGCTCATCCTGTACTCGTTTAATCACAGAGGGGAGAACCGTCATGGAAGGAGTGCCGAAACTCTTCGCATATACTGCTGCGAATACCTTACCCCAGTTGTTGCAATCTGCCAACTCGGGAACTAGGTCTTTTGGCAAACTAATCGTCAATATCCTGTGTTTTTCCACAGGAGAAGTATTTGGAAAAACTGCCTCCAGCTGGTCAAATTTCTCTGCAAGCCAATAAGGAAAATTGTCCTTATTTTGTGGGCGTTTGCCCATCACCGAATTAACCATGACGGGACTTATGGTTACACCGCCCGGTCCAGCTGGATGCGCTGCAACTCCAGGCGGGGCAGCCTGTATGTTGCCTGTAACATACTGTACTAAAGCTCTATGCACCCGTATCAAAGACGAATGTAAATTACGCAGGTCAGCGACCGGCAGCGTCATATAACGCGGATGTGGGGTATACCCGGCCAAAACAGGCCAAGTGGCCCCTTCAATCGATAAGGGGCCTAAACGAACCGTGATAACCGGTTGGGGGAGGGCGCCATCAAACCAAACACGGTGTTGCCATGCCGTGAGCGGTACTTCAATATTCCTATATGGCCTATAGAGATTAGGAAGAGCGGTGGCTGTATATTCATGGAACAAATTATCAGTCCCATCCACCGCCGGAAAGGTGATCCAAGAGTAAAACACCTCAAAGTGGTAAGCTGGATCTGCTTGTACCACAAAGATCAGATCGACACCCGCGTCAGGCACTCCATACACTGTCAAGTGAGCTCGGAGCGCTGCGCGGCTATGTGCCGCAATTTGGACAGCCATTTAAGGCTACAAATATCCTACAACCTAGTATGAGGCAGCACAATATAGGGTTTTGTTTAAACACCTTTTTTAACAACTTCAAGCTTGAAAGAACCTATAAAAACGTCAATATAGGAGGTATCGCCCTCACACACGCCTCCGGAGGCGTCTGTGAAGGGGGTTGTGGACAAGCACAAGAACTACTCAAGCGTCTCGCAGATAAGCAGCCCACTCGTTGGTTGCGCCATGTTGTTGGGATTCTGCACATACACAGAGCTATGCACAGGATAATAGGACCTCAGAGTATAGTGGTGAGCCAACCATACACCTTAGCACCCACAATCCCAACCCGACTAGCATTAGCGTCTCATTAGCAACGATGCTACCAATGATTAGACACCCCAGAACACGGTCTCTCTCTCTCAGGACTCGCAGGAGCAAGAGCATCCTTTCATAACTCACTCATACATGTCCACAACGTGCGTAATAAGAGTCACTGTATAGTTTAAAATGTTTATTTCAACTACCGTGCTCTAAGATGCAGTACACGTGCCAGTACTATCAGCATAATGCATAAGAATAAAACAATAAGCATAGTTACAATTCCATAGAATATAAACGGGGAAAGCATTTCATAAAGCAGTGGATATAGGGCTAAATGACCATACCACCCTCCCCGTGCTAGTAGCTAGATTATTATAAAAATAGAAGACCTCTAGGCTTTGTCAGGCGAGCCCCCATACCTCAATATCTAGATGCAATGTTTACATCATCAGACAAGCACAGCTCTTCTCTCTGGAAAGGTTATTCTCCAAGTGCCTCTAACAGTGAAAACACAATATTAAAAGCACACAAATTTCTCCAGTGCAGCTGCATTCAGTGTTATGTTTAAGTGCGAGGGGCTGACCAGATTAGCAACAACAAGTGACATTGTTTTTCGACCTTGTACATGATGTGGAGACGAAACCCAAAGGGAATAGGAAGAAAGGTGAAAGGCAGACAGTACCAAAATAGCAGAGGCTGGAAAAACAAAGGCACAAAGTAACGTGCGCAAAGAGGCATCATGGCAGCCAGGCCTAAGCTAACTTAGCAATGCAGACCATGAGTCCACAAACCACACGACAAAGCAATGTTTAAGAGTCACTATTCAGGTACAATGCCTGTGACTTGGGGTGTAAGGTCATTAGCCCAGGATGTGTTGTTCATGACCCAAGCAAGTCCTAAGCATGCAATATCCTTGCCCCTGCACAAAATTAAAAGACAGGCAAGCTAATTGGTCAGCTCTCACCGGAGGTATTGGACATTTCAACCAGTACAGTGTTGCAGGATTTCTGTACATCAAAGGCAATACTGCAAACAATGTAGCTTAAAAGACTGCCATCCGTAGATAGGACTCTGCTGCTGACTAATCTCCTTCCATGGTGGTGATAAGCATGGGACCAGCACTGAGGAGTAGGAGTTTTCAGAAGGTCCACAGCCCAGCTGATCTAAAGCGCCCCATTTGAACCATTGTAGAATTACACCATCTCCAGGGCACAAGGTACCTCCTGTCAGCTGACTGAATTCTTCATAGTACCATCATCTGCATTGACAGGGACACAAAGCCCCAGTCTCAGCTCAGTCTCAAGCTGTCTTAGCCTAGATTTGTTTGTCTATTTGACAGTGAAGCTACCTGTGACTACGAAATCCAGGTTTGTCCCACTCTGAGCTTTTGGCACCAAACCTGGGACTTCAGGTGGGGCTCGACGACTATGCATCCAACTGTGAGGTACCATCACCAGCCACAGCCTTGGACTTTGAACCTCTGGAAGATTCTCACTTCCAAGTCAGAAACTAAGTCAAAGTTAATATCTTTGACTGGAATAAGACACTTGGTGTAGACAACCTCCGCCCAGCTTGAGGTTAACCAAGAACTGTCATTTTTGATTGGTGCTTTACCTTTTCTTGCAGTTTGCACTGAAGCTTTGAAAATTCATATTTGAAGTGTTCTTTAACCTTTTTTAATGATCTGGGTATCCTTTTGCTTAGTTAATTCTTCTTCTTTGCTTTTCAAAATGAGTGTTTGGAATTTTAGTGCATTGAGTTCTTTACCTTAAGGTTGTTACTACTGCTAGAACATAACGATAACTTCACTGGGAATTTTTTGCTGTTTGTGGCATAGCTATAAGGGCGTTAGACAAAGATTTTCTCAGAACTATGTTTTGGCCTAACCAAAGTGGTTCTATTAATTTGGTAGGGGTACCCTGATCCCAAACTAATATCCCTGTTCCTTACACAAACCTTGCACCCTCAATTCCTACTTTAAACAACAGCCCTCTACAGGATGGCATAGTGTCACGTGTTTTGGTTTATATGGCTTTTAAGAGTCCCTTAAATTAGCCATTTGCTCACTGTGGTCACAGACTATGAATTTAATTATTCATTCCCAATCATTGATTCATTCATATACATATATGCTCATTATTGTGCTCCTAGTTGAGATATATATATATATATATATATATATATATATATATATATATATATATATATATTCACTGAAAAAACCATAGGTTTTAGGGACAGTTATAGTTAGTTGGACATTGCACTCGTACAAAACCCGTGAAATTCCCCCGTTATAGTTAGTTCAGCTAACTATAACTCGCGCTCCAGCAATTCACTGCTGATGACGTCACATATTACATCACTCATGACATGGTCAGTGACATCACTGATGACATCACTGATGACATCTCAAATGACATCACTGATGACATCATCTAGTGACTGTGTTTCTGTAAAGTTGAAATATTTTTAATGTATATAGGGAAAGGCGTATTGAAGAATGAGTGGGTGTATAAGTGTCTGTATGGATGATTTAGTAGGTGCGTGACTAACTGTATAAGTGAGTGATTAAACGTATCTTACTGAATGCATGGGTTAGTGACTAAACTGGGTGAATGTCTGTATCCGTCTGTCTGTTGCTGTGTAAGTGGCTGCATGGGTTTGTGAATAGCTACATGAGTGTCTATATGAGTTATTGATTCGTTGTCTGAGTATCTGTATGGGTGCCTGAGTGTTTGTGTGGGTGGGGTGTGTGCGACTCTGTACATAGATGTGTGAGTGGGTGATTCACTGGGTGCATGATTTGAAGAGTGCGTCTGTGATGGACTGCTTGGGTGGGTGAGTGTGTGTATGGGTGTGTTAGTGAGTGAATGTATATCTCAGTGGTACATGTGCGAGTAACTACATATGTAAAAGGCAGTATATATGTGTGTTAGAGTATTTAAAAGGCTATAAGTGAGAGTGTGTGATTGTGAGAGTGGCTGTATGGATGCGTGTGTGCTTGTATCAGTTATTGTATAAGAGCGTAAGAATGTGCTAGTATTTGTATGACTAAGTGAGCTGGTGTGTGTATAACTCTATAGGTGAGTAAATGGGTGTGTGATTAATTTTTTGCATGACTGACTAGGTGTGTGAGTACCTCTATGGATGAGTGGCGGTGTGTGAGTGTTTATATAGGTGTATGAGTGCATATGATAGTCCTGTACTGAGTGACTGTAAGTATGAGTGACTGGACGGGTGAGTGAGTAGATGTGTGTGTGTAGACCTAAGAATCAGTGAGTGGGTATATAGTTATTGGTATTGGAGTGTGTATGGTTTTGCGAATGGCAGTCTGTAAATAAGAGTGGGTGTATCAAAAGTTATATTAGGGTGTGAGAAGATGCATGAAATTATCACATGGATGATGTCATCAGTGATGTCATTTGAGATGTCATCAGTGATGTCATCAGTGATGTCACTGACCATGTCATGAGTGATGTAATATGTGACGTCATCAGCAGTGAATTGCGGGGGCGCGAGTTATAGTTAGCTGAACTAACTATAACGGGGAATTTCACGGGTTTTGTACGAGTGCAATGTCCAACTAACTATAACTGTCCCTAAAACCTATGGTTTTTTCAGTGAATTTCAAAGGTTTTTTAAATGCTAATTTCTAACTATAACGTGCCTGAAACCTATGGTTTTTTTCAGTGAATTTGTAAGGTTTTTTAAATGCTAATTTCTAACTATAACGTGCCTGAAACCTATGGTTTTTTTCAGTGAATTTCAAAGGTTTTGTAAATGACAATTTTTTAATTGTATTAATTGTTATATTTATTTTTTTGATACTGATTTACAACATTTTTTTCAACTATTTATTTTTAGATATTTTATTTTTTAAATTACATTGTAATTACATTATACATTACATTACAAAATATACTTTCTCAGAATGAATTACTTTAGTTTAAATACTTTGCAAATAGGCAATAGACTTTTAAGTACAGTAGTTACAGTTGTTGCAATGGGCAACACAATTTCAAACACAATGCAACATTGAGCTCAATGTGAATTTCTAGTTAAATGCAATTAGTTACTTTATGGATTACTTTTCTCACCACAGGACTGGATCCTAGATTCAGTCCTGGGACATCTCCTGTAAACAGTTGAGTAAAAGCGTTTTGGTTACAGTAGTGATTTTTAAGGAATATTATTGTATTTTAAAAGTTGACACTTGGAAACTTTTTCACATAGAATCACCAATGTTATCCTATGGGAGGAAATTCACTTAGCAGGTAAGTAGTGTTATCGTTACTTTTTCTTACTCAGTGGTGGATCCTGGATCCAGCACTGGTGCATCTCCTGTAAACAGTTGAAAGAATGCGTTTAAGTCATACAGGCGATTTTTAAGGAATATTTGTAGTTTGTGAAAATCGACACTTTGAAACTTTTCTGCTGAAAACCAGACAATGGATTCCTATGGAAGGAAATACAAGTTACTGGTAAGTACGGTTAGAATTACTTTTCAGGGTCAGTGCTGGGCTAAAAGATGCAGCACTGGGTTCTCTCCTGATAACAGGTGAGTAAATCGGAATTCATAGTTCGGCTGATTTTAGAGAAATATTATAAAGTTCCAAAACTCCACACTTAGAAGAATTTCCAAGTGAAACCAGTCAATGTTAGCCTATGGAAGGAAATTCAAGTTACTGGTAAGTACGGTTAGAATTACTTTTTCAAGGTCAGTGCTGGGCTAAAAGATGCAGCACTGGGTTCTCTCCTGATAACAGGTGAGTAAATCGGAATTCGTAGTTCGGCTGATTTTAGAGGAATATTATAAAGTTCCAAAACTCCACACTTAGAAGAATTTCCAAGTGAAACCAGTCAATGTTAGCCTATGGAAGGAAATTCAAGTTACTGGTAAGTACGGTTAAAATTACTTTTCAGGATCAGTACTGGGCTAAAAGATGCAGCACTGAGGTTCTCTCCTGATAACAGGTGAGTAAATCGGAATTCGTAGTTCGGCTGATTTTAGAGGAATATTTGTATAGTTCCAAAACTCGACACTTAGAAGACTTTTCCAAGTGAAAAGCAGGCAATGATATCCTATGGAAGGAAATTCAAGTTACTGGTAAGTACGGTTAAAATTACTTTTCAGGATCAGTACTGGGCTCAAAGATGCAGCACTGAGGTCTCTCCTGATAACAGGTGAGTAAATCGGAATTCGTAGTTCGGTTGATTTTAGAGGAATATTTGCACAATGGTGAAGGAAGGGGGTGGGGCCTGAGGTGACATGTCTGCAAACACGCCCTGTGGCGCGTTTTAAGTTGGAGAATTAATTCCTCCTCAATCCTGAGGGTCCCTAGGGGCCAACTAGCCCACCAGGAACCTCCAGTATGCGCCAGGGGCTGCGTTGCAGAGAGGTGTACAGAGGCCACGCCCCTTTTACAACACTCTGCAACGCAGCTCCGTGGCGCTTACTGGAGGTACCTGGTGGGCTAGTTGGCCCCCAGGGACCCTCAGGATTGAAGAGGATTTAATTCCCCATCTTAAAATGCGCCACAGGGCCTGTTTGCACACATGTCACCTGAAGCCCCGCCCCTCCCTTCACCACTGTGCAAACGCGCCCGTGGCGCATTTTAAGTTGGGGGATTAAGTCCCCTTGAATCCTGAGGGTCCCTGGAGTCCAACTAGCCCACCATGTACCTCCAAAAGCGCCACAGAGCTGCGTTGCAGAGAGGTGTAAAAGGGGCGTGGCCTCTGTACACCTCTCTGCAACGCAGCCCCTGGCGCATACTGGAGGTTCCTGGTGGGCTAGTTGGCCCCCAGGGACCCCCAGTATTCAAGGGGAAATCGTTCCCCATCTGCAAACGCGCCAGGGGACGCGTTTGCAGACTGCTGCAGGGTGGGGGCGGGCCTCCGGCACGATGCCGGTCTTTTTTAATTTTTTGTATGGGAGGGGGCTGCGTGGCCCCCTTCCCTTGGCCTCTTTGGCCCCGGGGACCCCATCCCCCGGGGCATGAGGATTTTCATTTTTTTTAAAAATTCAAATAAAACGGGAAGGGGGCCGCGTGGCCCCCCTTCCCTGGGCCTATATTGGCCCCGGGGACCCCATCCCGATGGGCATGCCCTCTTTTTTAAATTTTTAAATATTTGGAGGGGGCTGCGTGGCCCCCTCCTCAGGCCATTTAAGGCCCCGGGGACCCCATCCCCGGGGCCGGCCTTTCCTTTTTTTTTTTTCAAAATTTTGTTTTTTGTTTTTGGGGAGGGGGCCGCGTGGCCCCCTCCCGGGCCACTACTTGCCCCGGGGACCCCATCCCCCGGGGCTGGCTCCTCTCCGTTGGGGACTGTGGGGGTCCCCAATCCTCCCACAGTCCCGCCGGCTCCCCGCGTCCCTTGGGAGCCGGCATTGCTTTTCCACATGGGGAGCTGCTAACATGCAGCTCCCCGTGTGGAAAGCAATTTGCTTTGGATATTGGAGCGAGAGCAGGCTCCTGCTCTCTTCCAATATCCAAAGCAGTTTACTATGACAGGACGGAGCCGCGAGGCTCCGTCCTGTCATAGCAAACTACAGTGTCCCGGGTGTAGGCACCCCGGGACACTGCAGGAGCCGGCCCTGGGGGTGGTGGTCCCCAGGGCCATCACAGGCTTCCAGGAGGGGGCCGCGTGGCCCCCTCCCTTGGATTGCACAGCCCCGGGGAGGTGGTGGTCCCCGGGCTCTGGGGTCCGTAACGGACCCCCACATTTATTTTCTATGTGCCCCGGGAGGTGGTGGGCCCCGGGCGTGTGGGGGCTGGAGCCCCCCACACATTATTTAAAATTTAAAAAGAAGCCCCGGGGGTGGCGGTCCCCGGGGCTGCGGGAGGGCAGGAGAGCCCTCCCGCACCATTTTTTTATTAAGCCCCGGGGGTGGCGGTCCCCGGGGCTTGGGGGCCTTAGAGGCCCCCATATAAACAATAAACCCACCCCCGCATGCCCCCGGGACTTGGGCCACCCGGGGCAAATTTGCATCGAGCGCGGGAGACCGCGCTTCGATTTTTTTTTTCGGCAGGATCCGCGCACCCTGAGCGCATCCTGCCGATTTTTTTAAAAAAATGCTTTTTTCTGCCCAGGGGGTCCTTGTGGGACCCCTGAGCAGACCTAGGGGTCAGGGTGTTTCTACCCTGCCCCCTTTTGCGCTTTGCGCACTTGTTTCTGTCCCTCGGTTCTACCGAGGATAAAATGGCTGCCAACACTTCCTGATTTGGAGTGTTGACAGCCAATTAGCATGCAGCTCGTGATCGGGAGGGTGCGCGAATCCGACGCGGCCATAGATATATATGTGATTTTCATTTTGATTTTCACAGGAACTACTGAACGGATTTACACCATTTAACAAAAGGGTTCTTTCTGAACCAAGAACTACCTCTTTGCCAAATTTGGTGTAATTCTGTTCAGCAGTTCGGCTGTAGCCGTGGCTAAAGTTTCCTATGGGAAAATGAATGGGGAAAACACGCTTTGGGACCCCCTTTTTCTCGGCCCCCGCTTGACGAATCACCCCGAAAATTTCAGGGTAGGAGCGGACCGGAGCGGGCCATAAAGTTTGAAAATTTCGCGAAGATTCGTCAACCGACGTAAGAGTTATTTCAAATAGAATGTCGCGGATTTCCTATGGAAAATAGGTCCTAACTATAACTATCTACTGGCGACTGCCAGTAGATAATATATATATACATATATATATATATCTATATATATATGTGTGTGTGTGTGTGTATATATTGTTGACCGCAAACAAGGCCCTGACGAAGACCTGTTTAGGTTGAAATGCGTTGCCGAATAAAATTCATCTAAAAGTGGAGCGCTGTGTGCAAACTTTTCTTGCCCCACTGATCTGTGAGGCTTGCTTTCTACAAATATATTTATATATAGATATATATATATTTACACATATATATATCAGCATGTGAATCCCAAAGTATCCAGCCACAGCGGCGCAACACGAGGGCACAGATATATATATCACTTTTCCTGTGATGCATCCTGCTGCCAGCGGAACAAAGACGAGTGCAGACCTCCAATGGTGCAAATATTTTATTTTCAGTCTTCTGCCATAACGCGTTTCGGCCGTGCAAGCGGCCTTGATCACATGACGGCGCCCAGCAAGACAACCCGCAATTTAAAGTGCTAGTGCTTAATTCATTCATGGAAATAAACAAAATACTCGGATCGCTCCACAAGTACCCGCTTAAATGCTTTCAGTTCATGTTAAATGATGTTTCTAATATCTATTACACTTTTAACATATAATATGTTCATGGTTTTAAAAATATAAATATTATTTAAAAACATATAATCCAATGTTGTCAAACATCAAGATAACGGCTTAAATGCATATTGACCCGTATTGTAATTTTCATGAATTAATATACTACGTGAAAAATACACAAACTTAAAGTGCCCCCTTGACGTGAAAATGAACATATAACAACAAATCTTCTCGACAAAAATAAAGAGAGATGAATAATATATCTATATATAACAAATCCCAAATACCTCTGCTCGATATGCCACATAGTATTCATATATTAATATTAGGAGTAAGGCTCACATTAGGCCTTTACTAAATGAGACCGATCCACTGCTGTGCATCATTCTTTCATAGCATTAATGTCTTTTGTACACTTCAGTAGATCATTCAAGATCTATATCAACTTATTTTAATGAATAAATAAAGTGACATTGTGCAACAGTACTTCGGAATAAAGTGACTTGTGCCATTAAAGTGCAACTATAGAGAAATCAGGAATTCAAGTTTTTACAGGTGTGCAAACAATCACAGTGCATTATTAGATCCATTTGACCAAGATGGTATCTCAAAATTGATCAATCAGATTTCTTGGAGGTTGCTAAAAAGTGACTTGAACGACAGTATCTGTGGAAAAATGCCATAAAAACCCTGTTTAAAATGACCAGAAATAAGACACAATAATAAAACTACCCTATGTCTAAAAACCACTCCTTAAAAAACAAGGCTAGTTCTAAAACAATGGATAGTTCAACTGTTGTCTCCTAACCAGGGATAAGAGAGAAAAACTATGTATAAGCCTCTCTTTTAAAATTACATAAAAATAATTTCATTGCTTTAAATTCACATTCATAGAACTTGACCGGTCTGCGGTTATATGCTAAAAAAGACCAAAATATTGATCATAGAAACGTGTAAAGATCTTCTGTAATGTTGAGCCCGCCCGGAGACTTGGAGTCGAACTCCAATATATAACTCGTCTCCAAGCGTCTCAGTTTTGCTTCTCTGTCACCCCCTCTTTTCATGATGGGGATGGCTTCAATGGCAAAATAACGCAGATATTGTGGGCTGCTATCATGTACAGATTGAAAATGCCTCGCAACAGGGTAATTCTGATCCTTGTTGATTATTGCCCTAATGTGTTGCAGAATGCGTTTGTGGACTGCCAATTTGGTACTGCCTATATATTTCAAATGACAGTCACATTCCAAGACATAAACACAGTATTCTGTCTTGCATGTTAGATGTTGCTTAATTTCCCTGACTGTTTCAGAAAAGGCAGTAGTATAAGTTTTCACATTAATTCCAAATTGGCAGGCCTTGCATGATATATATATATATACAGTTCCAATCCTGTATGACGACAAAACACAGGCGCTGACACCGTGGGAGTATATCACGGAACGTTTTAATTCCAAATGAAGACCAAGACGCGTTTCGGCAGGTAACATATATATATATAGTCCAGAAATGCTCAATTTTTCCGGGGGCCCCCGACTCTGCAGGGCGGGCTCTGAAAACAGGAATGGAGAATCCTGTGGTAAGTATTACAGCACAAGAAGAGCCCACAACTTCGGCATCATGTCAAGCTGACTTTAATACGTCTTAGTGCGGCAGCATCCGAGAACTCATTAAATCCCTACGCATTTCGGCGCGAAAATGCGCCTTGGTCACAGGTGAGTGTTCAAATGATCATGTGATCTCAGTTCGCTACTGCGAGTCCCAGAATGCATCAATAATCCATTCCTGCAATACGGCATGGCATGACACCACATCCTTGCTGTTTATCCACGATGCTTACTTGTGATAAAATATACATAGCATAGTGCTCTTAGCTGCCACACACTGATACTTGCTTGGCGAGAAAACACGAAGATTGCCCAAGAGAGGACGACTCCTCTCCCTTTTCCCTTTCTCTTCTGCCAGCACCAAATTCTCATGGAAGTCCGGTAACTGGTGCGGATGAAGAGCGTGTCATGCCCCCTCAATAAACACAGTCCAGAAATGCTCCATTTTTCCGGGGGCCCCCGACTCTGCAGGGCGGGCTCTGAAAACAGGAACGGAGAATCCTGAGGTAAGTATTACAGCACAAGAAGAGCCCACAACTTCGGCATCATGTCAACCTGACTTTAATACGTCTTAGTGCGGCAGCATCCGACAACTCATTAAATCCCTACGCGTTTCGGCGCGAAAATGCGCCTTGGTCACAGGTGAGTGTTCAAATGATCATGTGATCTCAGTTCGCTACTGCGAGTCCCAGAATGCATCAATAATCCATTCCTGCAATACGGCATGGCATGACACCACATCCTTGCTGTTTATCCACGATGCTTACTGGTGATAAAATGTACATAGCATAGTGCTCTTAGCTGCCACACACTGATACTTGCTTGGCGAGAAAACACGAAGATTGCCCAAGAGAGGACGACTCCTCTCCCTTTTCCCTTTCTCTTCTGCCAGCACCAAATTCTCATGGAAGTCCGCTAACTGGTGCGGATGAAGAGCGTGTCATGCCCCCTCAATAAACACAGTCCAGAAATGCTCCATTTTTCCGGGGGCCCCCGACTCTGCAGGGCGGGCTCTGAAAACAGGAACGGAGAATCCTGAGGTAAGTATTACAGCACAAGAAGAGCCCACAACTTCGGCATCATGTCAACCTGACTTTAATACGTCTCAGTGCGGCAGCATCCGACAACTCATTAAATCCCTACGCGTTTCGGCGCGAAAATGCGCCTTGGTCACAAGTGAGTGTTCAAATGATCATGTGATCTCAGTTCGCTACTGCGAGTCCCAGAATGCATCAATAATCCATTCCTGCAATACGGCATGGCATGACACCACATCCTTGCTGTTTATCCACGATGCTTACTGGTGATAAAATGTACATAGCATAGTGCTCTTAGCTGCCACACACTGATACTTGCTTGGCGAGAAAACACGAAGATTGCCCAAGAGAGGACGACTCCTCTCCCTTTTCCCTTTCTCTTCTGCCAGCACCAAATACTCATGGAAGTCCTCTAACTGGTGCGGATGAAGAGCGTGTCATGCCCCCTCAATAAACACAGTCCAGAAATGCTCCATTTTTCTGGGGGCCCCCGACTCAGCAGGGCGGGCTCTGAAAACAGGAACGGAGAATCCTGTGGTCAGTATTACAGCACAAGAAGAGCCGACAACTTCGGCATCATGTCAAGCTGACTTTAATACGTCTTAGTGCGGCAGCATCCGACAACTCATTAAATCCCTACGCGTTTCAATGCGAAAATGCGCCCTGGTCACAGGTGAGTGTTCAAATGATCATGTGATCTCAGTTCACTACTGCGAGTCCCAGAATGCATCAATAATCCATTCCTGCAATACGGCATGGCATGACACCACATCCTTGCTGTTTATCAACGATGCTTACTGGTGATAAAATATACATAGCATAGTGCTCTTAGCTGCCACACACTGATACTTGCTTGGCGAGAAAACACAAAGATTGCCCAAGAGAGGACGAATCCTCTCCCTTTTCCCTTTCTCTTCTGCCACCACCAAATACTCATGGAAGTCCGCTAACTGGTGCGGATGAAGAGCGTGTCATGCCCCCTCAATAAACACAGTCCAGAAATGCTCCATTTTTCCGGGGGCCCTCGACTCTGCAGGGCGGGCTCTGAAAACAGGAACGGAGAATCCTGTGGTAAGTATTACAGCACAAGAAGAGCCCACAACTTCGGCATCATGTCAAGAAGACTTTAATACGTCTTAGTGCGGCAGCATCAGACAACTCATTAAATCCCTACGCGTTTCGGCGCGAAAATGCGCCTTGGTCACAGGTGAGTGTTCAAATGTTCATGTGATCTCAGTTCGCTACTGCGAGTCCCAGAATGCATCAATAATCCATTCCTGCAACACGGCATGGCATGACACCACATCCTTGCTGTTTATCCACGATGCTTACTGGTGATAAAATATACATAGCATAGTGCTCTTAGCTGCCACACACTGATACTTGCTTGGCGAGAAAACACGAAGATTGCCCAAGAGAGGACGACTCCTCTCCCTTTTCCCTTTCTCTTCTGCCAGCACCAAATACTCATGGAAGTCCACTAACTGGTGCGGATGAAGAGCGTGTCATGCCCCCTCAATAAACACAGTCCAGAAATGCTCCATTTTTCCGGGGACCCCCGACTCTGCAGGGCGGGCTCTGAAAACAGGAACGGAGAATCCTGTGGTAAGTATTACAGCACAAGAAGAGCCCACAACTTCGGCATCATGTCAAGCTGACTTTAATACGTCTTAGTGCGGCAGCATCCGACAACTCATTAAATCCCTACGCGTTTTGGCGCGAAAATGCTCCTTGGTCACAGGTGACTGTTCAAATGATCATGTGATCTCAGTTCGCTACGTAAAAGTATTTTCTTTATGTTTTTGTGTGTCTTTAGTGGGAAGGGCTATATATACTTACTTGTAGTTGGCGTCAATTAGATTGACAAAGGCTTCTGCGAAGCCAAAACGCGTATCTCTGGTCGCAGGGTCGAGGGAGACCCAAGAAAATAAATAATGCCATATCCCTACAGCCTTGTGTACGTGCCTTCTTCAGTTGGAGTAGGAGTGTATGTTCATATATATATATATATACACGATCCAGGCGCTCCTCCTGGGAGCTCTGCCCGTGGTTTGGTGGCGCGATGGCAGCTGATAGAGCAAGCCGGCGTTTTAATCCTCAATCCACTTCAATGATACGCGCTCTCAGAGTCCCGTGTCAGGTAGATTTATTTAAGGTTCAAGGTAACGCGTTTCGGAAGCGAACTTCCTTGATCAAGGAAGTTCGCTTCCGAAACGCGTTACCTTGAACCTTAAATAAATCTTCCTGACACGGGACTCTGAGAGCGGATATTGAAGTGGATTGAGGATATATATATATATATATATGTATATATCTACACACAAACATATATATATGCACACAAACATATATATACATTACCTAGTGGCGGTCGCCAGTAGGTAGTTATAGTTAGGACTATATTTCCATAGGGAAAGCTTTTATTGTTTTGCCAATAACTTTGGCGCCACTTGACAAATCTCCACAAAATTGTCAAAACTTTTCCCCTTTTTGGTTCACCTGATGTGTTGAAAGTTTCGGGGTGATCCATCCAGCGGACGCCGAGAAAAAAGGGGGGTCTCAAAACGCATTTTCCCATTGGGATTTTGAACATGACTACAGCCGAACCGCTGAACAGAATTACACCAAATTTAGCAGAAATCTAGATGTTGGTCCAGAAAGCGTTCAGTAGTTTTAGAGATATTTAAGTTTCAACAATATAGATTTCTGGGAACGCAGATCATTGCAGTGAACTTGTGGATTCCACTGAAATTTTATTGGCTGCCAACACTACAACCAGGAAGTGTTGGCAGCCATCTTGGGACTCTGCTTGAAGCTGAGTCCCAAGAAAAATATAAAAAATAAAGAAAAGGGGGCAAGGTAGGAATACCCTGATCCCCCAGATATGGTGGGGGTCCCACAGGGACCCTGCCAGAGGTTAAAAGCTTTTTTAAAAATGTAATTTTGTTGCAAATTCACGGGTCGATCCGCGAATCAGCGGCAACATTGAAAAAAAGGTGCCTTTCATAGGAAGCCCCCTGGTGGGCCAAATCCCGGGGGTAATGTTTTATAATTATGCAGTGGGTGCCCATGCAGCACCCCCTGCTCCCCGGGACAACCAATAATAAACTGATGCGGGAGGCCTGCATAGCCCCCCGCAGCCCCGGGGACCGCCACCTCTCTGGGGCTATTTATTAAATTAGTGTGGGGGAGGCCCATATGGCCTCCCCCCAGCCTCCGGCTAATGCAATGGGGGTCCTCACAGACCCCCCCCTGCCCCGGGCACCACCACTTCCCCGGGCCTTTTTATTTTGACATGGGGGCCTCACGGACCCCCCTGGGCCCCAGGGCAGGCCCTAAAACAAAAAAGGAGTGACCCTCGTCCAGGAGCCATACATGGCCCTGGGTACTGCCACCCACCAGGGCCGGCTCCTGCTATGTTCTTGGGTTGGGATGAGGTCCCCGGGGCCACTTGGTCCCCCTTTCTTTTACTTTTTGAAAACATTATGAAATAAGGCCAGGCCCGATGGATGGAAACCCCGGGGCCCAAATCAGCCTGGGGAGGGGGGCTGTGTGGCCAACCTCCCCCACTGAAAAAAGGTCTGACCCCGGAGGGTGGAATCCCCGGGCTGAAAATGGCCCTGCGATGGGGGGCCACGCGGCCCCCTTCTAATAAAAACATCGGACAAGTCACCGCCCCCTTCACCACCACTCTGGCGCACAACTGGTTGGAGGATAAAGTCCCCTTGGCTGCAGAGGGTGCTTGGGGGCCAACAAGCTGTCCAGTTATCTCCATAAGTCCTAAATAGTGGGATTGCTGAGACGACTTCAGAGGCCACGTCCCCTTCCACCGCCACTCTGCAAATGCGCCTCCTGGCGCACTGCTGGTTGAGGAATGAAGTCCCCTTGTGTCCAGAGGGTACTTGGGGGCCAACAAGTCATCATGTTACCTCCAGTAAGTCCCACACTGTGTGATTGCTGAGAGGTCTTCGGAGGCACGTCCCCTTTCTCCACCACTCTGCAAACACACCTGCTGGTACACTGCTGGTTGGGGGATGAAGTTTGCTTTGCTGCTGAGGGTCCTTGGGGGCCAACTACCCCAACTGTTACCTCCATTAAGTACCACAAAGCGGGATTGCTGAGAGGTTGTCGGAGGCCATTCCCCCTTTCTACACCACAGTGTATGTCTTCAGTGATGTCACTGACCATGTCATGAGTGACGTAATATGTGAGGTCATAAGCAGTGCATTGCGGGGGCGTAAGTTATAGTTAGCTCAGGTAACTTGTCATAAGGTTTCTGCACATACAGAGCTATGCACAGGATAATAGGACCTCGGAATATAGTGGTGAGCCAACCATAAACCTTAGCACCCAAAACCCCAACCCAACTAGCCTTAGCGTCCCATTAGCACCAATGTACCAATGCTTAGACAACCCAGAACACGGTATCTCTCTCTCAGGACTCGCAGAGGCAAGAACACTCTTTCGTCACATTCGTACCTGTCCACAACATGCGTATGAAGAGACACTGTATAGGTTAAAATGTTTATTTCAACTTATGTGCTCTAAGGTACAGTACACGTGTCAGTACTAGTAGCATAATACATAAGAACAATATAATCAGCATAGTTACTACTCCATAGAATACAAACGGGGAAAGCATCTCATAAAGCAGTGGAGATATGTCTAACTAACATTAGCACCCTCCCCGTGCTGGAAGCCAGTTTATTATAATAATAGAAGACCTTTGGGCTTTGACTAGCGAACCCCCATACCTCAGTCTCTTGATGCAAAACTACATCAGCAAACAATCACAGCTCTTCTCTCTGGAAAGGTCGTCTCCAAGTGCTATCTTAGAGCAAGCAAACGCATTATTAAAAGCACACTAATTTCTCGATGGCAGCTGTACAAGTGTTATGTCTAGGTGCGAGGGACGGGCCAAATCAGCATAAACCAGGGGGTTGTTATTCGACCTTGTAACTGTTGTTCAGACTGAGCCCAAAAGGGAACAGGAGAAAAGGTGAGCAACAGAATATGCAGACTGTTGCAGAATCACTTGGCAATAACAAAGGGCGAAAGAACAACATCCAATAATAACGTGCTCAACAGACATCATGGCATCCAGGCCTGCGGAACATGGTCAGACCATCCAGGAGGCCATGATCCACAAGACACCCTCCCCTGGACAGTCCATCGGCCGAAACAAAAACGAAGACAGAGTTCCAAACACCTGAGCAGAATTGAGGCTGTCTACTGAGAACTAACGGCAAGTCAATCAATCCAAAAATGTGAATGAGCAGAAAAACGCTATACCGTCCAACAGGACATCATTGGAATCGTCAAAAAATGTAGATGCCATCCAGTCCAACAGGTCAAAGCTGCAGGAATGTTCTTCAGAGTATGGAGCATCCAAAAGCAATGCGGGACAGCTTGCGTGATATTCAATGTAACTTTGTTGTAGGAGGTCCTGAGCAGCCGCCCAGATATCCCATTGTGCCAAAATCCCCAGTGCAGCCGCACGCATCATAAAACCAGCAGCGGAACAGTCCCGTTCATGGGCCTCTAAGGGACCCACCAACCGAACAAAATCCGGTACCGACAATGACGAATTGGAGAGGCAATAATCCATGGTCCATGTAAACGGACATCGGATGCAAGACATCACAGGTTGCACGCAAGTGAAATACGCAAAGCGAAAGGAAAGAGTGTAGGACACACTGATAGTAGCCAAGGGCAGAACATCGAAGCCAACCAGGAGTCGCTCACGGAGCAGCTGGAGGCGTTCGGGATCGAGAAGGGCCCAGTGGAGTGCAGCCATTGCGCAGAAAACAGACCAACAGCAAGACACCGGCCGCCAAAGCGAGGATTAATGGAAATCCACCAAAGACGCTAGAAAAAATGGAATGAATGAATGCCGGTATCACACCGAAAATAGTTTGAAAGGTGGACACGAGGCCAGACCCCACAACCTTAAAAAAGTGCACCAGACCCTCGGTGTTTGATGCGTTAAAAATACGATGAATTAACTCCCCAAAATGCTGGGGAGGTCAGTGTTCAAAAGGGCCTGTATTTCACTGTGGGTGCTCGCCACCTGGAGAATGAATGTCTCCCGGGCGGATGTGAGCATAACCTCCTCATTCAATAATAGGGCCTTTATTCTGCTCAACTTATTGAAATCTGCCTCCATGGTAGGAATGGAAGGCCAAATAGAGCTATCAACGATGTCGTGAGGGGAGGAAAAAGCACATTCTTGCAGCAGACAACTCTGTGCGAGACTGTAACAATATACGGAATGCCGGCCTGCAGGCCACAACAATTTTCGTTATTTAAAAGCAAATAGCTACCGTTGGTAAGCAAAGTAAAAGTAGGAGAAATAGCAGGAGCAGGAATACCCTTCAGGACACATGCAAGATTTGGAACTGAAACGCTACAAGCCCCGTGCAATTTAATATGTTTACAAATAAGCGAATGACCCACAGTTGAATCACAAGACTCCCCGTGAGAAATACTTCCTTGCCATCTCTAAGGCATTTATACATGAAAGGCAAGGACCAAAGTTCATGCAGGAAAGCACCACCCAAAGGCTGGAAACTGCCCACAGGATAATGCTTCATGCACGAACTGAACTCAAATAGGGAAAAAGGTAAAGCTATAACCCCATGAACTAGCCATACCGCAGAATCTAGTTCTGCTACAGAGAACGGTAAAGGATCCACTTTTTCAATATGTAACAAAGTGTAGGATGCATCTTTCATGGACATGAACTGCTGTTTGTCAGTCAAATTAAAAGGCAAAAAGAGGGCAGTGGTGTTTAACAAATTCCAAGGAACTTTACCCAACTTAAGAGTTTGCAAAGTCCATGCAAACTGCATCACTGAACGCAACTGATTCTGACCATGATACAACATAGAGACATCATCTTGTACAATATCAACAACAGAGGATACAATATTATCTAATGTGTAAATGCGGGAAGACAGGGTATTTATACTATTGTCAACAACAGCAAGCACCTTTTCCAAATTTGCTTGGTCTATTTCTCTAAGACGGGAAGCAGCTTCCATTTGTGACAGCTTCCAAAGCTCATTATACGCTTCATAAATGAATCTCTTCGGTCGGGGACCACGAGGTCCCAAGATAAAGTCAGATAAGTCAATAGTGCCTGATAGGAGGGATAAATGGTTCTTAACAGAGTCTAAGGACGAATGTTGTAACCATTGTTTACATAATTTACCAACTGAATACGTGGTCACAGTACGAGTTTCAGTAAATCTTGGATCAGGCTTGTCCTGTATGTAGCCAGGAACTGTGCCATGAAAACGCAGTTGGCATGCATTAGATGATATGGGCCATGCCAACCAGGGTGACTGTATCAGTGCAGAAACGTTAAAGGAATTATTCTGAAACCGAGCCTGTAACGCCATAAGGGACATATTAAAATGCAAACTATCATTTGGCAGACTCGACAAGGATGGGATGGTTGGCGCATTTAGTTGTTTAACGGTAGCCAACCCCCAACACGTGGTCTGATAAATGGAAGCATTTAGAAATAGAATTTGGGCTGGGATAAGGCAAGCACGGTGCAAGGCCTCAGTGCCTTGCACCTGCCATGGCTTCGAACCCCAAATTGATTTCAAATTCACTGTGTCTTTCCAATATTCATAACCACCCACTGCCAAGGCGCTCAAAAAGGAACCCGAATATAATAATTTAGTATGGGTCAACATTATTTTCTGAGTCAATGGAGTTTTTAATTTAAAATAATATGACCCAGGGTTCGATCGATTAAAATCAGTAAAATAGGTGAATTTATTTCGAAGAGTTTGGGAACTACCTGGTACGGGGTTTGGGCAGTGTTCCCATTGGGTGTAAGTAGCAGGGCTACGTAGTGCACTTGGCTTGTGGAGAAAATGATTTCCCCAATGTTGGTAACAATACAAATCGGCATAATTCGCAGAATTCATATACAAGTCTTCAGCATTAAAAGAGGCATAATATTTTAAATCAGCAAACAATGCTTCAACTGCATGCACATCCCAATCATCAGAATGAATATTACTTTTTACTACATCACCCATCGAGACTCGAAGGACATTTGGTACATTAATAATTTCTGTCGGACCATGTATTTGAAAGTTTACCGCATCCCATACTATGCCATCAGCAACTGGAAACGCTGAAATGTTCACAAATGTGTGGTCACGCTTCATGATGTGTGAAGAGGAATGTGGAGCCAAAGTTCCAGCAACACTGTTCACAGCAGAGCGTTCAGGTAAATAGTGACCATTGATGAGTAGAAAGAACACTGTGACAAAGCCAATGGACATGAACAAAAAAACCAAGAAAAGTACCATCCAAATGTATGTCCAAGGTGGGATCAAAAAATTGTCTCTAAACCACGATACAAAAAGACTAAACTTGGACGGGACTTGTGATGAATTGGATTCTGAGTCAAAAGAATAACGTGTCGGGCTCAGTGGCATTGTTGGTTGGTGTGCCACCGACTCTGTGGCGGGATAAGTATATTCGTCCTCGTCTATGCAGGGTGATGCAGGGGGTTCAAATACATTTTCAGGCAAATCAACCATCTCCATGGTAACATCAGTGACTGTTCGTGCAGGCGTACCTCGAACGCTTGTCCAATAAATGGCAGGACAAGAGACCGCTGGTGTGACACTATTTAGGATCGGCCAGATGTTGTAGCTTGACATTTTCCACTGAGATGTATCTGTTTTCCTTGCGACCGGGAAGCGGTGGTAAGATGACTGTACGTGTTCCCTTCAAGCCCAGCACTGGAACCGGTGCACGAAAAGAGGGGCCGAATTCCTTTTTGTTCTCCACCTTCTCTCGTACCAGGTCGCCAATCTTCGGAAGCCAGCCGGCAACCGGAATCTGCAAAGCAGGGTCTGTGGCTGAAGGCAAATGTGCAATTGCTAGTTTGTCTCGGGCTTCTTGTAAGTCCTGTAACATAGTAGAATGATTATCTACATCAAACTTGGCGGATTGCGCCGCCATGTCTAGACCATCAAGGTCAGGCACAAACATTCGTATGCCAAAGAGCATTTCGTAAGGGGTCCGCCCACCCAGAGGCCTTCTAGGGAGATTATTAAGTGCACGTTGAACAGTATACAAGTGGGCCAGCCAGTTCCTGCCAGTACCTATAACTCTAGCTGTCAAGGATTGCTTTAAGTCACGGTTCATTCGTTCAACGATAGAGTTGCCCTCAGGCCTATACGGAGACGAAAATTTCACCCGCACCCCTAAGGAGCCCATTGCGTCCTTGTAAGCCTTAGAGGCAAACGCCGGACCTTGGTCAGAATGGAAGGTGCCGCATGCAAAAATTCCCACAAAGACTCGCAAATCCCTAATGACATTTCGTGCGTCAGCAATCCGTTGTGGCCAGACCCAGATGAACCGTGTGCACGAGTCCACTGCCACTAAGATATATTTATAGGCAGTGTCTGAAGAAAATGGACCGCAGTGATCCAAGTAAACACACCCAAAGGGTCTGTTCGAAATTGCAAGCGAGGTCTGCGGTGGTCTTGTGACTGTCGAAGGCTTGATCTGTTGACAAACGTCACAGGAAAGCACATAAGTACGTGTATCTTTGTATAAACCACGCCACCAGTAACGCTGCTGCAAAATGGAAATTGTCGCTGACACACCAGCATGCGCCGAAGCCATGCCTTCGTGTGCCGCTGCCATCAAGGAAAGTCTGCGGTCCGCGTTGGGGATCAGCCGAACCCCAACGTTAGGTATTGTTACATAAGGAGCCTGATCGGGACCTATCTGGTAAGAATATTTAGAAGGGAAACCTCTAGGGTAATTAATTCCTTCTTTTGTTGCAGCAATAGCTGCCAAGATATCAGTGTCTATTCTAGACATGGATCTAGTAACTGCTGCTACTGAACACGTGAGTACTGCTGATCTGGCAGCTTCATCTGCCAGACTGTTACCAACGCGATACAAAAGGGGGATGATGGACGGAACGCTTGAGCCAATCAAACACTCACCCCCAGTCAACTGATCTGGGTTTAATCCATCATCATTCTTTAGCTCACTCCACCACCCCAGTTCAGACATGGCCATATGCAAATCAGTCTGACCCTGTGCCTCATGGGAACAGTCCAGCCCGAACTGCCAAGCCTTGTCTTCCCTGGACCGGAAACAAGCATCCTAGGACCGGTTTCTGGCATTTCAGCCGTCATCAGCAAGGCTTGCTTGAATCCAGTGGCAAAGTGAGCAAGGGACCCACGTCTGGGCATACCCCGCCAACTTAGGGCGACCAAAGCGATACAAAAGGGGATGATGGACGGAACGCTTGAGCCAATCAAACACTCACCCCCAGTCAACTGATCTGGGTTTAATCCATCATCATTCTTTAGCTCACTCCACCACCCCAGTTCAGACATGGCCATATGCAAATCAGTCTGACCCTGTGCCTCATGGGAACAGTCCAGCCCGAACTGCCAAGCCTTGTCTTCCCTGGACCGGAAACAAGCATCCTAGGACCGGTTTCTGGCATTTCAGCCGTCATCAGCAAGGCTTGCTTGAATCCAGTGGCAAAGTGAGCAAGGGACCCACGTCTGGGCATACCCCCGCCAACTTAGGGCGACCAAAGCGATACAAAAGGGGATGATGGACGGAACGCTTGAGCCAATCAAACACTCACCCCCAGTCAACTGATCTGGGTTTAATCCATCATCATTCTTTAGCTCACTCCACCACCCCAGTTCAGACATGGCCATATGCAAATCAGTCTGACCCTGTGCCTCATGGGAACAGTCCAGCCCGAACTGCCAAGCCTTGTCTTCCCTGGACCGGAAACAAGCATCCTAGGACCGGTTTCTGGCATTTCAGCCGTCATCAGCAAGGCTTGCTTGAATCCAGTGGCAAAGTGAGCAAGGGACCCACGTCTGGGCATACCCCCGCCAACTTAGGGCGACCAAAGCGATACAAAAGGGGATGATGGACGGAACGCTTGAGCCAATCAAACACTCACCCCCAGTCAACTGATCTGGGTTTAATCCATCATCATTCTTTAGCTCACTCCACCACCCCAGTTCAGACATGGCCATATGCAAATCAGTCTGACCCTGTGCCTCATGGGAACAGTCCAGCCCGAACTGCCAAGCCTTGTCTTCCCTGGACCGGAAACAAGCATCCTAGGACCGGTTTCTGGCATTTCAGCCGTCATCAGCAAGGCTTGCTTGAATCCAGTGGCAAAGTGAGCAAGGGACCCACGTCTGGGCATACCCCCGCCAACTTAGGGCGACCAAAGCGATACAAAAGGGGATGATGGACGGAACGCTTGAGCCAATCAAACACTCACCCCCAGTCAACTGATCTGGGTTTAATCCATCATCATTCTTTAGCTCACTCCACCACCCCAGTTCAGACATGGCCATATGCAAATCAGTCTGACCCTGTGCCTCATGGGAACAGTCCAGCCCGAACTGCCAAGCCTTGTCTTCCCTGGACCGGAAACAAGCATCCTAGGACCGGTTTCTGGCATTTCAGCCGTCATCAGCAAGGCTTGCTTGAATCCAGTGGCAAAGTGAGCAAGGGACCCACGTCTGGGCATACCCCCGCCAACTTAGGGCGACCAAAGCGATACAAAAGGGGATGATGGACGGAACGCTTGAGCCAATCAAACACTCACCCCCAGTCAACTGATCTGGGTTTAATCCATCATCATTCTTTAGCTCACTCCACCACCCCAGTTCAGACATGGCCATATGCAAATCAGTCTGACCCTGTGCCTCATGGGAACAGTCCAGCCCGAACTGCCAAGCCTTGTCTTCCCTGGACCGGAAACAAGCATCCTAGGACCGGTTTCTGGCATTTCAGCCGTCATCAGCAAGGCTTGCTTGAATCCAGTGGCAAAGTGAGCAAGGGACCCACGTCTGGGCATACCCCCGCCAACTTAGGGCGACCAAAGCGATACAAAAGGGGATGATGGACGGAACGCTTGAGCCAATCAAACACTCACCCCCAGTCAACTGATCTGGGTTTAATCCATCATCATTCTTTAGCTCACTCCACCACCCCAGTTCAGACATGGCCATATGCAAATCAGTCTGACCCTGTGCCTCATGGGAACAGTCCAGCCCGAACTGCCAAGCCTTGTCTTCCCTGGACCGGAAACAAGCATCCTAGGACCGGTTTCTGGCATTTCAGCCGTCATCAGCAAGGCTTGCTTGAATCCAGTGGCAAAGTGAGCAAGGGACCCACGTCTGGGCATACCCCCGCCAACTTAGGGCGACCAAAGCGATACAAAAGGGGATGATGGACGGAACGCTTGAGCCAATCAAACACTCACCCCCAGTCAACTGATCTGGGTTTAATCCATCATCATTCTTTAGCTCACTCCACCACCCCAGTTCAGACATGGCCATATGCAAATCAGTCTGACCCTGTGCCTCATGGGAACAGTCCAGCCCGAACTGCCAAGCCTTGTCTTCCCTGGACCGGAAACAAGCATCCTAGGACCGGTTTCTGGCATTTCAGCCGTCATCAGCAAGGCTTGCTTGAATCCAGTGGCAAAGTGAGCAAGGGACCCACGTCTGGGCATACCCCCGCCAACTTAGGGCGACCAAAGCGATACAAAAGGGGATGATGGACGGAACGCTTGAGCCAATCAAACACTCACCCCAGTCAACTGATCTGGGTTTAATCCATCATCATTCTTTAGCTCACTCCACCACCCCAGTTCAGACATGGCCATATGCAAATCAGTCTGACCCTGTGCCTCATGGGAACAGTCCAGCCCGAACTGCCAAGCCTTGTCTTCCCTGGACCGGAAACAAGCATCCTAGGACCGGTTTCTGGCATTTCAGCCGTCATCAGCAAGGCTTGCTTGAATCCAGTGGCAAAGTGAGCAAGGGACCCACGTCTGGGCATACCCCCGCCAACTTAGGGCGACCAAAGCGATACAAAAGGGGATGATGGACGGAACGCTTGAGCCAATCAAACACTCACCCCCAGTCAACTGATCTGGGTTTAATCCATCATCATTCTTTAGCTCACTCCACCACCCCAGTTCAGACATGGCCATATGCAAATCAGTCTGACCCTGTGCCTCATGGGAACAGTCCAGCCCGAACTGCCAAGCCTTGTCTTCCCTGGACCGGAAACAAGCATCCTAGGACCGGTTTCTGGCATTTCAGCTGTCATCAGCAAGGCTTGCTTGAATCCAGTGGCAAAGTGAGCAAGGGACCCACGTCTGGGCATACCCCCGCCAACTTAGGGCGACCAAAGCGATACAAAAGGGGATGATGGACGGAACGCTTGAGCCAATCAAACACTCACCCCCAGTCAACTGATCTGGGTTTAATCCATCATCATTCTTTAGCTCACTCCACCACCCCAGTTCAGACATGGCCATATGCAAATCAGTCTGACCCTGTGCCTCATGGGAACAGTCCAGCCCGAACTGCCAAGCCTTGTCTTCCCTGGACCGGAAACAAGCATCCTAGGACCGGTTTCTGGCATTTCAGCCGTCATCAGCAAGGCTTGCTTGAATCCAGTGGCAAAGTGAGCAAGGGACCCACGTCTGGGCATACCCCCGCCAACTTAGGGCGACCAAAGCGATACAAAAGGGGATGATGGACGGAACGCTTGAGCCAATCAAACACTCACCCCCAGTCAACTGATCTGGGTTTAATCCATCATCATTCTTTAGCTCACTCCACCACCCCAGTTCAGACATGGCCATATGCAAATCAGTCTGACCCTGTGCCTCATGGGAACAGTCCAGCCCGAACTGCCAAGCCTTGTCTTCCCTGGACCGGAAACAAGCATCCTAGGACCGGTTTCTGGCATTTCAGCCGTCATCAGCAAGGCTTGCTTGAATCCAGTGGCAAAGTGAGCAAGGGACCCACGTCTGGGCATACCCCCGCCAACTTAGGGCGACCAAAGCGATACAAAGGGGATGATGGACGGAACGCTTGAGCCAATCAAACACTCACCCCCAGTCAACTGATCTGGGTTTAATCCATCATCATTCTTTAGCTCACTCCACCACCCCAGTTCAGACATGGCCATATGCAAATCAGTCTGACCCTGTGCCTCATGGGAACAGTCCAGCCCGAACTGCCAAGCCTTGTCTTCCCTGGACCGGAAACAAGCATCCTAGGACCGGTTTCTGGCATTTCAGCCGTCATCAGCAAGGCTTGCTTGAATCCAGTGGCAAAGTGAGCAAGGGACCCATGTCTGGGCATACCCCGCCAACTTAGGGCGACCAAAGCGATACAAAAGGGGATGATGGACGGAACGCTTGAGCCAATCAAACACTCACCCCCAGTCAACTGATCTGGGTTTAATCCATCATCATTCTTTAGCTCACTCCACCACCCCAGTTCAGACATGGCCATATGCAAATCAGTCTGACCCTGTGCCTCATGGGAACAGTCCAGCCCGAACTGCCAAGCCTTGTCTTCCCTGGACCGGAAACAAGCATCCTAGGACCGGTTTCTGGCATTTCAGCCGTCATCAGCAAGGCTTGCTTGAATCCAGTGGCAAAGTGAGCAAGGGACCCACGTCTGGGCATACCCCCGCCAACTTAGAGGCGACCAAAGCGATACAAAAGGGGATGATGGACGGAACGCTTGAGCCAATCAAACACTCACCCCCAGTCAACTGATCTGGGTTTAATCCATCATCATTCTTTAGCTCACTCCACCACCCCAGTTCAGACATGGCCATATGCAAATCAGTCTGACCCTGTGCCTCATGGGAACAGTCCAGCCCGAACTGCGCCCACCCGCTGATGGCCTAGGGTGTGAACCACCTGTGTGAGTGGCAGACGTCTTTGTAATTCTGCCACTCCTAACCCAAAGCATTTTATGCTTGATTGTGTTGCCTTTTGCGTCTCTATAGTCGTTTTGCGACCAAAAGAACAGATTGTCATTGTATGATTGAACACAGTAGTAAGAATCGCACACAATTAAAGTGGTCACATCAGGATTTACGAACTCAAGTGCAAGCACCAAAGCACGCAACTCGGCCAATTGTGCGGTACTATCCCCGAGTGCCTGCGTATGCACCACAGTGGATTTGAACTTTCCGTTCACAAACGTACCTGCAACAATGGCACATGCAGCTGAATAAGCATGCTTGGAACCCGTGGCCGGTTGTGCCGAACCATCGGTGTAGATCACACAGTCGTAATCCTCAAGCGGCAATAAGGACAAAGGAGGAGGATGAATGAATTCATACTGTAAAAACTCCTGAGTCTGGAGAGAAGAGTCGAAATGTAAGTGACATCCGGAGATGTCAACGATGTTGCCCATTGAATCCAACGGGGTGCAAAGCTTTAGAGTTCGGAACACTTGCTTTAGTCACTGCCTCTAGGGCAGGATAGGGTGTCACCACCAGAATGCGTTTTCCCTGTGCCAGTGCGCGCTCCTTCAGGATCGCCATTTGCACTGCTGTTAGGACTTTCTCCACAGATGAGAACCGCATTTCTGCAGAGGTGTATAGATGTGACTTGTATGCGATAGGTACTGTGTCTCCTTCATTAAAGGTTAAATACGTGAAGCCCACTGCCCCTGGAATGATTCTAATCACCAAGTTTGTGTGGTTATCACGCGTCAAAAGGTATTTAGACTCAAGAAGGTCTTTCTGCAGTGATTGCAGAATGGAGGTATGCTCCGGAAGCCAGCAAGACTTCGAAAAAGTAGGCTGTATCAAGGCATACAGTGGCTTGATACGCTGGGCATATTCGGGAATGTATGTACGTCCGAAATTCAGAAAACCCAGCAAAGACTGAAGCTTCTTCAGATTTGTAGGAGGGCACAGAAGTGCACATTTCTCCAGAAAATGGGGGGCTAAACCCTTACCTTCATTGTTGAGCTCATAGCCCAAGAACAAAACGGTAAATTCAGCAATATGGGATTTGGCAAAGTTAATTTTGTATCCCTGAACCGCAAATTCAAGAATAATGCGGTCCACTCGCGTCAGTTGCGGAAACAATTCATCGTCTGTCAGATAAATGTCATCCACATACGAACAGGCGTCTGGATCTATGCCGTCTAATAAAGAGACAACACGAGCGGCAAACACTCCTGGACTATTTTTGTACCCCATAGGAAGACGCCTGAATTTGAACATTTTACCACCGGAAGTAAAGGCACACCATTGGCCACTCTCCGGGGCTAAGTTGTGTGTGTAGAATCCATTTGAAAGGTCAAGGGTCGTTTTATATTTTTTACGAACAAGACTGTCTACAAGCGCAGAACTATGGGTATTTTGCACCGCAAAGGTCCGACAATGAGAGTTCAAATGCCGGTAATCCAATACTAAACGGTACGATCCATCGGGTTTAGAAACCGCGAAAAGGGGATTGTTCATAGGTGATACACAGGGTTCAATTACTCCCAGATATTCCAACTGTGTCAGAATTTCGGAAACTGGGCCTTTGCTTCACGTTTTATGGGATATTGGGGTTGTGGCTGCGGCAACGATCGCAAAGGTATTTCATGGGGGAGATTCTTCGTCCCAACCCACGTGATTGCGGAATAACGCTGGAGCCAGGGACACAGCCCACTCTGCTGCAAGAGCCTTTGCTTTGTCCTTTGGGACATGGCTAGAAAAGCTCGGAAGGATTACCTCCTCCCCTTTACGCGCAGTAAGTACGAATGGGGGTGGCCAATCCGCCTCTGCCAATAAAATATCATATGAAGAGGTCAGATTTTCCCCAAAAATCCCTTTAATTACACGCTGTATATCACCTTCAATTTGGAGGACTATATTAAATAGTCTATCAGGGGTGCCACTCTGGTGTCTGCTGTTTCAACAGTAATGAATGTTTCAGTTGCTGTCGCCTCCATATGAGGACGTAGCGCCTCCCGCACTATGGTTACTTCCGCGGCGCTGTCTAGGAGGGTTACTGCCCACGTCCAATTCAGGAGTCTCGTTCTCACCGTTTGTGGCATATTTCGCTGTTACAGCGGCAACTTTCTTCTTCTGAAATTGGGGTCGAAAACGTTGAGCGTCTTCTTCTTTTCCTCTGACTTGTTGTCGAGGCTGGTCTCGTCCCTGTGGGGCCTCACGGGCCCTTCCTCTATCCTGGCGGTCTCCTCCACCGGCCTGTGACAAAGTCTGTGCCTGTAAAGAACGAGGAGAACGCGTATCAGGGATCTGAAACCTATCCGGAGACTTAATTCTCGCTCTATCGTGTAAATCATAAGTACGTTCAGAAGAAACTGAAACCGGGGATGCGCCGCGCGATCCCGGCTTTGTCTGTTGCTTACCCTGTTTTTTCAGCCTCCAGCTCTTTTTAGTGAAGACTGGTTTCTCATCCTTCTCAGATTGAGATTTGGTTTGTTGCTGTTGTGGTTGCGATTGTGTTTGCTGTTTAGCAAAAGGCTTGTTACCCAGGCTGTTTCTACCAATAGTTTTGTAAGCCTGGGTAATAATTTTCGGTAATTCGCGAGGCTTGTCCAATTCTGGGACCAAAGCCAAAGCGTTCGCTACTTGAAAGTTCACTGCATCGCCCTTGACATTCGCAAGGATCAGTTCAGCTACTACTTCAAACACTCCCACTAGTCTCATCCCTAATTCCACCGCCGCTTCAGGGCCGTGTTCATCCTGTACTTTTTAATTACAGAGGGGAGAACTGTCATGGAAGGCGTACCAAAACATTTAGAATATACTGCTGCGAATACTCTACCCCAGTTGTCACATGCTGTCAACTCGGGAATTAAGTCTTTTGGCAAACTAATCGTCAAAATACGATGTTTATCCACTGGAGATGTATGTGGAAAAACTGCCTCCAACTGATCAAATTTTTCTGCAAGCCAATAAGGAAATCATCCTTATGTTGTGGACGTTTGCCCATCACAGAGTTCACCATGACAGGACTTATAGTTACTCCGGCTGCACCAGCTGGATGGCCGGCAACTCCAGGAGGGGCTCCCTGGATGTTGCCAGTAACATATTGCACTAAGGCTCGATGCACTCGCACTAAAGCCGAATACATGTTGCGCAATTCCGCGACTGGTATCGTCATATATCGCGGATGTGGGGTGTACCCGGCCAAAACAGGCCAAGTGGCCCCATCAATAGATAAGGGGCCTAAACGAACCGTGGTAGTCGGTTGTGGAAGGGCGCCATTAAACCAAACACGGTGTTGCCAAGCCGTGAGCGGTACCTCAAGACAAGAATAAGGTATATAATTATTAGGAACTGCGGTGGCTGTATATTCATGGAACAAATCGTCAGTCCCATCCACTGCAGGAAAAGTTACCCATGAGTAGAACACCTCAAAGTGGTAAGCCGGATCGGCTTGTACCACAAAGATCAGTTCGACTCCAGCATCTGGCACTCCATACGCCCGTAAGTGTGTTCGGAGTGCTCCGCGGCTATGCGCCGCAATTTGAACAGCCATTTACGGCTAAAATACTTCGACAAACTAACAGGAGGCAGCACAAGTAGGGTTTTAATCAAGAAAAACCTTTTCTAATAACTTCAAGCTTGAAAGAACCTACAATAACTGTAATATAGGAGGTATCACCATCACACACGCTTCCGGAAGCGTACGTGAGGGTTGTGTGGACAAGCACAAGTACTACTCAAGCGTCTCGCAAGTAAGCTGCCCCACTTGTTGGTTGCGCCATGTCATAAGGTTTCTGCACATACAGAGCTATGCACAGGATAATAGGACCTCGGAATATAGTGGTGAGCCAACCATAAACCTTAGCACCCAAAACCCCAACCCAACTAGCCTTAGCGTCCCATTAGCACCAATGTACCAATGCTTAGACAACCCAGAACACGGTATCTCTCTCTCAGGACTCGCAGAGGCAAGAACACTCTTTCGTCACATTCGTACCTGTCCACAACATGCGTATGAAGAGACACTGTATAGGTTAAAATGTTTATTTCAACTTATGTGCTCTAAGGTACAGTACACGTGTCAGTACTAGTAGCATAATACATAAGAACAATATAATCAGCATAGTTACTACTCCATAGAATACAAACGGGGAAAGCATCTCATAAAGCAGTGGAGATATGTCTAACTAACATTAGCACCCTCCCCGTGCTGGAAGCCAGTTTATTATAATAATAGAAGACCTTTGGGCTTTGACTAGCGAACCCCCATACCTCAGTCTCTTGATGCAAAACTACATCAGCAAACAATCACAGCTCTTCTCACTGGAAAGGTCGTCTCCAAGTGCTATCTTAGAGCAAGCAAACGCATTATTAAAAGCACACTAATTTCTCGATGGCAGCTGTACAAGTGTTATGTCTAGGTGCGAGGGACGGGCCAAATCAGCATAAACCAGGGGGTTGTTATTCGACCTTGTAACTGTTGTTCAGACTGAGCCCAAAAGGGAACAGGAGAAAAGGTGAGCAACAGAATATGCAGACTGTTGCAGAATCACTTGGCAATAACAAAGGGCGAAAGAACAACATCCAATAATAACGTGCTCAACAGACATCATGGCATCCAGGCCTGCGGAACATGGTCAGACCATCCAGGAGGCCATGATCCACAAGACAAACTGTAACTGCTGAATTTCACTGGTTTTGCATGGGTGAAATCTGAGCCTAACTATAACGTCCCTGTAACCTTTGGGTTTTTCTGAGAATTTCTAAGGTTTTTAAATTATATTTCCTAAGTATAATGTCCCTGTAACCTTTCTTAAGTGAATATATATAGGAGTATATATATATATATATATATATATATATATATGTAAGTTGCTCGTTTGCAAAACAATCCTTTGAGACAAAAACGAGAGTAGACCCAGATTTCGTGTAATTTTCAGTTTATTACACCGAAGAACCAGTCCGCCAGTGATGTCATTTGAGATGTCATCAGTGATGTCATCAGTGATGTCACTGACCATGTCATGAGTGATGTAATATGTGACGTCATCAGCAGTGCATTGCGGGGGCGCGAGTTATAGTTAGCTGAACTAACTATAACGGGGAATTTCACGGGTTTTGTACGAGTGCAATGTCCAACTAACTATAACTGTCCCTAAAACCTATGGTTTTTACAGTGAATTTCAAAGGTTTTTAAATGCTAATTTCTAACTATAACGTGTCTGAAACCTATGGTTTTTTCAGTGAATTTCAAAGGTTTTAAAATGCTAATTTGTAACTATAACGTGCCTGAAACCTACGGTTTTTTCAGTGAATTTCAAAGGTTTTTTAAATGACAATTTTTAAATGTATTAATTTTTATATTAATTTTTTTCATACTGATTTACTACATTTTAGAAACAATTTCTTTTACATATTTTATTTTTAAATTACATTGTAATTACATTATACATTACATTACAAAAATACTTTCTCAGAATGAATTACTTTAGTTTAAATACTTTGCACATAGGCAATAGACTTTTAAGTACAGTAGTTACAGTTGTTGCAATGGGCAACACATTTTCAAACACAATGCAACATTCAGCTCAATGTGAATTTCTAGTTAAATGCAATTAGTTACTTTATGGATTACTTTTCTAACCACAGGACTGGATCCTAGATTCAGTCCTGGTACATCTCCTGTAAACAGTTGAGTAAAAGCGTTTTGGTTACAGTCGTGATTTTTAAGGAATATTATTGTATTTTAAAAGTTGACACTTAGAAACTTTTTCTCATAGAATCACCAATGTTATCCTATGGAAGGAAATTCACTTAGCAGGTAAAAACTGTTATCGTTACTTTTTCTTACTCAGTGTTGGATCCTGGATCCAGCACTGGTGCATCTCCTGTAAACAGTTGAAAGAATGCGTTTAAGTCATACAGGCGATTTTTAAGGAATATTTGTAGTTTGTAAAAATCGACACTTTGAAACTTTTCTGCTGAAAACCAGACAATGGATTCCTATGGAAGAAAATATAAATTACTGGTAAGTACGGTTAAAATTACTTTTCAGGACCAGTACTGGGCTGAAAGATACAGCACTGAGGTCTCTCCTTATAACAGGTGAGTAAATCGGAATTCGTATTTCGGCTGATTTTAGAGGAATATTTGTATGTTTCAAAAATCAACACTTAGAAACTTTTTCAGCAAAAAGCAGGCAATGATATCCTATGGAAGCAAATTCAAGTTACTGGTAAGTACGGTTAAAATTACTTTTGAGGATCAGTACTGGGCTGAAAGATGCAGCACTGAGGTCTCTCCTGATAACAGATGAGTAAATCGGAATTCGTATTTCGGCTTATTTTAGAGGAATATTTTAAAGTTCCAAAACTCCACACTTAGAAGAATTTCCAAGTGAAACCAGTCAATGTTAGCCTATGGAAGGAAATTCAAGTTACTGGTAAGTAGCGGTTAAAATTACTTTTCAGGACCAGTACTGGGCTGAAAGATGCAGCACTGAGGTCTCTCCTGATAACAGGTGAGTAAATCAGAATTCGGATTTCGGCTGATTTTAGAGGAATATTTGTATGTTTCAAAAATCAACACTTAGAAACTTTTTCAGCAAAAAGCAGGCAATGATATCCTATGGAAGGAAATTCAAGTTACTGGTAAGTACGGTTAAAATTACTTTTGAGGATCAGTACTGGGCTGAAAGATGCAGCACTGAGGTCTCTCCTGATAACAGGTGAGTAAATCGGAATTCGTATTTTCGGCTGATTTTAGAGGAATATTTTAAAGTTCCAAAACTCCACACTTAGAAGAATTTCCAAGTGAAACCAGTCAATGTTAGCCTATGAAGGAAATTCAAGTTACCGGTAAGTACGGTTAAAATTACTTTTGAGGATCAGTACTGGGCTGAAAGATGCAGCACTGAGGTCTCTCCTGATAACAGGTGAGTAAATCGGAATTCGTATTTCGGCTGATTTTAGAGGAATATTTTAAAGTTCCAAAACTCCACACTTAGGGGTCGATTCCGATTCGGGCCGGAAAAAGCACCGACCGACTCGGATCCGGAAAAAATACCGACCGACACGTACCCGTGGCGCCCGACACGCCAAGTACGATGCAAGCCGCGAAAAATCCGACCGACACGTAACGAAACCAAGTCGACCGACCGAGCCGCACGGAAAATAGCAATCTGGCCGGAAAAACACGCGAATCCAACCGACCGACACGCACCCGGAACAAATCCGACCGAAACGTACACGCCAACTCCAAACCGCAAAGTACGATGCAAGGCGCGAAAACCACGACCGAGTCGGACGGAGGACAAGCCGTACGACCGACACGCATACAAAACCGAGCCGAAGCAACACAAAACACCGCGACCGACGCGTACGCAGCATAGAAAACTGCACAAACACAGCGTGAACGAAACGGAAAACACCGTACGAGACCAATGCAGGGTCCGACTCGGTCACAAGAACGTTTCCAACATACACAAAGGAAAAATCACCCAAAAAAAGGCCAAACAAGCAATTACCAAGCCAATAAATACTGGGGGTGGGGACAGAGAACAAAGACACACCCACAACTCCACCTATATAAAGGACACACATCACTACCATGAGCCTTTGCAAATGCCATTCCACTGCCAGCACCCAAGAGAAAGCAACCACACACCCACAGCTCATCCCTCACACAAGCCACACACCAGCAGCACACCAACAAATACCTACCTCACATACACCCAGCAAAACACACACTCACACACCCTCACCTGCACACCAACACACACATCACTCACCATCACCACCCATCACCATGCCCCCCAAGAAGAATCACAAGTTCCTAGATTGTGAATTGGAAGTCCTGGTAGACGAGATCCTCAGGGTAGAGCCACAGCTGTTTGGCACATTGGTCCAACAGACCCCCATGTCGCAGAAAACCAAGATGTGGGAGAGGATCATCAACAGGGTGAACGCCCAATCACCATGTCGGCGCACAAAGACCGACATCCAGAACAGGTGGTATGACGTGCGCAGGAGGGTATGGAAACTGCTGAAGCAAGACTACATCAACAGCCAACACACCGGCAGTGGCCCTCCTGCCAAGCCAATATACCTCAGGCCCTGGGAGGAGAAGGTGCGGGCCATCCTACCGCCAGTGAGCATATATGGACTAGAGGACATCCCAGAGCCTGGTGAGTACACAACAAATGTACACAATATACTGCCACAAAACACACACACATCACTGTCAAGGGAGAGTCAAACCATGCACTCATAGCAATCACACAGCAACCAGAACAGAATCATCCCAAAATGTGTATGTCAGTCAGAGAAACACAACACATGCCATCAAAAAAGTCACATCCAACTGTGCCAACACATGTACAAACACAACCACAACTACAGCTAGGCAGTGGCACAAATAGAACCAACAAACACTTCCACACATGTAGCCACCACAACAACACCAACACACAGTGAAGACCACTAAAAAGGAAGGAATTCTGTGTATGCTGGCCAAGTCAGTGTAGCCAATAGCATCATGGGAGTCGCAGTCACACATATTGCCCGCCCCAAAACTGTCCCATCAACACCACCATGAACCATGCGCACATCACAGAGAGTGGAGAAGGACTCACAAGATGGCTGACACTGGCTACTGCTGTGGGGAGCACAAGGCCCTGCTGCCAACTGTGCACCAACAAACAGCAGGACACCACTGACTGACATCCTGAGAGACAACTTCCACTCCCTGGAATGCAAGCACGTTCCATGGTGGGATATCTGGCTGGCTGGGTGGGAAGGGGGACTTGCAGCACTGACTATAGTCACCAGCACCTCCCCTCACACCCTCCCCAACACAAACTCCACAGTACCCACCTGGTAGAATGCAATGCCCTCCATCCTAACACAAGATCCCACAAAGCACCACCACCCTGGGTTATGTTGTGTGAAGCACAGGGACACTCTTGGGACTCTTAGCCAAACAACTGCCAGGACAACACTCCCAGCCATCCTGTCAGCACAGCCAGCCCACCCCACAGGGAAGCAGAGTCAAAAGGAAGGAAGCATGGGCATGCTGGGAAGGGGGTGGAGGCAATAGCATGATGGGAGTCGTAGTCACAGACATTGCTCAGCCTCACAACTGGCCCATCAACACCACCCTGAACCATGCTCACATCACAGGGAGTGGAGAAGGACTCACAAGATGGCTGACACTGGCTACTGCTGTGGGGAGCACAAGGCCCTGCTGCCAACTGTGCACCAACAAACAACAGGACACCACTGACTGACATCCTGAGAGACAACTTCCACTCCCTGCAACGCAAGCACGTTCCATGGTGGGATATCTGGCTGGCTGGGTGGGAAGGGGGACTTGCAGCACTGACTATAGTCACCAGCACCTCCCCTCACACCCTCCCCAACACAAACTCCACAGTACCCACCTGGTAGAATGCAATGCCCTCCATCCTAACACAAGATCCCACAAAGCACCACCACCCTGGGTTATGTTGTGTGAAGCACAGGGACACTCTTGGGACTCTTAGCCAAACAACTGCCAGGACAACACTCCCAGCCATCCTGTCAGCACAGCCAGCCCACCCCACAGGGAAGCAGAGTCAAAAGGAAGGAAGCATGGGCATGCTGGGAAGGGGGTGGAGGCAATAGCATGATGGGAGTCGTAGTCACAGACATTGCTCAGCCTCACAACTGGCCCATCAACACCACCCTGAACCATGCTCACATCACAGGGAGTGGAGAAGGACTCACAAGATGGCTGACACTGGCTACTGCTGTGGGGAGCACAAGGCCCTGCTGCCAACTGTGCACCAACAAACAGCAGGACACCACTGACTGACATCCTGAGAGACAACTTCCACTCCCTGCAATGCAAGCACGTTCCATGGTGGGATATCTGGCTGGCTGGGTGGGAAGGGGGACTTGCAGCACTGACTATAGTCACCAGCACCTCCCCTCACACCCTCCCCAACACAAACTCCACAGTACCCACCTGGTAGAATGCAATGCCCTCCATCCTAACACAAGATCCCACAAAGCACCACCACCCTGGGTTATGTTGTGTGAAGCACAGGGACACTCTTGGGACTCTTAGCCAAACAACTGCCAGGACAACACTCCCAGCCATCCTGTCAGCACAGCCAGCCCAACCCACAGGGAAGCAGAGTCAAAAGGAAGGAAGCATGGGCATGCTGGGAAGGGGGAGGAGGCAATAGCATGATGGGAGTCGTACTCACAGCCCTACATCCCCCACCACATGGCCCAGCAAGCTCACACTCACGCATGCACATCCCACAGAGAGTGGAAAGGCCCATCAAAGATGTCTGACACTGTTGCTGTGTCGTGGGGAGCACAAGGGCATGCTGGGTACTGCACACCAACCAACAGCAGGACACCACTGTCAGCCATCTTGCCATTGCCCTCACACCCACACCCACTGAACTCCACACAAAAGCAAGTAAGTATGGGAATGCTGGCAAGTGGGGTGGAGGCAATGGCATGATGGGAGTCGTAGTCACAGACATAGCTCACCCCCACAACTGTCCCATCAACACCACCCTGAACCATGCTCACATCACAGGGAGTGGAGAAGGACTCACAAGATGGCTGACACTGGCTACTGCTGTGGGGAGCACAAGGCCCTGCTGCCAACTGTGCACCACCAAACAGCAGGACACCACTGAATGACATCCTGAGAGACAACTTACACTCCCTGCAACGCAAGCACGTTCCATGGTGGGATAACTGACTGGCTGGCTGGGTGGGAAGGAGGTCTGGCTGTCAACCAAACACAAGCAATGCAGACCATGTTCACACCCCAGAAAATACATAGAAATGCCCAAATAATGCAGGACAATGTGCCACACCAATATCAACCCCTGACTGTGACGACTTAGGACAATGCAATGTACAGGCCCGCACCCAGAGGCACAGTCACAACTGTCAGGTGTGTCAACCACTGATGCCTGCAGAAACATGACATACATTGTTTGTGTCTCCCAAAAACAGGTGATGATGGGGACACAGCAGCAGACGCTGAGGAGTCCCAGTCCCAGGCTCAAGAGGATGCCGAGCTCACTGGCGTCGTACAGCCTCTGTCCTCCTCGGACGATGAACAACCTGGCACATCCGGTGCAAGTCAACATGCAGCACCAGCAGGACCACCAGCTGCAGCACCAGCAGGACCACCAGCTGCACTCCCTGCACCCACCCCTACAACGACTGTCACCACGAATACCATCCCTGCCGACATGGACAGAATAAGGAGCAACACCAGCGCAGTGACCCTGGACCAACCTGGGGCCATGGACACCACAACCACCACCAACCCCCAAGGTGGACCAGGGTTATCTGTGCGTGCAACTGCACACACTGCACATGTCAGCAGGGGTGGTGGGAGGGGTGGGAGACAGAGGTCGCTGCTTGCAGACGTTGCTGGTGTGCATGACGACCCACAACTGGTACGCATAGCTGATGCGTACCAGTCCAGCACCGGAGAGCTCAGCCAGGTAGTGGGGCTCCTCAGAGACATCAAACAGCAGCAGGCTGCCCATCATGCCCGCTTGGACTCCCACATGTCCCACGTGGAGTCACACATGTCCCGTGTGGACTCACACATGTCCCGCGTGGAGTCCAAGTGGGATGTACTGCATGAGATGACGGCGGTGCACAGGGACATTTTACAATGCCTCCGCCAGATGAACAGCAACCAGTCCACACCTCCCTGTGTGCCAACAACATCTGGTACCGAACAAACTGCAACTGCCACAGGGAGGGAGGAGGACTCTGGCGGAGAGTCCCCTGCACCGCAGCAGCCTGCACTTGAGGGCCCCCCCAAGAAGAGGGGTCGTCCGAGGAGGGGAAAGTGAGAGGCCGATGGCCAAGCGCAACTCCCAGGAAGCCTGAACCTGTTCTGGATGTTCGCCTTTGTGCACAGACTGTTCACCCTGTTGACGGCAACACTACTCCCACACATTGCATGGGGAGTACAAGTTGGACCAATGTGTCAGACAACTGTGGCCCCGATACTGGGGATCCTGTCTACCCGGACTTTCAATTCACCTAGGAACTTGGGATTGCAAGATTCATGTACAGCACAACCCATCCTATGCACTATTAACACAAATGTATCACAATAAACACACTAATACACCATACTTGCCTCTGTCGTGATTCCAACGTGGGTGCTGTTATGGGGATGATGAACTGCAAAATTACACTGTGTATGCGAACTGCAACAGCAAGGACAACACAGGCATGTGAGTAAAGGCAACGTGACACATATGAGGGAGACACACCACCAGGGCTACACAACACATACACACCTAGGCCATCTGACTCATTGCCTACACTGATGTTGCCAGGGAAGACGGTGCAATGCACAGACACCACACCCATTCCCAGTTGTAGTCAAGTAGCCCACAGGTGCAGTAAGCAAATGGCAGTCAAATGTGTGACCACAGACAACGCACATCACTAAGTGAAGCACAGGTTTATTACACAGTAGCAACATGCCGTAACCACTACAGATGCAAGGTAACCCCACCTGGTAGCGGGCACACAGTCAACAACTGTAGACGGAAGGAAGTCCATGGGTGTGGCGCACATCACCTGTAGGGACACAACAGCTACCAGCCTGGATGTGCAATCACGTCGTCGGTGGACACAGTTGACCAAACGAATCTGAAAGTACCCTGTGAAGGACAGAAATGACACACAGTCAAAAGCAATGCAGTACAGGACAGAACAGCAAAACTCATGCACAATACATGTTACAAGATACCCACCCAGAACCAAGTTAGCATGTCAACACTGTTGGGGAGTACAGCCCACCTGTAACCACACATCGCAACACACATCCAGTCAAGTAGCCCATGGACACACTCCAACAGCGCCAGAGCCCCACCCACACATCATGCCAACTCACATCATTCACATGACACCTCAGGATACTCACATTCAGCTAAAGAAGTTGGTGATGAGCTGTGTGCGGACATCACCATCACCATCATCATCATCATCGTCACTGGCATCGTGGTCCAGGCCAGGATCCTCCACAGGTGGCGGATGTTGGTCATCGTCATCCTGGATGAGAGGCAACTCCTTCCGCACTGCCAGGTTGTGTAGCATGCAGCAGACGATGATAATCTTGCACACTTTCGCTGGGGCATATGGGAGGGACCCTCCGGTCTTGTCCAGGCAGCGGAAGCGGCTCTTCAGGAGACCAAAGGTCCGCTCAATCACTCTCCTGGTCCGACCATGTGCCTCATTGTAGCGCATCTGGGCAGGTGTCACAGGGTTCCTGAGGGGTGTCAGCAACCACGGCATGTTGGGGTATCCCGAGTCACCTACGGACAGACAAGTGCACATCAGCTGACTTGGAAAAGTGGGCGGAATACTACAGATCAGATCACACACAATGGCACAAAGTCAGTACACACCGATAAGCCAGGCACGCTGGTTCTGCATCTGTGCCATCATCCTGGGGATGCGACTACTCCTCATCACAAAGGCATCGTGTGCTGAACCAGGGAAACGGGCACACACGTGTGTGATGGTCATGTCTGCAAGACACACCACCAGTGCATTGACCGAGTGGTAGTGCTTGCGGTTCCTGTAGGCCTGCTCCTGGGCCTGTGGTGGTACCAAAGCCACATGTGTCCCATCAATGGAGCCAATTACATGCGGCATCCTCCCCAGGGCATAAAAGTCACTCTTCACGTCAGTGAGTCGTCGCAGTCTAGGGAAATAGATGTACCGGTTCAGGAAGAGCAACATTGCCGCCAAAACATCGCGGAGCACACGGCTGAACATGGTCTGTGACATCCCACCAGCAGACGCCACAGTATGTTGGAAGGTACCGGTGGCAAAGAAGTGTAGGGCTGCCATCACCTTCACCTTGGGGGTCAGCGCTGTAGGATACGGCCGGCCAGGCTGCAAATGTGGGGACAACTGCACTGCCAAATCCTCAATCAGCTGCCTGGTGAAGCGGTACCGTCGGATGCTGTCCCGTTCCACCATCGTTGCCAGGTCTGGGAATGGCCGATGGACAGCAGGAGCCCTGCAGTGCAGAGGAGAAGTAAGCAAGATCGTCAGTCACCCCACATATGCGGCATTGAACACACTCAAGATCCCAACATACATCATCATGAGGCACAACTACATGAAGTGTGCAGTACCGGAAGGACATGTATGGTACATACATGGCCAACATCTGTCAACACGGTCCGACAGGTGGCATCAATTTGTCCCAGGTTGGCCCATTGGATATCATGATGCCGTGTCACAGTCACCCCCACAGTGACATGTGAGGACAGATGTGCCCCAGGCACCACAGCTCAACGACAGGTACATTCCCAGGGACCCTGTAATGCCACATGGACACTGGCATCACCTGGAGTATCATGTGTACACCACAGCAAAACAAACATGACCCCCACAGGTAGTGGCCACACTTGCCATGGCAGGACAGACATGGACGTCTGTGACACACACGCACAACATCAGAGTCCATGCACACACAACGTAGATGTGGAGACTGTCTCCCATTGTGCACATGAAATCAGAGACATTGTAAACACTACATGCACAAAGACTGTGGAGGGCCATCACTATTGTGCCACTGGGACACCCTGGCTCAAACATACCGTCCCACATGGGACTCACGGGGTATGTGACATGACATACACAAACACCACTGTGAAATGTGACCATGACACATGCACAGATATGAACAGTTGCACATCACAGTGGTCACGTACACGTAACACCCAGGATCCTGTCCCCATGAACACGTGCACAGCCTGGGGGTGGCTGCCCACAGGTGACACCCACAGGACAACATGTACACCAACATACACACAATAGGAAATGCAGCCTTACATGCCTTATGATAAGGTTTGGACAGGCTGTCGTGATGTAGGTGTGCCCCTCACTCCCTGGGAGCTATCTGTGGCTGGCATATGTCCATCTGAGACAGGCATGCTGACCTATGCCAGTCACATGTACAGTGATGCGTTGTACCGCAATGGACCGATCGGTGCCTCCGGCCGGCCCATTGCCTTCAATGTGTGCGGGTACGCCTTGTACCCCTGTGCGCGTTGAACCGCAATGGACCGATCGGTGCCTCCGGCCAGCCCATTGCCTTCAATGTGTGCGGGTACGCGTTGTACCCCTGTGCGCGTTGTACCGCAATGGACCGATCGGTGCCTCCGGCCGGCCCATTGCCTTCAATGTGTGCGGGTACGCGTTGTACCCCTGTGCGCGTTGAACCGCAATGGACCGATCGGTGCCTCCGGCCGGCCCATTGCCTTCAATGTGTGCGGGTACGCGTTGTACCCCTGTGCGCGTTGAACCGCAATGGACCGATCGGTGCCTCCGGCCGGCCCATTGCCTTCAATGTGTGCGGGTACGCGTTGTACCCCTGTGCGCGTTGAACCGCAATGGACCGATCGGTGCCTCCGGCCGGCCCATTGCCTTCAATGTGTGCGGGTACACGTTGTACCCCTGTACGCGTTGTACCGCAATGGACCGATCGGTGCGCACCCATTGACAATGGGCTTGCCTGGCAACGGACGCGTTTTCGAATTTCGAACGAGTGGGTTGCTGGGAATTCAGTTGGTCACCCACAACAATGTTTCAAAATCATGTATGTCATGAAGTTGAAGATTTGAAGGATGCTGTGGGCGTGTTTTGGTGCTGCTATTCCATGGATTGGCCAGATTCAGAAGATGCAAACGACTTGGACCTATCACTTTGGACACAAGGGACAGGATCTGCCTCTCCAGCACATATATATTGCTGGCTGTTCCCCTGAGAGCCCACTTGCCTGCACTACATGCTCCAGGACGACATCTGCCACTGCACTGCTGCTGTCTCTGCCCCTCTGGACCCTGCAATGGCACGTACTGTGGAGAGAGCCCCAGCCTTCAGCCTTGAGGAGAACCAGGCCCTGCTGGACAGCCTACTTCCACAGTACAGCAAGCTGTATGGGACACCAGGGGAGCAGGTGAGTGTTCTGTGCACTGCCTTTCTGAATGTGCATTTTGTCTGACTAGCAAGGCTGAGAGTCTGCACGCCACTGGCTAGCAGGCTCACTGAGTAGTTGTCACCCCCATAGTGTGTAGTGACTTGCACTGGACAGGTATGGTGCAGTGACAGTGCTTCTGAACAGGGTTTTACTCCCCATGCAATGATACCATGTAGTGACTTCTGGAAAACTGTCCATGGGCAGCCGTGCACTGCCTGTGTACACCATGTGCCCCTGTGATTGCGACATGTATATGCAACTGTGTCATGCACGGATATGTTGCATGTGTAGTAATGGCCTTATCACTTTGTCATCCTGACAGGCTTCTGCCCATCGGAAGCAGGAGATATGGAAGGACATCGTCCGGGCTGTCCGGTCTGTGGGGGTCTACAAGCGCCGGATCCGCAACTGCCAAAAGAGGTGGCAGGACTTTCGGGGCTGGACCCGGAGGATTGCACGGGTCCAGCTGAAGCTGTCGCCTCCTCGCAGGAGGGGCGGAACACGGACCCTGACCCCCACATGCTCAGGATCCTGGCGGTGGTCTTTCCAGACCTGGATGGGCAGCTGAAGGCCAGAGAGCAGCAAGGAGGGGGTGAGTCAAAGACTGCACTGTGAACTCTGTCTAACATGCTATGTGCCCTCCTCGGGCCTGGTTAAACTGCCACAGTACAGCAGTCATGTTGTCCAGGAGCCATGTCCCTCTATTGTGCACTGCCCACTCCTCATCTGATACCCAGGTGTGGCCCTTACATGCAGGGAATTCTGTCACTTAGGACTGTGTCCTTGCAGTTTGCTTGACTCAAGGTGGGAGACAGCATCTGTTTCCCTGACTCTGTGGTGGGCATCATGGGTGGGTCCATTGCTTACACAATGCCTGTATTCTGACATGTATTCAGCGTGTTACTTTGATCTGTGGTCCAATTGCTGAGCTGATCCACCACATGTGGCTGGGGTATCTGGCACACACCCATGCTGCGGGTGGGAACAATGTTTGGGCCCCAGGAGTATGTATATGACGTGTGTCACACATACTTAGCCAGCTGCCTACAGTCCAGGGCTCATCCCTCATTCATGTGGGGCTGGACAGTCATGCCTACTCCAGGCCATACAATACACTCTGTACTCCCACTCCCGTGTATCAGCTGACACATTGTGCGCAGTGATTTGACCCCTCAGGTGTCTGCCTCTGTGTCAGTGTGCTGTGGATTAGTCGCCAGGACTGCTGTGGAGTTTCTTGGTAGGGGCTCAGCATGCCACTGGAGATGTGACCATAGGAGACGATACTTGTGTGACACATAGGTGTCTGATCAGCTGCCCATGCAGACTGGGGCATGTGAATGTGAAGTTCAGGCAGCTGTTCCCCATGCACAGCAGAGTGTGAGGGGCTCAGGTTCAGAGGGTAGTGTCACAGGTCTACCATATGTCCAATAGGTATGACCTGGACAGATGAGGGTTAAGAGGATGTGTTGTGGGGGGATGTACATGTGCACTTGTGCAGCTCCAGGACTTGCATTCCCCATGACCTACTATTGTGACACAGTGCAGAGTGTTGTTGTCTGGCTGCAAAGTCATACATCACTGAGACAGTGATGTATGACTTTGCAGTCATGCCTCCGCCATGGCATGTGTCTACTGATTGGTGAGCCTGCAGGGGAGTGACATGTGCTACATGCACACCATAGTGGCGCTGGCTATCAGGACATGGGTGCATCATGGTGTCTGTCGCTGGTATGCATCACATGCATTACCTATTTGACTCTGGCCATCCCTTTCATCCGGAAACCTGTACTGACTCAGTGGCAAGAGCTGTGATGTGTGCATGTCCACATGCCACACCGTGTCCTCTGCACTGTCCAACTACTGTGTACTTGGTGCATGTGTCAACACTGGGGTGTTGCAATCCAACAGACACCAGACAGATGGGTGCAAGGCCATGTGGGATGTGAGTGCCATGCTTGGCATCAGACTGACAATTGACTTCTCCTGTTCAATTAGGGCACTTTTAGCAATGTACAACTAATGATGCCAGGGCTTGCTCTGTGATGTGCTGTGCTCACAGTGGTGTGTGCGTTATGTGCAGGTGACTGATGTCTGTCTGTTTCCCCATTGTTTGCAGATACATCCACGGCCACGGAAGGGGACAGCTCCACGGACCAGGAGGAGCCAGAGAGCCAGACTGGGTCAGCAGCCGAGGAGTGGTCGGAGGGACCCAGTGGCACGGAGGGCGAGGGGAGCCACACCGAGGAGTCCTCAGCAGCATCCACCTCAGCTGAGGACCAGAGCAACTCGGAGGATGACTCCCTTGTGGAGGCGGGTGTCAGCAGCCACCACACCCCAGCTAGTGTTGCTGTCCCCGCCACCACCAGCACCACCACCGCCCTCCCATCGGCTCCCATTCCCCAGGTCCGTGGAGGCTCCCATGTCCGGGAGCGTGTCTCCTTTGGGCCAGGCACCGCACCCCCTGCCCCTGTGTCCCCTGCTGCCCTGAGTGAGGAGTCTGTGTACCTCCTTCGCCAGCTCCATGTAGGGCAGACAGCCATGCTGAGTGTCCTCCATGCGCACACCGCGCTGTTGACTCAGCTGGTGTCGTTCATGGAGGGCATCCCATCGGGCATGTCTGACCTACAGAGGGGCAATAGGTCCATGAACTCCTCCCTGACGGCAGCAGTGTCCCTCCTCAAACGGTCCCTCACCCCTCCTGCCTCTGCTCCATCCACACTCCCCAGCACCTTACCCATCCCAGGCACACACACACCGGCACAGGCACACACCAGCACACACACATCCAGCACACTGACACACACGCCAATGACAAAACGCACACGCACGCACATTCAGGGGACTGAAGCCAGACTCACAGGGGATGGGGCCCTGGAACACACACACGCATCCACATGCACTGCGCAGTCCTCAGTTCCCTCTCCCTCCAAAGCACCCTCCCTTGCCTCACCTGCAACCCCAAAGTCACAGCAGCTCTTCCTCTGTGACCTCGGCCTCTTCCCCACCGATGAAGCTGCTCCAGCATCCCGGGGGAAGAGGAAGCCCACCCACACGGAGCAGAGTGCCCCTCGCCCCCGGACACCCTCCCCCAGGCGCAGACGGACTGAGGCCCCCACCCGCAAGTCCCCCGGAGTCCTAAGAGCAAGACCCCGCCACCGCCCTGCAGCTCAGGCACAAGGTCTCCGTCCTCCATCCCTCAGGCCCCCACTGCACAGGTGCCCCCACCAAACCCTGCCCCAGGTTCCCCCACCCACAGATATACCATCCCCAAGAGGATCAGGCCTTCTCCCCCTGCCACTTGCTCTCCCAGCACCACACCCCCGCTGCGCTTGTCTGTGCCACTGATGTGGTGAGGGTGTCCTCCCCCTCTGTCCAACCCACCTTGCCTGTTCCCCATTCTCCTCCCCTGGAGGTAGGCACTGCAGTGGAGTCCACTACCGCCCTGTCTGACTTGGGCACTGCAGTGGCGGACCTGTCCACTCCATCTGCAGGGTCCACTGCAGTTGTGCCGGCACCCACGACATCTGAGTCATGCCCCCAGTTGTGCCGGCACACACCATGTCAGACACCTCCACTGCAGTTGTCAGTGGCTCTCCAGCACCCACCACCCCTTCCCTGACTCCCCCTGGTGAGCCCTGATCCTGTCCCTGCGGTGCCTGGCCTGCCCCCGGTTGCCCCTCCTAGTGGATTGTCCCTGGTTTTGTGCAGGCATGCGTAGGGTGACATCTGCCAGTGTCACCCTGTTTGAACTTTGACAATGGACTGGCCATTGGCCTTTGCTCTATTTTTTCTGGACGTCGTTTTCAATCAACACATATGCTGAATAAAGCAACTTTCTTTTCTCTAGTGCTCATGCTTCAGATGTACATGTTGTTGGTGCTGCTAACCATGCCCTTGCTGCAGTGATGGCGATATCTGGTCTCATGATTATGAAGTGTTACTGTGCAGGAACCCATGTGGTCCAGGGGGAATGTGTCCTATCATGTGGTGTATCCATGTCATCAATAGCAGCATCTGAGGGTGTCATGTGTTCAGTATTTGGCAATGGGTTTCCTACTTACATTAGCAATTTCATATCTGTGGCTTCCACCCCTGCACATCTGTTGTGCCTGCCATCGTTGCATTTGTCTACTTCCCTGACCGTGTTGCCATCTCCACTGGACATGCAGGTTTGGGCATCAATGGGGAAGGACTCATCCGTGTAGTCAGTGCAACATTGCTATACAAGTGTGTTGGATCTGTGCTGATGATTCCGTTGGCACATCCATGACCAGGCTGATGTGATGGGAGCCCTCATTTAGTGCTAATTGTTGATTGTGTGACCAAGTGCTCAGCTGACATGATGGGGCCCTACTGAGGCAACATATGGCACAGCTTTCCTCACACAGGAGTGGAGTCCCCTCATGGCAGTGTGTACACGTGTGACATTGCCTGCGCCCAAGGTGTGTGTTGTATGTGCATGTCTGTGTGTTCACTTCCATTTATCTGCGCATGCTGTGATCCCTAGTGTTGTACCTGTTTGTGATGCTTGCTGACTTGAGCTATGTTCCCCCAAAGTCTTCTCCCTGTGTTCTCTGTGATGTGGGTGCATGGCACATTACTGGTCATCAGGGTGTCACCCATAGGTGTGTTTGCTGTCAGGGCTGAGTTTGTGTGCAGACACAGATGGGTCACAGTCAGGTTTCCCCTTGGCACTTGTTGTTTGCCCCTGTCATGTGATTTTCAGTTCGTGTTATCTTTCAGTGATTGTGACACGTTGTGTGTGTGACTGCTGGCACTCCTCAGGGTCCGGGCTGTAATGTTGGTTGTTGTCTATGTGTGTTCTTTGTGGGTGACCTTGGCTTCTTCATTGGTGTGTGACTGTGGCTGGGATCCCATTGGTTGGTGTGGTATCGCCGTCATGTCCATGTACAGCGTAGTGTGCAGTGTGTCAGACATTCAGGAGTCTTGTTGAGTGGCCATGTGTGATGTGTTTCTGCACCTTGGTTCCCACCCACCACCCTGGAATAGTCATGGGTGCATGTGCAATGTCACCAGTGCATGTGTACTTCACTGCTGCACATTGTTAGAGGTCGAGGGGTGTGGTCTTGAGTGTGTGCAGATGGGAGTTGTTGCCCAGCTAGTCCCCTGCCTCCATGTTGGCCTTGGCTTACTGGCCATGCTGATTGATTTGTGCTTGTGTAGGTGTGATGGTAGTTTGTTGCTCAGGACACCTGACTGTGGTTCACAGTGTGAACGACATTTAGCTTTGTCATCACAGTGGGATTTTTATTCAGCCCAGGGTCACCACATTGTGGGGGCCCTGGGGGTGGTGCTGTGGTGTGTCTGTGTCTTGCTGTGTCAGTTGTTGTTCCTACGTGCCTGTGTGACATGTGTGTTTTGTGCTCCCTCTCATCTGACAATGCCTGCTTGCCCACATAGGGGATTTGGATCCATGAGTTACCTTAGTGTGGCAGTGTATGCACATCTGTATGATTGGTATTCAGCTCTCCTCATGTGTTGTGTGGTTGCCTGGGGACACTGGCACCCCCACCCCTCACCTGCTGTGTATGATGACAGTGTTGGTCTGCCTGTTTGTGTTTGTGCATCTGCACCACTGCATTGGCATATCTTGGGTGTGCCATTGGCTGTATGTTGTTTGGTGTGTTTCCCCTGCTGTCCCTGGGACTCCTAGGTCATCGGTCAGCACAGTGATCATGGTTTGTGTGTCCCATTGCTGCCATGGTATGGTATCTGTTCACCTCACATCTGCTGTCTCCACAGGATATCTGCATTTGTGTGCCCATTGGTGCAAATATGTGGTTCTGCATTCTGATGGTCACTTCTGTCATTGTGTCATTGATGACTGTTGACGGTCTCAGCCCCCATGGGTGTTGTTTGTCTGCACATGGCCAAAGGAATGTCTCATTTGCACTGCAGTATTTGGCTCCCCCAATTTATGTTGCAATGGGACACATACACTACTTTGCCACAGATGAGTTTTTGGTTCTGTGACCAGGAATGATCCATGCAGTTTGGCAGTTGCAGCTCTTTCTTTGTCGACACTTACCTTTTGGTCACTGTGATGATGGGGGTTTAGACCCCATTGCCACAATGGTCAAAATGTGCTTCAGCTATGGACCCCACACTTGCCTTTTGGTCACTGTGATGATGGGGGTTTAGACCCCATTGCCACAATGGTCAGAATGTGCTTCGGCTATGGACCCCACACTTGCCTTTTGGTCACTGTGATGATGGGGGTTTAGACCCCATTGCCACAATGGTCAAAATGTGCTTCAGCTATGGACCCCACACTTGCCTTTTGGTCACTGTGATGATGGGGGTTTAGACCCCATTGCCACAATGGTCAAAATGTGCTTCGACTATGGACACCACACTTACCTTTTGGTCACTGTGATGATGGGGGTTTAGGCCCCATTGCCACAATGGTCATGGGCTGCTTGCATTGTGGGTGCCACACACATATATGTGTGGCACATGTGCTAGGGGGTCACATTGTATGTTCAAAGTCATGTTCGGTGTTGTAGGCATTTGACACAGCCTACACACACTTGTCATGGTGGTGGGGGGATGTCTTTATCTTGCATTCCCTAGGTTGTGGTGTGCTTGTTGTGTCATGCATTGTCCAAATTATGAGTGGGGGTGGTAGTAGTGGTAGGCATCCAGCCCCCCCTGGCTAAGGGTGGTAGTAGTGGTAGGCATCCAGCCCCCCCTGGGTGAGGGTGGTAGTAGTGGTAGGCATCCAGCCCCCCTGGCTAAGGGTGGTAGTAGTGGTAGGCATCCAGCCCCCCTGGGTGAGGGTGGTAGTAGTGGTAGGCATCCAGCCCCCCTGGCTAAGGGTGGTAGTAGTGGTAGGCATCCAGCCCCCTGGCTAAGGGTGGTAGTAGTGGTAGGCATCCAGCCCCCTGGCTAAGGGTGGTAGTAGTGGTAGGCATCCAGCCCCCCTGGCTAAGGGTGGTAGTAGTGGTAGGCATCCAGCCCCCCTGGGTGAGGGTGGTAGTAGTGGTAGGCATCCAGCCCCCTGGCTAAGGGTGGTAGTAGTGGTAGGCATCCAGCCCCCTGGCTAAGGGTGGTAGTAGTGGTAGGCATCCAGCCCCCCTGGCTAAGGGTGGTAGTAGTGGTAGGCATCCAGCCCCCTGGCTAAGGGTGGTAGTAGTGGTAGGCATCCAGCCCCCTGGCTAAGGGTGGTAGTAGTGGTAGGCATCCAGCCCCCCTGGCTAAGGGTGGTAGTAGTGGTAGGCATCCAGCCCCCCTGGCTAAGGGTGGTAGTAGTGGTAGGCATCCAGCCCCCCTGGCTAAGGGTGGTAGTAGTGGTAGGCATCCAGCCCCCTGGCTGAGGGTGGTAGTAGTGGTAGGCATCCAGCCCCCCTGGCTGAGGGTGGTAGTAGTGGTAGGCATCCTGCCCCCTGGGTAAGGGTGGTAGTAGTGGTAGGCATCCAGCCCCCTGGGTGAGGGTGGTAGTAGTGGTAGGCATCCAGCCCCCTGGGTGTGGGTGGTAGTAGTGGTAGGCATCCTGCCCCCTGGCTAAGGGTGGTAGTAGTGGTAGGCATCCAGCCCCCCTGGCTAAGGGTGGTAGTAGTGGTAGGCATCCAGCCCCCCTGGCTAAGGGTGGTAGTAGTGGTAGGCATCCAGCCCCCCTGGCTAAGGGTGGTAGTAGTGGTAGGCATCCAGCCCCCCTGGCTAAGGGTGGTAGTAGTGGTAGGCATCCAGCCCCCCTGGCTGAGGGTGGTAGTAGTGGTAGGCATCCTGCCCCCTGGCTAAGGGTGGTAGTAGTGGTAGGCATCCAGCCCCCCTGGGTGAGGGTGGTAGTAGTGGTAGGCATCCAGCCCCCCTGGGTGTGGGTGGTAGTAGTGGTAGGCATCCAGCCCCCCTGGCTAAGGGTGGTAGTAGTGGTAGGCATCCAGCCCCCCTGGCTAAGGGTGGTAGTAGTGGTAGGCATCCAGCCCCCTGGCTAAGGGTGGTAGTAGTGGTAGGCATCCAGCCCCCTGGCTAAGGGTGGTAGTAGTGGTAGGCATCCAGCCCCCCTGGCTAAGGGTGGTAGTAGTGGTAGGCATCCAGCCCCCCTGGCTAAGGGTGGTAGTAGTGGTAGGCATCCAGCCCCCTGGCTAAGGGTGGTAGTAGTGGTAGGCATCCAGCCCCCCTGGCTGAGGGTGGTAGTAGTGGTAGGCATCCTGCCCCCCTGGGTAAGGGTGGTAGTAGTGGTAGGCATCCAGCCCCCTGGGTGTGGGTGGTAGTAGTGGTAGGCATCCTGCCCCCCTGGCTAAGGGTGGTAGTAGTGGTAGGCATCCAGCCCCCCTGGCTAAGGGTGGTAGTAGTGGTAGGCATCCAGCCCCCCTGGCTAAGGGTGGTAGTAGTGGTAGGCATCCAGCCCCCTGGCTGAGGGTGGTAGTAGTGGTAGGCATCCAGCCCCCCTGGCTGAGGGTGGTAGTAGTGGTAGGCATCCTGCCCCCCTGGCTAAGGGTGGTAGTAGTGGTAGGCATCCAGCCCCCTGGGTGAGGGTGGTAGTAGTGGTAGGCATCCAGCCCCCCTGGGTGTGGGTGGTAGTAGTGGTAGGCATCCTGCCCCCCTGGCTAAGGGTGGTAGTAGTGGTAGGCATCCAGCCCCCTGGCTAAGGGTGGTAGTAGTGGTAGGCATCCAGCCCCCCTGGCTAAGGGTGGTAGTAGTGGTAGGCATCCAGCCCCCTGGCTAAGGGTGGTAGTAGTGGTAGGCATCCAGCCCCCTGGCTAAGGGTGGTAGTAGTGGTAGGCATCCAGCCCCCCTGGCTGAGGGTGGTAGTAGTGGTAGGCATCCTGCCCCCTGGGTAAGGGTGGTAGTAGTGGTAGGCATCCAGCCCCCCTGGGTGAGGGTGGTAGTAGTGGTAGGCATCCAGCCCCCTGGGTGTGGGTGGTAGTAGTGGTAGGCATCCTGCCCCCTGGCTACGGGTGGTAGTAGTGGTAGGCATCCAGCCCCCCTGGGTGAGGGTGGTAGTAGTGGTAGGCATCCAGCCCCCCTGGGTGTGGGTGGTAGTAGTGGTAGGCATCCTGCCCCCTGGCTAAGGGTGGTAGTAGTGGTAGGCATCCAGCCCCCTGGCTAAGGGTGGTAGTAGTGGTAGGCATCCAGCCCCCCTGGCTAAGGGTGGTAGTAGTGGTAGGCATCCAGCCCCCCCTGGCTAAGGGTGGTAGTAGTGGTAGGCATCCAGCCCCCCCTGGCTAAGGGTGGTAGTAGTGGTAGGCATCCAGCCCCCCCTGGGTAGGGGTGGTGGTGCGCATTCAGGCCCCTGTGTGCATATGTGGCATTGGTGATGGGCATCCCGCCCCTATGGTGCTGCTGTTGCTGGTGTAAGTATATTCAGCATCCCCGTGTATGTGTGTGATGTGTCGTGTACGTGTTGTATGTGTTTTGTGGTTGGTGTCTGGCTTACCTTCTGCGCCGTACGCGTCCGTGCCTGTTCCGGTAGTAGATGTAGAATATTGGTATGACGGGACGAAGGGATTCATGGTTGGTTCGTGTCGTTCGTCCTTCTCGTTGCTTCGCGTCGTCCTCGTCGCTTCGCCTCGTCCTCGTCGCTTCGCGTCGTCCTCGTCGGTGCCGTGTTCGTCTCGTAGCCGTGGATCGTGTTGTGGCGCGAATCGGAGCTTATGTGCGCCTCTCCCGGATGCTTTAACGTGCCGTGCGTAGCGACGGGTTCGGCGCGTACGGGAAGCGCATCGTACTTGTCCGGCCGGACGGGGCTGCATTTTTCCTTCCGTGCGACTCGATTCGGCGTTTCCGGATTCGCCTCGGTCGGAGAACAGGACCTGGTTTGGGTGAGTACGGCTCGGCCGGATTTTTTGCTGTTGTGCGCATCGTACTTGCTCGTTCGGTGTGCTGTACGGATCGGTCGGGAAACAGGCTTTCGCATGGCTTTTTTCCCGACCGAATGGTATTGGGTGCGCCTCCGACCGAGATCGGAATCGGCCCCTTAGAAGAATTTCCAAGTGAAACCAGTCAATGTTAGCCTATGGAAGGAAATTCAAGTTACTGGTAAGTACGGTTAAAATTACTTTTCAGGACCAGTACTGGGCTGAAAGATGCAGCACTGAGGTCTCTCCTGATAACAGGTGAGTAAATCAGAATTCGGATTTCGGCTGATTTTAGAGGAATATTTGTATGTTTCAAAAATCAACACTTAGAAACTTTTTCAGCAAAAAGCAGGCAATGATATCCTATGGAAGGAAATTCAAGTTACTGGTAAGTACGGTTAAAATTACTTTTGAGGATCAGTACTGGGCTGAAAGATGCAGCACTGAGGTCTCTCCTGATAACAGGTGAGTAAATCGGAATTCGTATTTCGGCTGATTTTAGAAGAATATTTTAAAGTTCCAAAACTCCACACTTAGAAGAATTTCCAAGTGAAACCAGTCAATGTTAGCCTATGAAGGAAATTCAAGTTACCGGTAAGTACGGTTAAAATTACTTTTGAGGATTAGTACTGGGCTGAAAGATGCAGCACTGAGGTCTCTCCTGATAACAGGTGAGTAAATCAGAATTCGTATTTCGGCTGATTTTAGAGGAATATTTGCACAATGGTGAAGGGAGGGCGGGGCCTGAGGTGACATCTGTGCAAACGCGCCCCGTGGCGCGTTTTAAGTTGGGGATTAAGTCCCCTTGAATCATGAGGGTCCCTACGGGCCAACTAGCCCACCAGGAACCTCCAGTATGCGCCAGGGGCTGCGTTGCAGAGACATGTACAGAGGCCACACCCCTTTTACACCTCTCTGCAACGCAGCTCTGTGGCGCTTTCTGGACGTACCTGTTGGGCTAGTTGGCCCCAGGGACCCTCAGGATTGAAGAGGATTTAATTCCCCATCTTAAAACGCGCCACGGGGCCTGTTTCACACATGTCACCTGAAGCCCCGCCCCTCCTTCACCACTGTGCAAACACGCCCTGTGGCGCGTTTTAAGTCGGGGGATTAACTCCCCTTGAATCCTGAGGGTCCCTGGGGTGCAACTAGCCCACCATATACCTCCAAAAGCGCCATAGAGCTGCGTTGCAGAGAGGTGTAAAAGGGGCGTGGCCTCTGTACACCTCTCTGCAAGGCAGCCCCTGGCGCATACTGGAGGTTCCTGGTGGGCTAGTTGGCCCCAGGGACCCCCAGTATTCAAGGGGAGTCGTTCCCCTCTGCAAACGCGCCAGGGGCGCGTTTGCAGAGTGGTGAAGGAAGGGGCGGGGCCTACGGGCCCGATCGTTTTTTTTTTTTTTTTCCCCCTTCCTTTTCCTATTTTTAGGCCCTGGGGACCCCATTCCCCGGGGCATGGCCTCTTTTTTTTTTATTTGGAGGGGGGCTGCGTGGCCCCCCTCCTCAGGCCATTTAAGGCCCCTGTGACCCCATCCCCGGTGGCCAATTAACATCGAAGCGCGGGAGACCGCGCTTCGATTTTTTTTTTTCCGGCAGGATTCGCGCTCCCTGAGCGCATCCTGCCGATTTAAAAAAAAAAAAAAAAAATTATTTTTTTGCCCAGGGGATCCTTGTGGGACCCCCTGAGCAGACCTAGGGGGTCAGGGTGTTTCTACCCTGCCCCCTTTGTGCACTTTGCGCACTTGTTTCTGTCCCTCGGTTCTACCGAGGGACAAAATGGCTGCCAACACTTCCTGATTTGGAGTGTTGACAGCCAATTAACATAAAGCTGTAGCCGTGTCTAAAGTTTCCTATGGAAAATTGCATGGGGAAAACGCGTTTTGGGACCCCCCTTTTTCTCGGCCCCCGCTTGACGAATCCCCCGAGACTTTCAGGGTAGGAGCGGACCGGAGCGCCCCACAAAGTTTGAAAATTTTGTGAAGATACGTCAACCGGCAAGAGAGTTATTTCAAATAGAATGTCGCGGATTTCCTATGGATAATAGGTTGTAACTATAACTATCTACTGGCGACCGCCAGTAGATAATGTGTGTTTGTGTGTATATATATATATATATATGCCAGGCTAGCTCACAGTTCCTCAGGAGCAGTGCCCTCAAAGCCCACCTTCCAGCAGCACCGACTCTGCGTATGAAGACCCAACAGAGGATCGGAGTGGCTTTATGAGGGGAAGGGAATTAGGGAGGGTGCTGCGGTGAGGGAGACCTGGAACAAACAATGTCTGTGATTAACAGAAGGTTCTGCAAGTCTCTAATGTTCACTGGTATTCATGTATCTGGAACAATAACATACACTGTATGACAATCTTGCCTGAAAAAGAAACTGTAAGTAGACCTTGCCTTTATCAGCAATACTTGTCAGGAAGATACTGTTCTTTGTTTATCAAAGTTTGTACCATGTAATCTTTTGGAAAATTGTTCTGGTACCATAGGATTCATTGGTTTAGCAATGTTCATTTTTTTCTAATCAACCATACTCTGAAATCCTGGCTTTGGACGTTCTTTATTAACACAAGGTTTAACTTTGACTGTTCTGTTGATGTAAAACCTTCTATGTACTGAACAAGCTTCAACACTGTTAGTCTGTATGCATTACTGAACTTTAAACAAAACAATTTTTTATGCGTAATGCATTTTTCCATAAATCTTTCTCTGTGTTCAAAGTAAAACGCCCAATGATTTTGTTCAAAATCAGCCACTTGTTCTTACTACAAAAATGACGAGCGCACTTTGAAAAATATCATCATTAGTTCTGTGTTAATTGTTTCTGGAGTGCATGCACGTAAGAACAGGTCTTTACTATATTTTCAATAGTCTTGGCATTGAATTGGTACAGACAAGAAATGCATGTTGTAGAGACACGCCTTACCGAACTCGCAGAGAGAAAGCCTGTGGTTCCGCTTGGAACTCGGGAACGCTTCACTGCAACCGTCAGTTGATGGGCGAAGTATGTTGCCCTGGAAACACCAGGGCATCCAAGGCGTGCTTCCGCAAGACGCGGTACATGCATTCAAACTACTAAAAAAAGAAAAACCAAGCCTCAGTACCTAACAAAAAAGGAACAACAAATACATAAGTTCTACTACTGTTCATCGGGAGATGACTGTTCCTGATGCAACTTTTATTAAATGTAACTGCAAATCCTACGTACATGACAGGTGTTTTTATATGATGTGGCCAGTGTTTTTTTGTCCTGTCCATAGCATTACCACCAGAGTCCTTGCAGCATTACTGATGCACCCAAGAGTACACATCCTTCTTGACATCGTCATCAAAGGTATTTGGGAAGTCATGACAATATATATAAAACCTACTGGCGGTTGCCAGTAGGTAGTTATAGTTAGGACCTAGTTTCCATAGGAAGAGCATTCTTTGTTTTGCTTTAGTCAGTTCAGCTGCTGTGTTCAAAGTTTTGGGACAATCTGTCAAGCGGGAGCTGAGATAAAAGGGGGGGTCCCTTGGGGATTTTGAACACAACTACAGCCTGAACCGATGAATGGAATTACATCAAATTTACCAGAAAGCTAGATGTTGGCCCAGAAAGTGTGCTTTTTGTGATTTGTTGTAAATCTATTCAGTAGTTTTAGATATATTCAAGCTTAAAAAATATAGATATCTAGGGACGCGGATCTTTGCAGTGGACTCGTGGATACAGAGTCCCCGTGTGAAAATTTGGTTGGCTGCCAACACTTCAACCAAGAAGTGATAGCAGTCATCTTGGGGCTCGGCTTGAAGCTGAGTTCCATAAAAAATTTAAAGAAATGGGGCAGAGTAGGAACACCCTGACCCCCCAGATCTTCTGCGGGGTCCCACAGTGACCCTGCCAGAGGTTACCAAGATTTTTTTTTTCAAATTTGCTGCACATTTGCGGGTGGATCCATGGCAAAATTGAAAACATTTTAAGAAAGCCCCCAGGAGGTCCAAATCCTGGGGGCAATACTGCTGTTTATAAATTTGGGAGGGGGGCACACGGATCCCCCCTCCTAGGCTTAATAAAAGCTCAGGGGACCGCCACCTCCCTGGGGCACTACTCCTTAATTATGTGGGGGGTCCCTAGGCAAATGTTTATAAAATAATGTGTGGTGGGCCATGTGGCCCCCCCAAAGCTCCAGGGACCACCACTTTCCTGGGGCACTGTTTAAATAAATATGGGGGCCCATGCGGCCCCCGGACCCCAGGGGGCACCACCTCCCCAGGGCAATCATTATATTGTAAGGTGGCCTGCAGCCCCCGTGCCCAGGGCAATAAATGTAAAGTAGTGCAGGGGCTGCATGGTCCATCCGCAGCCCCAGGGACCACCATCTCCCTGGGGCAATGAATGTAAAGTTATGCAGGGGAGCCACCTCCCAGGGCACTGTTTAAATAAATGCTGGGGAGCCCGCATGACCCCCACAGCCCCAGGGACCGCCTCCTCCCTTGGGCTATAGATAAAAGGATGCAAGGAGCCTGCGCAGCCCCCCTGTGGTCCCAGGGACCGCCACCTCCCTGGGGCAATCATTAAATTGTATGGGGGGCACAGACCCCATGCCCTGGGGCCCTCAACCTCCCCAGGGCTACAATTAAATAATGAAGGTGTCAGTCGCGGGACCCCAGTCCCCGGAACCACCACATCCCCAGGGCTAAAACAAATGCTGCAGGAGGGTCACTGTCTCAATGTACCAGAATAATTGTGTGGTGCACTTACAACATGAGACACGGTACAGTAATGTAATACAAAGTATAATTTTGCATATTAGAAGATGGCTGCAACAGAAGTATTGACAAAGGACACCAACATTTGTTTATGTCCATCTTCCATGTTTTGCATTGTCTATGTAAATGTGTGGTCTGCAGTAATTCGATGTGTGATCAAGACTGTTCACAGCCGAAATGTGTAACTCAAATAAATTCTAACTGCCTAGTATATTTCCCCCTAGTGTGCGCTTTACTTTGACTTTGGATAATATATATATATATATCTATATATATATATCGCACAGCAAAGGATCTTACGGAAAAGAATCCAGGCGAGCCCACTCGGTCGATCAAAGCAGTTTATTTCCACGACAGACAAGGACGACGCGTTTCGACCACGTCCGTGGTCTTGGTCACATCATATATATATATATATATATATATAAAAATTCAATTAATGTATGATGTACAGGCATAGTTGCTTTAGAATGAATGTGCGGAATAAGCAAGTTTTTCTTTTCACCTCACATCATATATCACAAGAGTATTTTTCTGAAAATAATGCTAAGAAATGGTATAACATGATTGTTTACAACTCTCTGCAGAGAGGAACTTCGGACTCGAAAAATACCAAAGCCCTTCACTGTGTAACTGTATAAAGACCATTACTCAATAACAAAACTTGCCTTCATAGACACAACCTGGCTTTGTCTTGCAGACTAGCTGAAGGCTGGAAAGTATGAATGAAGTTCAGGTATATGATGGCAACCATCTGCATTCCGAACCCTAAGGCAAACTTTTTGATACTAATTCATTTTTTAGCTAGGACTAAATAGAAAAGGCTCCTTCACAATGTGATATGTTGCTTGCTTTTAACTTTTTTACATTCCATGCCATCATGATCGCTACTGTTATTCTCATATCCGAAATATTGATTTTTACATATATAAATTGGCTTCAAATAAAGCCTTATACCTAACAGTGTGGATATCTTATTTGTATGTGTGCATCTGGGGGAAATATTCTCAGAAACTCACAACAATAAATACAATTCCTAAAAGTCTCTCATATGATTGTTACTTCCCAACCTGCATTCTTTTCAGGTAAGTTTGAGAGAGATAGGTACATCACAATTAGTACATTCCTCCACTCAAGCTGATAAATTAAAATGTCTTCCTTTTCTGAGAGTCAAGGAGGATCTACTAGGTTGGGATCAGGAAACATTTAACATGACACCTAGCTCATTGGGCTGGAAGTCTGAGTAAACTTAGCTGCCACACAGAAGTAATTGCCAAGAAGTACCAATAGGGATACATCTGTGTAATATTGGTATTTTTCTCCCTCAGTCCAGGTAGGAATCTTGTATTTTGCAGAAAGGTTTTGTTAATCTTAACTAATAAACACAATCCTTGTTATTCGATTGAGTTTTAATCGTAACCTGTATCTATCTTAGGATAGGACAGGATAGGATGTCACTTAGAAAGCACGCTTATACCCAAGGGTGTCAAGGCACCATACCGGACAAGAGGAGACAGGAACGAAGTACCCTGCAACAACCTAGGATGAAAAAAGCCAGGTTTTCAGATGTTTTTTAAAAACCGAATAAAAGTTTGCGTTGGAGATAAAAGTAGGTAGTGAATTCCATAGCTTGGCGGCCGCTACCGAAAAGGAGCGGCCACCCCGTCTGGTACTACGAAATCTGGGGATCACAAGTTTATTCTGCGAGGAGGATCTCAGGAGCCTCCCAGGGATGTACCATTGAAAAAGAGACTTCAGATGTAGCGTATCCTTACTATGCAAGGCCTTGAATACCATGCTCAGGGTCTTAAAGCAGATACGTTTCCTGATGGGGATCCAGTGCAGGGAACGAATCCCATCCCTGGCTGACAGACGCTCTGGATTTTTCAGAATCAGGCGGGCCGCCGCATTCTGTACTACCTGGAGCTTATTAAGGGAGACCGTGTTGATGTTCAGGTACAGAGCGTTGTAATTGTCCAGCCGAGAGGTGACCAGAGCGATGATGATCGACTGGTGCAGTTCATACGGAATAAAAGGCAAAACCTTTCTCAAAATTCTCAGAATGTAAAAACATGTACCAACCGTGCAGCTGACCTGTGCATCAAAGCTCAGACCATCATCAAAAATGACCCCCAGAATGTTTGCTGTCCTATCATGGATAGGGAGGGGACAACAGACTGCCGGCCACCAGGAGTGTGACCAGATGGAATTCTGCGAACCAAACACCAGCACTTCAGACCGGTTCCTCCCCACCAGAGGGGACGAGATCTTGAACAATCTTAAGGACCTTGTCTTGAAAATAAACTGCAACCTTATCACAGAATTCTTGAGAGGTGTTCAGCAACTGTGAACTCGGTGGCTCAGATATCTCATTTATGATGTTAAACAGCATATTGGAGTAATTGTCAGCCGACTTGATCTTTTCTTTTCATCTTGATCTTAAAATGGTGGATGAGAATGCTCAAATGAGGGTGAATTTTAAAGATCCAATAACCAATTACTTGACATTATAAGGGGTTCGTCCTACTAATAATGGTTGCAAGATTGAGCCTCGCTTAACCTTTTGAAATATTTTACTCATGGGTAGAATTTTCACCATTTGAGAATGCTACTGAATAAAATCACATAATTAGCTTTACAAAAATTAAACTAAAAAAAAACTAAAAACGTGAAATTATGCATTATTTCTCAAACATACAATTAGCGTTTTGTACTGTTTTTTTAGCATGGAAAGCATTTAGTGCTTAAAAAAAGTGCAACATCATTCGCATTATTGTGCAATCTTTGGCATTACGCATAACAGTGTATCGCAAAATGCCAGTAATAAAGCAAGATTAAGCCAATAGTGAGCAGGTGAAGCTATTAGCTGGTTTGTTGATGCCCACCTTTTCTGAGTAGAATTGGTGCACATGCAGCTATCCCATGTGGCTACAAGCAGATAAGTTAGAGACAATATGTTTGCCAACACCGGACAATAGAGGATCTTAGTCATGAGGGTTGTCCTAGCTAATCAGGCTACAAGAATATGTTTTAAAATGAGGGACAAATAACCTACAAATCTCATGTATTTTCAGTTGTCATGGAATGATTTAATGCAACTGGAAAAATTTCTCACAGCTGTGCAGTTGGCCATCTTGACGAGCATCCTCTTGCATACTGTAAACAAATGAAAGTGGCAGGCAGCTTGTAAAGCAAATATACCAAATACTCATGTGCTACACTCCTAATATACAGTGTGAGTATGATCCCACACAGGCAATCAACAGACTCCATCAAAACGAAACTACCCATAAAGGAGTATAATAGCATATTCTATATTGATGGCTCTGTGCAGCCGATCGTTGGCACTTAGAAAAATAAATTCTGCTGCTTGTGCTGCAGTGCAGGGAGTTCTCCAAGATGGGACTTCAAGGTGTTACACACTCAGATTAAGACATTAGGGGATTCTACTGGACACTTAGGGCCTGATTACAATGTCGGGTGGACCGTCTCGGTCCTGGGACCGACCGACCTCTGGCCGGCGGTCCCAACCGGCTAATTACAATGTGACCAAACACTGTTTGTCGCATACTCCCATTTCTCAATGGGAGCTCGTGTATTGGCCGGAACACAAGCTCCCATTGAGAAATGGGAGGTGTTCATCCCTGCATTCCGTGGGATTACGAGCCGGCTCCGACTGGCCAACGGGTTCCATGAGCCCGGTGTAAGCTAGCGGGAATGACCGTCTGGTTGACTTTCCAACTGCCAGCAATGTAATGCGGTGGTTGGAAAGTAAACCGGGCGGCCGATTACGATGCGGCCAGGACCCTCTGACCGTTGGTCAGAGCCTTTACGGGCCGCATCGGAGTCGGCCCCTTAGCTGAGATTCATGCCCTCTTGTTGGCACTGCAGAAGACAGATCTATTAATTTTCACACATATAGTGTTGGATTCTGCTTTCTGTGTACAAGCTTACAATACAGACCAAATCTACTGGTGCTTAATTGGATTTTGAGATAAAAAAGCTACACAGCTTTGGGGAAAGGAGTTGTTTTATGGCCCATAAAAGTGAAGAGATTCAAACTGAACAGAACTGTATGGCTTATTTAGCTGAGAGATAGGAATCCAAACTTTTAAGGTTGCAGCTGTAACACAATCTCAATACGTGATCAATGTAGATATAATGACTGTGATACAGGCAACATTGAAAGGAGTGAACCCCCTGAAGGATTCATCATTAAGTATTTTTATAGTCTAACTCAGGATAAAGTTTCTATGGTGTTTTGCTAGGGATAGGGGCTAGGTAAGTCTCAATTGAAGTGTGAGACATTATTAAGGCAGCTCATGGCGAATAGCATCTGCCTATGCTGGCATTATCAATGTTTCAGCGCCAAAAATAGATGCTGTATATGTCCAAAACTGCAAAGAAATATATACCAGAATGTACCATTTGTCAACAAATGAAACCATCCACTACCGCAAGGCCAACTTCTACATCAAATATATCAAATACATTTTTTCGGCATCATCTATCTTGACAACATTGGCCATTTGCCTGCTGTCAACCATTATAAATAAATACTGATTGTGGTTGATTCATGCTCTAGATTTGTGTGGGTATGTATGGTAAAAAAGATTGCCATTGCCTGGAGTTTGGCACTAAAGCATTTGTTTTTACACGGTCTACTTTGAAAGTTTGCCTACTATTCTGGAATTCCTTCCATCAGGAGACAACAGAATTATCAAGCAAGCAAAGGGTATGCTTAGAAAAGCCTTAATTGTAAGGGTATTGGTTACAGATTTGTTGCGCTACCGACATTCTAAATAATGCTTGGGAAGAACTCAGTAACTTCCAGGGGGTGTATTATATGGCTGCACACCGTAAAAGCTTTTATTTGGAGCTAACCATATTAGTGCCTGCTTTACTGCTCCCTGAAACGATGAAGTAAAAATCTGATTCATCTGATTCATATGCCTATCTTTTGGAGAATCTTAAAGACACAAGAGAAAAAGTCACAAATAAGAAGAGCACTCTCGACTCCAAAAGGTAAAGCCGCTGGTGAGTCATTCCCAAAACTGGGGGCACTGGTCCAAGAAATGCTTTCTGAAAAAGCACATATTGGACCATTGTATTGACCGCTTGTTCCAGTTCTTGGGGTAGAAGGCAGTCACGCCATAATACTGCTACCATTGCCTGGAGTTCAGAAAATCAGGAAGGTGTCAACTGGGTACATTAAAAAACATCATGTGGCTGATTTTGTTCAAACTGCCTCACCACAATTAAGTTGTCTCCGGATTAGTCCCCAACATCCTCTCCACATTCTAGAGTTACTTTGAGAATAAATCAGCTGAGTCGCAGTAGTCTCCCCAATCAGAGAGCCTGCTGAGTCTCCAGCTTTACTTCCATTAAATCCTTATTTGGTGCAAGCAGAGACTTCAACAACTGAACCTAATCCAACAGTATCCCTATCACTACAAGAATCTTCACAAGTAAAGATACTGTTATATTGCACAAAGCTTCATAGTCACAGATGGTTGCTTTATTCCATCCCTCCTGGAAATGCCACCATCTGAAGTCAGAAGATCGTTCAGATGAGTAATGCCATATTGTTGAGGAAGTGGTGGGTGCATTCCTCCTTCATGGTCTTATATTTGGATTTTGCAGCAAGTGCATCATTCCTTTTGTGGATTTCAAGGCTAATTATTATCTTGAGGCTGGTGCAAGGAAACTGTCTTCCAGATTATTTTTCACCATCTCCTATAACAATGGCAGAACTTACCAGGAAAGGGAGTGGTCCTTGGGACTCCACGATCTCGGTATTGGCAGAAATTAGCAGCCAGCTTTGCCATCTTCATTACAAGGTGTTAGGGGGTCCCCGCTTGCCACTTTTTGGGGGATGGCAACAATGGTCACCAGGACAGTATTGTAGATGCTTTCCCATTTTACTTTCTGCCCTGTGCATGGCTAGAGTCCTCACTACCCTTTGATCACGTCTCTTCCCGTAATGAACAATTTCCCAGTCCAAGATGGCTGCCAATGAATTCTGGGTTGATGATGTAACACTTCAACATTAAAAGTGGTTCTGATATAAATTAAACAATGCCCATGAACGCAATTTAACACCCTCTAGTTTTTTTTGTAGGAGCCAGTCTCCAGTTTCCACCTGATCCAAGTTGCCTTCATGACTAACGGTGGTAAGTGGTTTACCATAAATACTGTCAAGTGTTTGTTCAGGTATTAATTAATTCCTTATTTTACAGGAACTGCTGTGCTTCTCACTCACTTACCAAGTTGCTTGATCAACTTTGATTTCTCTCTCTACCCTAAACCTCTTTTTCTAGTTTCCCCTTATCATACTGCCCCACCTTTTGCAGTTATGATGTTGATGAGACTAGGACCATTAGAGGCTGATGCTTATTCTTTGAGTCTTGTGCTCTAGTCATGAGAGGTGCAAGAGTTGCCGCCACATTCCTTTCATGTCCTGTGGCAAGGATCTATCATGTTGTAGGCAGCACTGTATATCTGTTACATAAGGTGCTCATGTTGGACTTAGCTCTCTCACCAGGGTCACCCCAAACCTTTTGCCTTCACCCCTCTTGCTTTCTGGACCCAGTTTTGTTGGCTTTTAGTACTCTGTGCACTTTATCACTGCTACCCAGTGCTAATGTGCTTGTGTTCACTCCATAACACATGGTAAAATTGGCTTACTCCAAATTGGCACATGTAATGTACTTATAAGTCGTAGTACAGTGGAACTACATGAACACAGGGCCTGTAAATTAAAATATTCTAGTGGGCCTGCAGCAGTAATTGTGCCACCCATTTATGTAGCCCTTTAAAACGTATCTCAGGCCTACCATTGCAGCCTGTGAGCAGTTTTAACATGCCAATTCAACCTGGCAAAATTAGCCTTTTGCTAGGCCTAAACCTGCCTATTTCATACACATACATGACCCCAAGGGTAGGCAATAAACAGTCCACCGGGCAGGGTGCATTGTATTTAAAAAGTTGGACATGTACTTTTAAGTTTTACATGTTCTAGTAATGAAAAACTCCTAAATTAGTTTTTAACTAATGTGGGGCCTACCTCTCCCATAAAATAATATTGGGCTACCTTATTGCATTTAATAAGTGCTGATATTTGATTGGGAAGAGGTAGAAATGTAATGTTTGGTCTTAAATGAATTGTAATTTAAAACACTCTTTAATGGTAAAGTCGGATTTTAAGTCACAGTTATGAAAATGCCACTTTTAGAAAGTTGCCCTTTATTGTTCTAACCATTTCATTGCCTGCAGCCTGTATCTGGGTCACATGACTAGGAGGAGATGGTGGCAGCTGTCATCCCAGAGGAGTTGGTGGCAGGAGTGCCAGGACAAGACAGTGCAGCTCATGAGGAACAATAAGACTTACAGGGTGAGTCGATCAAGGGGCAATGTGGGCAAAAAGGTCATGTAGTGCAGTACAGCTAGCTAGGTACCAGCGCTCCTCTGCGCCATGTATAGGGCAAAGGGTAGGTTTGTGGGTCATGTACCATTAAGCATCACATAAATGTAAGTCACACTGCCCAGTTACATGTTGCACAGCTCACTCCAGCTCCGTCATGTTTCTCCCTTCCATGTATGAAGTGCACCACCAGTCCACTGTCACCTCTGTAAACTGGCACTTGTAGTGCATCAGTCACCAGTGCTACAAGTCCCTCAATACCAAGCAAAAAACATGGGGCCTCAGTTACAAGAGGCCTGTGCTGCTGAAACCTCACTTTTAATGACACTCAGCAGGCCTCTCAATAATATCTTTGAGGCAACGCAAAGACACCCTGCATGTCTTTGAATGGCCTTATAGGTAGGGATTAAGCCAAAGCACTGGAAAGTGCTGCCTTGCCTTACTCTACATCAATGTGGCTTTGTATGGCCTCCCATATATGGGTCTGCATTGTGAGCCTCCGGAACGTCAAGAAAAGTGATGTTCTGGGGGCACACTGGGCTTTTAAATAAGCACCTGGGTGTGGGGGTGAATGAAAGTAATGCACACCAGAGGGCCATGTGTGTTGAAACAGAAGATGGTGTGTGGCGCTGGTGGGCCTCTGGTAGTGCAGTGCTTTGTAGGCGCTGGCTGAGCATGTTGTGTGTGGATGGGGATACATTGCATAAGAAGGAGGTGAGAAGGTATATGTGTACAGCAAGGTAGCCTGACAAATACACATGCACTGCTGTGTCTGACAGTGTCATACTTGGGTCGTAGCTGGGAAGGAATGACATAGAGGAGCCCATTGGGGCACTACATCCTACATGTGACGCCAGGCTGATCTTCAATCTTCCTGAAGGACCTCCACTGGCTCCCAATCCAGAAGAGATGCCATTTCAAGCTCCTGACCCACGCCTACAAAGTCCTCGACAACCAAGGACATGCCTACATGAACCAGTGCCTGCACTTCCACCGACCTCCCCAGAACCTCTGCTCCGCAAACCTCGCCCTCTTGCAGATACCTTTGCCTATGCCGCTGCCGCTCTGGAGGATGTTCCTTCTCCCATCTTGCTGCCAAAGCCTGGAACACCCTCCACCTCTCCACCGCACCCCACCCTTGCTTACCCACTTCATGAAGATTCTCATGACCTGGCTCTTTCACTGAGACTGCAGCAAGCACCTGGATACACCTTCGGGTGAGAAGCTGCGCTTTACAAGTACCACATGATTGACTGATTAATTGATGTGGCACTGAGCGAAGATGTACTACGTGGCAGGAGGGAGTCTGGAGGCAAATTGCCTCACCATGCCATGTATGTCAAAGTCGGAGGATGTGAAACAGGGATCTGTCAAGGTATAGAAGGAACTGGTTTGCCACCACAAAGCCCATGAGTCAGGGATAGTAGGAGGTTGAGGTTGATTGGCCCAGCTGTGTTGGAAACCTGGGTAGGTACATGTCACCAATTCCAGCACTACTGCAATGTGGTGTTCAGGTTGACCTACAGTCTATTGGAAATGGTCACGCATATTAATGGTGTTGTAGGCACATGAGAGTCAATGTAGAATCTGGGTTCCATCAGTGTGTGGCAGTAAGTTGTTTCCGTGGTCTAAAATAAGAAATGCCACAGGAGAAATGTACACGTACAAGTGAGAGGGCCTGCATCAAACAATGTGTTTTACTCTGAAGATAAACTACTCTTGCAATGATAAACTGGGGTGAGCATCAATGCTAGCAATCTACATAGTTTGACTGGGCCCATCCCTCCACTGTCCACTAATATGGAGCCAACTGTGTGTGTAATGATCTCACATGAGTATACACCACTCACAAAACCATAATATGAAAATGCACTCATACATTCCTGCAGTGTATCAAGGCTGGAAGCTGTATGCAGGATATGTGTGAAATACAGAACCCCTGGCCACATGAAAGCACAATGTGCATGCAAGACAGCAGAACAAGGCAGAGTGCTATGGTGTACTGTGTGAAAGGCAGAATGCAGGTTCATAACTAATTAATGTCCCAAGCCACATCACTTTCACAGGAGCAAAGGGCTGAGTACTGCTCACAGGGAATGCAGACTCCCTGGGGATTAGGTGCAATGTGCATAGTAGTGGTGCAAATAAGTCCAAATAGATGGGGGCACATTTGCAAACCAAGTGCGCCGTGGAACTTCACTTTTTATGATGTTGCAGCCATGCACTGGGCTTAGCCATATCTACAAGGCCACGTAAAGCCAACCTGTGTGGATTTTCATTGCCTTGTAGATATGGAGTGATGCAACGCAGCGCAAGTCACTGAGTTACCTCACACAACGATGGGGAGGCATGCCATGGGTTTTACGGTGGGTGTACCCACGTAACATGCTTTGCATTTGAAACATTCCCAGATTTACAACAAGCTGGAAACCTGGGAATGCATCAAAAGCCTACGCCTCCCAAGGGGAGGTGTAAGTGAGGCGCAACAAGGAGACATAACATTATTTCAAATCATTTTTTCCTTTTTCTATGTGTGCGGCATTCGCAAAACACATAGAAAGAGGAAATCGCCTCCATTCATTGTGCTCTTTCCTGCACAAAAGCAATCATCCCTACAATGCAGACACCCTTGCACCATGGTGCCTGCATTGGTGCATGGCAGATATTTGTGCCCCAACACTGTGGAAGAGGAGAGGAATGCGCAGAATCTCATAGACACTGTGCCTTCCTGCCCTTTTCTTCTGACATAGGGCAGTGCAGCAGGAAGGCTTGCGGTCCTCTTCTATGTCCAAAACTTGTAAATGAGGCCATGAATGTCAACCTTTTAACTCATGTGAACAACTGACAAGGATAACCATCAACATAAATCTTTTCAAATACAGAGGATGTACCAACATCTAATGACCAGCTGCATGTTCTGGATGAGGATCCTGCTGAGGATGACAGATGGCCCACCCTTGACCAAGACACCCTCCAGCAAATCCTGGACTCCATTCAAACACCATATCTGGTCGCGGGAATGGCCGACAGCATTGCAGGGTCTCCAGAGGATCCATCTATCACCCAACAGACACCACCTGCCAGCCCACCCCCAGCCCTGGACTCTGAGGAACCTCAAATAGACTTTCAACATTGTGTGGTAAGATTCCAGCAGGAGCTGGTAGATGAGGTGAGGGCGGGTATAGAGACTGTGGTGGGCACCCTAGAAGGAGTCCGTAGGTGCTTCAGTCCCAAAAAGGACGCCTCGGAGGCTGTACGAGACACCTACCTTCTGCTCCATGGCTTGGAAAATCCCTGGCTGACATCGCTGGTGTCATGAGGCAGAGGCATGAGCAAAGGCCCTGCCAAAGTGGCTCCAGCAAGGTTGCCAACCAGCTGGGGGCAATACGCAACATCCTGGAGTTTATGGAGCGGAAGCAGGACTCCTACATAGCAACAATGGGTGCCTACCACTGTGATGTTGCTGCTGTGCTGGCAAACCAGCAGGTCCTTCTCAGTGCTTTGCTGCCTTACTTAGTGGTGCAGGAAAGTGCCGCGGGGAACAGGTGATCAACATCTTCAATCCCTGATGAGTGTGTGCCTCCATTGGCTCCAGCACCATCAACACCACCCTCATGGGAGGCACCACACACATCAGAGGACGAAGATGTGGACTACAGCTCTTTGCAATGAAACTGCCCGGTAGCATATTTTTGTGTCACATGGCCAGTTTCTCCAATGACCTGTGCTTATGCCCATGCCAGTGTACTTTTTACCTGGTACTGTCTTCCATTTGCTTTCCCATCTGTTGATCTCGTCCATGTGAGGACTGTCTATGTGGACTTTCTTTCCTAATGGCAATTTGTTCCACCTCCTCACTGCAACACTCTTCTCCTCAACATGTCCCATTACATGTATCCCCCATGGACTCTGTCTGGGCACATAATGGCTCACAAACTATGTTGGGGTTGTTGCCCCAAGGACTGCCACTTGCTCCTTGCTCCTTGGTTCACGTGTCACTAAAACTACTTTCCAGAATCAGCATGTTGTATTTGTAGTCCTGATTGGAGTAAGCAGACCATGGTGGATATACTGACTCTTAAGACACTATCTAACATCTAAAGGAAAATGTGTTTCTGTGGCCAACGGGTAATATTTACAGTGTATGCTAACTCTTTTATGTGATCCCTATCTGCTACTAAACTGGCAAGTCGTTACCCAAGGTCACATGCATGAAGTGCAAAAATTGCCAATCAATCAATGGTAAGACTGAATGTTGTTTCTGCCCAGGTGGTGATACTTCCATGCATACTAGCTAGCAAACAGCTGTGAGACAAATACAAAATGGTGCTAGGGAGAGTGTGCAAGTGGCTTCCATCAGTGTGGCACCAACCACATCCTAGATTAGTCACAATAGTTTGACTCTATCATACATACACAACATGTAGCATCAAGTACATATACAGTGCTACATTAGGTTAATACATGTTTTGTGCTGTGTGTCCATTCACAGCAAGAGTGCCACTTACAGTGACCAATCTGTCTGAAGATCCCTTAAGTGACTCCATTGCTAACTTTTATTGATCAACTCCTTTGGTGCTCCATGTACTAACACACTTAGACTAACACTGGCAGGAACTCCTACTGCATGTGCAGCACATGTCACAACTGGCAAGCAGGAAATTAGTAAGCAGTTGTGAAAGTGCAAAACAGAACTTATTTAACACACACTACTAAACTTAACATCTAAAAACTAAAACCCACATTAATTATACATTTTTTAAACTATGCCTAAACTAACCTAATCTAACTTACCTACACTATCCTAACTTAAAACTAACCTAACCTTAACTTGTCCTACTCTACACATACACCACAACAGACAAGTTAAACATCAACCCTCCACCCCCCTTATAACAGATTTGCACATGAGACTAACATAAACTAATGCTATGCACAAACTACCTAAACATTAAAACCTAAACAAATATATATTTTTTTGTTTTAATTTATTTGTTTTTTTCTTATTTATACACATACTAAACATTAACCCACCCACTTAACAATCTATCCACACATATCCCGACCTAAAAACAGGCAAATAGTAAGATCTATAAAAACACTCAAACTACCCTAACCTACCACTATGCTAAAAACGATCCTAACCATTGCTAAAAGTCTATGCCATAAAAACAATTAAAAAAAACTGGGGAGGACTAGAAAGTTGGAGGGATGGCCTATATTTTATTCTCAATACGGTCCACATTCTACTGTAAAGTCTTCACTATTTAGATGAGTGTGGCCACCTACAATTGAACTTCTGCCATCCTCAAATTATATTTTTGCTGGCCCTTCAGCAACTGCCTCTCTATCTCAGTTGACTGCTGTGAGGTAGTGGCGACCGGCTGTGGTGTCACTGCTGGTGGGGCTGTGGACGGTCCTAGAACTGGTCCTGGATCCTCACCATGGGAATCCTCGACTTGACGCCTTCTGCTTGCCCTGTCGGTAGCTTCTTGTCCCTGAGGTGGTGACTTCCAGGTCCCTGCTGCCCTTGCTCTCTCAACCTTGTGCCCCATGCGCCTGAAGGCCTTGGCAACGTGATGTATGGGCCTGTATCTCTCCAGGTGGATCCAATATGCCTTTTTTCTGCTCTGGGGTCATGATGTACGTTGGAAAGGAAGTACACATGAATCTGACCAAGCTTATTTGTCACAATTGTCAACATTTACATGCATTAACTATTATTACCGGCACAAGTGGCATGGCCTGCCAACAAAAATTATATCTATGTAAAGTATCATGACCAACCATCATGCGAAGTATGTACTTCCCCTAAGATAACAATGCAAAATAACCCAGTTTTGGCCTTGTAGGTACAGGAAATGGCAGTGTCTGGCCTCATTACAATTTACCCATGTGCATAAGAAGACAGATTTGGATCTATGATGTTGTGTACACATGGAATGGTACACATGGTCAATCTCAGTGCTCCCTGGGGCATGTACTGCAACATGCAAGAGGGTAAAATCTATGGCCAATTACCTATGTGAAATTAGTGATGTGTAGTAAGTACACGTATGTTGCCTCAGCAATGCTCTACTGTTATGGCATATAAACAAAGCCACACACATAGTAGCATAGATTGACTCAGTACTAGATATTTGAAACATAGACAGAGTGTGGCTAGCTACCTCTGATTGAACAGACCTATTGGATACTTCTCCAAGAATGACACATGGGCATACCTGGAAGACTATAACATAGAGCACCTAATGAAAATCAGAAAAGAGCATCTTCTCCTTGACATACCCAATAGTCTGTCCCAATCTTCATGTACGGATTGTTACCTAGAAGCATATCAACTCATACTTACTCTATGTGATGACTATGTACATCCATGCTGTAGAGCGAAGATTTGTGAGTTTATTGAGCTGTACACTTTAGGTAATTAGCCAGAAATTGTAAAGTGGAGGGAAATCCTTGGGATACAATATGGGTAACAAAAGCATTTGGTGAAATGTGGAATGGCCTGTACGCTGGCAACACAGTGCATACATGCCTGTGGTACTTAACAGGCAAGTACCAGTAATAGTGTTTTGTCTCACAAAACACTATAAAGGTATGGAAATGTGTCTATTACCGGCCATTGGATATATGGGGAAGGAGTCAGGCATGTGACAGCATTTCCATGTGTGGACTGGTGGCATGTCTCACATCCACTCATATCTATTCAGTCTGCACTGGTGTAGGATTCATCACAGCCTGTGTGGACCTGCCACACAAAATGTTACATAAATTCCCATGTGTACGCCTACAGTAGCATTGTGCAGCAGACAGTCAGATAGAAGTTCATCCCTCCGATTCCATGTTCACATTGAGTTTAGTCACAACTTCCTTTTTACAATCATGCGATTTTGCCAGTCTCTCCTCTGGCACCCCATCTCACAGATCACCTATATGCAGTACTCTGAAGGATGTGCTGGTATCCATGATGCGGGATGACAGTTGCCACATGTCATGATCAATGTGTGGTAAGGGATGAACCCAAGTAAGTCATTGGCATGGACAATGGACTTATGCACTCACTGCAACAAATGGGGATATGTGACTTGCCCACTGGTTTTGCTATCATGAATAATATATTTTAAGAATGCCACCTCATAAATACATATGCAGCATCTATACTAGGATGGAATCATGTTTTCGTATGGTGAGCCTGCTCACATGGTCAACCAAGTCCATTGGAGTCCAAACGTTGGCTAGACGCTGTCCTACAGGTACATGTATGGCACACCAAACAATATGCTGTTTGAGTGGCATGAATGTCTGGTATGCCTTCAATTATTTAGACTGTACCAATGTTGGTAGTGTAGAGGACTGTAATCTGCAGGCATTTGCTGGGAAGGATGTGAGCACACAATAGGAGGACATATATATTGATAAAATGTCCATTGTGCACATGTCAATGTTAGATGTGCTGTTGACTATTGGACGTTTGAAGTTTGGTGTGGATATGTATAACACCCCAACCACACCTGTATCCTACTCAAATTTGGACTTTGGCAAACATACTGTGTCAGGGAATTCACAGCCTATCCCGTGCAACATTTCTGTCACATATTTTGGGTAACATGTTGGGAATTTTGGTTTATAGTATGGGTGAGAGACATTAGAACTAACTAACATCAGTTGGTTTTGGGGAAGGTGATGGTACATGTGCTATAAGTATCCACACCACAGCTGCCATAACAGTAACACAGCATATTAAGAGGCATTCATCATGTGGGCCTGCATACATTGCTAATGATTCGACATGTCAATTTGTCCTACTTCTGTTGTAAATCCACATGTAAGGTGCAGCATGTTTCTGCAGAGTGATGATACCCCTTGCACATCTCACTGCAACCGATTTAAGCAAGCACACAAACCTTACAGATCACAGAAACAATAAGGCGACACTCACCGGTAGTATTGGGATCTTGGAATGTCGCCACCTCACCAATGGTGTATGGGCTTGGTCCACCTACAACACAAAACACATGGTACATAGCTCTGTGAATGCTGAACGTTCACATGTATACATATGAAGCACAGTACATTGAGGTCACAAATACCTGGTATTGTCTCTACGTTGGACTTGTAGCATAAGGCACAGTTGGAATGCCCTCATGATGAACTTAGGTATGCCATGTTGCAGTGTATTCAGATGATAGCAGGCACATCACATATAAGGTGCACATAGTGCAGACAAGGTACAAGACCAGCCTAGCTTGCAACATGGTGCAAGGGTGCCAGGCTTTGATGTCTATGTGAACAGTCCAATTTGATTAAACACACTCTGCATAGTATGACAATGCTGGGGCCTTCTCAAGTTAATACGAGTACTTTACCATGCAGCACACATCAAACAGTACCCATGCTTGTTTGACTCCTTCACTTAGCTCCTTACATGTGATCAGTGCACTGTAAATGAACAATGACCAATCAAGGCCCATACAGGCTCATAAAGGTATGACGACCTTTTCTTGTAACAGAGATGTATGTGTGACCATTTGGGGGGAAACATACACCCTGTCCAACCTGTGGCCTCATGACATGTGAGTGCACTTCCCTGCAACATACATTGTGGGTGGCCCACACAGTTCTGAGTCAGTAATGACCTAGTAGGCCGGGTAACAATACTCTCTGCACAGTGCAGGATAGGTCCCCCATCACCTATAGGCCTCCCCTGCACTGCATGGTCTCTTTTGGCTATTGTAATGCCCCTTTGAACAGGCCCCTGTGGCATGTTCAGTGTATGTAACGGAGTTAGCCTGTATCAAGCTATGGTAACCTATATACATATCTGGCCTTTCCAGAACAACAACTGTTCAGAGTATTTAGCTACAGCCACACAGCTCATGGTATATAGGAACTTACCGGTAGCCCCACCAACTTCTATCCCCAGGTGATCCAGGAGATTCTGCTCCTGGCTGACGATATCTGCCCACCGGTGCTTGTACTGGTGTTTGGCTTAACACCCATACTTGGTATTTGGCTTGACACCAAATACTCTACTCATCTGGTAAAACGCCTTTTTCCACCGGTGCTGCCTCTCATGTGCTGGGTAGCCTTGGCTAACCCTGACTCCACTTTCAATCATGTTGAACATGTTCTTCACCAACAGCCACACAGCAGGCCCCCAAATTTCTCCTCCATCAGGTTATTGGTCTTGCCCTTGCCTGACAGCTCCCTATCCCCACTATTCACCCTAAACACAACAGAAACACTATCCCTCCACCAACCGCTATAACTATTAACCCCTTTTCAGACAAATACCCCATAATGCACAACACAAAACAACACAAAATGCAATTACAAGACAAATGTGACAGTTTTGGGACATAACAGGGACAGCACAGAAACCAACAAGACCAAGAAACTGCACCAAACTCTCCAGCATACAACAAACACCTCCACCAGCCAGTACAGACAAACAGACAGTAAGTGAAAGTGAAAGGAACTTCACACTTCTGGTTTGTAGCTTGGCTGAGCCATTGCATCATTTCCTGTGTGGATGTGTCACATTTCACAAGTACGCATCATGTTTCCAACTCAAGCATCCTTTTTTTCTGAGGCTTCGCTAGAAAAATAGCCAAGTCACGAGTTACACATTGCCCAATGCTTTATTTTTGACACTTTTGCTCTTTCCACTAGAGTGTCATGTTTTGTGCTACTGCGTCACCTTTTCTACTAAAGCGTCACGTTTAGTACTAAAAAGTCACCTTTCCTAGAAAAGTTTCAGCCTTTCCTACTAAAGTGTCACGCTTTGTGCTACTGCGTCACCTTTTCTACTAAAGCATCACATTTAGTACTAAAAGTCACCTTTCCTAGAAAAGTGACAGCCTTTCCTACTCAAGCGTCACGTTTTGTTCTACTGTGTGACCTTTCATACTAAAGCTTCACGTTTAGTACTAAAAAGTCACCTTTCATAGAAAAGTGTCAGCCTTTCCTACTCAAGCATTGCCCTTTGTGCTACTGCATCTCCTTTCTGACTAAAGCGTCATGTTTACTAATGGATAGTCACCTTTCCTAGAAAAGTGTCAGCATTTCCTACTCAAGAGTCATGTTTTGTGCTACTGCGTCACCTTTCCGACTAAAGCATCACGTTTAGTACTAAAAAGTCACCTTTCCTAGAAAAGTGTCAGCCTTTCCTACTCAAGCATCACATTTTGTGCTACTGCATCACCTTTCTGGCTAAAGCATCACATTTACTAATGAAAAGTAACTTTTCCTAGAAAAGTGTCAGCCTTTCCCACTCAAGCGTCACATTTTCTACTTCAGCGTGGGTTTTTACTTACACATCGCTAGGGAAATAGGCAAGGCCAAGTTAAACACAACACATAACAATGCACAGTGCATTCTTTCTGATGCTTTGATGTTTATGCCAGCCTTCCGACCTGTTTGTAAACTTTTGAGGGCTTCTTGTAGTTTATGAAATGTGTGTAAGTTGATGTTTCCTGGGACTGTGACATAAACGAAAACACAACTAATGTTTTCAAACATTTATTGTCGTGTTGAACTGTTATGACCTTTTGGTTAATGGTCCATTCCTGAACATGTGGATCAAGTCAAATGGCTTTGCGTGCCTTGGCATGTGTAACTTGGGGGTTTGCATGAGACATGTACCATGATGCATGGTGCATGTGTGAGGCACACCCCTTATAATTATGTCCTTATCTGCGTCAACTCACACAGTATTATGTCATCCATTTCTGACTTTTAGTGGGTGTGTTAAGTATTTGAGTTTTACTTACCTATAAGTAGGTCATACCCATATTGTCCATTCTGGAACAGGTCATTTATGATAGAATGGCTGAATATGTATGCATCATGCACACTCCCAGAATATTTGGCCAGCATGTTACTGAACAGGCCCCGATGGTCCATGATGGCCTGGACATTTATGCAGTGGGTGCGCTTCCAATTCCTGTAGAGATGGGATGTGGCTGCAGGGGAAACCAGTTGCACATGTGTGCAATCCATAGCACCCAGCACGTGTGGAAACCCAGCGATGGCATAAAAGCCTTGTTTTGTCTCCAGCTGCAGTTTGTGGGTGTTAGTAAAGAGAATGTAGCGTGGTGTCAGACGGATGATGGCATCCAGGACAAAGGGAAGGAATGAGGAAAAAGATGGCTGGGAGATTCCGGCGCACTCTGGCGGCTGTTATCTGAAAAGACCCCAAAGCCAGCATGTGTAGTACCACAATTAGCTTTGTTTGTGGAGGGATGTTGGTAGACCTGGCAGCTGTTACCTGGAGCCTTAGCTCAATCAGGTGTAGCATCTCTATAATGGACTCCCTCCTCAGTCAGTAACAGATGATTACCTCATCCTCCTGGAGTCCAACTAGCGTGGTCTTATGGCGATAAACACACTCCCTCTCCTGTGTTGCCTTTGTGGTGTGAGGAGGGATTGGGGGGTTAAGGATGGTGGTCATCTCCTTGCAACTCCCAGCTGCAAAATGAGTGCCTCCATGGTGTAGTTGTGGTTGCCACACTGTTCTGTCTGGCTTCTCTTTATGTACCAATGTCAGTGCGTCATTTTCTATGCGTGGTTTTCACAGGCGCAGAATTTTTGAAGCTATTGGACCGCTGCGCAACTCAAGCCGACGATGCATCACTTTGGTAAAATCTCGTAAATATCCATGCTTCTGTTTTACAGTGGAATTTCACTGCAAATTTTAATATTTACGTGACGCAGGTGATTCCGATGCAGGTCCCTTTTGACACAGGACTCCAAAAACTGACGCATTCTCCAAGATACGTCATCTTGTAAATATGGAGTACAGATAGTGCCGCCAATACGTCAAAAAGTATGAGCATTGGTGGCGCAAGTTGCTTGTAAATAAGCCCCTGAGCTTTCAGACTGCCTTCCAGGCTCTAAATGACTTTGCAAGTAATTTGCCAAGAAGTGCTAAGCACACAAAAAACTGAAATCAACTCCAAGTGAACTTTTTTTCCCCACAAAAACACATTCCTCCCAGTAGTGTTGATATATGCAGTGGTGCCAGTACATTTTTAGCTCAAGGCCAACAGTAATTTTTTAGTTAAATCAATTTCATTTGCACCACAAATGCATTTTTAATCCCATTTCGAGCCGATAATTTCTCTGGTGCACTTCACTGGTGGCCAGCCTGCTGCTTACCCCTCAGTCTCTACAATGAGCAAATCAAAGCAGACCCTCACAAGCGACTCCTCACGCACACTTAACTCTCGGCCCGGAGTGCTCCTGCGCTAATGAGGTTTTCTTGGAAGGATGTGAAAGATCATTAAAAAGCAGTTTTTGCTAAACCAATATTAGCTTTTAAGTAGTTAACTAGTATGCACCCCTAACCACGGCACGTTCGCAGAGTTGAACGATGGGATTAAATCGCTCAGAGAGAAATGGCTCTTCTGCTTCGAATGAACTTGTAGGGTCAGATGTATTGTTTTTTAGCGCAATGCAGCACAGCAGCCAAAGTTGCTGTGCTGTGGGAATCTTGTAAGAAGAGTCTTTCCAAGCCTGTCTGCCCCTGCTTAGGATCCACATTGAAATCAAAGTTGTTGCTCTATGTTTGCACAAGGGGGAGAAAGTAGCACAGAGCCATATTTATTCAAACTTGCTTCCCTCTGCTCACTGACACAATGTTGCCTAGTGTCAAACCCAATCTTTGCATGTACCCTGGTGCAGAGGGGCACATGCTATCTAGTATGGGAGCTGCACTCCCCTCTAGTACAAAATCCTATGCTAAAACAAATCCTTAAACATCCCACACATGCAATCTAAGGAATGATTGGAGGAATTCAAATATTTCTCCTTGTTAATGCCTGCTTCAAGGAGGCGTTATTTTTTCATGGAAAGCTATGTTTGGCTATTTTCGGCCAGGCTTTGCATCAAAAACTGAGGGGCATATTATCAAGGGCCGGCGATAAATATCGCAAAGCGCGCTTAGCGCTTGCATATTTATCGCCGGCTATCTCTGTAATTTATCGCCCGGTTAGCGCGTTATTAACAACGCGCATCGCCGAGGCGATAAAAATTCCAGAGATAGCGTGGATATCGCAGTTTTCCATGTGGAAAACGGAGATATCCTAGATGATAGGGCCTGTGGGCTTAGCCACAGAATCCACCCCCCATGTTAAGTATGCCTTAGTCAGGAATTTAACAGACGTTAAATTCCTGCGTTAACAGCATACTTAACGCGATTAAAATAATCGCTTCCCCGCATTGTAAATATCGCGAAGCTGCCTTCGCGATATTTACCCATGTTGTTTCCACAGACACGCCTACTTTGCATCTCATTATCGATGCGGTCAGGCGTGCTGGAAACGGGAGCAAAATCAGCAAAACACGCGATAGCGTGTCTTTGCTGATAAGGCGATATAATTATCGCCGCTTTTCGGCCGAAAACGGCCACAAAAGCGGCGATAATTGTTTATCGCCGCCTTGTTAATATGCCCCTGAGAGTGCTTGGGCTGATCCACCCAAGTTCCACCCAAGCCACGCCCCATGCTGCAAAGTGCACAAAGCAGAGCAAAGAGGCATTTGCGCTGAGAAAAGGGCACCTTTGCAGCACAAAATTAATTTTTTCCTGGAAACTAAATAACCTTGTAAGAGTTTGCTTCACTTTGCCCTGGTTAATACTCTCACTAAATCCAGTACGTTATCTTTTAGCCTGGCACATATATTCTGCTGTGCGCATGGCATGAAACACATACTGTACATATGGAAGCTGGAACACCGCCTCTAGTTAGGGGTCAGGAAATCCACTAAACCACCCCTTCTCACAGTCTCCATTCTTCAGTCTCACGCTCACCACTCGCTTCACATGTCCCGAAAGACTGTACCAGAGGTCTCACCTTCTCAGTCATGGGAGCTGCCTTCTGCAATTAGCTTAATCTCCTTCAAGGTCGTATTGAAAACCATCTTGGGCCTTGATTTTCCATGGTTTTGCTATCAATAATTCCTCAGATTAGAAAACTTGCACAATGCCCTGGGGTTAATGAGCGACATTCTGGGGATTTAATTGATTAATTTAATTGCAATATTGGTTCTTATAGAGGGCTTTATTGGCGCTAGAGAACATAACCTAAAAAAGATACTGAAAAATAAAAGGCGAGAAGAATTTCCGGCGGCGACCGGAAACGAGGGTGACGGTCTAGTGGCCAGAATCCCTATTTGAACTCATGGCTGGCGAGACGCGCAGCGGACGCGCCGCTGGCGCGCCAAAGGCGCGCCTAAGGCAAGCCCGTCTGCGCCCGTCCGCACCTGGACGTCACCAGGAGCCAGAACCCCTGCTAGTTCTACCCCAGATACTTGCAAATCAGTGAGTACAAAGCGCTCTTACACACGGGACAAACTGCTTATGATCAGATACAATCTCTGTGAATTCCTGACTCACTCTCATATTGTACCAGAAGGTCCATTCTCATGTAGAACTTGTAGATTCCAAAGCACTGCTCCCCTCCATGCTCCATCTCACGGACTCCCTCCTGAGCAGAGCGAAGAATCTGGGCCCTCCGGGAGAACCTCACATAGTCGTGTCCAGGCCCAACCAGCTAACTTTGGCTGGAACTGTTTCCTAGCCAATGTCAGATCCCTCCCTAAACATGCGGATAACATATGGGATCTCCTGACTGAAAATGATCCACACATTGGGTTTCTCACGGAAACTTGGATCAAACCCTCCTCTAATCCCTCCATTGCAATAGCTCTCCCAGACGGTTATCGTATCCAAAAACTTGACAGGACAGGATGGGCAGGGGGTGGTATAGCCCTAATACATAAGGAAGTCATACCTATCTCTATTTTAGATCAGATGTGCGTGGACGATATAGAATGCCTTATTTTCAGACTAGACCTGCACCCTCAACACAGCTGGAAAGGGGCTCTTGTTTATAGACCCCCAGGTCCGCTACTAGATTTTACCAGCAAACTTATGGAATTAATTTCCCCACATGTCATTTCCACCCGTAACTTTCTACTTCTGGGGGATTTTAACATACATAGTGAGAATGCCCTCAACCTTGACGCTACAACTTGCCTAAAAGACCTGGCCACAATCGACCTCCGGAAGATCAACAACGCCCCTACCCATCTAGCAGGACACACTCTAGATCTTATATTAACTAACTCCACTAATATCATCTGCGGGGAAACGCACCCTCTGACTTGGTCAGACCACTCTCTGGTGAATTTCCAACTTGTGAGACCTAAAAATTCCTCCACCTCCACATCACATGCCACTCGCTGGTACAGACCCTGGCATAAACTGAAGCCCGACCAATTCCTGACCCCTTTTGGCTCCTGGAACACTGAAACTAACACTCTCAGTGTAGAGGAACAGCTAGTTCATTTTAATTCCATTGTTTCTACCACCTTAGATAACGCAGCCCCTCTGAAGCTTCAGACCCACCCACCAAAACACACTCCCACTAGCTGGTTCTCCACGGTCCTACGTACTGAAAAGAGCCAATGTAAAAAATTGGAACGGGAATGGCGACACTCTCACAGTGCGCAGGACAAAGAGAAATTTAAAGCCGCATTAGCCACCTATCATAAAAATATTAAATCCGCTCGCAAGCTACACATTGCTCATCAGCTGGAGCAAGCGGGGAACAATTCTAGGACCCTTTACCAGATCCTGAAGTCTTACACCAATCCCAGGGCATGCGAAACTGTGGAAACTTCCTCCCAGTCAATATAGCTTCCTTTCTTACCCAGAAAATCGAAGCCATCTACCAGAAAATCACCTCATCCAATGAAATCTTATTGCACCCCACTACAGCATTTTCTACCTCCTTTGACAACGCCTCGCAGCTCCTCTGCTTTCCCTCACTCACTCCAGCAGAGGTTGAATCCCTTCTCATCAAAATTAAATCTGGATCACCTTCTGATATTATTCCTGCAAAAATCTCCTCCAGACTATCCGCACAGCTAGCCACACCCATCTGCACCATTCTGAATAGCTCCTTGAGGGTGGGCAGACTCCCCGCAGAATGGAAAGCAGCTCAAGTCGTACCCATCCGTAAAAATCTTAAGATCCCCGCCACGGAGTTGTCCAATTACCGCCCTATCTCTCTGCTCCCCCTTCAAAGCAAACTTATTGTAAAGCACATAAACAGATATTTGCCCGATTTTATTGAAACCTCTCATTGCCTTGATGTCTCCCAGTCAGGCTTCCGGGTCAAACACAGCACAGAGTCAGCCTTAATTGAGGTTACGGACAATATCAGAATGGCCCTGGATAATGGTCAGGCAGCACTGCTGGTGCTGCTTGACTTATCGGCGGCATTCGACACCATCTCGCACCATATCCTACTGGAGAGACTTCAGGGCATTGGAGTACAGGGGGTTGCACTAAAATGGTTGACTGACTTCCTTACCGACAGAACCCAGACAGTCACACTGGGAACCTTCAGATCTAACACCACTAAAGTTACCAAGGGGGTACCGCAGGGCGCATGCCTGAGCCCCACTCTCTTTAACATTTATGTTACCCCCTTGGCGAAACTTATGAGGAACTTAGGGTTTAGTCCCATCTCCTACGCGGGCGACACCCAACTCCTCCTCACCTTCGACAAATCTAACCCCGATATAAAAATCACCTTTTCTGAGGGCATGAAGACCATTGCGGCCTGGATGAGGACCAATTTCCTCCAACTGAATGCCGATAAATCAGAGATCATGCTGTTTGGAGGAGCTGCCATAAGCTGGACTCCCAGGTGGTGGCCGGAGGAGTTGGGTGCGGCTCCCTCTCCCAAAGAAGTAGCCAAGAATCTAGGATTCCGAATTGACCACAATCTCAGATTCGATGCCCACGCCACAACCATTGCTGGCACCTGCTACCACACACTCAGTCTACTCAGAAGAGTTTTCCCTCTACTTCCTTCCTCGACTAAAAAAACTTTGATGCAAGCCCTGGTTTTAAGCCGCCTGGACTATTGTAACGCACTATTAGCTTCGGCTAATGAGGCCTCCCTGAACAAGTTACAGGTTGTGCAGAATACTGCTGCTCGACTAGTAGCTAATGCCCCTCCCAGAACGGCTTCCATCCCCCTTCTCAAAAAAACTCCACTGGCTCCCGGTGAGAAAGCGGGTGAAGTTCAAGATCGGCTGTATTGTTTATAAAGCCCTTAATGGTCAGGGGCCTTCATATTTGTCCAACAAACTCATCAAGTACACTCCCCCGCGAACCCTTAGATCAGAGTCCAAGCTACTTTTATGCACTCCCAGAATTAAAAAGGCTTGCAAGGGTGGCAAAGCTTTTTCTCATCTTGCCCCTACTTTCTGGAATGAACTGCCCCTCCAGCTTTGCGATTGTCAGAGCCTCCCTCTGTTCAGGAAGCTTCTAAAAACCTTTCTCTTCTAATTCCCCGGGTCTGGCTGTAGCACTCTGTCCTAAGCGCAGAGATACCCCTCTGGGGGTGATTCAGCGCTATAGAAATAAATAAATAAATAAAAATAAATTTTAAAAAAGTTTGCATTTCTCCATTGTTTTGCTACGTAATAAAATGCCACAGAACTCAAAGGGGCATAGTCACAAGGACTTATCGCCAAGGTATCGCCACCTTAACGCATCAAAAGTGGAGATAGATTTAACGCCCCATTCACAAGCGGGTGCAAACTGCAGACAACGCCAGTATTCCCGCGATAACTGCCGCAAAATTTACCTCCACGGGTGACACCACCAACTAACCCTAATGAGATGCAGAGTAGGCGTTCCCGTGCAAAAACTCACGAAAACACCACTACACCACTTTCACAATGAACTGCCAGATCTGCGATGTGAACCAAAAACAGGCGATAAGCCGCGGTAGCAGCAGGGAATTAACACCTGCCTTTTGCTGGTGTTAAGCAGGACGACTACCTGCAGCATGAAAGGGAGCCCAGGCCAGAGCCACATCTGAAGACCCACAGATGCCATGGAGACAATGATCATGCAGCTCCGAGACCCATGAGGGCCACAACACCCACTGCCAACACCCCTAGGCCCGCCACCACCCCCAGGACCCGTTCCGCACCCCCCCCAGACCACCACAGAGGCAGCGTACACAAAAACAGCGGACCCACCTTAAACGCACCAGCCGCACAGACCGAACGCCAGAGGAGGACATTGCCCACTACAGGCCTAAAAGGACAACCATCCCCCGCATCCTGACCCACATCGCCCACCTGCTGACGGTACCAACACAGCGGACAACCAACATCCCTCCGCAGACAAAGCTGCAGGCTGTGCTGCACATGTTGGCCTCTGGTACCTTCCAACGCACAACTGCCAGAGTCGGAGGAGTCTCACAGCCAGCCCCATCCAAGTTCATCACACCTGTCCTGGATGCCATCATCAGCCTGGTACCCCAGCACCTCCACTTCACCCACACTGCGCAGGAGCAGCTGGAGACCAAGCAAGGCTCCTACGCCATAGCTGGATTCCCTCACATGTCGGGGCAATCGACTGCACACATGTGCCCCTCGTGCCCCCTGCCGACACTGCACACAACTACCGCAACAGAAAGCACACGCATCCCATGAATGTGCAGGCAATAGTGGACCACCCGGGACTCCTCAACAATGTCGTGGTCAACTCCCCAGGCAGAGAGCATGATTCCTACATCGCCCGACAGTCCATCATCAACCAGCGCTCCCAGGATGGCACCTATGGAAATGCAGTGCTCGTTGGTAAGTACCAAATGAACACACCACACACCTCCACCCCACAGACATGCAACTCACGACACTGGCAATGGGCACGCAGCAGAACTACATGCAACATGCCACACAACATGCCAACCGACCAGACACGACTCCATTGGGAACCTGGGCTTGCCATGCACACAACCCAGCCACCGCATGGCACCACAGCCACACAATAGCAGAATGTGAGGAGAGGCTTGGAGCAGGCATGTGCGAGAGCGGCAAGTGACTAATGAATGAGAACCTACCCAATGGCAGGTGTGGCGTGGAGGTGCCAGACAGACTCCAATGTGCAAACCACGGAAATGGCCATGTGGACATTAACTGCTGGTGCATGGAGTGTAGTGGCCAGTGGACGCTACCATGTCCCCACAGGCTGTGGGGCAGAACGCGGAAATGTTGCACGTTACGTCCCCCCCTGTATGCGCGGGCGGAGTGGGTTGGCCCTGCGTACACCAGGCCTGCGTAGGGGTGTGAATAAAAACTCTGTCGCACTGGGCGTGGTTCTCTTTCGGAATGGCCAACGTGTCTGCCAGGGCGGCACCTCTCAGCCCGCCACGAGGCCGGCGCCGAGCGCGGCGGGGACTGCGATTCTGTGTGCCTGCTGCACCCCGGGCCGCTGGTCCCCAGACCCGTCATGCCTGCCCCAGTGCACCAAGGAGGCTCTGCTTACCTGCCGACACCGGTGTGTGTCAAAGAGGGCCCACCACGTGCCGGTGCAAGTTCCAAGCCACAGTCCCGCGACCTTTGCATCCTCCACAGACCATCGCTGGCCTCCAAGACGCTGGCCCACAGTACTCCTTTCTCATTGACATACTCCACTAGCGTACTCTTCGGCCCAGTTGTTGGCACATGTTGTACTGAGTCGTGAGTTAAGAATGGCAGTGACCCCAAGTCTGTGGCAGCATCCACATCACTGAACTCCCTCCGATCAGTGATGCCAAAGTCTGCATCGCAAGCCTGTGACACGTGGTGCCACCAACCCTGTTCAACGCAAGCCGGCGACACGTGGTGCCACTAACCCTGTTCAACGCAAGCCGGCGACACTTGGATGAGGGCTCAGGCCTACACTGCGGCCCTGTAGGTCCCACATGTGGAACTGTGTCCTGAGTCTTGAATGGCAGTGACCCAAAGTCCGTGGCAGCGTCCACATCACTGAACTCCCTCTGATCAGTGAGGCCAAAGTCTGCATCGCAAGCATGCGACACGTGGTGCCACTAACCCTGTTCAACGCAAGTCCGCGTTCCGTGGAGCCACTGAACCTGAACTACGCAGGCCGGTGGGACCATCCAACGTAAGCCGGCGACACTCAGTGAATGGCCCCTGCTGACCGCTGCCTCAGGCCTACACTGCGGTCCAGTAGGTCCCACATGTGGAACTGTGTCTTGGGTAAGATATGGAGGAGTCCACACCATTGGACACGCCTCAATGCAGGCGGCATCCCCTATCAGCACTGGTGCCACTAACTCTGTGCGCAATGAGTCATGGGCACTTTCTGGTTGGACTTTGGTGGCATCTGAGTCCATGGCCTAGGGGTTGTCTGCATCATCATCTGGCTGGGCCGGACTTGGTGTTCGACATGTGTCTGTTCCATTCATCTCCACCATAGTGACTGTTTCTGTGTGGTTCTGCACTGTGCATCATGCCCTGGGGGTACACCTTCCACTGTCCACCGAGACACTCCGTGACAACCCCCTTTGTCATCTACGAGAACCTGCTCTGCTCTCGTGACCCCGCCCCAGTGCACTGCAAGTCACCGGCCCGTGGCGGTAGGCCCGTGCAGGATGCTGTGCATCCGGGGCCACTAACTCTGTGCAGCTCAAGTCATGGGGCCTTTATGGTTGAATGGTTGTGTCCTTAACGATGTACACTGTTGTCGTTTTTTGACTGCACCAGGCACGCCATGACGGCTGGTGTACACACACCCCACACATCCAACACAGGTGTCACTCGACATGTGAGCCTGCTAATAAAAGTGGCCGGGCGCACGTGCCCATAGTCATTCACACCATCTAAGCAAGTGTGTCCGTGTGGTCATTATGTCAGCATGATGGGCCCGAGCCCTGCAACATCACAGTGTGCTGTCTTCAGCGGACGATACCATGTCACCTCAGCAGTGGCTGAGACCTTGGACATGTAGCTTCGCCCGCCCCCCCCGCATGCACAAGCGGCGTGTGCTGGTCCGGCGTACGTCAGGTCAGCGCAGGGGTGTGCTGATTCGGCAGGGGGATCAGGGCGTGGCTCTGGTCTGGCCTTGAGCATGAAGTGCGGTAAGCGTGTCTCTGTGTTGGAGTGTTGTCACCACCGGGGCCACAGTAGTCGATGTTGCAATGTAGCATGCACCCGGAGGGCGGGCCGAACGTACGGGGAAATGTAGGAGCGCAAGACCGCTCGGGGTCTTGGCTCATACATGCCAAGTGTTATGTGTATCAGTCCTGCGGCTGCATAAGTCCGATGCCTAGCCTCATTCGCAGTGCGATCACAGCCAGCCATGGACTGTACACCTGTGTCTGCCCTGTCCAGACCATTGGCCTACACTCACGTGGCCGCACAGCTTCAACGGGCAGCTTCACGGTGTTGTTGGCATGCCGCTGGACATGCGCAGACAGGCATGACAATGGGGTGCCGTAGGAGTGCACGTGATACAACCGCGCAGCGCACACAAGTGTGGGGGCTCGTGGGAGGGAGGAGCAGCTGTGAGGCAACGTGACACACAGTGTTGCCGCTCATGTGCCACGTGCTCGGCATATCATCCATGATTCCCTGGGTCGCAGACAACCCACCCCACCCATGACAGGCCTCTGTACATCTCCTGTATGCAAGCAGATGGTAGGGTTACTGTAGGGATGAAAGGTCCTTTGTCTGAACTATCAGGCGGAAGCACATCTGCAGCTCCGAGCTGGGACTTGCATGTGCCGAGCACCCCCTGACAGATACGATAGCATTTGCTGGCGACTCCCACACTACGCACTGCCCGACGTGAGACCAGCTTGTACACATCCCACACGCAGAAGTCCTTGGTCGTAGTTAGCGTGCGTGAAATGGCCTTCACACGTACTCCCACCCCACCCCAGGCCTGCACCCGTTGCACACAGACACTGTTCATTGCTCCGAGCTGTGCCATTTCATCCACAGGACTGGCGCGGTTCAGCACAGTGCCGCTTCAGGCAGAGCCACTGATGCAATGGCAGACCATCCCGGACACATGCACAACTCCAGTCACGTGGACCTGTACCGTGCACGTCTGCTGCATGTACTGGGGGCACTGCTATTGTCAGTGCTGCGGATCAGTTACCGGCTAAACTTCCGCATTGCCAACGTCACCTGCGTTCAGCCTGTGTTGCATTGTCGCTCGTGCATATTCGAGTGGACCATAGATGTCTGCCTCTCCAACGTAACGGTAGCTGACCTGGATTTTGACGTGTGTGTGCGCCCCCTGTTGGCCCACGACCAGGAGTGTCACCGAGATGCACGTTTATGGCATGCCTGGATGATTGGCATGCATGCTGGCAACTGGACCTGGGAGATTGCACGAGTCGTCGTGTGCAGTGACCACATTGAGCCGCTCCCCTATTGGGCTTTAGTGCCAATTGGGGCCAGGGGTTGGAGTCAGCACATCTGTCCAGGACAGCTGATGGGTTACGTCGCCGACATGTTAGATGTGGTGGACAACGAGCTCTCATTGGAAATGTTGGCCTACGCTGCTGCACTCGTGTTCATGGACGAGTGACAACGTACCTGCAGCCACAACAGAATGTGACCCATTGCACGTGTCCCGATGCCTGGTTGCATGTTGGGTATCTGGTCACATGTCCCAAGACGACAGTGGACATGGCTGCATTGGCCTGGACTCCGGATCCATGCGCGGACAACCAACGCGGGTTGGCACTGACTTGTGTGGGTGATGGACTCCCCGGGGTGGACTTGGGCGCTTTCCAACATTCCTCATTCAGACATGCTGCTGCATTGGTCTGCATGTCGTGGCACTTCTCTTGGCCGTACTGACACAAAATTGTTGATAAAGTTTCCGCACCTTCACTTCTCTCCAACTGTGATGAGTGTTGATTTGTATGCCAATGTGTGTGTCACGGCCTATCTGGGTCCTTGCCATACATGCATTGCTACCCCATCAGGGCTGTGGGTTGGTACTTGTGCATTATCATGTCCCTGTTTTGTGCTTTGCCAGATGCGTATGGCCATTTACCAGCCACAAGCGGGTGCACTTGTGTCCTGTGTTCGGTTGTGCAAATGTTGATGTTTGTGCCACATTGTGTTCAATGTTGGGGTGCTCTGCTTCCTATGTGTGTGTGCTGCATTGTGTGTGAGATGTCCCTTCAGCTCAGATTTGGCTCACCCTTCTCCCTTTCAGGCAGTGTGGTTTTCACTTCTGTGCTTGTTCAGTGGTGTGATATTGCCGAGTTGTGTGACTTGTGCTCTTGGTTGGTGTTGTTACTCTTGGGCATGGTTTGTCTGCAGTTGTGCTGTGCTTAATTGTGCATGTGTGCCATTGTGCCCATCTCCCCCTGTTCCCCCTGTCCCTGGTCGTTTCTCTCCCTGTTGCTGTTGTGTCTGTTGATTTTGAGCAGTTTCCGGTCCCCGACTCCTGCCACCATCTCCAGACTGATGTGGTGGACACCATTTCCTCCATGTCATCCAGCTCTTGGTGTGGCGCTGGACTCCCACCTCCGGTGTGCATTGCTGCCTTCTGGCTGTTGGCGTGTTTCTGCTTGTTTGTGCGTTTCGCATCATTCCAGCTGTTCTGGTTTTCTTCCATTGTCCTCCTCTGCTCTCCGGGTGCATTCACCTTGTCCACGATGGAGTGCCATGTACAATGTTTTGTTGCCAATGGGGCTTGTGGGGTTGTGTACTAGCTCCGGCTGCCTCCATTGTGCTTCGCTGTTGTTTTCTGTTTGGTTTGTCTTCCTTTTTCCTGCTTTTGTTGTGCTTATTCCCGCATGCCGTGTGTGTGTCGCGGGCCTGGCGCTTCTTATCGCTGCTTTCCTCATCGCGAATGGGCTCATCGCACGTTTGTTGGTGTTGGGGTTTGTGTTTTTATATCCGTCAAGGTGGTTGTATCGCGGACATTGTCCGCGTTTTCGGCAGACTATCGCATGGTATCGCCGTGTTGTGAATTCGACGTTAACACAGGTTATTTTCCCGCAATAGACTGCGATGTGTAAAGTTGCGTTAACATTTTTTGGAGATGTTTAGCGCACGTTCTTATGACTATCCCCCTTTGGGGCATATTCACAAGGACTTATCGCCGAGTTATCGCCACCTTAACGCATCAAAAGTGGAGATAGATTTAACGGCCCATTCACAAGCGGGTGCAAACTGCAGACAACGCCAGTATTCCCGTGATAACTGCCGCAAAATTTACCTCCACGGGTGACACCACCAACTAACCGTAATGAGATGCAGAGTAGGCGTTCCCGTGCAAAAACTCACGAAAACACCACTACACCACTTTCACAATGAACTGCCAGATCTGCGATGCGAACCAAAAACAGGCGATAAGCCGCGGTAGCAGCAGGGAATTAACACCTGCCTTTTGGTGGTGTTAAGCAGGACGACTACCTGCAGCATGAAAGGGAGCCCAGGCCAGAGCCACATCTGAAGACCCACAGATGCCATGGAGACAATGATCATGCAGCTCCGAGACCCATGAGGGCCACAACGCCCACCGCCACCACCCCCAGGACCCGTCCCGCACCCCCCCCGGACCACCACAGAGGCAGCGTTCACAAAGACAGCGGACCCACCTTAAACGCACCAGCCGCACAGACCGAACGCCAGAGGAGGACATTGCCCACTACAGGCCCAAAAGGACAACCATCCCCCGCATCCTGACCCACATCGCCCACCTGCTGACGGTACCAACACAGCGGACAACCAACTTCCCTCCGCAGACAAAGCTGCCGGCTGTGCTGCACATGTTGGCCTCTGGTACCTTCCAACCCACAACTGCCAGAGTCGGAGGAGTCTCACAGCCAGCCCCATCCAAGTTCATCACACCTGTCCTGGATGCCATCATCAGCCTGGTACCCCAGCACCTCCACTTCACCCACACTGCGCAGGAGCAGCTGGAGACCAAGCAAGGCTCCTACGCCATAGCTGGATTCCCTCACGTGTCGGGGGCAATTGACTGCACACATGTACCCCTCGTGCCCCCTGCCGACACTGCACACAACTACCGCAACAGAAAGCACACGCATCCCATGAATGTGCAGGCAATAGTGGACCACCTGGGACTCCTCAACAATGTCGTGGCCAACTCCCCAGGCAGAGTGCATGATTCCTACATCGCCCGACAGTCCATCATCAACCAGCGCTCCCAGGATGGCACCTATGGAAATGCAGTGCTCGTTGGTAAGTACCAAATGAACACACTACACACCTCCACCCCACAGACATGCAACTCACGACACTGGCAATGGGCACGCAGCAGAACTACATGCAACATGCCACACAACATGCCAACCGACCAGACACGACTCCATTGGGAACCTGGGCTTGCCATGCACACAACCCAGCCACGGCTTGGCACAACAGCCACACAATAGCAGAATGTGAGTAGAGGCTTGGAGCAGGCAGGTGCGAGAGCGGCAAGTGACTAATGAATGAGAACCTACCCAATGCCAGGTGTGGCGTAGAGGTGCCGGACAGACTCCAATGTGCAAACCACGGAAATTGCCATGTGGACATTAACTGCTGGTGCATGGAGTGTAGTGGCCAGTGGACGCTACCATGTCCCACAGGCTGTGGGGCAGAATGCGGAAATGTCGCACGTTACGTCCCCCCTTGTATGTGTGGGCAGAGTGGATTGGCCCTGCATACGCCAGGCCTGCGTAGGGGTGTGAATAAAAACCCTGTCGCACTGGGCGTGGTTCTCCTTCGGAATGGCCAACGTGCCTGCCAGGGCGGTGCCTCTCAGCCTGCCATGAGGCTGGCGCCGAGCGTGGCGGGGCCTGCGTCCCTGTGCGCCTGCTGCACCCCGGGCCGCTGGTCCCCAGACCCGTCATGCCTGCCCCAGCGCACCAAGGAGGCTCTGCTCACCTGCCGACACCGGCGTGTGTCAAAGAGGGCCCACCACGTGCCGGTGCAAGCTCCAAGCCACAGTCCCGCGACCTTTGCAGCCTCCGCAGACCATCGCTGGCCTCCAAGACGCTGGCCCACAGTACTCCTTTCTCATTGACATACTCCACCGGCGTACTCTTCGGCCCAGTTGCTGGCACATGTTGTACTGAGTCGTGAGTTAAGAATGGCAGTGACCCCAAGTCTGTGGCAGCGTCCACATCACTGAACTCCCTCCAATCAGTGATGCCAAAGTCTGCATCGCATGGCTGCGACACGTGGTGCCACCAACCCTGTTCAATGCAAGCCGGCGACACGTGGTGCCACTAACCCTGTTCAACGCAAGCCGGCGACACTTGGATGAGGGATCAGGCCTACACTGTGGCCCAGTAGGTCCCACATGTGGAACTGTGTCCTGAGTCTTGAATGGCAGTGACCCCAAGTCCGTGGCAGCGTCCACATCACTGAACTCCCTCCGATCAGTGAGGCCAAAGTCTGCATCGCAAGCATGCGACACGTGGTGCCACTAACCCTGTTCAACGCAAGTCCGCATCCTGTGGTGCCACTGAACCTGAACTATGCAGGCCGGTGGGACCATCCAACATAAGCCGGCGACACTCGGTGAATGGCCCCTGCTGACCGCTGCCTCAGGCCTACACTGCGGTCCAGTAGGTCCCACATGTGAAACTGTGTCTTGGGTAAGATATGGAGGAGTCCACACCATTGGACACGCCTCAACGCAGGCGGCATGCCCTATCAGCACTGGTGCCACTAACTCTGTGCGCAATGAGTCATGGGCACTTTCTTTTTGGACTTTGGTGGCATCTGAGTCCATGGCCTGGGGGTTGTCTGCATCATCATCTGGCTGGGCCGGACTTGGTGTTCGACATGTGTCTGTTCCATTAATCTCCACCATAGTGACTGTTTCTGCTGGTTCTGCACTCTGCATCATGCCCTGGGGGTACACCTTCCACTGTCCACCGAGACACTCCGCGACAACCCCCTTTGTTATCTTCGAGAACCTGCTCTGCTCTCGTGACCCCGCCCCAGTGCACTGCAAGTCACCGGCCCGTGGCGGTAGGCCCGTGCAGGACGCTGTGCATCCGGGGCGACTAACTCTGTGCAGCTCAAGTCATGGGGCCTTTATGGTTGAATGGTTGTGTCCTTAACGATGTACACTGTTGTCGTTTTTTGACTGCACCAGGCACGCCATGATGGCTGGTGTACACACACACCACACACATCCAACACAGGTGTCACTCGACATGTGAGCCTGCTAATAAAAGTGGCCGAGCGCACGTGCCCATAGCCATTCACACCATCTAAGCAAGTGTGTCCGTGTGGTCATTATGTCAGCATGATGGGCCCGAGCCCTGCAACATCACAGTGTGCTGTCTTCAGCGGAATATACCATGTCACCTCAGCAGTGGCTGAGACCTTGGACATGTAGCTTCGCCCGCTCCCCCTGCATGCACAAGCGGCGTGTGCTGGTCCAGCGTACGTCAGGTCAGTGCAGGGGTGTGCTGATTCGGCAGGGGGATCAGGGCGTGGCTCTCGTCTGGCCTTGAGCATGAAGTGCGGTAAGCGTGTCTCTGTGTTGGAGTGTTGTCGCCACCGTGGCCACAGTAGTCGATGTTGCAATGTAGCATGCACCCGGAGGGCGGGCCCGCACGTACGGGGAAATATAGGAGCGCAAGACCGCTCGGGGTCTTGGCTCGTACATGCCAAATGTTATGTGTATCAGTCCTGCAGCTGCACAAGTCCGATGCCTAGCCTCATTCGCAGCGCGATCACAGCCAGCCATGGACTGTACACCTGTGTCTGCCCTGTCCAGACCATTGGCCTACACTCACGTGGCCGCACAGCCTCAACGGCCAGCTTCACGGTGTTGTTGGCATGCCGCTGGACATGCGCAGACAGGCATGACAATGGGGTGCCGTAGGAGTGCACGTGATACAACCGCGCTGTTGCGGCGCACCGTGCTGGCCGCCGGAGAACACTGCCAGGGCAAAGCAACTCGGAAGAGACCAGACGCCTCGGAAGAACTACACTTCCCGTGAGGCATTGAGAGCGTGACGCACGTGACGTCACGACGTGGCTGCAGCCGGGGATATGAAGGCTTCCGGGACAGAGGTCGGGTGCCGTTGATTCTGGAACCGGAGGCAGAGGCGATACGGATGAACTATAGCGGTAGGGGTGCGGTTTGCACCAAGTTCTACTTCAGCCGTTTCCTTACTAATTGGGCCTTAAGGGCATTTCGTTAAGTACTTCTAAGAGGAAGCACTTCTGTTACTGCTGATCGGCACCGCTTTGAAGGCAATTGCGGGGCTGGTCGTATGGGCTTCTTACCTTGTTATTTTGGAACCCAATCCCGGCAAAAACCTTGGCAATAGCGCTACAGGGCTATCCTCTGTACTGTACTATCTTGGATTTAAATAGAGCATGATTGGGTGATTATCGTGACCGCTGGACATTGCGGTTTGGTCTTTGTTAAAGTTGCATTGGAAGGGTTCCAAGAAGGATTGGAGTCTTTTTTCCCTAGCTACTTGTGGTATCTTAATTTTGAACACTCACAGAGGGGGCAACAGAATTGGGGTTGCTCCAATCATGAAACTATTATTGTGCCATGTTATTATGTCTCCACCCTCAGGGGCTTGTTGAGCTTATCCAGATTGAAGCTCCGCTCCCTCCGCTGTACAGCATCATTTTGAAACACTTTTTGGTATGTAGTATTTGCACCCTTCCCCATTGTGTAGTGCAGGCCAAATTAGTATTCTGCTTTAACGTGTTATCTGTTTGTAGATTTAACTGTGGCTTCTCTACAAGAGGAACATCCCTTGTAGGACGAAGAACTGTTATTTTCCTTTACAGGTATAAGAACTACTCTTACCAGTTAGTTTATGGTCAGTCATTATGCATTGAGAATGGGGGCTTGATTTCATAAGTCATTGTTCTCGTTACAGGTCTCCCTCCCAGCTGACCCCATCCTTCCCTTCCCTCGCCTGATCACCCCATTGAGTCTGTTGTGTCACTCAGACCTTGGGGCTATCAGGAGGTGGACCCCATTGAGCATCGTACGACTCCGAGGATTCAAGGACCTGACAGAATCAACGGCCCACGAATTGTTATCCTCCCGGTCGTACGCTGGTATGGCCACCTTAGAGGACGTCATAGGCGCCTTAGCCTTGATACAGGCCGAATTAGCCGCTTCTAGGGCTGAAACAGCTGCTTTGCAGGCGCAAGTGGACAGGATACAAAGAAATCCTTTTGATGTAGGTACAGCGCACCTTTCACGGGCTGCTCCGGTGGTGGTGGAGTTCCCTACACCTATTCCTTTAGCCTCACCAGAAAGATTCTATGGGGATAGCAGCAAGGTACAGGTGTTCATCACACAGGTCTTGCTGCACTTTACATGTAAGGCTAAGGCGTTCAGCACAAATCATGCCAGAGTAGCGTTTCTGATATCTTATCTGGCAGGGGATGCAGCTCAGTGGGCAGTACCGTTTGTTAAAAGAGATGACCCCTCCTGCATGACTGGGACTCTTTTCTCATAGAATTCGAGAAAACGTTCAACCGCAGGGCAGCCACCCTCTCCGCAGATAGGGAGTTGCTGGAGCTGAAACAGGGTAATTGGGATATCATCTCCTATTTAAATGATTTCAGGCGATTGGTAGCGGAAACCGATTGGCCTGAAGTCAAGCAAGCGGCTATCTTTCATCAAGGACTACAGGAGGAGATGAAAGACGTATTGGCCCAGATAGATCCACAACCGAAGTCTTGTGCAGACCTCATCAGCCTAGTCTTGCGATTGGATCACCGTCTCAGCGAGCGTAAAGGAGAAAACAAGAAGAAAGACAGATACGCACCTCGTCTTGAATCATCTAGAACCCCCGAGAATAGTCAAAGCGCTAAATCGGAACCTATGGAAATTGGGGCGGTGCGCTCCCCTCTTACTACCGAGGAAAGGGATTACCGTCGTAAGAAAGGGTTGTGCCTCTACTGTGGGAGACGGGGCCATTTTATCAGGGAATGCACTCTGAGACCTAAATTTACCCGGTCTGAGTTTAAGAAGGCGTCTACATTTGGGGCTCGAACACCGACGGAAAACTAGCGTGCTTGAAGAAGGAGGAGGGGACCCCTTCAAGCCTGAAGTACATCCCCTCACTTGGAAACAACACAGTGAGTGAAAAGAGCCATTTCTACGTGGATTTGCGGTTACTGATACAGGAAGAATGGAGATCAGTTCGGGCCATGCTGGACTCTGGTGCCACCGGTTGTTTCATGGACCAGGAGCTAGCACTCTCCTTGGGCATTGAACTACAAGAAAAGGAGGCACCGGAAGCGGTATTCGCGGTAGATGGACGACGCTTGGATTCTGGGCCCATTCGTTTCCAAACCAGAAACCTGGAGGTTCTACAGGGAACTGACCACCGGGAAAGCCTGGTCTTTAACATCATCCGGGCACCACAATATGGGTTGATACTTGGATTACTGTGGCTGAGAACACACAACCCCCTGGTGGACTGGGAGGAACAAACTCTTCTGTTTACTTCAGAGTATTGCAACTCACACTGTAAGCATACCTGTGTCTCCCCAGCCTTGGCTTTGGCTTCCTGTCATCATGTGGCTACTGCAGTGGAACAGGATGTAAGTCTTCCAGAGGAATATCAAGGATATGCCGAGGTGTTCGATGACTTAAAGGCGGAAGTGCTGCCACCGCACCGGCCCTATGATTGCCAGATAGACCTAGTACCCGGTGCAGTCATACCAGCGGGGAGAGTATATGCTCTCACGGAACCCGAAAACGCCCATCTCCGCGCTTACCTTGATAAATACTTGGCACTGGGGTTCATACGGGAGTCCAAATCCCCGGCTGCGTCTCCATTGTTTTTCATACCCAAGGCGAACGGGGAGCTGCGCGCTTGTGTGGACTTCAGAGCGTTGAATGCCATCACGGTTAAAAATAGGTATCCGTTACCTCTGATCAGTGTATTGCTGGATCAAGTGAAGAAGGCAGCGATCTACACCCGTCTGGATCTCAAAGGCGCATATCATTTAGTGCGCATGCGCAGCGGAGACGAATGGAAGACAGCATTCAAGACGCGCTTTGGGTTATATGAATACCTGGTAATGCCATTTGGTTTATGCAACGCTCCCGCGGCCTTTCAATTCTTTTTGAATGACGTCCTGCGAGAATACCTGGACAAGTTCGTAGTGGTATATATCGACGATATCTTGATCTATTCGTCCAAGGAAGAAAATCACACACAACACGTGCGTACCATCTTGCAAACCCTACGAAACCACCATTTGTACTGTAAAATCAGCAAATGTGAGTTCGGTGTGACATCTGTCGAATTTCTAGGTGTTATGCTAACCCCTTGGGGACAGGAAATGTCCGAAAGGAAGGTTGTTGCGGTTAAGAACTGGCCCACACCCGTGAATGTTCGGGATATTCAATGCTTCCTGGGGTTCGCCAACTTTTATCGTCGATTTATCGAGCACTTCTCTGAGTTGGCCGCCCCCTCACATGGATGTTGAGAAAAAGGACCATCTTCCAGTGGACCGAGGAGGCCCAAAAGGGGTTTGATGCTTTAAAAACGCTTTTGCATCTGCCCCTGTTTTGGTGCATGCAGATCCGGATCGTCCATACATAGTGGAGGCGGATGCCTCGGATTCAGCGGTGGGGGCGGTGCTCTCCCAACGACATACACAAACCGGCCAACTCCACCCTGTGGCGTATATGTCAAGGAAGCTCAATCCTGCGGAAAACAACTACACCGTAGCGGAAAAGGAACTACTAGCTATAAAGGAGGCGTTTGTAGACTGGAGGCATTATCTGATGGGAGCCAGGCATGTGGTGACTGTATTCACCGACCACCGCAATCTTCAATTCATGACAGCAGCCCGACATCTGACACCCAGGCAATTAAGGTGGATGTTGTTCTTCGCAGAGTATAACTTCTTGGTGACTTATAGACCGGGAAGAGAAAACAAGAAGGCAGATGCTTTAACCCGGCAAACGGCTCCGGTAGGCCAAACCGGTGGTCCCAAAACGCCATTATTCACCCAAAAACCTGGTTGGGGCTACCTGCACCGATATCTTCCTTCGGAGTGTGGCACACAACATCCACAATGAGAAGTGGAAAGACTGGTTGGACAGGAATAAGGACTGGAAGGTGACAAAGGGACTACCATTGCGAGGACACCAGCTGTTACTGCCTATCGGTTCCTTGCGCAAACAAGCCTTCAAGTGGTGCCACATCCTGCCCAGTGCGGGACACAATGGTCAGGAAAAGACTATGGAAAGGGTGTTAAGGCAGTTCTGGTGGCCAACCATAAGACGAGACATTACGACATGGATAAAGGAATGCCTGACGTGTAACCAAATGAAAGCTACGCATGCTCGACCTGCGGGTCTCTTGCAGCCTCTTCCAACTCCGGAGTCTCCGTGGGAGAATATCTCGGTGGACTTCGTGGTAGGGATGCCAGTGGATAAGGGGCACACAGTCATCTTAGTTGTGGTAGATTACTTAACTAAGATGGCACATTTCATCGCTTGCAGACAGCTCCCCACGGCGGGTATGTTAGCTCTGTTAATACTGGTACACATAGTCCGATTACATGGGTTGCCCAGAAGCATAGTTTCGGACCGTGGGGGACAGTTCACCGCTAAGTTCTGGAGGGTTTGGTGTGCGGCATTAGGCATTGCATCCAATACCTCCACCAGCTTCCATCCACAAACTGATGGTCAGACGGAGAGGGCGAATCAAACGCTAAAACAGTACCTAAGATGCTACGTGGATGCCACAACAGAGGCATGGGTGGATAAACTATGGTTAGCCGAAGTGGCATATAACAGCGCTGCGCACAGTTCTACTAACCTCACTCCCTTTTATTGTACCTATGGATTCCATCCTCGGTTCACTCCTTTTCTGCACCCTGCACATACCACCACCGTACCGGACGTTCAGGAAAGAGTAGCACACATTCAACAAAGCTGGAGGGCAGCGCAGAAAGGTTTAAAGGCAGCTAAAATACAGTACAAAGCACATGCCGATAAACATAGGCGCCCAGGACCCGTGTACAAGAAAGGAGACTATGTGTGGTTATCCACCAAAAACATCAGGTTCAGGAAATACAGTATTTTTAACCCCAAGTACATAGGCCCTTATCAAGTGACCAAGCTGATCAATCCAGTGGTAGTGAAATTGGCATTGCCTTCCTCTTTGAGGATACACCCTGCTTTCCATGTGTCCCTGGTTAAACCGTCACATATAAGGAACAAGCATACCCCTGCTCCTATCATGGTGAATGACGAGGTAGAACATGAAGTGCGGGGTATTGTGGACTCCAAAATATACCGCACTAGACTTTGGTATTTGGTAGCCTGGAAGGGCTATGGCGACGAGGAAAACTCATGGGAGCCCGCCATTGGAGTGCATGCCCCTCGTTGCACTGCGCTCTTCCATAGACGCTTCCCTAGGAAGCCCTGTCTCTGTCAGTGTTCTTCAGGAGAGGGATGTACTGTTGCGGCGCACCGTGCTGGCCGCCGGAGAACACTGCCAGGGCAAAGCAACTCGGAAGAGACCAGACGCCTCGGAAGAACTACACTTCCCGTGAGGCATTGAGAGCGTGACGCACGTGACGTCACGACGTGGCTGCAGCCGGGGATATGAAGGCTTCCGGGACAGAGGTCGGGTGCCGTTGATTCTGGAACCGGAGGCAGAGGCGATACGGATGAACTATGGCGGTAGGGGTGCGGTTTGCACCAAGTTCTACTTCAGCCGTTTCCTTACTAATTGGGCCTTAAGGGCATTTCGTTAAGTACTTCTAAGTGGAAGCACTTCTGTTACTGCTGATCGGCACCGCTTTGAAGGCAATTGCGGGGCTGGTCGTAAGGGCTTCTTACCTTGTTATTTTGGAACCCAATCCCGGCAAAAACCTTGGCAATAGCGCTACAGGGCTATCCTCTGTACTGTACTATCTTGGATTTATATAGAGCATGATTGGGTGATTATCGTGACCGCTGGACATTGCGGTTTGGTCTTTGTTAAAGTTGCATTGAAAGGGTTCCAAGAAGGATTGGAGTCTTTTTCCCTAGCTACTTGTGGTATCTTAAATTTTGAACACTCACAGAGGGGGCAACAGAATTGGGGTTGCTCCAATCATGAAACTATTATTGTGCCATGTTATTATGTCTCCACCCTCAGGGGCTTGTTGAGCTTATCCAGATTGAAGCTCCGCTCCCTCCCCTGTACAGCATCATTTTGAAACACTTTTTGGTATGTAGTATTTGCACCCTTCCCCATTGTGTAGTGCAGGCCAAAGTAGTATTCTGCTTTAACGTGTTATCTGTTTGTAGATTTAACTGTGGCTTCTCTACAAGAGGAACATCCCTTGCAGGACGAAGAACTGTTATTTTCCTTTACAGGTATAAGAACTACTCTTACCAGTTAGTTTATGGTCAGTCATTATGCATTGAGAATGGGGGCTTGATTTCATAAGTCATTGTTCTCGTTACAGGTCTCCCTCCCAGCTGACCCCATCCTTCCCTTCCCTCGCCTGATCACCCCATTGAGTCTGTTGTGTCACTCAGACCTTGGGGCTATCAGGAGGTGGACCCCATTGAGCATCGTACGACTCCGAGGATTCAAGGACCTGACAGAATCAACGGCCCACGAATTGTTATCCTCCCGGTCGTACGCTGGTATGGCCACCTTAGAGGACGTCATAGGCGCCTTAGCCTTGATACAGGCCGAATTAGCCGCTTCTAGGGCTGAAACAGCTGCTTTGCAGGCGCAAGTGGACAGGATACAAAGAAATCCTTTTGATGTAGGTACAGCGCACCTTTCACGGGCTGCTCCGGTGGTGGTGGAGTTCCCTACACCTATTCCTTTAGCCTCACCAGAAAGATTCTATGGGGATAGCAGCAAGGTACAGGTGTTCATCACACAGGTCTTGCTGCACTTTACATGTAAGGCTAAGGCGTTCAGCACAAATCATGCCAGAGTAGCGTTTCTGATATCTTATCTGGCAGGGGATGCAGCTCAGTGGGCAGTACCGTTTGTTAAAAGAGATGACCCCTCCTGCATGACTGGGACTCTTTTCTCATAGAATTCGAGAAAACGTTCAACCGCAGGGCAGCCACCCTCTCCGCAGATAGGGAGTTGCTGGAGCTGAAACAGGGTAATTGGGATATCATCTCCTATTTAAATGATTTCAGGCGATTGGTAGCGGAAACCGATTGGCCTGAAGTCAAGCAAGCGGCTATCTTTCATCAAGGACTACAGGAGGAGATGAAAGACGTATTGGCCCAGATAGATCCACAACCGAAGTCTTGTGCAGACCTCATCAGCCTAGTCTTGCGATTGGATCACCGTCTCAGCGAGCGTAAAGGAGAAAACAAGAAGAAAGACAGATACGCACCTCGTCTTGAATCATCTAGAACCCCCGAGAATAGTCAAAGCGCTAAATCGGAACCTATGGAAATTGGGGCGGTGCGCTCCCTCTTACTACCGAGGAAAGGGATTACCGTCGTAAGAAAGGGTTGTGCCTCTACTGTGGGAGACGGGGCCATTTTATCAGGGAATGCACTCTGAGACCTAAATTTACCCGGTCTGAGTTTAAGAAGGCGTCTACATTTGGGGCTCGAACACCGACGGAAAACTAGCGTGCTTGAAGAAGGAGGAGGGGACCCCTTCAAGCCTGAAGTACATCCCCTCACTTGGAAACAACACAGTGAGTGAAAAGAGCCATTTCTACGTGGATTTGCGGTTACTGATACAGGAAGAATGGAGATCAGTTCGGGCCATGCTGGACTCTGGTGCCACCGGTTGTTTCATGGACCAGGAGCTAGCACTCTCCTTGGGCATTGAACTACAAGAAAAGGAGGCACCGGAAGCGGTATTCGCGGTAGATGGACGACGCTTGGATTCTGGGCCCATTCGTTTCCAAACCAGAAACCTGGAGGTTCTACAGGGAACTGACCACCGGGAAAGCCTGGTCTTTAACATCATCCGGGCACCACAATATGGGTTGATACTTGGATTACCGTGGCTGAGAACACACAACCCCCTGGTGGACTGGGAGGAACAAACTCTTCTGTTTACTTCAGAGTATTGCAACTCACACTGTAAGCATACCTGTGTCTCCCCAGCCTTGGCTTTGGCTTCCTGTCATCATGTGGCTACTGCAGTGGAACAGGATGTAAGTCTTCCAGAGGAATATCAAGGATATGCCGAGGTGTTCGATGACTTAAAGGCGGAAGTGCTGCCACCGCACCGGCCCTATGATTGCCAGATAGACCTAGTACCCGGTGCAGTCATACCAGCGGGGAGAGTATATGCTCTCACGGAACCCGAAAACGCCCATCTCCGCGCTTACCTTGATAAATACTTGGCACTGGGGTTCATACGGGAGTCCAAATCCCCGGCTGCGTCTCCATTGTTTTTCATACCCAAGGCGAACGGGGAGCTGCGCGCTTGTGTGGACTTCAGAGCGTTGAATGCCATCACGGTTAAAAATAGGTATCCGTTACCTCTGATCAGTGTATTGCTGGATCAAGTGAAGAAGGCAGCGATCTACACCCGTCTGGATCTCAAAGGCGCATATCATTTAGTGCGCATGCGCAGCGGAGACGAATGGAAGACAGCATTCAAGACGCGCTTTGGGTTATATGAATACCTGGTAATGCCATTTGGTTTATGCAACGCTCCCGCGGCCTTTCAATTCTTTTTGAATGACGTCCTGCGAGAATACCTGGACAAGTTCGTAGTGGTATATATCGACGATATCTTGATCTATTCGTCCAAGGAAGAAAATCACACACAACACGTGCGTACCATCTTGCAAACCCTACGAAACCACCATTTGTACTGTAAAATCAGCAAATGTGAGTTCGGTGTGACATCTGTCGAATTTCTAGGTGTTATGCTAACCCCTTGGGGACAGGAAATGTCCGAAAGGAAGGTTGTTGCGGTTAAGAACTGGCCCACACCCGTGAATGTTCGGGATATTCAATGCTTCCTGGGGTTCGCCAACTTTTATCGTCGATTTATCGAGCACTTCTCTGAGTTGGCCGCCCCCTCACATGGATGTTGAGAAAAAGGACCATCTTCCAGTGGACCGAGGAGGCCCAAAAGGGGTTTGATGCTTTAAAAACGCTTTTGCATCTGCCCCTGTTTTGGTGCATGCAGATCCGGATCGTCCATACATAGTGGAGGCGGATGCCTCGGATTCAGCGGTGGGGGCGGTGCTCTCCCAACGACATACACAAACCGGCCAACTCCACCCTGTGGCGTATATGTCAAGGAAGCTCAATCCTGCGGAAAACAACTACACCGTAGCGGAAAAGGAACTACTAGCTATAAAGGAGGCGTTTGTAGACTGGAGGCATTATCTGATGGGAGCCAGGCATGTGGTGACTGTATTCACCGACCACCGCAATCTTCAATTCATGACAGCAGCCCGACATCTGACACCCAGGCAATTAAGGTGGATGTTGTTCTTCGCAGAGTATAACTTCTTGGTGACTTATAGACCGGGAAGAGAAAACAAGAAGGCAGATGCTTTAACCCGGCAAACGGCTCCGGTAGGCCAAACCGGTGGTCCCAAAAACGCCATTATTCACCCAAAAAACCTGGTTGGGGCTACCTGCACCGATATCTTCCTTCGGAGTGTGGCACACAACATCCACAATGAGAAGTGGAAAGACTGGTTGGACAGGAATAAGGACTGGAAGGTGACAAAGGGACTACCATTGCGAGGACACCAGCTGTTACTGCCTATCGGTTCCTTGCGCAAACAAGCCTTCAAGTGGTGCCACATCCTGCCCAGTGCGGGACACAATGGTCAGGAAAAGACTATGGAAAGGGTGTTAAGGCAGTTCTGGTGGCCAACCATAAGGCGAGACATTACGACATGGATAAAGGAATGCCTGACGTGTAACCAAATGAAAGCTACGCATGCTCGACCTGCGGGTCTCTTGCAGCCTCTTCCAACTCCGGAGTCTCCGTGGGAGAATATCTCGGTGGACTTCGTGGTAGGGATGCCAGTGGATAAGGGGCACACAGTCATCTTAGTTGTGGTAGATTACTTAACTAAGATGGCACATTTCATCGCTTGCAGACAGCTCCCCACGGCGGGTATGTTAGCTCTGTTAATACTGGTACACATAGTCCGATTACATGGGTTGCCCAGAAGCATAGTTTCGGACCGTGGGGGACAGTTCACCGCTAAGTTCTGGAGGGTTTGGTGTGCGGCATTAGGCATTGCATCCAATACCTCCACCAGCTTCCATCCACAAACTGATGGTCAGACGGAGAGGGCGAATCAAACGCTAAAACAGTACCTAAGATGCTACGTGGATGCCACAACAGAGGCATGGGTGGATAAACTATGGTTAGCCGAAGTGGCATATAACAGCGCTGCGCACAGTTCTACTAACCTCACTCCCTTTTATTGTACCTATGGATTCCATCCTCGGTTCACTCCTTTTCTGCACCCTGCACATACCACCACCGTACCGGACGTTCAGGAAAGAGTAGCACACATTCAACAAAGCTGGAGGGCAGCGCAGAAAGGTTTAAAGGCAGCTAAAATACAGTACAAAGCACATGCCGATAAACATAGGCGCCCAGGACCCGTGTACAAGAAAGGAGACTATGTGTGGTTATCCACCAAAAACATCAGGTTCAGGAAATACAGTATTTTTAACCCCAAGTACATAGGCCCTTATCAAGTGACCAAGCTGATCAATCCAGTGGTAGTGAAATTGGCATTGCCTTCCTCTTTGAGGATACACCCTGCTTTCCATGTGTCCCTGGTTAAACCATCACATATAAGGAACAAGCATACCCCTGCTCCTATCATGGTGAATGACGAGGTAGAACATGAAGTGCGGGGTATTGTGGACTCCAAAATATACCGCACTAGACTTTGGTATTTGGTAGCCTGGAAGGGCTATGGCGACGAGGAAAACTCATGGGAGCCCGCCATTGGAGTGCATGCCCCTCGTTGCACTGCGCTCTTCCATAGACGCTTCCCTAGGAAGCCCTGTCTCTGTCAGTGTTCTTCAGGAGAGGGATGTACTGTTGCGGCGCACCGTGCTGGCCGCCGGAGAACACAGCCAGGGCAAAGCAACTCGGAAGAGACCAGACGCCTCGGAAGAACTACACTTCCCGTTAGGCATTGAGAGCGTGACGCACGTGACGTCACGACGTGGCTGCAGCCGGGGATATGAAGGCTTCCGGGACAGAGGTCGGGTGCCGTTGATTCTGGAACCGGAGGCAGAGGCGATACGGATGAACTATAGCGGTAGGGGTGCGGTTTGCACCAAGTTCTACTTCAGCCGTTTCCTTACTAATTGGGCCTTAAGGGCATTTCGTTAAGTACTTCTAAGAGGAAGCACTTCTGTTACTGCTGATCGGCACCGCTTTGAAGGCAATTGCGGGGCTGGTCGTATGGGCTTCTTACCTTGTTATTTTGGAACCCAATCCCGGCAAAAACCTTGGCAATAGCGCTACAGGGCTATCCTCTGTACTGTACTATCTTGGATTTAAATAGAGCATGATTGGGTGATTATCGTGACCGCTGGACATTGCGGTTTGGTCTTTGTTAAAGTTGCATTGGAAGGGTTCCAAGAAGGATTGGAGTCTTTTTTCCCTAGCTACTTGTGGTATCTTAATTTTGAACACTCACAGAGGGGGCAACAGAATTGGGGTTGCTCCAATCATGAAACTATTATTGTGCCATGTTATTATGTCTCCACCCTCAGGGGCTTGTTGAGCTTATCCAGATTGAAGCTCCGCTCCCTCCCCTGTACAGCATCATTTTGAAACACTTTTTGGTATGTAGTATTTGCACCCTTCCCCATTGTGTAGTGCAGGCCAAAGTAGTATTCTGCTTTAACGTGTTATCTGTTTGTAGATTTAACTGTGGCTTCTCTACAAGAGGAACATCCCTTGCAGGACGAAGAACTGTTATTTTCCTTTACAGGTATAAGAACTACTCTTACCAGTTAGTTTATGGTCAGTCATTATGCATTGAGAATGGGGGCTTGATTTCATAAGTCATTGTTCTCGTTACAGGTCTCCCTCCCAGCTGACCCCATCCTTCCTTCCCTCGCCTGATCACCCCATTGAGTCTGTTGTGTCACTCAGACCTTGGGGCTATCAGGAGGTGGACCCCATTGAGCATCGTACAACTCCGAGGATTCAAGGACCTGACACGCGCAGCGCACACATTGCCAACGTCACCTGCGTTCAGCCTGTGTTGCATTGTCGCGCGTGCATATTCGAGTGGACCATGGATGTCTGCCTCTCCAACGTAACGGTAGCTGACCTGGATTTTGACGTGTGTGTGCGCCCCCTGTTGGCCCACGACCAGGAGTGTCACCGTGATGCCCGTTTATGGCATGCCTGGATGATTGGCATGCATGGGAGATTGCACGAGTCGTCGTGTGCAGTGACCACATTGAGCCGCTCCCCTATTGGGCTTTAGTGCCAATTGGGGCCAGGAGTTGGAGTCAGCACATCTGTCCGGGACAGCTGATGGGTTACGTCGCCGACATGTTAGATGTGGTGGACAACGAGCTCTCATTGGAAATGTTGGCCTACGCTGCTGCACTCGCGTTCATGGACGAGTGACAACGTACCTGCAGCCACAACAGAATGTGACCCATTGCACGTGTCCCGACGCCTGGTTGCATGTTGGGGATCTGGTCACATGTCCCAAAAAGACAGTGGACATGGCTGCATTGGCCTGGACTCCGGATCCATGCGCGGACAACCGATGCGGTTTGGCACTGACTTGTGTGGGTGATGGACTCCCCCGGGGTGGACATGGGCGCTTTCCAACGTTCCTCATTCAGACATGCTGCTGCATTGGTCTGCATGTCCTGGCACTTCTCTTGGACGTACTGACTCGAAATTGTTGATAAAGTTTCTGCACCTTCACTTGTCTCCAACTGTGATGAGTGTTGATTTGTATGCCAATGTGTGTGTCACGGCCTATCTGGGTCCCTGCCTTACATGCATTGCTACCCCATCAGGGCTGTGGGTTGGTACTTGTGCATTATCATGTCCCTGTTTTGTGCTTTGCCAGATGCGTATGGCCATTTACCGGCCACAAGCGGGTGCACTTGTGTCCTGTGTTCGGTTGTGCAAATGTTGCTGTTTGTGCCACATTGTGTTCGATGTTGGGGTGCTCTGCTTCCTATGTGTGTGTGCTGCATTGTGTTTTGTTGCCAATGGGGCTTGTGGGGTTGTGTACTAGCTCCGGCTGCCTCCATTGTGCTTCGCTGTTGTTTTCTGTTTGGTTTGTCTTCCTTTTTCCTGCTTTTGTTGTGCTTATTCCCGCATGCCGTGTGTGTGTCGCGGGCCTGGCGCTGCTTATCGCTGCTTTCCTCATCGCGAATGGGCTCATCGCACGTTTTTTGGTGTTGGGGTTTGTGTTTTTATCTCCGTCGAGGTGGTTGTATCCCGGACATTGTCCTCATTTTCGGCAGACTATCGCATGGTATCGCCGTGTTGTGAATTCCACATTAACACGGGGTAATTTTCCCACGATAGACTGCGATGTGTAAAGTTGCGTTAACATTTTTTGGAGATGTTTAGCGCACGTTCTTGTGAATATCCCCCAAAACCTTCATTAAGTACAATATACAATAAGCTAGAACAATATATCATAACACAACATCTTAAGTACTACATAACATCAGTATATAAAATAAGAGTAATTGAATGTACCATAGTATCAGCACCAGCCCAGGCCACCCGGTTTAAAAACACTGTTGCCTTACCTTAAGAAGCTGTTCAATTTGAAAGCATCAACCATACTCCAAAACACCTTTGAATTTACCAGTTGTCCTCTCTGGTACTCACAAATGGCTCCTCCATTCAGCCAACTCACTTTGAATGGTTGCGCCCATAGCTCTTGGTATGCTCACCCAGAGTCTTGTGACCCAGACTCAAGTCTCAGCCTACTTGGGACTAAAAGCAAAATACTCCTGCAAGACCAGGTCGCTCCTTAGACTTGTCAGGTATTGCTGGTCTAAGCAGGAAAATTCACCTTTAAAAAAAATATTCATTTCGCCAGAAGAATTGTGCAATTATAAATGTGACACCCATGCTTGCAAGTCTGTCTGTTCCCATTAAAGATAAAGGCGTGGGTGGAACTCGCAGAGTTTCACATATCTCGCCTGGCGGCATTCTAGCACTCAAAAATAGCACTGGGGGACGCACATTCTCACTCGCACTCACCAACTTAACGTTGGTGAGCCATTAACGAGAAAAAATGCAGCAGTTAGCAGAGTTTTTTCCAGAACTCCATGTTACAAGCTTAACGTGGAGTGGGCAAAACTCCGCAAACTTCACTGGCGGAGTGGAGTTTATCGCCCACCCCTACAAAGATACATCTTGCCAGGAGATTATGAGAGCCATAAAACATACTACACCTGTATCTTTATTTAAGGCCATTCCAGTAGATCAAGCACTGCACATTGCCATACAAACCATAAGGCACACTTCAACACCTAACACCTCAACTACAGCGGCCAGGACTCCACACTCACAATGTACACATCACCTCAAAAAGAAAGTATGCACCACTCCTGATGAAAATGTTGCATATCATACCTAGCACGCCAGCCCCTGCTTAAACAATCACAAACAATACAATTGAACACAATTACACCAGACACTCTATAATATCAAACCATTCTTTTCACCCTTTGACTCTCACCCACACACAGCATATATCCCATATGTTGAACAATTAATAGCAAGTCCAGGCATTCCTTCTCAAACAACAACACACCACAACCCACTGCACCACCATGCTCTCCTAATATCACTCATCACAAATGAACCGGTGGAAAAACCACACCTTGAACAGCAACCACATATCTATGTACTTCAAAACATCCCCTAGCTTTCAACAGATCATTTGGATTAAAAGTTCCAACATACAATCCTGATTTCTACCCCCACTCTACATCCCTTCTTCAACACTCAGCCTACAAGCTTCAAGTCTTGCCTCACATCATCACCATCAGAAACAACACCCTCATTGTAAATGTCTGCTTATATTTTGGGTATTGAATACTAAATTCCACATTTACAAGTGGGGTTCCATTCATGTAATATTAATAGCCAGATACGTGATGTTAATGAGGATTTGCTGTACTATAATAAGTAAGACATAATGAGTGACATTATGAACAGAGAATTTGGGGCTTTAAGGTAGGATTACTAACTTGCCTGTTTCATTTCACATCTTTGTAGGTTTTCTTCTAAAGCACTATTCTCCGGTCAACTGAATCAAATCTTAGTTTGCTTCCCCTCAGTTAAAGTGAAGGTACTGTTCAAAACCACACCCTAAAAACACCAGAAGCTCATCATGTATGCTATGAAAATGATAACTTGCCCTGTCATGTAGTGCTTGAGACCTCACATAACATCACTGATTACATCTCAAATAACATCATTGAAGACAACACCAATGATATTGTATACAACATCATCAATTACACCATTGATGACATCACTGTTTTGGACATTTATGATATCTCTAAATGGCTCCACAATTACATCAACACATTGCTGTCAAATGCTTTTTTGAAGTCACAATTTGAGAGTTTGTATCCTCTTATACTACCCATCAGTCCAACCATATGTGGTAACTATGTTGTTGGCATTGACACTACGGGGCATATTTACAAGAAACTGCCGGAGCATAGTGTTACGGCAAAATTGGTAACGCCGCAATTCAACAGTTTTAAAATGAAGAAATGTGCCATATTCACAAGAATACGGCACACCCCTGTGTTACCCCTAGCACTGATGCTAAAAAAGTTGCCTAGTGCCAGCGCAGGCACCCTAGCGCCATTTTACTAGGGTGCCTGCAATGCAGAGGCAATTGTTTATGTGCAGGAAGGGACAGCAATGTTGTTTTAGGAACATGTTGACTGATTCTGCATCAAGTCATTAGATATAGGTAAGTATTAGGTAGGGAAACATATTTAAAAGATTTATAAAATTATTTATACGTTTTTCCTATATTTAAACATTTTTTATGGAGTATCGCAGTACTTTCTAGAAAAAAAGAAGTTTGGATGATGTCATCAGTGATGTCATCAACAGTGTAATTTGAGATGTCATCAGTGATGATGTCATAGAACATGTCATGGGGGCGCAAGTTATAGTTAACTCTGCTAACTATAACTGGTGAATTTCTGTGTTTTTTTTAGTTCAAAATGGTAATGTTGTCACTGACATATTCACCTAACTATAACATCAATTTAACCTTTGCTTTTTTCCAGTGAGTTTCCAAGTAACAAGTAATTTCCAAGTAACAAAATTAAGCAAAAACAGAACTTTTGATCACACCTAACTATAATGTTACTTTAACCTTTGTTTTTTTCAGTGAATATTTATATATATATATATATATATTTATATATATATATATATATATATATATATATATATATAAATATTTTTTAATGTCCATTGGGGGTGCGCGACTCACAAAGTCCATTAGTCAATCAAATATAAAAGTATAATTTCTTTATTTTGAATTATGTTAAGGAATATCACACATAAAAACTCCAGCCAACGCGTTTCATTCCCAAATCGGGAACTTCATCAGGGCTTATATGTAGATTCCCTTGAGTGGTAAGTTTATATGAATAGGTAAAAGCAGTCCCGTGTATTGGACTGGGGCTCTGCAGCGTAATGGTTTAGCGTATTGACTCCTTGTAAGTTGATTTTCTTCAATAGTAAGCTTCCACAAGTAAATGGCAGGTCCCGTGTACTGCACTGGACCCCAACGATGTAGAAATGAGTATAATAGCTCCTATAAGAAACTTCCAAGCGCACGAGTATTACTCCTTCTTCCGGTGTCTGCGCGACCAAACTGATTAATTGGAACTGGTGTGAGGTGCGGAGTTTATGGTCCGTCGCTGCTCCATTTGCTATATATATATATAAATATGTCTGTATGTATTATCTACTGGCGGTCGCCAGTAGGTAGTTATAGGTAGGATGCACTTGCCATTGGAAGAGTGTTTTTTGATTTGACAATAACTTTGGCGTAGTTTGCCGAATCTTCACAAAATTTTCCAAACTAATTTGACTCTGCTGTAGTTTCTGTCTGGGAAGTTTCAGGGTGATCCATGCAGCAGGGGCCAAGAAATAGGAGGGGTCCCAAAATGCGGTTTTCCCATGTTAATTCCACTGGACGGAATGATACCAAATTTGGCAGAAAGGTAGATCTTGGTAGTTTGGAATACATCTGTTCATTAGTTTTATAAATATTAACCAAAATCAAAATCTGCATATCTGGGGGCGCAGATCCTTGGCGGATCCACCTGCGGTGAGTCTGCAGCTCCACGTGCCACAGCAGTGTCCTCATTGGCTGGCTGCAACCTAACAGGGAAGTTGTGGTCGCCATTTTATGTATTGAGAAATAGTCCCTGACGCTGACATTTTCTGTGCAAAGTGAATAAAGGGGTCAGGGTAGAGGTACCCTGACCCCATGGGTGTGTTAGAGGGGTCCCAGAGGACCCATAAAGGCCATAAAGGCCAATACATTGCCTTATAACGTTTTTTCTCAATGCATGCCGGAATCTGTGGATCTCCCCCGGTGCTCAGCACAACCGTCCCCTGTGGAACTGTGAATCCTGACGCAGCTCATCAGAGGCCCTGGCCACTTTGTCCACCACTCTGCAAACACACCTCCTGGAGCACTACTGGTTGGGGGATGAAGTCCCCTTGAATGCTGAGGATCGTTGCGGCCAAGAACCCCTCCTGTTTCCACCAGTAAATCCCACACAGGTGGATTGCTGAGAGCTCATCGGAATCCCGGCCCTCTTTATCCAACCACTGTACAGACCCAAAGAGAAACTCACAGACCCATACAGCCACTCACACACCCACTCACAAACCCATACAACCACTCCAAGTGTAATTTTATTTGCATAAGTTAGTTAAAACCATCGCATACAATAAAATAAACAGGCCAAAACACATGTTTAAATCAACAATCACATTTGACACCAGATAATCTGAAGACCATGAAAAGTTTTTAGGTTTGCTGTTAAAGTGCATATGGTTTGTGCTGTTTGTCCTTTATGAAATCCTAAGATCTGCCGCTAACATGTGAAAGTTTTTTTTAAAAAGCGGCAGATTTAGAAATGGTTGGGAAAGACCCCGCCCCATTTAGAATCTTGAAAAACTGACATAAATACAATGGAGATGAAGGGACCCATTGCTGATATACTTCTTTTTTGAATAGATACCAGTGTTATATGATTACTGTAGACTCCTGCTACGAGCTAGCTTTTATATTACTGAGTCCCATTAAAGATCAGGGCTGTGGCATGATTTGTTTACCTCCCTGTGTCTTTATAAATCTGTCATCAATTTCTGGATTTGGGGGGGGGGGGCGGAGGTCCAGGGCGAGGTTGTAGGGCGTCTCTAAGTCTTTGTACGAATCTCCCGCAACGGGCCAAGGTGGAGGGATCCTTATGTGAAAAGCATATCGCCGAAGCCTCTAGGCAGGTGCGTGCTCCATTTCTCAGTAGAAGCTCCCTGAGTAAAATCCTCCTTTCACCTGCCATGGCAGGGCAACAGCACAGGAGGTGCAACCATGATTCATTTTTGTAGTTGCATAGTCTACATGTTACTCTGTTTTTTCTTGTTGGGCCATGCTCTGTTGAAATCTGCTATTTGTAGAGCCAGCATTCGCATGCAGATGATCTCTCTACAAGTTTTACAGTTAAGCGAGGCAGAGATATAAGGCTGGGGTTTGGCTAACAGATACGAGGAGTTTAACGGGGTTAGGATATTGGTTGTTTTTAATGAGGCCTGGTCTTACTGAAATGGCGCCATTTGCACTTGTTTGATTATGGTCTTTTTCCAGATTGTATAGGAAATGGAAGTCAGTGCTAATGCTGATGGAATTATCTCTGTAGTCGCAAGGGCTCTCGTAATCTGGTTGTTCCATGGGTACCCTACTCTTTCAAAAATATGTCTAAGGCAGGCTTACAACCACTCACAAACTCACTCGTGTTGCTTCATGACTGTGCTCAGTCGAAATAGGTGACCCAGTGGTGGCAAATTCTTTGATTGACATGCAAGGACATCTCTGACTTTATATGGGGGCGGAGTTGTCACCTACCACACTTGCACTTCACTACACTTGTGGGAACGCTTATTCTACACTATGGGGCATATTTACAAGCCCCTTGCGCCACTTTTGCGCCGCCGTTGCGTCACGCATGTGACGCAGCGGCGACGCAAACCATGCGCCGCGTTGCGCTATATTTACAACATGACGCATCTAGGGAGATGCGTCACGTAGTAAACCCCTGCGCCACATGAAACCTGCGTCAGGTTTCATGTGGGCGTACCGGCGCAGGGGGCGTTCGGCGCAGGAACGCCTCGAAACGTGACGCAGTGAAATCTACAAGATTTCACGCAGTCACTTTTTCGAGCGCTGGTGCGTCAAATCCTTACGCCTGCTTCAAGCAGGCATAAGGATTGACGCACCATGTTAGGGATAGGGAAGGTTGGAACAGTGCTGGAGTTGCGTTGCGCTTGCGACACAACTTCAGCACTGCGCCAACCTTCCGCCGGCAGATGCGTCACGCATCTGCTTATCCTTGCGCCACGATGCGCCGCATTGTACGTGGCGCAAGGGTAAACTTGCGTGACGCATTTTCCCTGGCGCATCCCTGCTGATATGCAGGGATGCGCCAGGGAACGTAAATATGCCCGTATGTTTACAGAGTGAAAAGTTAATGTTAGACAGAGATGGCCCATCATGTCAACATCCAGACCCTCCTCTGTGATACTGTCTAGGTGGAATACACAAAAGCCAACTGCACCTAGTAATGTTACCCAGGAACAGACTGCTGGCAACCAATGGTTAGGACAAGAGAATGCCAACTTCGTAAAAGTGGCATTTCCATAATCGTTACTTAAAGTTTCCCATGATGTCTGTCAGGGAGATCTTTTCTTCTTCTGAAGATGATTGATGAAAACAGCTCTTTATTCATTATATAGGCAAAACTGATGCATTACCAATGCTTGTTTGCTCTTTCTGTGTGTGCTGCATTCTCTTCTGAAATGAGGTCTGGTGGGAAAAATGTTTCTGCTAAATATGTCATATGTAAAGTATGCAATAAGGAGTTCAGCAGGGGCGGCAGGAACAAGCAATACAGCATGAGTACCACTGCTGACAGAAAAGAAAAATATGGTTAGATTTACACAAACAATTATTCAAAGCTGGGATTTCATTATGCTGGCCTAAATATATTATTTTAAACCAAAAATGAAATGTCTATAAATCAATAAGTGAAAAGCGAAGCGAAGCAAAGAAGAATATATTAACAAAATATTAATGTGCATCATAGATACATGGCTATCTGTGAACAAAACTGTAATAGCAGTAATATTTGCAACAGAAGCGCCCTACATTAGAATACTAACTAATGGACTTGTGGAGGGAAACTGATTAGAGAAGCAAACAAGGAACAAGCATTGGTAAATGCAGGAAAATATGATACAGCCAAAACAAATGGAGGAAAGGTAAGTGGCACGAATAGGAACGAATGAAAAGCCAGGAAAGTTAGGATGCGGGATGTAAATCCCTTTTAAGATTATATTAAAAACAATAGATTTCTTAAGCACAGCGCAAGTGCTGTGCAGGCGAAACCTATAAGCAAGGAGAAATAAAAGTATTTCTCCTTGTTGCGCCACATTAACGCCTCCTTTTGAAAGGCGCTAGTTTTTGGCGCTGCCACAGATTTACAGATCCTTGTAAATCTGGGGCAGTGTAAAAAAACAATGGGTATTGCCTGGAAACGCCCACAGCAACCCCCATTGCATGACCCTTTGCCGCAGAAAACTGTGTTGAGGAGGGGCATATTTACAAGGCGGCGATAAGACATGCAAAGTCTGAAAAAGTGATGCTCCAGTGGCACTAAGCCCTTGTAAATATATCCAAATGTTTTTGGAATATATTGCTAAAGTACCTGAACTTCGAGTTCTCCCTTAAATGCAAATGACCACAACAGTCTCTTTCAACTCCAGCTAAATTAACTTCTGCTGAGCAGTATATGTGTGTGTGTGTGTGTGTGCGTGTGTGTGTGTGTGTATATATATATATATATATGTATATATATTTATATATATAGATATATATATATATATATATATATATATATATATATATATATATATATATATATATTTACACGTGGCATGGTCCTGCCATAGAGTATGCAACACCACATTGAAAATAAAGAAGTGCCACATTGCCCTAGTTTGGACCTCTTGTGGATCCTCAGAAATTAGTAATGGTGAGGGCTGCTGCCGCTGAAAGTGCGTATGCAGCAGGACTAGTTTGATTTGGGACCCAAGAAAGCCAAAAATGAGATGTGCACGGAATTGATGGAAAGACTATATTACAAAAACTAATCTGGCAAAAATGCTGTTAAACCCACTGGAGGGAGTCAAAACTTTGAAAACAAAGCCCACTGGAGGGCGTAAGTACATTGAAAATACACTGCTTGACCACAAACACCAGCATGCATTTCGTGAAGTAAGTAAAGGGTTAGCTGGAGAGTGAAATGGGATTTCCAGCAGTGTGCTGAATATGTGACCTAAATATCATTGCATAACCATGCACTCATGAATGGTAATAGCAGCATGTTTTAAAAAGTTCCAATATGCAGTCCTTTGAAAACAATTTAGTGAATATTGTTTTGTGGTCACAAACAGTGAAAATTACTTTTAACATCATACCTGTGAAAAAGGTCCAGGTGGAACGAAAAGTGTCAGGAAATCACAGGAAAGTTATCACCGGTTTTACATTAAGTTTAATAAATAAATTCAAGCCTGGATGGGGATTGCAACTCATTTAGTCTTTTTTCTATATATATGTGTGTGTATTCACTGAAGAAAGCCAAAGGTTACAAAGATATTATAGTTAGGCTGAGGTTTCACTCGTACAAAACTAGAGAAATTCAGCAGTTACAGTTTGCTGAGCTAATTATAACTCGTGCCCCCACAATGCACTGCTTATGCCCTAACATATTACATCACTCATGACATGGTCAGTGACATCACTGATAACATCACTAATGACATTTCAAATAACATAACTGATGACATCATCCAGGTACTGTGAGTGTTTTAAAAAAGTTTATGAGTGTTAAATACATATACTAAGGTGTATTGGTGAATCAGTGGGTGTATGAGGACCTGCATGGATGATTCAGTGGGTGTGTGACTGACCGTATAAGTGAGTGATTAGGTGTCTCAGTGAATGTCTGCATCAGTCTATCAGTTGGTATCTAAGTGTCTATAAGGGTTGGTGAGTGGGTACGTGAGTGGCTGCATGGGTGATTGATTGGTTATCTGAGTACCTGTATGGGTGTATGAGTGTCTGTGTGGGTGAGTGAGGGTGTGTGTGACTGCCTGAGTGAGCGGGTGAGTCAGTGGCTGTATGGATGAGTAAATGCATATATGAAAGGCAGTATAGGTGATTGTTGGAGTATATGAGTGACTGTATGTGTGAGTGAGTGATGGTGAGAGTGGTTGTATGGGTGAGTGTGTGCTTGTATAAGTTACTGTATAGGTGAGTGAGTATGTGTTAGTATGTGTATGAGTTAGTGAGTGAGTAAGTAAGTGGGTGTGTGTAAAACTGTATAGGTGAGTAAGTGGCTGTGTGATTGACTCTATGAGTGAGTGAGTAGGTATGTGAGTAGCTCTATGGGTGAATGACAGTGTGTGAGTTGCTGTATGGGTGTATGAGTGGATATATCAGTGGCTGTATTAGTGAGTGAGTTAGTGTATGAGTGGCTGTATGGGTGACTGAGTGGATGTATGTTCAGACCAAAAAATCAGTGAGTGGGTGTGTAAGTACTGGTATGGGTGTGTCAATGGTTTTGAGAACGGTAGTGTGGAAGTGTATGGGTTAGTGAGTGTATCTGTGAGAGGCTGTAGGTCAGTGGTATACGGGTGAGTAACTGCATATGTGAAAGATAGTATAGGTGAGTGTTGGAGTATATGAGTGAGTATATGGGTGTGTGAGTGAATGTGATAGTGACTGTATGTGTGAGTGTGTGCTTGTGTCACTGACTCTATAAGTGAGTACGTGTTAGTATCTGTATGAGTAAGTGAGTGGGTGTGTGTTTAACAATATATGGGAGTAAGTGGCTGTATGAATCACTGTATGAATGAGTGAGTAGGTGTGTGAATAGCTCTACGGGTGACTGACTCAGTGTGTGAGTGGCTATATGGGTATATGAGCAGATATGTCAGTGGCTGAGTGAGTGGCTATATGGGTGACTGAGTGGATGTGTGTGTACACGTATGAATGAGTGGGTGTGTTAGTACTAGTATGGGTGTGTAAATAAGTTTGAGAATGATAGTGTGGAAGTTGGAGTGGGTGTATGAAAGGTTACATGCGGGTGTGAGTGGGTGCATCTGTCATAGTGTGGATGATGTCATAAGTGATGTCATCAGGGATGTCATTTGAGATGTCATCAGTAATGTCACTGACCTATCATGAGTGATGTAATATGTGAGGTCATATGCAATGCATTGTGGGCGCGCAAGTTATAGTTAGCTCACTAACGGCTACATTTCACTGGTTTTCTACAAATGAAACCTGAGCCTAACTATAACGTCCCTGTAACCTTTGTTTTTTTTAGTGCATTTTTAAGGGTTTTTTAAATGCTAATTCCTAACTATAGCGTTCCTATAACCTTTGGCTTTTTTAACGAATTTCTAAGGTTTTATAAATGCTCATTCCTAAGTATAACGTCCCTGTACCCTTTGTTTTTTTTTTGTGAATTTATATGGTTTTTAAAAAATAGTTTTTACTAAATAAAAGTTACCTCTAATCATTCTTTTTTTCTAATTTTTTTAAATGTTTTCTATGTATTTTTAAAAAGTTAAAAAAGTTTTTTAGAATTACTTTATTTAAATATGTAAGGCCAGCTGATTACATGGTAGAACTGTTATTTATTTGAAAGTTTAATATTGATTTTAAATTTTACATGTATTATTTATAATTTTGCAGTGTATATTATATGATAATGTTAAGCTTAGAAATAGAACATTTGTGTTCAGTGTTTTGGGATTATTTTCTTGTTTTCTTCAAAATTAATTTTTGTATGGTTACTGTTAGCAGTGTAAATTATATTTTTTTAGGTTTTTAGGTTTATTAGTCTTTATTTTGACCGCACTGATCATAAAAGACAATAAATAATTAACATCACCAAAAAGTACATGTATAAAATCCAGTACTCAACAAAGACTGTACATAGGAAAATAATAAAACATAATAAAAGACAAGCAATTTGTATATCAATTAAGAAAGCTTGTACTGTCTTTTTTAGCCTTAAAAAAATTAAAATCAGTGCAGGCTATTAACAGTTCATATAAAATTCTATGCCAGTGGGTCCCAATGCTGGTTAAGAAGTATAATAAATAACCGGGCGGGAGGCCTAAGCAGAAGACAGTGTCTAACTAAGCACTGTCGCAGTCTGCTTGCTTTCGATTTTGCGTCGAATTCTCCACACCCATCCTAAAAACTTCGCTATAGCAATCACAATAGCCTCTTGTGTGCTGGTCTTCAATATTCGTAGAGCAATAACACTCGACCTAGTACCCGGACACAAATTACCAATTCTGATCATAGCCCAGTATGCTTCTTTAAAAGCTTTTTTGGAAGGAAATATATTGTTCACCGGATCTTCCCATAAATGCCTCATGCCCATATACACCATGGAACTTTTCACCTGCTGTAACCATCTGATCTTGTGAGAGGTATCGGCATCTCTGGTGTCTTTGAGAGCTAGGGCATAATGGGATAATTCCGGGGTAGACCAGAGTCTTCTCCAATAGGCCAGTGGTCTGAACCTAGCAACCTCTACCAGGGAATTACACCCCAAATCAGAATATAACGGTATAAGAGGAGTACTTTGGGGGAGGCCTACCAAACCTCTCAAAAATCTTTTTTGAGCCTGGGCTAGTGGGGACAGATTTTCAAAACCCCAAAGTTCCGCCCCATACAGAATAGAAGCCATAACCTTGGTGTTATATATCTTAAGTGCAGGACCAACCAGCTTAGTCTGGGAGAGCCTGTGTTCTTTCAAAATCACTCCTGCAAGTTGAGAATGCTTAAGCGCCATAATTTCTATCTGGGGTTTCCAGTCTAGTTTACGGCCTATATTTACTCCAAGGTAGGTAAATAAGTCTGTTTGTTCCAATGGCTCGTTATTCATAACAACACTTGACTTAATTACTTTGTGTTTATGCAACACCATAAATTTTGTTTTATCCACGTTTACCATTAACTCATGGTCCTTACAAAATAACTCAAAACGGGTCAGTGCTCGCTGCAACCCAACTTGTGTTTTTGATAAAATTAGGGTATCATCCACGAACATAAGTATTGGGACCTCTTTGCCAGTGACAGAGGGTGCATCGGTGGAGTACTCTGAATAATAATTAACCACACCGTTTATAAACATTGAAAACAGGGTGGGGGCCAGTACACACCCTTGACGTACCCCTTTAAGGATTGGGAATTTGGAAGTAGTGTTCCCTTGAGCCCCCCATCGAACCTGTGCGTAGTTGGATTCGTGCAGTTTGACTACAAGCTGTAAGATCTCAGGGGGTAGTCCTAGATCTCTCAATACAGCCCAGAGTTTGTTTCTCGGGACCGTATCGAATGCTGCTTTGAGATCTACAAAGGTGGCATAAATAGTTCCACCCGCTAATAGTACAACACGCCAATAAATTGAAACAAAATAAAAAACTTGGTCAATTGTACTTACGAGAGCCCTAAAACCTGCTTGGAAGGGGGATAATATATTGTTCTCTGCAATCCAGATCTGAATTCTGTTCAGGACCAATCTAGCCATAATCTTTTGGGTGGAATCGATCAGGCTGATTGGCCTGTAATTACTGGGGCTAGAACGGTCCCCCTTCTTATAGATAGGTAAGATTTCGGCTCCTAGCCAGGAGTCAGGGATAGGAGCTCCTCTAGCAATCGCATTAGCAAGAATCAGGATATACTTGAGCCAATTATCCTTATCAAATAAAAATAGGTCCGCCGGGATGCAATCGAGGCCGGGGGCCCTTCCCTTTGGTGCCGAATTCACGGCGGTTTCCACTTCCCTTAAGAAAAATGTTACTAGTGAATCTACACTAGAGACTTGAAAGGGGGGTATGTACTCTGCAACTGCAAATTGGTTCTCAAAGAAAGATACCCACTGATCGGGAGCTATGTGGTTTGAGGGGGCACTGCCTTGACCTCCTCTACCCCGTTTGACAAGCTGCCAAAATGATTGCATGTTTTTCATTTTGCTAGCTTGTAAAAGTTCCTTCCACCTTTGTTCATCCCATTCCTTTTTTGCTAATGTTTGCGTGGATTTATACTGTTTAAGTGCTGTTCTAATCCTGCCTATGTCTTTAGTTTTTATTGCCCTGGACAACTGCTTGTATGCTACCTTGCAAGCCTTATTATACCAATGGTCAAACTTTAATAAAGATCTCTTAGGGGTTTTAAAGGGTTTAACAAAGAAACACCTAATGTTTTCAAACATGGTCTCGTGAATTTGGGTGATATTAAGGTTGATTTCACCCTGATTGTTAATTTTTTGTAGAAGATCTAGTGAGCTCATCACCTCTGCTTTCATTTTATCAAGGGAGCTTTCATTCTCAACAATCCGGGACCATTTGATCCTCCTCATATCATTACTGATTATGGCGTCAGCAGTCTCATTCACACCGACTAGGGGCAAAGATGTTGCATAACCTGAACCTCTGAGTTTTAGCAGCAGTGGATTGTGGTCACTTTCATTCCTTACACAGACCTCCATATCCACTAATGAGGACCAATTCTCTATATTTATAAAGATACAGGGGCATATTAGCAAGACCCACGTTAAAATTATCGCCGTTTTAGCGGCAGGAAACTGCCGCTAAAACGGCGATAATGGGCTTGCTAATATGCGTTATGGAATTCCAATAGAAGCCCAGGTTAGACGTCCTGCACATCTAACCTGGGCTTCTATTGGAATTCTATAACGCATATTAGCAAGCCCATTATCGCCGTTTTAGCGGCAGTTTCCTGCCGCTAAAACGGCGATAATTTTAACGTGGGTCTTGCTAATATGCCCCATAGTCTATACGACTGCTTCTCAGACCATTGTTGTATGTATGAGATCCTAAACGATCAGAGGGTGTGCGGCCATTTGCTGCGCTAACTCCCCTTTCTAGGCTAAATGCTTTAAGCTGGAGCGCTGCCTCGGTCCACTTTTTAATTGATGGTAACTCCAGTTGGAGAATACCCCACTGGGCATCTTCGTCAGCACTAAGGTTGCTATCCTCGGAATCCAGGGGCTCAAATGAAGTATTAAAATCTCCTGCTATGACTATATTATTCCCTTCACCTATTCTATCTAGAAAGCTGTTAAGATCAGTGATTGTCTTAGATGATCTACCACCCACCATACCCCTAGCATATACGTTAACTATAAGTAAGTTAGGGGGATGTTTAGGGCAAATAAGTATTGCCATAATATCAATGTTATCGATCTCCATTTCCACTATCTTATAAGCAGAACTCTGCCTTACCCATATTGTTAACCCTCCTGAAGGTCTGCCTTTATGGCCACCTACTGCTAGTTTATGAAAATTTAAATAGCCAAAATGGTGAACTGGAGCTAATGCCCAGGTCTCTTGAAAAACTATAATATCCTGTTTTTCTATGAAGTCTGACCAGTCCAGTGATGAAATCTTGTTGGTCAACCCCGCTATATTCCAAGAACCTATTGTCATTAGATGTGTATCTTGAATGCCTATGATTGTACCCGGGCTGGCCTCCGTAGTTTTGCCCGTGTTGGAGATTACTGAAACTAGGACATGGTTACCTATTTGGCTAGGAGGATCAATCAATAATGGTGTTGGGGCCCTAGGCGGTTCTTCAACAAAATCTGTCCAGTCAAGGTCAGTGCTAGGAGGACATCTTGTATAGTGATTTTCAGCCTCTCCTTGTTGGGTGACTACTAGGGATTTGGATTGGGGGCATAAGTCTGTTAAATGTCAATCTATATTTTGAAGGGACGAGTCCCCGATACAACTTAACTCTGGGGCATTAAAGGATAGGTTAGAAACAAAGTCAGGAGGGTTCAGTTTCAGCCTAATATTTGTGTGTATCATATGAGACGTTCTTAAGTCAAAAGCCACCAGATTTTCTACCAACAATGGAGAAACAAGGGTAAGACACACATGATCAGAGTTGTTATCCTTGGATGGATATCTTACAGCGGAAGATATATCCTCCCTGATTATGGATCTGCACTTACGCACATGTCTCAACCACTGGGTACACTTGTTAGGTCAGGGACTGCTCATCCTCCTTAATTAAGCTAGGCGAGATTTTTGGGACATTGGTCAAGAAAATTTGAGGTTTGGAAGATCGAAGAAAAGGTTTATCGTGATGGCTTACTCTGGCAGGTAAGGTTGCCCTAGGCTGAGCATTAGGGCGAAATGGAATGTAAATTTCTCTTCTAGCATGTACGTTGGGCAAACTATGGGAGCTATTCACTGGCTCTACATTGGTGGCAGAATACTGCATGATATTTGGGCCACTAGTCGGTTGTTTGTTTGATTTTGCTAATCGGCCGTTAGTTTTAATTTCAGTAATTGGACTGCATGAATTTCCTTTAGTGGTATTACATGCTCTACAGGCTTGGATCTGAGTCGGGGCTTCTGTGGCTGGATAATTTTTACTAAAACGTATTTTTAGTGCTGTGGAGAGAGTGTCAATCATGCCCTTAAGTTGGTTAACTTCCTCCGTAAGTTGCGTTGTCTGGGCCTTTAAATCAGTTGTCTGGTTTCTAAACAAATATGTACAAGAGCACAAATCCCTACTGGTTGTATCGTCACATCTGATACGTTCACCTTCTGTCCCCTTGGAACTCTGCTGGTCATTATGTTCCTCGGAGATTTCCATTAAGGGTGAAAATCTGTTTGAACATATAATGGGAGACTTAGTGGCGCAAGTTGAGGGAGGGCCAGGACTTAACAAAGAGGAGTTATTACTCTCTTCAAGCAATGTACATTCATGAATAGGGACTTGTTGGCCCTTTAAAGAAGATTTTTTAAACATATCAGGAATTGCCGGGATAGCTTTTTTAGAGATGGTGGTTGGATTAAGGGGGGATGTACTGGCCACATTAGAAGTACTGCAGGGGCCAGATGGGGCAAGTAAAATCTCCTCACAATCACCAACAAGGTTGGCAATGCTATCCATGACAGTATGGGTTTTACACAACAATTATTTGGATGTTTTTTTTGTTTTTTTGCCTTTCTTCAAAAGCCCTCCCTCCCCACTATCTAGAGCTTTCCTTTTCCCCATTAAATTAATCCAGAATTAATTGGGCACAGGCAACAATATATTGGTGAAAGAAAAACAAAGATGAAATGCAAATAGCAGAAACAAAGTCGATAGACAATAGTCAATAGATTGTAACCCAAAACGTGCGATGGAGTTCAGACTACTTAGAGCTTTAGCCACCAGCCAGTAATGAAATACATAAACAAAAATATAGAATGAGTAGTAATATGAGACAGTTGCCCATGGCAAGAAGAGAAAGTACCTTTGGGTTCAAAATCCGGAACTGTTAATGAGAAGCAAGTCACAGAGGGGTGGCCCTGCCCTGTCACGCCCTGGCGTGGACGGGCGCAGATGGGCCCGCCCTTGGCCCGGGCTTTGCCCGGGCGGGGCCCGGGCACGCCCGTGCGCGTCCCACGCTGCAGGAGCCCGCGGCCTGATTTAAAGCGCCTCCTGGCGCTTTCAGATGACACGGCGGTCGGGCAAGGCAGGCTGGGCGATACAGTCCCCCTGGACCTTCTGGCAGCAACAACACAGCAGGAATGAAAGTTGAAGCGGGACCCGCGCTGCGGGAGCCCGCGGCCCAATTTAAAGCGCCTCCTGGCGCTTTCAGATGACACGGCGGTCGGGCAAGGCAGGCTGGGCGATGCAGTCCCCCTGGACCTTCTGGCAGCAACAACACAGCAGGAATGAAAGTTGAAGCGGGACCCGCGCTGCGGGAGCCCGCGGCCCAATTTAAAGCGCCTCCTGGCGCTTTCAGATGACACGGCGGTTGGGCAAGGCAGGCTGGGCGATGCAGTCCCCCTGGACCTTCTGGCAGCAACAACACTGCAGGAATGAAAGTTGAAGCGGGACCCGCGTTGCGGCAGCCCGCGACCCGATTTAAAGCGCCTCCTGGTGCTTTCAGATGACACGGCGGTCGGGCAAGGCAGGCTGGGCGATGCAGTCCCCCTGGACCTTCTGGCAGCAACATCACAGCAGGAATGATATATTGTTCTGTCATTATGAAAAATATTTTGTTTCTATAAGTAGCATCTTTTTGTTTAAAAAATAGCGCCGCGCACCGGTCACGGACCTACGCGTCTAGTACGGAAATCTGTTATACAAATACAAGTGTAAATACATATTTATTTTTAAGTAAGAGGATGATTTTTGTTGACGCAGTTCCATCGCGCACCGGCTACGTCAGTGTCACAACCTCGTATATTTTTAATAATGTTGAATACAGTTACAATATTTTTTATAGATTTCAATAGTACTGAATTACAACTAGATTAGTGAAATGAAATTGAAGCATTTTAAAATTAATATAAAAACAAATCAAATTTTAGGTATATTATAGAACCGCAACAGCATCGAACATCGTGCGGGCACGTATTTCCGGGGTCGCGTAGGGGTCGCAACTTTGGCGTGATTTGTAAAAGTTTTAAATATTTTTGTGCATAATTCAAATATGTATTTCAGTTAAAGACTTTTGACTAAAATGTTTAAAAAATTGATTTACTAATAATAATTTATACTTTTAAATGAAATGTAACACATTTTACGGGTGCACAACGTGTACGCGAAGGTGACGCGACTCGGTCGCAACGTCATGTCACATGAAAAGAAAGCTTTTGATTGGTTAAAATTTTTCAGTCTGTTAGAAGGAGGATCTAACCCCTGTTTCTTCTTTTGGGTGTGTCTGCATCTGTTGACACCTTTTTGTATTGTGTCCAGTTATTTTCTTTTTTTTTGTGTTTTGACCTACTCCTCACTTGAAAGGAAATGGCATCTTCACATCTGGAGGAAGAAAAAGAGCTGGAAGAGGTCGAAGAGGTTGAAGAAACTGTGAAGAAAAAAAAGAAAGTATTGTTTGGACCTTTTTCACTATTCCTGAAAGTGAGAAAAAGGTGAATGTGAAGAAGGTCCCTTGCTACCTTGCAGCAGTATCTTGTCAAGAGGATCAGACAAGAAATATTCCTGTGGGACATCGTCCATGAAAAAACACCTGGAGACGATGCACCCAACTCGCCTTGCAAAGGAAGTCATGGCTAGAGAGAAGAGGGACTGAGCTGCATGAGGAAAATTAGATCAGTCTTCTACATCTTGTGAAGCTGTACTCACAGCACCACAGCCGCAGACTTTTGCTGAGTTGGCAGATGCTGGAGTGCTCTTTTGAAAGTGCCAATCCATTTTGTTGCTGAGAAGTCGATCTCTGTTATTATTACTGTTCTAAAAGGACACAAATGTTATTTTTTTTGTTGGGTTTCCTGCCTCGTGTTTCACAGTTTTTTTCAAGCACTATATTTCAAAGATTGAATTTTTTGTTTTTTTCTAAAAATGTCAAAAACACCCCAAAAAATAAAAAATAATCAGAAGATACGAAAAAAAGCTCAAAACTGTTTTTTAAAAAAAGGTTCTTACGGAACCACCTATTCTGGTTTAACATATAAAAATTATATGTTGTGAAACTGATTAGATGGATAAATGTGTGTATGGGAGAGTGATTTGTGTAATAGTGTATCTATATGTGATGAGTGCATGATTACTGTCTGAGAGATTGGTTGAGTGGATGAGTAGTGCCTTACTGATTGAATGAGTACATAAGTACTGTCTGTGCAATTGGATGAGTGTATAAGTAGTATGTGAGTGATTGTAAGAGTGCACGAGTAGTGCCTAGGTTATTGGGTGAATGCATGAGTACTGCTTGGGTGATTTATAACTGTATGAGAAGTGCTTCAGTGATTGGATGAGTGCATGAGTAGTGCATGAGTGATTTGTAAGAGTGCATAAGTAGTGCCTGGGAGGTTGATTGTGTGCATGAATAGTGCCTGGGTGATGGAATTAATGCATAGGTAGTCTGTGGGTAATTGTAAGAGTGCATGACCAGTGTCTGAGAGATTGGTTGTGTACATGAGTAGTGCCTGGGTAATTGGATAAGTGTGTGAGTACTGTCTAGGTAATTTAATGACTGCATGGGCAGTGCCTGGGTAAATGGATCTCTGCATGGGTACTGCCTGGATGATTGGATGAGTGCAAGAGTAGTACCTGGGTGATTACATGAGTGCATGAGTAGTGTCTAGAGGATTAGATGAATATATAGGTTATGTCTGGGTGATTAGATAAGTGTATGGGTAGTGCCTGAGTGATTGGATGAATGCATGGGTAGTGCCTGGGTGATTGTGTGGCTGCATGGGTAGTGTCTGGTTTATTGGATTAGTAAATGTGTAGTACCAGGTTGATTGTGTGACTGCAATGGTAGTGTTTGGGTGATTGGATGAGTGAATGTGTAGTGTATGTGATTGAATAAGTGTAGGAGTACTGCTTGGGTGTTTGCAAGAGTGCGTAAGTAGTGCCTGGGTGATTGTATGACTGTATGGATAGTGTCTGCTTGATTGTAAGAGAGCTTGGGTAGTGCCCCTGTTTGGTTATATTACTGCATGGGTAGAGTCTGGGTGATTGCATTAGTGCACAGGTAGTGTAAGAGTGCATTAGTAGTGCGTTGGTGATTGGATGGGTGCATGAGTAGTGAATGGGTCATTGAATGACTGCACAAGTAGTGGCAGGGTGCTTGCAAGAGTATGTGAGTAGTCGTTGGCTGATTGTATAACTGATTGACTAGTGCCTGGGTGATTGGATGAGTGGATAGGTAGTAGCTGCATCACATTTCTTACATTACACGTAGAAGTTTAGTCATATCTGACTCATGGTAGCAGTCAGGCATTCAAACTTGATAGAATATGTTTTCAGTTTCAAGCACAGACATCGCTATCTACGGCCTACTTGCAGTCTACCATTGCAGAGAATTATATGGACTAGGATAGAGGTTAATACGCTTGGCACTATGTTTTATACTTCATATTTCTACATCAGTTTCATTAGAGAGACAGAGCTCACAGTGCTAGGCCTGATCCAAAATGGAAGGCCGTCTCCTCTCATGCCACTCTTCGGAGTGTCAGCATCTTTCTAGAGACCTATCCTAGCCTATAGGAAAACACTTCATGCTCCATAAATGTGTGTAGAAACTGCTCTATGGATCACTTTCTGCTTATTATACAGGGCAGTCGGAATGAGCCTGTGTGTTCAAGTGCTTCCATGAGGTCTGCCTACCAAATAGATCTGTGCTTCTGGGACTGAAATCTGAAAAAGCTGTGACAATATTGCCTAGGAGTATGAGAGGTTATATAGTTTTTAACTCGGAGTCATCATCTGCACCACACGTGTCAGACTACATGTAGAAGTACAGACTACCTGACTTATGGTAGCAGTCAGACATTCAAACTTGACAGAATATGCTTTCAGTTTCAAGCACAGATATTGCTATCTACAACCAACTTTCAGTTTACCATTGCGGAGAATTATATGGACTAAGATAGAGGTTAATATGTTTTAAACCTCACATTTCTCTACCAGTTTCATTAGAGAGGCAAAGCTCGCCATGCCAGGACTAAGCCAAAATGAAAGGTGAACTCCTCTCATGGCACTCCCGTGAGTGTTAGTATCCTTCTAGAGACCTCAATGAGTCTGTCAGTGCCTTTTAGGGGTAAGATGACACATGTAAAGAAGCCTATAAGTAATAGACTACCTCCCTTTCACACCGCATGCGCTGTAAATGCGTGTAGAAGAAACTGCATGGATCAGTTTCTGCTTTTATTCAGGGCTGATAGGTATGAAGCTATGTGTTAAAGAGCTTTCATGAGGCCTGCCTAGCTAAGAGATCTGTGCTTCTGGGACTGAATGCTGAAGTAGCTCTGATAATATTTGTCTAGGGGTATGATAGACTGTTTAGTTTTTAGGTTAGGGTAATCAGTTGCACCACATATGTCAGACTGCACGTAGAAATATAAACATACCTGAGGCATGGCAGTGGTCAGACATTCAAACTAGTTAGAATATGCTTTTAGTTTCAAGCAGACACATCACTATCTATGGCTTACTTGCAGTGTACCTTTGCAGAGACATATATGGAGTAGGATAGAGGTAAATACGCTTAGCAACATGTTTTAAAGTTCACATTTCTCTACCAGTTTCATTAGAGAGGCAGAGCTCGCCATGCCAGGCCTAAGCCAAAATGAAAGCCTGACTCCTGTCATGGCACTCTTGTGAGTGTCAGCATCTTTCTAGAGACCACAATGAGTGTGTCAGTGCCTTTTAGGGGTAAGATGACCTATCTAAAGTAGCTTATAGGTACTAGAGTACCTCTCTTTCACACTGTATACTTTGTAAATCTGTGTAGAAGAATCTGTATCGATCACTTTCTATTTATTATACGGGGTAGCTGGGTATGAAGCTGTGTGTTTAAGTACTTGTATGAGGCCTGTCTAGCAAAGAGATCTGTGCTTCTGGGACTGAATGCTGAAGTAGCTCAGACAATATTTGTCTAGGGTATAATAGAATATATCGTTTTTTTATTTAGGGTCATCAGCTGCAACATGCATGCTAAACTACTCATAGAAGTACAGACATACCTGAGACATGGTAACAGTCAGATATTCAAACTTGACAGAATATACTTTCAGTTTCAAGCACACACATAACTATATAAGCCCTAATTGTACATTTGTGGAGAGGTACATGGAGTAGGATAGAGGTAAATACACTTGGTAACATGTTTTAAACTTCACATTTCTCTACCAGTTTCATTAAACAGACAGAGCTTACAGTAGGAGGTCTAAGGCAAAATGAAAAGACGAGACTTGGTATGCCAAATTTATTAGTGTCAGCATCTTTATAGAGACCTCAATAAATGTGTCAGTGCCTTTTAGGGGTAAGATGACACATGTAAAGTAGCCTACAAGTACTAGACTACCTCTGTTTCACACCGATAAGATGTTTGTATAAATTGAAGATTTGCCCAGTAGATGAGTAACATATTTCTAATAAATATAGAGTTTATCACTAACATTAGCGTCCGCCTCGCCCCCTTCCGATCCAAGGCCACCAAGATCATCTGCGGCGTACCCCAAGGCTCCTCCCTCAGCCCAACGCTGTTCAACATCTACATGGCACCCCTCGCCCACGTCGCCCGACAGCACAACCTCAACATCATCTCCTACGCCGACGACACCCAGCTGATCCTCTCCCTCACCAAAGACCCTCACACCGCCAAAGCCCACCTCCACGAAGGAATGAAGGCCGTCGCCGAATGGATGAGGACCAGCCGCCTGAAGCTGAACTCGGACAAGATGGAGGTCCTCATCCTTGGTTCCAACCCTTCAGCCTGGGACGACTCCTGGTGGCCAACATCACTGGGAACAGCCCCGCCACCCACCGACCACGTACGCAACCTAGGGGTCATCCTCGACCCCACCCTCTCCATGACTAGGCAGGTCAACGCCGTTTCCTCATCCTGCTTCAACATCCTCCGAATGCTCCGCAGGATCTTCAAGTGGATCCCCACCGAAACAAGAAAAACAGTCACCCAGGCCCTCGTCACCAGCAGGCTGGACTACGGAAACGCCCTCTATGCAGGAACGACGGCTAAGCTCCTGAGATGGCTGCAACGCATCCAGAACGCCTCTGCACGTCTTATCCTCGACATCCCCCGACGCAGCCACATCACACCCCACCTGAGAGACCTGCACTGGCTCCCTGTCAACAAGAGGATAACCTTCAAGCTCCTCACCCACGCACACAAAGCACTCCACAACTCCGGACCAGCCTACCTCAACAGACGACTCAGCTTCTACACCCCCACCCGCCAGCTCCGCTCGACCAGCCTCGCCCTCGCCACAGTCCCCCGCATCCGGAAAACGACCGCCGGCGGCAGATCCTTCTCCCACCTCGCCGCCAAGACCTGGAACACCCTCCCCACCAACCTCCGACAGACCCAAGACCTACTGGCCTTCAGAAGACTCCTCAAGACCTGGCTCTTCGATCAGTAGCAGCACCACCTCCCTCTTCCCCCAGCGCCTTGAGACCCTCGCGGGTATGTAGTGCGCTTTATAAGTGACATGATTGATTGATTGATTGATTATATTCTTACCTTTCAAATATTTTAGAAAGATCATTACGAAAGTTATTTTGGAGTAGTATTATCCTAAACAGTACTAAAGTTGTTTTCAATGTTGAAGTGTAACTGATATTAAGAAGAAAAAGAAATATATAAGCATGTTATGTTAAAAAAACACTAATATTACATTTTGTTTTAAAATAAAAAAAATTTACAATTAGGTATCAGTATCAGTTTCCCTTTTGTACTGTTACCAGATTTCATATAACTTCACCATACATGGTGGTTAGAATGTAGCATCATCATTGAACAGTGGGGAAAAACAATCCAATGGAATGTATAAAAAAAACGAAAGTGCTTAGTACATCATTACAAATATGTGTAACTATGCTATACACTCACTACAATTCCTTAATCATATGTTTCATCTGTATTAACTCTAGTACTTAAAATAAATAGAGTTTAAAAACATTTACTATTACAATTATACCTGGTACAGTATTCAAAAGAAATATATATTCAAGTTGCTTTTTCTTTTTTGTCCATTAGATGAAACAATAACCAAAACATTAATTATGAATACAGATAGAATTCAATCCATTCTGCTTTTTAACGACATCACCCCCAATAGGCCGAATGATGTTCTTAGAACTTTGGCTACAGAAACAACAGGTAAGAGTTTTGTAGTTTAGAACGCAATCTAGCTTTGAATTTAAGGTTGGTATCACTGCAATGTGTCCAGCCGCTGTTACTTTTTAAAAACTCAGTATAGTCTCCAGATGTTATAGGAGCTCCTTCATGAAAAATATTAGTGAGTGTTGCATAAGTTCTTCATGAAATAGAAATTTGACCTGCTTTGGAGTTTGTAATTTCTGTTTGTAATTTTGTTCCATCTACTCTACATCGTTGTAGCATTAAAATCAGATATTTTTCAATTCTTTGTATCTGCAATGTAGACATCATATCTGATCTACAATTTGAGCAGGTCATATTTCGATTTGCTGTTTTAATCAATTAGCCATAAGACACTGTTTTACAATCTGGTTGTGTTAAGTATAGGAATCGTTCTGCATGTAGTCAGTGGCAGAGGTAAATGAACAATCTTCACAATCATGCTCCCATTTGTAACTTAGTCTAAATAAGTTATCAATATTTACTTCTTTGCCTTCTAAGACTTCAAGCATGACCATTATAAATTCATGTGCATCTTGTTGTATGTTGAGAGTAATTGTCACTTATCCGCTACATATATCCAAACGATGTCGAATACCAGAAACAGTATGCATTTTACTTCTGTCAGTAAGCAACTTTGAAGTAAATAATGTAGTGCAGAACAGATACTTTTTTTCACGGTTTCTCATGATTTCATTAAAAAGACGTGGTAAATGAAAGATTAGGGGGCATATTAGCAAGACCCACGTTAAAATTATCGCCGTTTTAGCGGCAGGAAACTGCCGCTAAAACGGCGATAATGGACTTGCTAATATGCGTTATAGAATTCCAATAGAAGCCCAGGTTAGATGTCCTGCACATCTAACCTGGGCTTCTATTGGAATTCTATAACGCATATTAGCAAGCCCATTATCGCCGTTTTAGCGGCAGTTTCCTGCCGCTAAAACGGCGATAATTTTAACGTGGTTCTTGCTAATATGCCCCTATATTCAGAACCACATTAGCATAACAGTTGATACCTGAACTGTTTTCTAACTGGTATCCTACAATATCACCTTCAGTTTCCACTTTTTTCTTCTTTATGGCTTCAACTTTGTCTTGATTGCCTTGCTTATCCTGAAGTTCAGTTGAGTGTTTTATATATTTCCGTTTTGGACATAGTATATGTTTCTCATATATTGGGTATTCACCTACATGAGGAGCATAGAGTCTTCTTAAATGATTGTACTCTCTTGCACAACTTCCATCGGCACTAACAATTTTGTCGTCAAATTCAATCAAATACAAACCAGACAATGTTCTTACTAGAGACAATGCAATGTATGCCATTCCTTCTTTAAACACAATACTCTTGATGTTTACAAAAGCTCTTTCTATGCTTAAACCTTGAGATTTGTGAATAGTTACTGCATATGCTAGAGACACAGGAAACTACTGTTTTCGAACATGCAAGTTCTTTACAAGCAAAAAATGTACAACACAAAGCCCAATGTGCTTCACTTCATTAATCTGATTACATTTTACAATCAAAAATTCTATTTCATCTCTATTTTGAAAATGTACAAAATCAACAACTTTTCCCATAGCTCCATTTACTAATCCTTCCTCAACATTCAAATTACGATGCACAATTACTCGACAGTTTTTACATGCATGTAAACACTTTTCTAATCCTGCAGTGTTAGATACAGACTTTTCTGAAGAATCCAATTTAGCTTGTAATTTTTCAATTAGTAGAATTGTTACTTCCTGGTGTTCCACTTTATCAATAGCTTTCATTTCCAGAATTTGTTGTATTTCCAGTTTCAGTAGTTGTTCATTAAAGTTACAACACTCTTGTAGCTTAGACATTAAACAAGCTATGGATTTGTTTACCATGAGCATATTATACATTAGTTCTGCTGGTATTTTTTCAGATGTAAACAAATTCCTTATAAGCTGACTTTCTAAAGTTTCTTTACCATGTTTTGTCAACACGCCAATTCCTATGTCTTTAAGGATATTTCCATATTCTTCATCGGCTGCTTGTCACATATTTTTTACAAGTTCCTTATATTCAAAGTTTAACCAAATATTTACATTCCCGATATTTCCGAAAGATTTTCTTGTCTCATCATATAGAAGTGTTGTCCTTTAACAGGAGTAAGTTGTAGTAGGTCTCCTAATACAATTAAATGTTTTACTCCAAACAGCACATCATACTTTATTTTTAAAATCTGCTGCATTCTTAAGTGTACAAAGGCAAGCATTACATTTGAGACCATGCTCACCTCATCAATGATTAAAAGTTTCAGTTTCTTCAATACTCTTGAGACTTCATAACAAACTTCTCCAGATAGTTCCTGATATTCTAGTTTATAATCATGTTCATCAGGTAGATAAGTAATCAATGTAAAGTAATACTTTTAGTGTTGTGTGCTGCTAATCCAATTGGTGCAGTTAAGACATAAGATACATTTGATTCTGTAGTCCTGTGTAAATAACTTGCCAGAACTTTAATTAAGAAACTTTTTCCTGTCCCAGCTTGACCACTAATGGGTAATAGTATAGGTTGAAATGATGAAGATTGACATTCTTTTTTTTCTTGCAGGAAGCCATGTTTTACTTGTTGTTTCACTTGCAGATATATTTCTTTTTGTTCAAAGTCCAGTTGTTCTTCTAACTGTTCAAACTCAATAATATCCTGTTGTGCTGGCTCCATTGCAGTTTCTACCTCATTCATGGCTATTGCTGCTTTATTTTCAATAATTGGTTGTCCAAGTGGATCTTGAGTCAATGGATCAGAACTTTGACTGCTTTGTGAACATACTCTAGCTGTTTCAGCTGCAATAGTTCCTTCTTGTTCAATCTCATTATTAATCATTTGTAATTAAGTAGGAAACACTGTACACTGAATTCTATCTTTTATTGCATTGAATAAATCTTCATAGCAGTCAAAATCTCCAAGTAATTCTGTTTCACTGCACCAAGACTTAAACAGTTGAAAGTGCTAAATAGAAAAATTCTCTCTTATCTGGAGTTTGGCAACTGAGTTTTCTGTGGTAAATTAGATTTCCTTTGGCATGTTTCACTAAACATCCATCACATCCAATTACTGCTCATTTTTCTTCTCTTATATTTTTTGTAACATTCCTTCTAAATCTGTAGTGTTGAAGTATTTCATACAGACCCAGGGACACCTTAAGGATTTTTGGGGGCCCTGGGCGAAACATTTTTTGAGGGCCCCCATTCGGAACAGCTTTGAAATTGTAATCCAATTTAAACTCTTTCATGCCCTCTTTTGCCAGGTCACTGACAGTGCACAGGCGCACTCGTCTAAATTCTAAATGTGTTTACATCTAATATTCAGGGATAGTGAAGTGTGTTTTCAATATTGTAACATTACAGCAGCTCACTAATGTTACTGCAAATAATTTCTTTGACACCCTCCCATTTCTCATATGTAAGGTCCTGTTGGGATCTAAAAGAAACATTTTTATGACTGTTGCATGAAACATAAACACAACATTTCTCTGCAAAATGTCTCACACCACCCACATTAAAATACACTAAAGGAAAACAGTATTTAAAACAATCTATTTAAGAATTACTAAAGGTGATCAGGGCAAGACTCTCTGCAGAATAAAGCTGGCTATATTGGGGGGCCCATGAAAGGCTGGTGACCTGGGCCAGAGCCCACTTTGCCCTTGCCTTAAAACGTCTCTGTACAGACATACGTTTTCGAGATGCGGACTCCTTTTTGGATAGTATGTATCCAACATATTACTTTGGACAATATCAGTACTTTCTGGCTGATACTCTACTAAGTATTGGATTTCTGGAAAAGATTTCAATACTCTGTTATGTGTGGAGTATAGGCCTAAGCTTACCCAGACAATTCTTCTTCACTTTGAAAACATACTGGCTGAGCTCAACTGATCCGAACATTCATAAGATCCTAAGATATTTTGAAGTATGCGAAGTATTGTAGTGATGATATTGATGCAAAACACAAGAAACTGAAAGAAAAGATGATGTGGGCACAAGTGAAGCTAGCAGAACACCAAGAGGTACATTCTGGTTCCAAAAATGACAATCAGATGAGCGATCAGAATCAGAATAGTCAAGGATCGAATGGAAATAAAGGAAAAGGACAAATGAGTAGAAAAGAAGCGTAAAAGAAGTTTCCTAGTCATGCGTGCGGAAAGCATGGACATTGGAAGAATGAGTGTAGAAATGTTCAACAGAGTAATGGGGTAAATCAAAATTTAAATCCACAGATGCAGAATGAGGTGGTTGTGAACCAGCAGCAACAGGTAGTTACTCCGCAATTACCGGTGCCACAAGCCCCTATGCCCAACCATGTGAACGCTCAAGTGCAGAGATACAGTGTGAACACCGGATTTCGTGGAGAGAGTGGTAAGAATACACAAACGATTCAACAATATTGGATGCAAAGTAATGAGAGTGATTCGGATGCTTCTCAATGACGGTGCCTGAGGGGGGAGGAAGAATGTGTTCTTGGCGCATCCTTGGCGGTAGATCAGTCAGGTCCATTTGTTGAGGGAAAAGTGGAAGGTAATGACATCACTTTTCTAGTGGATACTGTAGCTACCCGTTTTACTGTGAGAGCAGCAGAAATTCCAAACCTACCCCTCTCGGGAGAAACTATCCAAGTTGTAGGAGTCTCAAATAAGCAAATAAAAACCCCACTCACTAAACCAATAGAAGTGAATATTGGGAATTTCAAAGACATGCATCGGTTTGTGGTATGTAATTCAAGTCCAGTGAATTTGTTAGGGAGGGATTTGTTATGCAAAATGAACTGCGCCATCTATTGTACGCCTGATGGTATTGCTTTCCAAACACCTGATGAAGATATAGCTTTCAAAATGATGCTAGCAAAACAGGGAACAGAAGTGGATGAGATGTTTTCACTTCTTACTGAGGATAGTTTGCCTGATGAGCTGAAAAATACAGTGAAATCAGACGTGTGGGATTTTACAGGAAAAGAAATTGGTCTGATGGCAAATGTAGACCCCATTAAAATAATGGTGAAAGAAGGTGCAAATTATCCGAACACATCCTAATACAGAATGAGCCCTGAAGTAAAAGCTGGAGTTGCTCCAGTAATTGATCAAATGATTGAACAAGGTATTTTGAGAGAGATAATGGGCAGTCCTTGTAATTCGCCAATCATGGGGCTTAAAAAGCCTAGTGGCAAGTATAGGATAGTGCAAGATTTAAGGAAAATTAATAAGATAGTAGTACCCTGTTGTCCAGTAGTACCAAATCCAGCAGTGATCCTTTATCAAATACCTTGTGATGCACATTGGTACACAGTGATTGATTTGTGCCAAGCATTCTTTTTGATCCCGTTACACCAGGATAGCCAATATCTCTTTGCATTCCGGTTCGGAGACTGTGTTTTGGCATGGTGTCGGGTTCCTCAAGGGTACACAGAGAGTCCTTCAATTTTCAATCAGATCCTGAAAAAGTGTTTGGAAACATTGGTTATGCCAGGAAATTCAGTTTTGGTACAATACATTGATGACCTATTAGTGGCATCAAAGACACGAGAGGCTTGTGTCACTGACACAATTGCCTTCTGAACCATTTGGCAGAAGGTGGACACAAGGTGTCACCAGAAAAATTACAGTTTTTCCAACAAGAAGTCAAATATTTGGGACACAAGATAGAAAAAGGAGTCAGGAAAGTGACACTAGAGAGAATAAAAGTGATTCGACAAATGAGTCTGCCTAAAACTAAGAAAGAAATACGAATGTTTTTCGGAGTGATTGGATATTGTCGTCAGTGGATCAGTGGATTTTCATTGCTTTCAAAGCCTTTACTAAGATTGACACGAAAGGATGTGATAGATCCGATTGAATGGGATGATGAAAGTGAGGATGCATTCATAAAATTGAGAGATTGTTTGTGTCAAGCACCAGCGTTAGGAATGCCTGATTATACGAAAGAATTTGTTTTGTTCTGTTGTGCGAGAGAAGGATGTGCGCTTTCAGTATTGACACAAAGACATGGATTGTCACGACGACCAGTGGCATATTTTTCTGCCACTCTGGATCCAGTGGCTGCGGCATTGCCTGGCTGCTTAAAAGCAGTAGCTGCTACCTGTGTGAGTCTGGAGCAGAGTGAATCAATTGTGATGGGACATCCTCTAAAGGTGTATGTGCCACATTCAGTCGAGATCCTTTAACAAGGACTCGTACTCAGCATTTGACCCCTAGTCGGCTGACTAAGTATGAAAGAGTGATCCTGGGTGGTGAAAATGTAAGTGTAATAAGATGCACCACAGTGAATCCAGCAACCTTGCTGCCAGATCCATACTGTGAGGAAATAAAAGAGGAGGCTGATCATGATTGCTTGGATGTGACAGAAATGTGTACAAAGCCCAGGTCGGATATATTTGATGTCCCATTGCAAGAATCAATAACAATCAAAGAACCCAACCAGTCTAGCGATAATATGGGGAGTGCCCGTCAGGGTCACTACAAAATAGGTACCTCGCTGAGCTAACAAAAACAGATTTTTTGTTAGCTCAGCTTGCAAGTTTAGTCTTTGGGAGCTCACTGCCCCGCCGGTCGCTGGAGGACGTTCATCACCGCGCTCGCCATTCTAAGATGAGATGAGAATGGACTGATTTAATTTGCGCCTGTGATCACCCCGACCCACGGAAACTGGACTGTAATTGCAGTATATCTTTTAATCTGCTAAATATTGGAACCTAAGGAGCCTATTCGTCCATCTTATCTCTATTTTCATATGGATCCTTTGGGTTGAGCTGGTCTCAACCTAACCTTCTCTATCCAAGTCGATGTACCTGGATGCCCCGCATTAAGGTGGTTCTTTCCTTGTGTTCCACTTTTGATCTGGTGGCCCTGATGAAGGTGTGACCCACATTGTGTTAGACACCGAAACGCGTGTTGGCGCTGGATAACCTCGTGCCTCCAGATATTTCTACAACCTTCCACTGAGAGGACGCACGATAGTTGTTTTTGTTAATATTAATCCCTTGTATAGAACCCTTAATTGCCTTGGACTTTGGACGACATTTCCTATGATGAATTGATCTTGAGTGGTTAGAGTGTATGAGTATGTGTGTATTTGCAGATGTGAGTGTTTTTTTGAGTATATGAGTGTGGGACTCTATTTATCTGTTTTGTTTGCACTAATAAAATTATGTCTTATGTTATTGTTCTGCAAAGTTTGACAAAATGTTGTAAATATCAAAAATAACAAAATAAAAAATATATCTATTTTGTCATATATATAAAAGAAATCTTCTCTATTTTTTTCGGGGAAATCTGTTTTTGGTAGCTCAGCGAGGTACCTATTTTGTAGTGACCCTGACGGACACTCCCCATATTATCGCTAGACAGGTTGGGTTCTTTGATTGTTATTGGTCCTTGTTCCCCTGTCCGACCTGTCTATTATTCACCTCCAGGGGCCCCTTTGTCTTAGTGGTTACCCATTGCAAGAATCAGACTATGTATTGTTTGTTGATGGATCATGCTGGCGAAAACAAGATGGAGAACTGAGTTCTGCCTATGCTGTATGTACTGTATCTGCTATTCTAGAAGCATCCTGTTTAAGAGGAGTCAAGTCTGCACAGATAGCCGAATTGATAGCTTTAACAAAAGCATGCAAAATTGGGAAAAAATTGAGAATAACCATATTCACGGATAGTCAATATGGTTTTGAGGTTATGCATGACTTTGGCCAATTATGGATGCAAAGGGGATTTCTGACTTCTTCAGGTTCTCCTATCAGGAATAGTAAAAATGTCAAAGACCTATTGCCAAAAGAAATTGCAGTGGTCAAATGTGCTGCACATAAGTCAGGAAATGATTATGTGACACAAGGCAACAAATATGCTGACCAGGTTGCACAATTTTGTGCCCGAAATACAATGTCTTTAAACAGAGGGTTGGAAAAAGAAGTTACCAATTGCCAACTAATGTTTTTCTCTGCTTTTGAAACATGGGATGAAGTTAGACAGTTACAGGATGAGGCAGATGCAAAAGAAAAATAATTTTGGATCAACACAGGTTGCACAAGAAGAACAGATGATGAAGTATGGGTGTGTCCAGATGGAAGACCGATAATGCCAGACAGTTTGCTATCACAAACGGCAAGAGTATATCATGGAGCTACACACATTGGGAGGGATGCCATGATTAGACACTTCAGGCAGACGTGGTACAATCCCAAGTTTAGGCTCATTGCAGAGAGCCTCTGCCAGAGATTCTTGACATGTCAACAGCAGAACCCAGGTAGAAAAACTTTGTAAGTTGGGGAAAAATCGGAAAGGCAGAGGGACCATTTACAAGACTGCAGCTTGACTTTATAGAGCTGCCGCCGTGCAACGGTCTGAAATATGTCCTTGTCATTGTGTGTCTATTTTCTCGTTGGGTGGAAGCTTATCCAACGAGGAGGAATGACAGTCTCACAGTTGCCAAACTACTGTTGAGAGAACTCATTCCCAGATTTGGATTTCCAACCTGTGGCCTCATGACATTTTAGTGCACTTCCCTGCAACATACAGTGTGGGTGGCCCACACAGTTCTGAGTCAGTAATGACCTAGCAGGCTGGGTGACAATACTCCCTGCACAGTGCGGGATGGGTCCCACATCACCTATGGGCCTCCCCTGCACTGCATGGTCTCTTTTGGCTATTGTAATGCCCCTTTGAACAGGCCCCTGTGTCATGCTCAGTGTATGTAACAGAGTTAGCCTGTAACAAGCCATGGTAACCTATATACATATCTGGCCTTTCCAGAACAACAACTGTTCAGAGTATTTAGCTACAGCCACACAGCTCATGGTATATAGGAACTTACCGGTAGCCCCACCAACTTCTATCCCCAGATGAACCAGGAGATTCTGCTCCCGGCTGACGATATCTGCCAACCGGTGCTTGTACTGGTGTTTGGCTTAACACCAATACTTGGTATTTGGCTTGACACCAAATACTCTACTCATCTGGTACCACGCCTTTTTCCACCGGTGCTGCCTCTCATGTGCTGGGTAGCCCTGGCTAACCCTGACTCCACTTCCAATCATGTTGAACATGTTCTTCACCAACAGCCACACAGCAGGCCCCCAAACTTCTCCTCCATCAGGTTATTGGTCTTGCCCCTGCCTGACATCTCCCTATCCCCACTATTCACCATAAACAAAACAGAAACACTATTCCTCCCCCAACCGCTATAACTATTAACCCCTATTCAGACAAATACCCCATAATGCACTACACAAAAAAACACAAAATGCAATTACAAGACAAATGTGACAGTTTTTGGACATACCAGGGACAGCACAGAAACCAACAAGACCAAGAAACAGCACCAAACTCTCCAGCAAACAACAAACACCTCCACCAGCCAGTACAGACAAACAGACAGTAAGTGAAAGTGAAAGGAACTTCACACTACTGGTTTGCAGCATGGCTGAGCCATTGCATCAATTCCTGTGTGGATGCGTCACGTTTCCAATGTACGCGTCACGTTTCCAACTCAAGCATCCTTTTTTTCTGAGGCTTCGCTAGAAAAATAGCCAAGTCACGAGTTACACATTGCCCAATGCTTTATTTTTGACACTTTTGCTCTTTCCACTAGAGTGTCATGTTTTGTGCTACTGCGTCACCTTTTCTACTAAAGCGTCACGTTTAGTACTAAAAAGTCACCTTTCCTAGAAAAGTTTCAGCCTTTCCTACTAAAGTGTCACGTTTTGTGCTACTGCGTCACCTTTTCTACTAAAGCATCACATTTAGTACTAAAAAGTCACCTTTCCTAGAAAAGTGACAGCCTTTCCTATTCAAGCGTCACTTTTTGTGCTACTGCATCACCTTTCCTACTAAAGCTTCATGTTTAGTACAAAAAAGTCACCTTTCATAGAAAAGTGTCAGCCTTTCCTACTCAAGCATCGCCCTTTGTGCTACTGCATCCCCTTTCTGACTAAAGCGTCATGTTTACTAATGGATAGTCACCTTTCCTAGAAAAGTGTCAGCATTTCCTACTCAATCATGTTTTGTGCTACTGCGTCACCTTTCCGACTAAAGCATCACGTTTAGTACTAAAAAGTCACCTTTCCTAGAAAAGTGTCAGCCTTTCCTACTCAAGCATCACATTTTGTGCTACTGCATCACCTTTCTGGCTAAAGCATCACATTTACTAATGAAAAGTAACCTTTCCTAGAAAAGTGTCCGCCTTTCCCACTCAAGCGTCACATTTTCTACTTCAGCGTGGTTTTTTACTGCCACATCGCTAGGGAAATGAGCAAGGCGCAAGTTAAACATAACAATGCACAGTGCATTCTTTCTGATGCTTTGATGTTGATGCCAGCCTTCCGACCTGTTTGTAAACTTTTGAGGGCTTCTTGTAGTTTATGAAATGTGTGTAAGTTGATGTTTCCTGGGACTGTGACATAAACGAAAACACAACTAATGTTTTCAAACATTTATTGTCGTGTTGAACTGTTATGACATGTTGGTTAATGGTCAATTCCGGAACATGTGGATCAAGTCAAATGGCTTTGCGTGCCTTGGCAGTTGTAACTTGGGGGTTTGCATGAGACATGTACCATGATACATGGTGCATGTGTGAGGCACATCCCTTATGATTATGTCCCTATCTGCGTCAACTCACACAGTATTATGTCATCCATTTCTGACTTTTAGTGGGTGTGTTAAGTATTTGAGTTTTACTTACCTATAAGTAGGTCATACCCATATTGTCCATTCTGGAACAGGTCATTTATGATAGAATGGCTGAATATGTATGCATCATGCACACTCCCAGAATATTTGGCCAGCATGTTACTGAACAGGCCCCGATGGTCCATGATGGCCTGGACATTTATGCAGTGGGTGTGCTTCCAATTCCTGTAGAGATGGGATGTGGCTGCAGGGGAAACCAGTTGCACATGTGTGCAATCCATAGCACCCAGCACGTGTGGAAACCCAGCGATGGCATAAAAGCCTTGTTTTGTCTCCAGCTGCAGTTTGTGGGTGTTAGTAAAGAGAATGTAGCGTGGTGTCAGACGGATGGAATGAGGAAAAAGATGGCTGGGAGATTCCGGCGCACTCTGGCGGCTGTTATCTGAAAAGACCCCAAAGACAGCATGTCTAGTACCACAATTAGCTTTGTTTGTGGAGGGATGTTGGTAGACCTGGCAGCTGTTACCTGGAGCCTTAGCTCAATCAGGTGTAGCATCTCTATAATGGACTCCCTCCTCAGTCAGTAACAGATGATTACCTCATCCTCCTGGAGTCCAACTAGCGTGGTCTTATGGCGATAAACACACTCCCCTCTCCTGTGTTGCCTTTGTGGTGTGAGGAGGGATTGGGGGGGTAAGGATGGTGGTCATCTCCTTTAAACTCCCAGCTGCAAAATGAGCGCTTCCATGGTGTAGTTGTGGTTGCCACACTGTTCTGTCTGGCTTCTCTTTATGTACCAATGTCAGTGCGTCATTTTCTATGCGTGGTTTTCACAGGCGCAGAATTTTTGAAGCTATTGGACCGCTGCGCAACTCAAGCTGGCGATGCATCACTTTGGTAAAACCTCATAAATATCCATGCTTCTGTTTTACAGTGGAATTTCCGCAAATTTTAATATTTACGTGACGCAGGTGATTCCGATGCAGGTCCCTTTTGACACAGGACTCCAAAAACTGACGCATTCTTCAAGATACGTCATCTTGTAAATATGGAGTACAGATAGTGCCGCCAATACGTCAAAAAGTATGAGCATTGGTGGCGCAAGTTGCTTGTAAATAAGCCCCTGAGCTTGCAGACTGCCTTCCAGGCTCTAAATGACTTTGCAAGTAATTTGCCAAGAAGTGCTAAGCACCCAAAAAACTGAAATCAACTCCAAGTGAACTTTTTTTCCCCACAAAAACACATTCCTCCCAGTAGTGTTGATATATGCAGTGGTGCCAGTACATTTTTAGCTCAAGGCCAGCAGTAATGATTTTTTAGTTAAATCAATTTCATTTGCACCACAAATGCATTTTTAATCCCATTTCGAGCCGATAATTTCTCTGGTGCACTTCACTGGTGGCCAGCCTGCTGCTTACCCCTCAGTCTCTACAATGAGCAAATCAAAGCAGACCCTCACAAGCGACTCCTCACGCACACTTAACTCTCGGCCCGGAGTGCTCCTGCGCTAATGAGGTTTTCTTGGAAGGATATGAAAGATCATTAAAAAGCAGTTTTTGCTAAACCAATATTAGCTTTTAAGTAGTTAACTAGTATGCACCCCTAACCACGGCACGTTCGCAGAGTTGAACGATGGGATTAAATCGCTCAGAGAGAAATGGCTCTTCTGCTTCGAATGAACTTGTAGGGTCAGATGTATTGTTTTTTAGCGCAATGCAGCACAGCAGCCAAAGTTGCTGTGCTGTGGGAATCTTGTATGAAGAGTCTTTCCAAGCCTGTCTGCCCCTGCTTAGGATCCACATTGAAATCAAAGTTGTTGCTCTATGTTTGCACAAGGGGGAGAAAGTAGCACAGAGCCATATTTATTCAAACTTGCTTCCCTCTGCTCACTGACACAATGTTGCCTAGTGTCAAACCCAATCTTTGCATGTACCCTGGTGCAGAGGGGCACATGCTATCTAGTATGGGAGCTGCACTCCCCTCTAGTACAAAATCCTATGCTAAAACAAATCCTTAAACATCCCACACATGCAATCTAAGGAATGATTGGAGGAATTCAAATATTTCTCCTTGTTAATGCATGCTTCAAGGAGGCGTTATCTTTCATGGAAAGCTATGTTTGGCTATTTTCGGCCAGGCTTTGCATCAAAAACTGAGAGTGCTTGGGCTGATCCACCCAAGCCACGCCCCATGCTGCAAAGTGCACAAAGCAGAGCAAACAGGCATTTGCACTGAGAAAAGGGCACCTTTGCAGCACAAAATAATTTTTTTCCTGGAAACTAAATAACCTTGTAAGAGTTTGCTTCACTTTGCCCTGGTTAATACTCTCACTAAATCCAGTACGTTATCTTTTAGCCTGGCACATAAAATCTGCTGTGCGCATGGCATGAAACACATACTGTACGTATGGAAGCTGGAATACTGCCTCTAGTTAGGGGTCAGGAAATGCACTAAACCACCCCTTCTCACAGTCTCCATTCTTCAGGCTCGCGCTCACCACTCGCTTCACATGTCCCGAAAGACTGTACCAGAGGTCTCACCTTCTCAGTCATGGGAGCTGCCTTCTGCAATTAGCTTAATCTCCTTCAAGGTCGTACTGAAAACCATCTTGGGCCTTGATTTTCCATGGTTTTGCTATCAATAATTCCTCAGATTAGCAAATTTGCACAATGCCCTGGGGTTAATGAGCGACATTCTGGGGATTTAATTGATTAATTTAATTGCAATATTGGTCCTTATAGAGGGCTTTATTGGCGCTAGGGAACATAACCTAAAAAAGATACTGAAAATAAAAGGCGAGAAGAAAATGTTTGCATTTCTCCAGTGTTTTGCTACGTAATAAAATGCCACAGAACTCAAAACCTTAATTAAGTACAATATACAATAAACCAGAACAATATATCATAACACAACATCTTAAGTACTACATAACAACAGTATATAAAATAAGAGTAATTGAATGTACCATAGAATCAGCACCAGGCCACCCGGTTTAAAAACACTGTTGCCTTACCTTAAGACGCTGTTCAATTTGAAAGCATCAACCATACTCCAAAACACCTTTGAATTTACCAATTGTCATCTCTGGTACTCTCAAATGGCTCCTCCATTCAGCCGACTCACTTTGAATGGTTGCGCCCATGGCTCTTGGTATGCTCACCCAGAGTCATGTGACCCAGACTCAAGTCTCAGCCTACTTGAGACTAAAAGCAAAATACTCCTGCAAGACCAGGTTGCTCCTTAGCAGGGCCGGACTGGCCATAGCGGGCACCGGGCGTTTCCCCGGTAGGCCGCTAGGGTGGGGGCCGGTTTTGGACCCCTGGGGGGCCGTTTTTGTTACCGGGGGTCGGCAATATCGGCCCCCGGTAACAAAATTCCCCTCACCCCAGGGGGGGCCGGCTGAGCAGTTTGCCAGGGCCGGTTTCTGTTCCCAGTCCGGCCCTGCTCCTTAGACTTGTCAGGTATTGCTGGTCTAAGCAGGAAAATTACCTTTAAAAAAAATATTAATTTCGCCAGAAGAATTGTGCAATTATAATTGTGACACCCATGCTTGCAAGTCTGTCTGTTCCCATTAAAGATAAAGGCGTGGGTGGAACTCGCAGAGTTTCACATATCTCACCTGGTGGCATTCTAGCACCCAAAAATAGCACTAGGGGACGCAAATTCTCACTCGCGCTCACCAACTTAACGTTGGCGAGCCATTAACGAGAAAAAACGCGGCAGTTAGTGGAGTTTTGCCAGAACTCCGTGTTACAAGCCTAACGTAGAGTGGGCAAAACTCCGCAAACTTCACTGGCGGAGTGGAGTTTATCGCCCACCCCTACAAAGATACACCTTGCCAGGAGATTATGAGAGCCAGAAAACATACTACACTTGTATCTTTATTTAAGGCCATTCCAGTAGATCAAGCACTGCACATTGCCATACAAACCATAAGGCACACTTCAACACCTAACACCTCAACTACAGCGGCCAGGACTCCACACTCACAATGTACACATCACCTCAAAAAGAAAGTATGCACCACTCCTAATGAAAATGTTGCATATCATACCTAGCACGCCAGCCCCTGCTTAATCAATCACAAACAATACAATTGAACACAATTACACCAGACACACTCTATAATATCAAACCATTCTTTTCACCCTTTGACTCTCACCCACACACAGCATATATCCCCTGGGTTGAACAAATAATAGCAAGTCCAGGCATTCCTTCTCAAACAACAACACACCACAATCCACTGCACCAACATGCTCTCCTAATACCACTCATCACAAATGAACCGGTGGAAAAACCACACCTTGAACAGCAACCACATATCTATACACTTCAAAACATCCCCTAGCTTTCAACAGATCATTTGGATTAAAAGTTCCAACATACAATCCTGATTTCTACCCCCACTCTACCTCCCTTCTTCAACACTCAGCCTAACAAGCTTCAAGTCTTGCCTCAACATCATCGCCATCAGAAACAACACCCTCTTTGTAAATGTCTGCTTATATTTTGGGTATTGAATACTAAATTCCACATTTACAAGCGGGGTTCCATTCATGTAATATTAATAGCCAGATACGTGATGTTACTGAGGATTTACTGTACTATAATAGGTAAGAAATAATGAGTGACATTATGAACAGAGAATTTGGGGTTTTAAGGTAGGATTACTAACTTGCCTGTTTCATTTCACATCTTTGTAGGTTTTCTTCTAAAGCACTATTCTCCGGTCAACTGAATCAAATCTTAGTTTGCTTCCCCTCAGTTAAAGTGAAGGTACTGTTCAAAACCACAGCCTAAAAACACCAGAAGCTCATCATGTATGCTATGAAAATGATAACTTGTCCTGTCATGTAGTGCTTGAGACCTCATATAACATCAATGATAACATCTCTAAATGGCTCCACAATTACATCAACACATTGCTGTCAAATGCTTTTTTGAAGTCACAATTTGAGAGTTTGTATCATCTTACACTACCCATCAGTCCAACCATATGTGGTAACTATGTTGTTGGCATTGACACTATGGGGCAAATTTACAAGAAACTGCCGGAGCGTAGTGTTATGGCAAAATTGGTACCGCCGCAATTCAACAGTTTCAAAATGCAGACATGCACCATATTCACAAGAATGCGGCACACCCCTGTGTTACCCCTAGCACTGGTGCTAAAAAAGCTGCCGAGCACCAGTGCAGGCACCCTAACGCCAATTTACTAGGGTGCCTGCAATGCAGAGGCAATTGTTTATGTGCAGGAAGGGACAGCAATGTTGTTTTTAGGAACACTTTGGCTGATTCTGCATCAAGTCATTAGATATAGGTAAGTATTAGGTAGGGAAACATATTTAAAAGATTTATAAAATTATTTATGTTTTTCTATATTTAAATTTTTTTATGGAGTATTGCAGTACTTTCTAGAAAAAAAAAGTTTGGATGGTGTCATCAGTGATGTCATCAACAATGTAATTTGAGATGTCATCAGTGATGATGTCATAGAACATGTCATGGGGGCGAAAGTTATAGTTAACTCTGCTAACTATAACTGGTGAATTTCTGGTTTTTTTTTTAGTTCGAAATGGTAATGTTGTCACTGACATATTCACCTAACTATAACATCAATTTAACCTTTGTTTTTTTCCAGTGAGTTTCCAAGTAACAAGTAATTTCCAAGTAACAAAATTAAGCAAATACACATCTTTTGATCACACCTAACTATAATGTTACTTTAACCTTTGTTTTTTTCAGTGAATATATATATATATATATATATGTTAGACCTGGTACCATTGGCGTGGGTCTCCCTTCCATTTTTTTCGCTATGCCTCCTCTGCTGTTGACATGTTTGTGCTGGTTTAGATGCTTTGGGCACTTTGCCACTGCTAATCAGTGCCAAAGTGCAAGTGCTCCCTATGATAAATTGATGTATGGATTAGTGACTCCATGATTGGCTTATTTGATTTACTGTCAGACCCTAGTACAGTGCACCGCGTGTGCCCAGGGCCTGTAAATCAAATGCTGCTGGTGGGCTTGCAGCACTGGTTGTGCCACCCACCGGAGCAGCTTGGAAAGCGTGTCTCAGGCCTGCCATTGCAGAGCCTGTGTGCAGTCTGGTACTGCCATGTCGACTTGGTAAGTGCACCCACTTACCAGTCCCCAAACCTTCCTTTTCTGCATGTTAGTCACCCCTAAGGTAGGCCTGCGGGCAGGGTGCATTGTATGTAAGAGGTAGGACATGCCCTGGTGTGTGTGGCATGTCCTGATAGTGAATTACAGCCAATTTCTGCTTTTCACTATTGCAAGGCTACCTGTCCCCATAGGCCAGAATGGGCAGTTTGATTATAACATCTTATATCCTAACTGACCCAGGGAACATGGTAGAAAAACGAATTTAGTATGCCTGAACTCAGAATGATAAAATACATCTTTTAGTGAAGTTGGTTTTAACATTCTGTGTTTGAAAATACCACTTTTAGAAAGTAGGTATTTTCTTGCCTAACCATCCAGCCTGCCTCTGCTAGCTTGTGTATTGTGTGTCTGGGTTTGTGAGTGATAGGGGCTGGGGGACTCCAGGAGACAGGGTGAGTCAGCACTAGGCTGAATCGACCTATCTGCATGAGGAGTGGTGGGAGGAGTAGCACCTGGGCCTGAATAGGGCTGTGCCTGCCTTCCACAATGCTGGCTCCACCTCCTGTGGTGTGTCTGATGACCCTGGCCCACACTGACAAAGGAAGAAGTTGTGCACTGGCAGAATGCACCCAGAACTGGTTTGGACTAAGTACAGGACCCTCTGCCTTCAGAGGACAAAGAATTTGCTAGTATAAATATTGGGGCCCAGACCCCAAGACTTTAGATCACTTCTGGGAATCAAGACGAACCTTTGCTGAGGAGAAGAACCAGGAAGCTGAAGGAGGAGACTACCCCTATGCTGCGCGTTGTTGGGGTTGGCCTGCAGTGGTTACTTTATTGCCAAAGAAAGGAGAAAAGGACTGAGTGTGCTTTCATCATCTTGAAGAAGATCTCCAAGGGCTTGAACATTGAGCTTGCCTCCTGCCTGAAGTCTCAGGGATACAAGACTTCACCCCCAGCTCCCCTCCTGAATTCCCTTGCTGGGAATTGAAGTGCCTACTGCTGTTGGGCCTTCTGAGAGACTGCGTGTCGCTGGGAGCTGGAAGCGCGACGCAACGAAGAGGAAGCGTGTCGCCGCCGCAGCAGCTGTCGTCGCATCGCAGAGTAAGCGTGCCGCCACTGCCGCTGTTGCATCACCGAAGCGCCCCGCATCACCGGAGAAGCGTGCTGCCGCAGCAGTTGTCGTCGCATCGCGGAGTAAGCGTGCTGCCGCTGTTGCCATCGCATCACCAAAGCGCCTTGCATCACCGGAGAAGCGTGCCGCCGCCACAGAGGACCCCGGCGCATCACCGGAGAAGCGTGTCGCAGGGCCTGTAGCGGCTCAGAAGATCGCCGAGTCGCCGCACGGCAACCGGGCGTGCACGCATCCCGTCAACGTTGCCGCACCATGAGCAAGACGCCATTTTCTCGCATCGCACCGGATCATCATCGCATCGGAACCGGGCCGCAGTAAGAAACCGACGCATCCTCCTTTCTGCGTGTAAGGAATTGAAGCATCACCTTCCCTGCGACCCTTTTGTTTGTTTTGCGTTACGCATCCAAAGGTACATTGAGAGTAAAGTGTCGTATTTATCATCTTTATTGAACTGAGCTATTTTCTACCATTGACAGTCATATTTTGCGTATTGTATTGTGGATTTTTGTCATTTTGGGTCTTGTGTTAAGTCTATATAAAAATACTTATTTTTATACTACAACCTGTGTGGTGTCCATCTGTAGTGTTGTCACTGGGTTACTGTATGTGTTCACAAATGCTTTACACACTGCCTCTGAGATAAGCCTGCCTGCTCGTGCCAAGCTACCAAGGGGGTGAGCAGGGGTTATTTTAGTAGTGTATCCCCCTTACCCTGACTAGAAGTAAGGGTCCCTATTTGGACAAAGGTACCTACCTCTGCCAACTAGAGACCCCCAGTTCTAACATTGGTGGTCAGCGGTGAGGATTCTGGACTTGCATTTGTGGCTCATGTACAGTAATTGGTGTACACTACTAGTGAGTGCAGACCAAACGCAACCACATACATTTCTGGTAGATTGTTTTTCCTGGGATTTCTATTTTTGCCAAGAACTGCCAAGTTTAGTCACCATGAGCAAAACAGCATCCATCGCATCTGGTGGAGAGGTGTGGTGCAGCGGCCAGGGCAGCTGACTTCGGAGCACAGGGTTCACGGTTCGATCCCCGGGTCCGGCAGCAGCTCAGCCCAGCACCATGTGACTCTGGGCAATAGCTCACTTAATTTCCACGACGGCCCCCAGTGCCTTGAGACCCGTAAGGGTGAGTAGCTGCGCTATATAAAAACGGGCTTATCTGTGTATTTAGATTTTGAAGAAGAAAAGCTGGAAAGTTACAATGTGAAACTGCTAAAGTACTTCTGCAGGAAATTGAAAGTTGCTACTACAGGTCTCACCAAGAAGGATGAGTACCAAAAGGCGCTGAGGGCCTGGGTGGAAGCAAGGAGTACCCCTGAGCATGTGGAAGAGCATGAGGAGGGGGCTGAGAATGCAGAAGGGCAGCTAGATGGGCCATTGGGTCCAGGGGGGAGGAAAGCACCTTCCCCAGCAGGTAGCAGTGTTTCTTCCAAGGGCCTGTCCCCAGGAGAGCTGGAGGACAGGGAGAGAAGTAGGATGCATGAAATGGAGCTGACCAAGCTTAAGATGGGTGGGCAGTTAGAATTGGAAATTAAGAAATTGGCCCTAGAGGAAAAGAGGATGCAAATGGAGCATGAGAGAAGTTTGAGGGAGTTGGAGTTGAAAGCTAGGAGCTTAGAGATTACTCCCTCTGGTGGCAGCACACCGTCCATGCCTGTTGAAGCCAGGGTGTATATACCTAAAGATGTGGTGAAAGAGTTTTATAACAATGATGATATTGGTCAGTGGTTCAAGGCCTATGAGGTAGCTATGTCCTCCCACCGGGTCCCTGAGAAGGATTGGGGAGAGGGGTTCTGGGGACGGTTCCTTAGTGAGGGGAGGGATACCTTGTTAGACTTGCCCTCTGAAGTCCACAATTCTTATAGCCATATGAAAAGAGCATTGATGTCTAGGTATGGGTTGACTCCTTAACTGTATAGGCAGAGGTTTAGAAATTGCAAAAAGTTGGAGTCCAGTACTTGGGTGGAATATGTGACTTTTTTTTGCAGAGCATTGGATGGTTGGGTGAAGGGTAGCAAAGTGAATGATTTTGACGCGCTCTTTGATTTGATTGCATGGGAGCACTTGTCAGGAAATTGTTTTCCAGAGCTACGCCAGCACCTTATTGATAGTAGGCAGACTAACCCTAGGAAGCTTGCTGAGGAGGCGGACCACTGGGTGAGCACCCGGGTCCACAAGGGTCACGTGGGAGACTCTGCCAAAGGTGGGCAAGGTCCCCAGCAGAGGAGTGGGGGGGACAAGGGTAAACAGAGGGAGTTCCAGAAAGGGCCCCAAAGTAATCCCCAAGGGAAAGGTTCCCAGCCTCCCCCTGAGAAGAAGCCAGGGGCCCCGACAGATAAGCCTGTTCACAGGGGGCCCAGGACTTGCTTTAAGTGTGGTCAAGTGGGCCACTGCTCCTATGATTCTAAATGTCCCTTATATGGGAAAACAGCACCCACTGGTGCACCACCCCGGCAGGTAGCTAGTGTAGCCCTGGGGGAGGAGACGGGTGCCCAAGGTGGGTGGGGTCCCGTAGCGATGTCCTTGGTCTCTTAGGAGACAGTGAGATGGTCCCCAGGACCCAACTGCCTGATAACACTAAAAAATACAGGCAGTGGGTGACCATCAATGGCCAAAGGGTGGAGGCTCTGAGAGACACCGGAGCCAGTGTGACAGCTGTCAGTTGTCGGCTAGTGTCTGAAGAGCAGGTGATCCCCAATGCATTCTGCCCAGTAGTTGCCGCGGACAACTCAGAGAGCCACTGCAGAGTGGCTCAGGTTCCCTTTGAGTGGGGGGTCTCAGGTACCTTTCAAGTAGCTGTGAGGCCAGCCATGCCTGTAGACTGTCTGTTGGGCAACGATTTAGAAAGTTCACCTTGGGCAAAGGTGGAGAGAAGGTCTCATCTAGAGATGTTGGGTCTGCCTGAGTGGGCGTGCGCGACCACTCGGTCTATGGCAGCCAGTAGAGGTGTTCAAGAGGACCTGGAGCCTGAGAAGGTGGCCCAGGTGCCTGCCTTGAAGAGAAGAGGCAGGGGGCGCGGGAAACCGGCCCCCGTAGTTCCCACGGTCCAGGAGGAAGCAGAACCTGAGGGGGATGCTCTGGAACCTACAGGGGAGCAAGTGGCCGAACTGGGGGATCTGCCTGAGCTGACCCATTGGCAGCAAGAAGGAGGACCCTCCAGGGAGGAGTTCTGTGAGGAGCAGAACAAGTGCCCTTCTCTTGTGTGTTTGCGGCAACAGGCCACAAACCAGGCAGCAGGTGATCAGTCTGGATCACATTGGATCTACTGGGAGAATGGTCTCCTGTATATCGAGCCTAAGGTTGCTGAGCCTGGGTCAGCCCGTGTGCTGGTGGTACCCCAGCGCTTCAGAGCCTTCCTACTGGGTTTGGCTCATGATGTGCCTTTAGCAGGACATCTGGGGCAGGGCAAGACATTTGAAAGGCTTGTCACCCACTTTTATTGGCCCCAGATGCGCAAGAGTTCAGACACTCATTGCAGGACATGTCAGACTTGCCAGGCAAGTGGAAAAGTGGGAGGAAGCACAAGGCTCCCCTCCAGCCTTTCCCTGTGGTCAGCACCCCCTTTGAACGGGTGGGTATTGACATTGTGGGGCCACTGGACCCCAAGACAGCCATGGGCAAAAGGTTCATCCTGGTCTTGATGGACCATGCCACCCGGTACCCAGAAGACATCCCTCTTCGGACAGTGACGGCCCCCGTGGTGGGACGTGCACTGATGGGGATTTTCTCCCACGTGGGGTTCCTCAAGGAGGTGGTGTCTGACCGTGGTACAAACTTCATTTCCAAGTATATGAAGTCCCTGTGGCAGGAGTGCGGTGTAACGTACAAGTTCACCACTCCTTACCACCCCCAAGGAAATGGGCTGGTTGAGACATTCAACCGGACCCTGAAGGGCATGATTATGGGTTTGGAAGAACCCATGAGGCATAAGTGGGAGGTCCTCTTGCCATGCCTTTTGTTTGCTTACCGTGAGGTGCCACAGAAGTCCTTAGGGTTCAGCCCCTTTGAACTGCTCTATGGTCACCCGGTAAGAGGACCTCTGAGTCTGGTGAAAGAAGGCTGGGAGAAAGCTCCCAATAAACCTCCCCAGGATGTATTTAGCTACATGCTGGCCTTTAGAAACCAGACTAGGCGATTCAGACAACTTGCTGAGGCGAATCTGGAAGCCAGCCAGGAGGAGATGAAACGGTGGTATGATCAGAATGCCACTCTGATCGAGTTTCAGCCTGGGCAGAAAGTGTGGGTCATGGCCCCCGTGGAGCCTTGCACGCTCCAGGATAAGTGGACCGGACCATTTGAGGTGGTGGAGGGCAAGAGTGAGGTCACCTACCTGGTGGACTTGCGATCTCCCAGGAACCCTTTGCGGGTCCTATATGTCAACCGCCTAAAGCCCCATTTTGAGAGGTCCGAAGTGGGCATGCTCCTAGCAACAGATGATGGAATGGAAGAGGAGACAGAACCTCTTCCTGACCTCCTGTCTACAACAGAGCAAGATGGGTCAGTGGAGTGTGTGAACCTCTCTAACTCCCTGACACCTGAGCAGCAGGAAGACTGTCGCCAACTGTTGGGACAGTTTCCTGACCTGTTTTCCCTGACTCCTAGTGTCACTGATTGGTGCGTCCATGATGTGGACACTGGGGACAGTCCTCCTGTCAAGCACAAGGCTTACAGAGTGACTGATAGGGTGAGAGCTTGCATCAAGGAGGAGGTCTCCAAGATGTTTGCATTGGTGGTGATTGAGTCCTCTCACAGCCCTTGGGTCAGCCCAGTGGTCTTGGTCCCAAAGGCTGCCACGCCTGGTACCACGCCCGAAATCCGGTTCTGTGTGGACTACCGAGGACTCAATTCAGTCACCAGGACTGACGCGCACCCCATCCCCAGAGCTGATGAGCTCATTGATCGGTTAGGGGCTGCCCGGTACCTCAGCACGTTTGACTTAACGTCTGGGTACTGGCAGATCGCCTTGACTGATGGGGCCAAAGAGAGGTCAGCATTCTCCACACCAGATGGACACTACCAGTTCTGGGTTATGCCCGTTGGGATGAAGAATGCTCCTGCCACCTTTCAGAGGTTGGTCAACCAGGTGTTGGTTGGACTGGAAGATTTCAGTGCCGCCTACCTGGATGACATCGCAGTGTTCAGCGCCAGTTGGGAAGAACATCTGCGCCACCTCTGGGAAGTGTTGATGGCGCTGCGGAGGGCAGGTCTCACGATCAAGGCGAGTAAGTGCCAGATCGGGCAGGGTTCCGTGGTGTACTTGGGACACCAGGTTGGGAGCGGCCAGGTGGCGCCCCTACAGCCCAAGATTGATACCATTTTGGCTTGGGACCCCCCAAGACCCAAAACAGAGGTGAGAGCCTTTCTAGGACTCACCGGGTATTACAGGAGATTTGTCAATGGGTATGGCAGCATCATTGCACCCTTGACAGAGCTGACTTCCAGGAAGCAGCACAAGAGAGTGATTTGGACTGACACCTGTCAGAGAACTTTTGACGCCTTGAAGACTGCCATGTGCATGGCCCCCATGCTTCAGGCGCCCAACTTCTCAAAAGAATTTGTTGTTCAAACAGACGCTTCAGAGCATGGTGTAGGGGCTGTTCTGGCACAGTTAAATGAGGAGGGCCTAGACCAACCTGTAGCCTTCATCAGTAGGAGGTTACTTCCACGGGAACAGAGGTGGAGTGCTATTGAGCGTGAGGCATTTGCTGTGGTCTGGGCGCTGAAGAAGTTGAGACCATACATGTTTGGGACTCACTTCCGGGTTCACACAGACCACAGGCCCCTCAGATGGTTGATGCAGATGAGGGGTGAGAATCCAAAGCTGTTGAGGTGGTCCATTTCCCTACAGGGGATGGACTTTACTGTGGAACACCGCCCTGGTACAGAACACATCAATGCTGATGGTCTGTCCAGATTTTTCTGCCTTAGTGATGAGAACTCCCAGGAGGTAGGGTAGTTCTCCCCACATTTCAGCTGGAGGGGACACGTGTTAGACCTGGTACCATTGGCGTGGGTCTCCCTTCCATTTTTTTCGCTATGCCTCCTCTGCTGTTGACATGTTTTTGCTGGTTTAGATGCTTTGGGCACTTTGCCACTGCTAATCAGTGCCAAAGTGCAAGTGCTCCCTATGATAAATTGATGTATGGATTAGTGACTCCATGATTGGCTTATTTGATTTACTGTCAGACCCTAGTACAGTGCACCGCGTGTGCCCAGGGCCTGTAAATCAAATGCTGCTGGTGGGCTTGCAGCACTGGTTGGGCCACCCACCGGAGCAGCTTGGAAAGCGTGTCTCAGGCCTGCCATTGCAGAGCCTGTGTGCAGTCTGGTACTGCCATGTCGACTTGGTAAGTGCACCCACTTACCAGTCCCCAAACCTTCCCTTTTCTGCATGTTAGTCACCAGTAAGCTAGGCCTGCGGGCAGGGTGCATTGTATGTAAGAGGTAGGATGTGCCCTGGTGTGTGTGGCATGTCCTCATAGTGAATTACATCCAATTTCGTTTTTCACTATTGCAAGGCTACCTGTCCCCATAGGCCAGAATGGGCAGTTTGATTATAACATCTTATAATCCTAACTGACCCACGGAACATGGTAGAAAAACGAATTTAGTATGCCTGAATTCAGAATGATAAAATACATCTTTTAGTGAAGTTGGTTTTAACATTCTGTGTTTGAAAATACCACTTTTAGAAAGTAGGTATTTTCTTGCCTAACCATCCAGCCTGCAACTGCTAGCTTGTGTATTGTGTGTCTGGGTTTGTGAGTGACAGGGGCTGGGGGACTCCAGGAGACAGAGTGAGTCAGCACTAGGCTGAATAGACCTATCTGCATGAGGAGTGGTGGGAGGAGTAGCACCTGGGCCTGAATAGGGCTGTGCCTGCCTTCCACAATGCTGGCTCCACTTCCTGTGGTGTGTCTGATGACCCTGGCCCACACTGACAAAGGAAGAAACTGTGCAATGGCAGAATGCACCCAGAACTGGTTTGGACTAGGTACAGGACCCTCTGCCTTCAGAGGACAAAGGATTTGCTAGTATAAATATTGGGGCCCAGACCCCAAGACTTTAGATCACTTCTGGCAATCAAGACGAACCTTTGCTGAGGAGAAGAACCAGGAAGCTGAAGGAGGAGACTACCCCTATGCTGCGCGTTGTTGGGGTTGGCCTGCAGTGGTTACTTTATTGCCAAAGAAAGGAGAAAAGGACTGAGTGTGCTTTCATCATCTTGAAGAAGATCTCCAAGGGCTTGAACATTGAGCTTGCCTCCTGCCTGAAGTCTCAGGGATACAAGACTTCACCCCCAGCTCCCCTCCTGAATTCCCTTGCTGGGAATTGAAGTGCCTACTGCTGTTGGGCCTTCTGAGAGACTGCGTGTCGCTGAGAGCTGGAAGCACGACGCAACGAAGAGGAAGCGTGTCGCCGCCGCAGCAGCTGTCGTCGCATCGCAGAGTAAGCGTGCCGCCGCTGCCGCTGTTGCATCACCGAAGCGCCCCACATCACCGGAGAAGCGTGCCGCCGCAGCAGTTGTCGTCGCATCGCGGAGTAAGCGTGCCGCCGCTGTCGCCATCGCATCACCGAAGCGCCTCGCATCACCGGAGAAGCGTGCCACCGCCACAGAGGATGCCGGCGCACCACCGGAGAAGCGTGTCGCAGGGCCTGTCGCGGCTCAGAAGATCGCCGAGCCGCCGCACGGCCGTCGGGCGTGCACGCATCCCGTCAACATTGTTGCACCGTGAGCAAGACGCCATTTTCTCGCATCACACCGGATCATCATCGCATCGGAACCGGGCCTCAGTAAGAAACCGACGCATCCTCCTTTCTGCGTGTAAGGAATCGAAGCATCACCTTCCCTGCAACCCTTTTGTTTGTTTTGCGTTACGCATCCAAAGGTACATTGAGAGTAAAGTGTTGCATTTATCATCTGTATTGAACTGAGCTATTTTCTACCATTGACAGTCATATTTTTCGTATTGTATTGTGGATTTTTGTCGTTTTGGGTCTTGTGTTAAGTCTATATAAAAATACTTATTTTTATACTACAACCTGTGTGGTGTCCATCTGTAGTGTTGTCACTGGGTTACTGTATGTGTTCACAAATGCTTTACACACTGCCTCTGAGATAAGCCTGCCTGCTTGTGCCAAGCTACCAAGGGGGTGAGCAGGGGTTATTTTAGTAGTGTATCCCCCTTACCCTGACTAGAAGCAAGGGTCCCTATTTCGACAAAGGTACCTACCTCTGCCAACTAGAGACCCCCAGTTCTAACAATATATAAATATGTCTGTATGTATTATCTACTGGCAATGGCCAGTAGGTAGTTATAGGTAGGATGTACTTGCCATTGGAAGAGTGTTTTTGCCTTGCCAATAACTTTGGCATAGTTTGCCGAATGTTCATAAAATTTTCCAAACTAATTTGACTCTTGGTGTAGTTGCTGTCTGGGAAGTTTCAGGGTGATCCATGAAGCAGGGGCCAAGAAATAAGAGGGGTCACAAAATGCGGTTTCCCCATGTTAATTCCACTGGATGGAATGATACCAAATTTGGCAGAAAGGTAGATCTTGGTAGTTTGGAATACATCTGTTCATTAGTTTTAGAAATATTAACCAAAATCCAAATCTGCATATCTGGGGGCGCGGATCCTTGGCGGATCCACCTGCGGTGAGTCTGCAGCTCCACGCGCCACAGTAGTGTCCTCATTGGCTGGCTGCAACCTAACAGGGAAGTTGTGGTCGCCAATTTATGTATTGAGAAATAGTCCCCGACGCTGAAAGGGGAGGTACCCTGACCCCATGGGTGTGTTAGAGGGGTCCCAGAGGACCCATAAAGGCCAATAAATTGCCTTATAACGTTTTTTCTCAATGCATGCCGGAATCTGTGGATCCCCCCCCGGTGCTCAGCACAACCGTCCCCTGTGGAACTGTGAATCCTGACGTAGCTCATCAGAGGCCCTGGCCGCTTTGTCCACCACTATGCAAAACACCTCCTGGAGCACTACTGGTTGGGGGATGAAGTCCCCTTGAATGCTGAGGATCGTTGCGGCCAAGAACCCCTCCTGTTTCCACCAGTAAATCCCACACAGCTGAATTGCTGAGAGCTCATTGGAATCCCTGCCCTCTTTATCCAACCACTGTACAGACCCAAAGAGCAACTCACAGACCCATACAGCCACTCACACACCCACTCACAAACCCATACAACCACTCCAAGTGTAATTTTATTTGCATAAGTTAGTTAAAACCATCGCATACAATAAAATAAACAGGCCAAAACACATGTTTAAATCAACAATCACATTGGAGACCAGATAATCTGAAGACCATTAAAAGTTTTTAGGTTTGCTGTTAAAGTGCATATGGTTTGTGCTGTTTGTCCTTTATGAAATCCTAAGATCTGCCGCTAACATGTGAAAGTTGTTTTTAAAAAGCGGCAGATTTAGAAATGGTTGGGAAAGACCCCACCCCATTTAGAATCTTGAAAAACTGACAAAAATACAATGGAGAACAAGGGACCCATTGCTGATATACTTCATTCGGGAATAGATACCAGTGTTATATGATTAGTGTAGACTCCTGCTACGGGCTAGCTTTTATATTACTGAGTCCCATTAAAGATCAGGGCTGTGGCATGATTTGTTTCCTCCCTGTGGGGCATATTATCAAGAACGGCGTTAAAATTATCGCCGCTTTAGCGGCAGGAAACTGCCACTAAAGCGGCAATAATGGGCTTGATAATATGCCCTTGAGAATTCCAATAGAAGCCCATGTTCTGGTATGAACATGGGCTTCTATTAGAATTCTCAAGGGCATATTATCAAGCCCATTATTGCCGCTTTAGTGGCAGTTTCCTGCCGCTAAAGCGGCGATAATTTTAACGTCGTTCTTGATAATATGCCCCTAAGTCTTTATAAAGTCTGTCATCAATTTCTGGATTTTGGGGGGGTGGTGCGGAGGTCCAGGGTGTAGGGCATCTCTAAGTCTTTGTACGAATCTCCCACAACGGGCCAAGGTGGAGGGATCCTTGTGTGAAAAGCATATCGCTGAAGCCTCTAGGCAGGTGTCTGCTCCATTTCTCAGTAGAAGGTCCCTGAGTAAAATCCTCCTTTCACCTGCCATGTTAGGGCAACAGCACAGGAGGTGCAACCATGATTCATTTTTGTAGTTGCATAGTCTACATGTTACTCAGTTTTTTCTTGTAGGGCCATGCTCCGTTGAAATCTGCTATCTGTAGAGCCAGCATTCGCATGCAGATGATCTCTCTCTTCGAGTTTTAGAGTTAAGCGAGGCAGAGTGATAAGGCTGGGGTTTGGCTAACAGATACGAGGAGTTTCACGGGGTTAGGATATTGGCTGTTTTTAAAGAGGCCTGGTCTTACTGAAATGACGCCATTTGCACTTGTTTGTTTATGGTCTTTTTCCAGATTGTATAGGAAATGGAAGTCAGTGCTAATGCTGATGGAATTATCTCTGTAGTCGCAAGGGCTCTCGTAATCTGGTTGTTCCATGGGGACCCTACTCTTTCAAAAATATGTCTAAGGCAGGCTTACAACTACTCACAAACCCACTCGTGTTGCTTCCTGACTGTGCTCAGTCGAAATAGATGACCCAGTGGTGGCAAATTCTTTGACTGACATGCAACGACATCTCTGACTTTATATGGGGGTGGAGTTGTCACCTACCACACTTGCACTTCACTACACTTGTGGGTACGCTTATTCTACACTATGTTTACAGAGTGAAAAGTTAATGTTAGACAGAGATGGCCCATCATGTCAACATCCAGACCCTCCTCTGTGATACTGTCTAGGTGGAATACACAAAAGCCAACTTCACCTAGTAATGTTACCCAGGAACAGACTGCTGGCACCCAATGGTTAGGACAAGAGAAAGCCAACTTTCTAAAAGTGGCATTTCCAGAATTGTTACTTAAAGTCTCCCATGATGTCTGTCAGGGAGCTCTTTTCTTCTTCGGAAGATGTTTGATGAAAACAGCTCTTTATTCATTATATAGGCAAAACTGGTGCATTACCAATGCTTGTTTGCTCTTTCTGTGTGGGCTGCATTCTCTTCTGAAATGAGGCTTGGTGGGAAAAATGTTTCTGCTAAATATGTCATATGTAAAATATGCAATAAGGAGTTCAGCAGGGGCGGCAGGAACAAGCAATACAGCATGAGTACCACTGCTGACAGAAAAGAAAAATATGGTTAGATTTACACAAACAATTATTCAAAGCCGGGATTTCATTATGCTGTCCTAAATATATTATTTTAAACCAAAAATGAAATGTCTATAAATCAATAAGTGAAAAGCGAAGCGAAGCAAAGAAGAATATATTAACAAAATATTAATGTGCATCATAGATACATGGCTATCTGTGAACAAAACTGTAATAGCAGTAATATTTGCAACAGAAGCGCCCTACATTAGAATACTAATTAATGGACTTGTGGAGGGAAACTGATTAGAGAAGCAGACGAGGAACAAGCATTGGTAAATGCAGGAAAATATGATACAGCCAAAGCAAATGGAGGAAAGGTAAGTGGCACGAATAGGAACGAATGAAAAGCCAGGAAAGTTAGGATGCGGGATGTAAATCCCTTTTAAGTTTATATTAAAAACAATAGATTTCTTAAGCACAGCGCAAGTGCTGTGCAGGCGAAACCTATAAGCAATGAGAAATAAAAGTATTTCTCCTTGTTGCGCCACATTAACGCCTCCTTTTGAAAGGCGCTAGTTTTTGGCGCTGCCTCAGATTTACAGATACTTGTAAATCTGGGGCAGTGTCAAAAAACAATGGGTGTTGCCTGGAAACACCCACAGCAGCCCCCATTGCATGCCCCTTTGCCACAGAAAACTGCGCTGAGGAGGGCCATATTTACAAGGCGGTGATAAGACATGCAAAGTCTGAAAAAGTGATGCTCCGGTGGCACTAAGCCCTTTAAATATGTCCAAATGTTTTTTGAATATATTGCTAAAATACCTGCACTTCGAGTTCTCCCTTAAATGCAAATGACCACAACAGTCTCTCCAGCTAAATTAACTTCTGCTGAGCAGTATATATATATGTGTGTGTGTGTGTGTGTATGTGTGTGTGTGTATATATATATATATATATAAATATATATTTATATATATATACATAAATATATATATATATATATATACAAGTGGCGTGGTCCTGCCGTAGAGTATGCAACACCACATTGAAAATAAAGAAGTGCCACATTGCCCTAGTTTGGACCTCTTGTGGAACCTCAGAAATGAGTACGGGCAAGGGCTGCTGCCGCTGAAAGTGCATATGCAGCAGGACCAGTTTGATTTGGGACCCAAGAAAGCCAAAAATGAGACGTGCAGGGAATGGATGGAAAGACTATATTACAAAAACGAATCTGGCAAAAATGCTGTTAAACTCACTGGAGGGAGTCAAAACTTTGAAAACAAAGCCCACTGGAGGGCGTAGGTACATTGAAAATACACTGCTTGACTACAAACACCAGCATGCATTTCGTGAAGTAAGTAAAGGGTTAGCTGGAGAGTGAAATGGAATTTCCAGCAGTGTGCTGAATATGTGACCTAAATATCATTGCATAACCATGCACTCATGAATGGTTAATAGCAGCATGTTTTAAAAAGTTCCAATATGCAGTCCTTTGAAAACAATTTAGTGAATATTCTTTTGTGGTCACAAACAGTGAAAATTACTTTTAACATCATACCTGTGAACAAGGTCCAGGTGGAACGAAAAGTGTCAGGAAATCACAGGGAAAGTTATCACCGGTTTTACATTAAGTTAATTAAATAAATTCAAGCCTGGATTGGGGTTGCAACTCATTTAGTCTTTTTTCTATATATATGTGTGTGTATTCACTGAAGAAAACCAAAGGTTACAAAGACAATTATAGTTAGGCTGAGGTTTCACTCGTACAAAACCAGAGAAGTTCAGCAGTTACAGTTTGCTGAGCTAGCTATAACTCGTGCCCCCACAATGCACTGCTTATGACCTAACATATTACATCACTCATGACATGGTCAGTGACATCACTGATAACATCACTAATGACATTTCAAATAACATAACTGATGACATCATCCAGGTACTGTGAGTGTTTTAAAAACGTTTATGAGTGTTAAATATATATACTAAGGTGTATTGGTGAATCAGTGGGTGTATGAGTTCCTGCATGGACGATTCAGTGGGTGTGACTGACTGTATAAGTGAGTGATTAGGTGTCTCAGTGAATGTCTGCATCAGTTTGTCAGTTGGTGTCTAAGTGTCTGTAAGGGTTGGTGAGTGGGTACATGAGTGGCTGCATGGGTGATTGATTGGTTATATGAGTACCTGTATGGGTGTATGAGTGTCTGTGTGGGTGAGTGAGGGTGTGTGTGACTGCCTGAGTGAGTGGGTGAGTCAGTGGCTGTATGGATGAGTAAATGCATATATGAAAGGCAGTATAGGTGATTGTTGGAGTATACGAGTGACTGTATGTGTGAGCGAGTGATGGTGAGAGTGGTTGTATGGGTGAGTGTGTGCTTGTGTAAGTTATTGTATAGGTGAGTGAGTATGTGTTAGTATGTGTATGAGTAAGTGAGTGAGTAAGTGACTAGGTGTGCGTACAACTGTATAGGTGAGTAAGTGGCTGTGCGATTGACTCTATGAGTGAGTGAGTAGGTATGTGAGTAGCTCTATGGGTGAATGACAGTGTGTGAGTGGCTGTATAGGTGTATGAGTGGATATATCAGTGGCTGTATTAGTGAGTGAGTTAGTGTATGAGTGGCTGTATGGGTGACTGAGTGGATGTATGTTCAGACCTATAAATCAGTGAGTGGGTGTGTAAGTACTGGTATGGGTGTGTCAATGGTTTTGAGAATGGTAGTGTGAAAGTGTAAGGGTTAGTGAGTGCATCTGTGAGAGGCTGTAGGTCAGTGGTATACGGGTGACTAAGTGCATATGTGAAAGATAGTATAGGTGAGTGTTGGAGTATATGAGTGAGTATATGGGTGTGTGAGTGAATGTGATAGTGACTGTATGTGTGAGTGTGTGCTTGTGTCACTGACTCTATAAGTGAGTGAGTACGTGTTAGTATCTGTATGAGTAAGTGAGTGGGTGTGTGTTTAATTGTATATGGGAGTAAGTGGCTGTATAAATCACTGTATGAATGAGTGAGTAGGTGTGTGAATAGTTCTACGGGTGACTGACTCAGTGTGTGAGTGGCTGTATGGATATATGAGCGGATATGTCAGTGGCTGTATTAGTGAGTGAGTGGCTGTATGAGTGGCTATATGGGTGACTGAGTGGATGTGTGTGTACATGTATGAATGAGTGGGTGTGTAAGTACTAGTATGGGTGTGTAAATAAGTTTGCGAATGATAGTGTGGAAGTTGGAGTGGGTGTATGAAAGGTTACGTGGGGGTGTGAGTGGGTGCATCTCTCATAGTGTGGATGATGTCATAAGTGATGTCATCAGGGATGTCATTTGAGATGTCATCAGTAATGCCACTGACCTATCATGAGTGATGTAATATGTGAGGTCATATGCAATGCATTGTGGGCGCGCAAGTTATAGTTAGCTCACTAACAGCTAAATTTTACTGGTTTTCTACGAATGAAACCTGAGCCTAACTGTAATGTCCCTGTAATCTTTGTTTTTTTTAGTGCATATCAAGGTTTTTTTAAATGCTAATTCCTAACTATAGCGTTCTTATAACCTTTGGTTTTTTAACAAATTTCTAAGGTTTTATAAATGCTCATTCCTAAGTATAACGTCCCTGTACCCTTTGGGTTTTCTTTGTGAATTTATATGGTTTTAAAAAATAGTTTTTACTTAATAAAAGATACCTCTAATCATTCTTTTTTTCAAATTTAAAAAAAAAATCTATGTATTTTTAAAAAGTTAAAAAAGTTTTTCATAATTACTTTATTGCCAGCTGATTACATGGTAGAACTGTTATTTATTTGAAAGTTTAATATTGTTTTGAAATTTTACATGTTGTATTATTTATAATTTTGCAGTGTATATTATATGATAATGTTAAGCTTAGAAACAGAAAATTTGTGTTCAGTGTTTTGGGATTATATTCTTGTTTTCTTCAAAATAAATTTTTGTATGGTTACTGTTAGAGGTGTAAATGATATATTGTTCTGTCATTATGAAAAATATTTTGTTTCTATAAGTAGTATTTTTTTGTTTAAAAAATAGCATCGCGCACCGGTCACGGACCTACGCGTCCAGTACGGAAATCTGTTATACAAATACAAGTGTAAATATATATTTATTTTTAAGTAAGAGGATGATTTTTGTTGACGCAGTTCCATCGCGCACCGGCTACGTCAGTGTCACGACCTTGTATATTTTTAATAATGTTGAATACAGTTACAATATTTTTTTGTTGCTGAGAAGTCGATCTCTGTTATTATTACTGTTCTAAAAGGACACAAATGTTAATTTTTTTGTTGGGTTTCCTGCCTCGTGTTTCACAGTTTTTTTCAAGCACTATGTTTCAAAGATTGAAGTATTTTGTTTTTTTCTAAAAATGTCAAAAGCACCCCAAAAAATAAAAAATAATCAGAAAATACGAAAAAGCTCAAAACTGTTTTTAAAAAAAAGGTTCTTACGGAACCACCTATTCTGGTTTAACATATAAAAATTATATGTTGTGAAACTGATTAGATGGATAAATGTGTGGATGGGAGAGTGATTTGTGTAATAGAGTATCTATATGTGATGAGTGCATGATTACTGTCTGAGAAATTGGTTGAGTGGATGAGTACTGCCTTACTGATTGAATGAGTACATAAGTACTGTCTGTGCAATTGGATGAGTGTATAAGTAGTGTGTGAGTGATTGTAAGAGTGCACGAGTAGTGCCTAGGTTATTGGGTGAATGCATGAGTACTGCTTGGGTGTTTTATAACTGTATGAGAAGTGCTTCAGTGATTGGATGAGTGCATGAGTAGTGCATGAGTGATTGTAAGAGTGCATAAGTAGTGCCTGGGAGGTTGATTGTGTGCATGAATAGTGCCTGGGTGATGGAATTAATGCATGGGTAGTCTGTGGGTAATTGTAAGAGTGCATGACCAGTGTCTGAGAGATTGGTTGTGTGCATGAGTAGTGCCTGGGTAATTGGATAAGTGTGTGAGTACTGTCTAGGTGATTTAATGACTGCATGGGCAGTGCCTGGGTAAATGGATCTGTGCATGGGTACTGCCTGGATGATTGGATGAGTGCAAGAGTAGTACCTGTGTGATTACATAAGTGCATGAGTAGTGTCTAGGGGATTAGATGAATGTATAGGTTATGTCTGGGTGATTGGATAAGTGTATGGGTAGTGCCTGAGTGATTGGATGAATGCATGGATAGTGCCTGGGTGATTGTATGGCTGCATGGGTAGCGTCTGGTTTATTGGATTAGTAAATGTGTAGTACCAGGTTGATTGTATGACTGCAATGGCAGTGTTTGGGTGATTGGATGAGTGAATGTGTAGTGTATGTGATTGAATAAGTGTAGGAGTACTGCAAGAGTGCGTAAGTAGTACCTGGGTGATTGTATGACTGTATGGATAGTGTCTGCTTAATTGTAAGAGAGCTTGGGTAGTGCCTGTTTGGTTATATTACTGCATGGGTAGAGTCTGGGTGATTGCATTAGTGCACAGGTAGTGTAAGAGTGCATTAGTAGTGCGTTGGTGATTGGATGGGTGCATGAATAGTGAATGGATCGTTGAATGAGTGCACAAGTAGTGGCAGGGTGCTTGCAAGAGTATGTCAGTAGTCGTTGGCTGATTGTATAACTGATTGACTAGTGCCTGGGTGATTGGATAAGTGGATAGGTAGTAGCTGCATCACATTTCTTACATTACACGTAGAAGTTTAGTCATATCTGACTCATGGTAGCAGTTAGATATTCAAACTTGATAGAATATGTTTTCAGTTTCAAGCACAGACATCGCTATCTACGGCTTACTTGCAGTCTGCCATTGCAGAGAATTATATGGACTAGGATAGAGGTTAATATGCTTGGCAATATGTTTTATACTTCATATTTCTACATCAGTTTCATTAGAGAGACAGAGCTCACAGTGCTAGGCCTGATCCAAAATGGAAGGCCGTCTCCTCTCATGCCACTCTTCGGAGTGTCAGCATCTTTCTAGAGACCTCAATGAGTGTGTCTGTGGCTTTTAGTGGTGAAATCGCACAAGTAAAGTAGCTTATACGTACTAGACTACCTCTCTTTCACACCGCATGCTCTGTAAATGTGTGTAGAAGGAACTGCATGGATCACTTTCTGTTTATTATACAGGGTAGCCAGGTATAAAGCTCTGTGTTCAAGTGCTTCCATGAGGCCTGCTGAGCTAAGAGATCTGTGCTTCTGGGACTGAATGCTGAAGTTGCTCTGACAATATTTGTCTAGGGGTATGATAGAGCATATGGTTTTTAAGTTAGGGTCATCAGCTACACCACATGAGTCAGACAACACGTAAAAATACATACATACCTGAGACATGGTAGCAGTAACATATTCAAACTTGATAGAATACGCTTTCAGTTTCAAACAGACACATTGCTATCTATTTTCTTTTTATACTTGTCTTTATCAATGACATTGCACAGTATCACATTGCACTTCCGTCGTATACATGCTACAGTACGTCATTGATAAACCATGAAGAGCAAATTATTACTTGCCAATTCGTAGAACTATTCTCATATCACCTGCAATGGTACAGTTTCTAAACATGTTATAGCCATTGACGGTGTGCAAGCCCATTCTCTTACCCAGCAGATGAATGTACATAGCAATGCTCCTCAGTATTGTTAATAAGAGAAATGCATGTTAAATGAGAAAAGACAGAAACTACTAAACTGGAAAAAACCCTGACACATTGCTATCTATGACCTACTTACAGTCTACCTTTCCAGAGAATTATAATATAGGGACTAGGATAGAGATTAATACACTTGGTAACATGTTTTAAACCTCACATTTCTATATGAGTTTCATTAGAGAGTCAGAACACACAATGGCAGACGTAACACAGAATGAAAGACCGTCTCCTCTCATACCACTCTTATTACTGTTAGCATCTTTTTAGAGACCTCAATGAGTGTGTCCGGAGCTTTTAGTGGTGAGATGCCATAAGTAAAGTAGCCTATAGGTTTAGACTACCTCTGTTTCACACTTCATGCTCCATAAATGTGTGTAGAAACTGCTCTATGGATCACTTTCTGCTTATTATACAGGGCAGTCGGTATGAGCCTGTGTGTTCAAGTGCTTCCATGAGGTCTGCCTAGCAAATAGATCTGTGCTTCTGGGACTGAAATCTGAAATAGCTGTGACAATATTGCCTAGGAGTATGAGAGGTTATATTGTTTTTTACTCAGAGTCATCATCTGCACCACACGTGTCAGACTACATGTAGAAGTACAGACTACCTGACTTATGGTAGCAGTCAGACATTCAAACTTGACAGAATATGCTTTCAGTTTCAAGCACAGATATTGCTATCTACAACCAACTTTCAGTTTACCATTGCGGGGAATTATATGGACTAAGATAGAGGTTAATATGTTTTAAACCTCACATTTCTCTACCAGTTTCATTAGAGAGGCAAAGCTCGCCATGCCAGGACTAAGCCAAAATGAAAGGCGAACTCCTCTCATGGCACTCCTGTGAGTGTTAGCATCCTTCTAGAGACCTCAATGAGTCTGTCAGTGCCTTTTAGGGGTAAGATGACACATGTAAAGAAGCCTATAAGTATTAGACTACCTCCCTTTCACACTGCATGCTCTATAAATGTGTGTAGAAGAAACTGCATGGATCAGTTTCTGCTTCTTATACAGGGCAGCTAGGTATGAAGCTATGTGTTAAAGAGCTTTCCTGAGGCCTGCCTAGCTAAGAGATCTGTGCTTCTGGGACTGAATGCTGAAGTATCTCTGATAATATTTGTCTAGGGGTATGATAGACTGTTTAGTTTTTAGGTTAGGGTAATCAGTTGCACCACATATGTCAGACTGCACGGAGAAATATAAACATACCTGAGGCATGGCAGTGCTCAGACATTCAAACTAGTTAGAATATGCTTTTAGTTTCAAGCAGACACATCACTATCTATGGCTTACTTGCAGTGTACCTTTGCAGAGACTTATATGGAGTAGGATAGAGGTAAATACGCTTAGCAACATGTTTTAAAGTTCACATTTCTCTACCAGTTTCTTTAGAGAGGCAGAGCTCGCCATGCCAGGTCTAAGCCAAAACGAAAGCCTGACTCCTGTCATGACACTCTTGTGAGTATCAGCATCTTTCTAGAGACCACAATGAGTGTGTCAGTGCCTTTTAGGGGTGAGATGACACATCAAAAGTAGCCTATAGGTACTAGAGTACCTCTCTTTCACACTGTATACTTTGTAAATCTGTGTAGAAGAATCTGTATCGATCACTTTCTATTTATTATACGGGGTAGCTGGGTATGAAGCTGTGAGTTTAAGTACTTGTATGAGGCCTGTCTAGCAAAGAGATCTGTGCTTCTGGGACTGAATGCTGAAGTAGCTCAGACAATATTTGTCTAGGGTATAATAGAATATATCGTTTTTTTAGTTAGGGTCATCAGCTGCAACATACATGTTAAACTACTCATAGAAGTACAGATATACCTGAGACATGGTAACAGTCAGATATTCAAATTTCACAGAATATACTTTCAGTTTCAAGCACACACATAACTATATAAGCCCTAATTGTACATTTGTGGAGAGGTACATGGAGTAGGATAGAGGTAAATACACTTGGTAACATGTTTTAAACTTCACATTTCTCTACCAGTTTCATTAAACAGACAGAGCTTACAGTAGGAGGCCTAAGGCAAAATGAAAAGACAAGACTAGTTATGCCACTTTTATATTAGTGTCAGCATCTTTATAGAGACCTCAATAAATGTGTCAGTGCCTTTTAGGGGTGAGATGACACATGTAAAGTAGCCTACAAGTACTAGACTACCTCTGTTTCACACCAATAAGATGTTCGTCTATATTGAAGATGTGCCCAGTAGATGAGTAACATATTTCTAATAAATATAGGGGGATATTCCCAAGAACGTGTGTTAACTATCGCCAAAATCGCTTAACGCAACTTCTCACATCGCAGTCCATCGCGGGAAAATAACACAGTGTTAACGCAGCATTCACAACCCGGGGGCACCATGCGATAGCCTCATGATAACGTGACAAATGCCCGCGTTAAAATCACTGCGACGCCGAAAAAATGCGAAACCCCAACGCGAAAAAAGTTGCGACGTCCCAAATCACAAAACAAAACCAGCGACAGGCCTGCGATTCCCACGCGACATGCAGGAAAATGCACCATAAAAGCAGAGAAAAAAACCCTAAAAAAATGTAACTGCGTACCAATATGGACGCACCCGGACCAAGTGCACAGGACAACGCAAACCCCACAAGCCCCACAGACGACCAGCCAGGAACCCGGGGCCGGGGAAGGGCAAGGAGAAGAGGAAGAGGAAGACGGGGTTCAGTCCGCAGGAAAACCAGAACATCGTCACGGAGGAGACAGAACACAACCAACAACTGTACGTCACCTCCACTGTGTCATCGGCAACACAAACGGAAACATGGCAGTACACCGTGAACAACGTGAATGCAGTCGGAGTGTCGAGGAGGACAATGGAAGAGGACAAGAGGCGCTGGAATGATGTGAAGGGCAAAACCAAGAAGAAACACTATGCCAACTTGAAAGCAGCAACGCAGATTGGAGGTGGGGGACCAGCGGCACACCATGAGCTGGATGACAGTGAGAAAATGGTGGCCACTGTCATCAGTCGGGATACGGTGCCAGGAGTTGGGTATCGGGACACTGCTCAACATGACCTGACACAACATCAACAGGGTGAGTACCTACCAGGGACTGGGGGACGGGGGAGATGGGCACAATGGCACACATGCACAATTAAGTACAGCACACTGCACACCCACAATGACTCTGGAACATGTCCCTGATCCCCGTGCCACACAGCAGCACACATACAGATACTCAGGGAATGTGTGTCGCATTGAATTTATTTGCACATGCTGTGCCTGTGGCCATTTTGCACTGTCCCATGATTGCCAAGCACTGACACAATGTGACGTCCTCATGTGAAGAAATTGTCAATGATGTTGTTCCTACGGGCTATTCCTGCTGCAGCCGCAGTGGGGTGTGGTCCACCTGCCTCATCTTCCTCATCATCGTCCAGTGCATCTGGCACACGTAACCATGGGGCATTGGTGCGTACACATATGTTGTGCAACACACAACATGCAACGATCATCTTGCACACAATGACTGGGCTGTACAGGAGCCTCCCACCTGTGATGTCCAGGCACCTGAAACGTGACTTCAACACGCCAAATGTGCGTTCCACGATGCCCCTGGTGCGTTTGTGGGCCGCATTGTACTGCCTCTGGGCCTGTGTGTTCGGGGCTCGGAGGGGTGTCATCATCCAAGGGCAGAGTGCATATCCCTGATCACCTGTGACAGTGCAGAGAGACATGAGTCAATAGTTGGTTCTGCATGATGTGTTGGCAGGCTCACTAGTTCATTGGCATGTGATAAGGTGTGAATGTGATTCCGGTCTGACATGTACTGCTAGTAGCAAATGAGCGCCATCAATGTGCATTACGTAGCCTCACTGCTGCTCCTCCCTCCCCCCGAGCCCATTTCCTCGTGTGCGCTGCACGCTTGCATCACCTGCACTCCTACGGCACACCATTGTCATGCCTGTCTGCGCATGTCCACAAGCCTGACAACGACACTGTGATGTTTTGCATTGAAGGTGGTCGGCCACGTGTGTGTAGGCCTATGGCAAGGATAGGGCGGACACAGATGTGGAGTACATGGCTGGCCGAAGTAGCGATGCGGTCGAGGCAAGACCTTTGGCTCATGCTGCGGCAATAGCGATACACACACAACAGTTGGCATGTATGTTCCCGGACCCCGAGCGGGCTTGCGCTCATTCATTGATCCCTTCGTCCGAGCCCGCACTCGAGGACATGTTACATTGCAACTTTGTCCATTGCGGGACAGGTGGCGCCGACCCCACAACAAAGACACACGCATCAGGGACCAAATTGGCATGCCCAACACTTAACCACGCCCAGAGCCCCTCAGTGATCATCCACACCCCTGCGCTGGACTGCCGTACGCCAGCCCACTCCAGAAACGCCTACAGGGGGGTATGACACAGCTACATGTCCCAGGTCTACCCCATTGCCTGAGGTGACATGGCTGCATCCGCTGTACACAGCACAATGCAATGTGGTCGGGCCCGGGGCCCTCATGCACACAAAATGACCACACGGACACACTTAGATAGTTCGTGGAACTGGCTACGGGCACGTGCGCCTGGTCCCTTTATTGCCAGGGTCACATGTCCAGTGATGCCTGTGCTGGATGGGTGTGGGGTGAGTGTAAGCCAGCCCTCAGGGAGTTGTTGGCGCTGGCAACAACTACAACAGTGATCAGACAATCAGAAGTTCAAAGTCCAAACAGCAAGGGTACACGACTTGAGCTGCACAGAGTTAGTGGCCACGGATGCACTGCGGCCGGCACAGGCACACCGCCACGGGACGGTGACTACCGGTGCACTGAGGTAGGGCCACGAGAGCTGAGCGGGTTCTCGTCGATGTCCAAGGTGATTGTCGCAGAGGATTTTGGGGGACAGTGGAAGGTGTTCTTCCAGGGCATGATACAGAGGGCAGTACCAAGCAGACACATGCAATATGGAGGAGATGAATGCTACAGACTCATGTTTAACACCAAGTCATTACCAGCCACATGATGATGAAGACAACCCCCAGGCCATTGACTGAGACGCCACCAAAGTTCAACCAGAGGGTGTCCATGAATTTCAGGGCACAGAGTTAGTGGCACCAGAGCTGAAAGGGGATGCAGTCTGCGATGAGGCCTGTACAATGGTATAAACTCAGCCATAAATAAATCAAGGCTCAGTTCCAAATGTGTGACCTACTTGACCGCAGTGTAGGCCTGAGGCAGCCGTCAGCGCGGGCCAACGGCTGTTCAGGCAGCTCCTCCTGGTACTCTCACACACGACGTTGGAATGCCATGTGGCGATGATTTGTGGTTGACGGAGGTAGTGGCACCAGAGCTGTGCGTGTGTGCAGCCTGCGACGATGCCGTGTCCTGCATGGTACGGATTGTATTGGATTTGTGTGAGGCCAGCTGGACCGCAGGGTAGGCAGTACACAGGTGAACCCCGCGGTGCTGGGCTGCAGTGTAGGCCGAAGGCAGTAGTCAGCATGGGCCCACAGACACGTGTCATTGGAATGCTATGCACAGAGTCGGTGGCACCACATCGTAGGGAGTACAGTGATATAAACCCTGCAATAAACGTATGTCCTCTGACATTGTATAATCAAGACTCAGTTCCAAATGTGTGACCTGCTGGACCGCAGTGTAGGCCGGAGGCAGCGGTGGAGTACGACAATGAGAAAGGAGTAATGGGGGGCATGTGTCGCAGAGGCCGTGATGGTCTGAGGAGGCTGCCATGGTCGCGGGCCTCAGGGTTGGAGCTTGCACCGGCACGTGGTGGGCCCTCTTTGACACACGCCGGTGTCGGCAGGTGAGCAGTGCGGCCTGGCTGCGCAGGGGCGGGCATGATGGGTCTGGGGACCAGCGGCCTGGGGTGAGGCAGGTGCACAGGATCGCAGGCACCGCCGCTCACGGCGTCAGCCTCATGGCGGGGTGAGAGGCGCCGCCCTGGCACACACGTTGGTCATTCCGGAAGAGAACCACGCCCAGAGTAACGGGCTTTTTATTCACACCCCTACGCTGGCCTGGCGTACGCCGGGCAAGCCCACTCCGCGCACGCTTACAGGGGGGGACGTAACAAGCTACATTTCCGCATTGTTCCCCGCTGGCTGCGGTTACATGGTTGCATCCACTGTCCAGTACACTCCAGGCACCAGCAGTGTATGTCGACATGGAAGTGGTCTGCATACTGCAGTCTGTCCAGCACATCCACTCCACACTTGGCATTGTGTGTATTCTTGTTCATGGGTCACTTGGCTCCTTCGCACATGCCGGGTTCCCACCTCTCCCCACATTCTGCTATTGTGTGGCTGAGGTGCCATGCCGTTGATGGCTTGTGTAGATGGCTAGCCCAGGTTGCCACAGTAAGTAGTGTTGTCGTGTTTGGAATGTGGGGATGTTGGTTGTCATGTTGTATGTGATTTTGTGACGTGTGTATATCCAGAGTTGTGAGTTGTCTGAATGTGGTGTTGAGGTGTGGGGTGGGTTCCGTTGGTACTTACCGACGAGCAGTGCATTCCCATAGGTGGCATCCTGGAAGCGCTGGTTGATGATGGACTGTCGGAAGATGAAGGAATCATGCACACTGCCTGGCTAGTTGGCGACGACATTGGTGAAGAGTCCCCGGTGGTCCACTAGTGCCTGCACATTGATGGAATGCGTGTGTTTCCTGTTGCGGTAATTGTGTGCAGTGGCGGCAGGGGGCACAAGGAGTACATGTGTGCAGTCTATTGCCCCCAAGACGTGCGGGAAGCCAGCTATGGCGTAGAAGCCTTGCTTGATCTCCAGCTGTTCCTGCGCAGTGTGTGGGAAGTAAAGTTGCTGGGGTACCAAGCTGATGATGGCATTCATGACAGGTGTGAGGAACTTTGACAGGGCTGGCTGTGGGACTCCTCCGACTCTGGCAGTTGTTGGTTGGAAGGTCCCAGAGGCCAACAGGTGCAGCACGGCCAGCAGCTTTGTCTGCGGAGGGATGTTGGTTCTCCGCTGTGTTGGTACCGTCAGCCTGTGGGCAATGATGGTCAGGATGCGTAGGATGGTTGTCCTTTTGAGCCTGTAGTGGGCAATAACTTCTTCTGGCGTTAAGTCTCCCAGGCTGGTGCGATTTCGGAATGTCCGGTGTCTTTGTCTGCGCTGCCTCTGTGGTAGTCCGGGGGGGATCCTGGGGGGTGGGGGTCTTGGCGGTGGTGGCGTTGGGTGTTGTGGCCCTCTTGGCGCTCCGAGCTGCATGATCAGTAGCTCCATGGCATCTGTTGTTCTTCTGGTGTGGCTGTGGGCTGGGCTCCCTTTTGTGGTGCAGGTTGTCGTCCGACTTAACACCAGGTAGGAGCAGGTGTTAAATCCATACTGCTAACGCGCCTTATCGCATGTTTTTGATTCTTATCGCCGTTCTGGCTGGTCGTTGTGAATGTTGCGAAGTGGTGTTTCTGCGGGTTTTTGCACGGGAACGCCTACTCTGCATCTCATTAGCGTTAGTTGCCGGTGTCATCAGTGGCAATGTTTTTTGCGGCTGCTCTCGCAGGAATACTGGTGATATCAGCTGTTAGCACCAGCTTGTGAATGGTGCGATGTATTTATCACCACTTTGGCTGCGATAAAGTGCAGCTAACTCGGCGATAAGGCCTTGTGAATATGCCCCATAGAGTTTATCACTAACATTAGGATCTATATTCTTACCTTTCAAATATTTTAGAAAGATCATTTAGTAAAGTTATTTTGGGGTAGTATTATCCTAAACAGTACTAAAGTTGTTTTCAATGTTGAAGTGTAACTGCTATTAAGAAGAAAAAGAAAAAGAAATATATAAGCACGTTATGTTAAAAAAACACTAATATTACATTTTGTTTTAAAATAACATTGTTTTACAATTAGATATCAGTATCAGTTTCCCTTTTGTACTGTTACCAGATTTCATATAACTTCACCATACATGGTGGTTAGAATGTAGCATCATCATTGAACAGTGGGGAAAAAACAATCCAATGGAATGTATAAAAAAAAACAAAAGTGCATAGTACATCATTACAAATACGTGTAACTATGCTATACACTCACTACAATTCCTTAATCACATGTTTCATCTGTATTAACTCTAGTACTTAAAATAAATAGAGTTTAAAAACATTTACTATTACAATTATACCTGGTACAGTACTAAAAAGAAATATATATTCAAGTTGCTTTTTCTTTTTTGTCCATTAGATGAAACAATAACCAAAACATTAATTATGAATACAGATAGAATTCAATCCATTCTGCTTTTTAACGACATCACCCCCAATAGGCCGAATGATGTTCTTAGAACTTTGGCTGCAGAAACAACAGGTAAGAGTTTTGTAGTTTAGAACGCAATCTAGCTTTGAATTTAAGGTTGGTATCACTGCAATGTGTCCAGCCGCTGTTACTTTTTAAAAACTCAGTATAGTCTCCAGATGTTATAGGAGCTCCTTCATGAAAAATATTAGTGAGTGTTGCATAAGTTCTTCGTGAAATAGAAATTTGACCTGCTTTGGAGTTTGTAATTCCTGTTTGTAATTTTGTTCCATCTACTCTACATCGTTGTAGCATTAAAATCAGATATTTTCCAATTCTTTGTATCTGCAATGTAGACATCATATCTGATCTACAATTTGAGCAGGTCATATTTTGATTTGCTGTTTTAATCAATTAGCCAAAAGACACTGTTTTACAATCTGGTTGTGTTAAGTATAGGAATCGTTCTGCTTGTATGTCAGTGGCAGGGGTAAATGAACAATCTTCACAATCATGCTCCCATTTGTAACTTAGTCTAAATAAGTTATCACTATTTACTTCTTCGCCTTCCAAGACTTCAAGCATGACCATTATAAATTAATGTGCATCTTGTTGTATGTTGAGAGTAATTGTCACTTATCCACTACATATATCCAAACGATGTTGAATACCAGAAACAGTATGCATTTTACTTCTGTCAGTAAGCAACTTTGAAGTAAATAATGTAGTGCAGAACAGATACTTTTTTCATGGTTTCCCATGATTTCATTAAAAAGACGTGGTAAATGAAAGATTACATTCAGAACCACATTAGCATAACAGTTGATACCTGAACTGTTTTCTAACTGGTATCCTACAATATCACCTTCGGTTTCCACTTTTTTCTTCTTTATGGCTTCAACTTTGTCTTGATTGCCTTTCTTATCCTGAAGTTCAGTTGAGTGTTTTATATATTTCCGTTTTGGACATAGTATATGTTTCTCATATATTGGGTATTCACCTACATGAGGAGAATAAAGTCTTCTTAAATGATTGTACTCTCTTATACAACTTCCATCGGCACTAACAATTTTGTCATCAAATTCGATCAAATACAAACCAGACAATGTTCTTACTTGAGACAATGCAATGTATGCCATTCATTCTTTAAACACAATACTCTTGATGTTTACAAAAGCTCTGTCTATGCTTAAACCTTGAGATTTGTGAATAGTTACTGCATATGCTAGAGAAACAGGAAACTACTGTTTTCAAACATGCAAGTCCTTTACAAGCAAAAAATGTACAACACAAAGCCCAATGTGCTTCACTTCATTAATCTGATCACATTTTACAATCAAAAATTCTATTTCATCTCTATTTTGAAAATGTACAAAATCAACAACTTTTACCATAGCTCCATTTACTAATCCATCCTCAACATTCAAATTCCGATGCACAATTACTCGACAGTTTTTACATACATGTAAACACTTTTCTAATCCTGCAGTGTTAGATACAGACTTTTCTGAAGAATCCAATTTAGCTTGTAGTTTTTCAATTAGTAGAATTGTTACTTCCTGGTGTTCTACTTTATCAATAGCTTTCATTTCCAGAATTTGTTGTTTTTCCAGTTTCAGCAGTTGTTCATTAAAGTGACAACACTCTTGTAGCTTAGGCATTAAACAAGCTATGGATTTGTTTACCATGAGCATATTATACATTAGTTCTGCTGGTATTTTTTCAGATGTAAACAAATTCCTTATTAGCCGACTTTCTAAAGTTTCTTTACCATGTTTTGTCAACACGCCAATTCCTATGTCTTTAAGGATATTTCCATATTCTTCATCGGCTGCTTGTCACATATTTTTTACAAGTTCCTTATATTCAAAGTTTAACCAAATATTTACATTCCCGATATTTCCAAAAGATTTCCTTGTCTCATCATAGAGAAGTGTTGTCCTTTAACAGGAGTAAGTTGTAGTAGGTCTCCTAATACAATTACGGGGCAGATTTACAACTTCTGGCGCATCCCTGCAAATCAGCAGGGATGCGCCAAGAAAGATGCGTCACGCACAACTACCCGTGCGCCACCATGGATGCGCCGCATTTACAATGCGGCGCGCCCTGGCGCACGCATAGGCAGATGCGTGACGTATCTGCTGGCGTAAGGTTGGCGCAGTGCGAGAGTCGCGACGCGGGCGCGACGCAACTCCAGCACTGTTCCAACCCGGCCTATCTCCAACATGCTGCGTCACGCCTTACGCCTGCTTCAAGCAGGCGCAAGGTATTGACGCAGCGGCGCCGGAAAAGTGACTGAGTGAAATCTTGTAGATTTCACTGCGTCACTTTTCCGAGGCTTTCCTCCGACGGAACGCCCACACTGCGACGGAACGCCCACATGAAACCTGACGCAGGTTTCATGTGGCGCAGTGCTTTACGACGTGACGCATCTGCCTAGATGCGTCACGTTGTAAATAAGTCGCAACGTGGCGCATGGTTTACGCCGCCGCTGCGTCACAAAAGTGACGCAACTGCGGCGTAAAAGTGTTGCAAGGGGCTTGTAAATCTGCCCCTACATCTTTTACTCCAAACAGCACATCATACTTTATTTTTAAAATCTGTTGCATTCTTAAGTGTACAAAGGCAAGCATTACATTTAAGACCATGCTCACCTCATCAATGATTAAAAGTTTCAGTTTCTTCAATACTCTTGAGACTTCATAACAAGCTTCTCCAGATAGTTTCTGATATTCTAGTTTATTATCATGTTCATCAGGTAGATAAGTAATCAATGTAAAGTAATACTTTTAATGTTGTGTGCTGCTAATCCATTTTGTGCAGTTAAGACATAAGATACATATGATTCTGTAGTCCTGTGTAAATAACTTGCCAGAACTTTAATTAAGAAACGTTTTTCTGTCCCAGCTTGACCACTAATGTGTAATAGAATAGGTTGAAATGATGAAGATTGACATTCTTTTTTTTCTTGCAGGAAGCCATGTTTTACTTGTTTCTTCACTTGCAGATATATTTCTTTTTGGTCAAAGTTCAGTTGTTCTTCTAACTGTTCAAACTCAATAATATCCTGTTGTGCTGGCTCCATTGCAGTTTCTACCTCATTCATGGCTATTGCTGCTTCATTTCCAATAATTGGTTGTCCAAGTGGATCTTGAGTCAATGGACCAGAACTTTGACTGCTTTGTGAACATACTCTAGCTGTTTCAGCTGCAATAGTTCCTTCTTGTTCAATCTCATTATTAATCATTTGTAAATAAGTAGGAAACACTGTTCACTGAATTCTATCTTTTATTGCATTGAATAAATCTTCATAGCAGTCAAAATCTCCAAGTAATTCTGTTTCACTGCACCAAGACTTAAACAGTTGAAAGTGCTAAATAGAAAAATTCTCTCTTATCTGGAGTTTGTCAACTGAGTTTTCTGTGGTAAATAAGATTTCCTTTGGCATGTTTCACTAAACATCCATCATATCCAATTACTGCTTATTTTTCTTCTCTTATATTTTCTTTAACATTCCTTTTAAATCCGTAGTATTGAAGTATTTCATACAGACCCAGGGACACCTTAAGGATTTTGGGGGGCCCTGGGCCAAACATTTTTTGAGGGCCCCCATTCGGAACAGCTTTGAGTTTGTAATCCAATTTAAACTATGTTGCCCTCTTTTGCCAGGTCACTGACAGTGCACAGGCGCACTCGTCCAAATTCTAAATATGTTTACATCTAATATTCAGGGATAGTGAAGTGGGTTTTCAATATTGTAACAAAACAGCAGCTCACTAATGTTACTGCAAACAATTTCTGTGACACCCTCCCATTTCTCAAATGTAAGGTCCTGTTGGGATCTAAAAGAAACTTTTATGACTGTTGCATGAAACATAAACACAACATTTCTCTGCAAAATGTCTCACACCACCCACATTAAAATACACTAAAGGAAAACAGTATTGAAAACAATCTATTTAAGAATTACTAAAGGTCATCAGGGCAAGACTCTCTGCAGAATAGAGCTGGCTATATTGGGGGGCCCATGAAAGGCTGGGGACCTGGGCCAGAGCCCACTTTGCCCATGCCTTAAAACGTCTCTGTACAGACATAAGTTTTCGAGATGCGGACTCCTTTTTGGATAATATGTATCCAACATATTACTTTTGACAATATCAGTACTTTCTGGCTGATACTCTGCTAAGTATTGGATTTCTGGAAAAGATTTCAATACTCTGTTATGTTTGGAGTATAGGCCTAAGCTTACCCAGACAATTCTTCTTCACTTTGAAAACATACTGGCTGAGCTCAACTGAACCGAACATTCATAAGATCCTAGCTCTCTATGGGAAAGCATCTTCAAGCTAAAGCTGTACAATTTTTTGCTGAGACTCTTTTCTGCAGAGATTTCTTTCATCTCTGACTTCCCAGAATTTGTAATATACAATGTGACGTAACGAGCAGCAGCAATTGAGTTGTCTGCAACAAACTGAATATCCATGTTTGCTTTCCACATTTTCAAAATGACTGGATTATAGTCATTAATATGTTTCGAAACTTCCGTTCTTCTTAGGTTGTATGTATTCTTGGGAGATTTCTGAGTTATTGTATGTTTTACCGCTGAGAAAAAGCTGTTTACTCTTCCCTTAGAAATTATAGGTTGTGGGAATCCAAAAGACATTTTGTATAAATATACATTTGTATTTCCGTCTGCAGCATTTTCCACATCGATGACTTTGAAACCGTAAAGCTTAGTGTCTCAAGCTGTTTTCTCCTCCTTCTCTTGAGATGGCACATGTAACATACTGTTCGATGAAAGACAAAACAGCTTCATCACTATCTGTTCCAAAATTTGGTACATCCATTATCCATAATAGCATGTGTATATGAGGAGCGCCTCTGGCTTGGTACTCTTTTAACCAGAAGAAATCAGTTACCTCTCCCAGAGGTGGAATGTTTTTGTTACAGATAAATTACATCCTAGCTTGAAACCTATAGTTAAAATATCTGGAGACGTTTGCAGGACCCACACGAGAAGAATACTCCAGGTGTCTTCACTTCAATGTTCTTTATATTTGAATTTGCTTCTCGTAAGAATTCAAGTAAGTTAGCACAACAAAACCAAGTAGGTGTACCTAGCTTTCTTAACATGCATTTTAGTTCACCATGGAGACGATACCAATATTCGTTGGTACCACATTGGCACGCCATTAAATTTAGTAAGTGACATTCCAAATTTTCAACCCTTTGTTAAACTTTCTCCATCAGTTGTCTTGCAGAAAGATTTGGTAGATGATTTCCTGTTTTTAATACATGGTTCAGTGCATATGAAACTCCAGACAAATCACTCTCAAAGAGAAGATGAAATAGATGGGGAATGCTTTGCTGAAATTTTGGATCTTCACAGTATAATCTTAATGACCGATATTCAGATGCTGGAATCCGTAGAGGCTGATCATCAAATTATCTACCATTTCCAGTAGGGAACAGCTGTGGAAAACACGCTTCTAAGCTTTTTTCCCATATAATCATGGGAGCTCCTTTTGCTTGAAATAATTCAATAGTGGTTTCTTTTGAATGGAGAGGATGTATGGTATGATGTTCATAAATCTTTTCACTTCTGAATTTGTCAACTTTTTCAATTTGGCCAGTTGAAATTACTATTTCATCTTGAAGGTATCTTATTTCATCATCAACATTAACATTCTAATAATAAATATTGTTCTGTAACAGGTATAATGTTGTACTTTAGTAATATCTACAAACTCTTGCCAGATTCTTTTACTCTTTGTTGGTACACCATTTACTAGAATAAGTACTGGCTCATTTTCTTCTCTGACTACACCAATAGTTTTAATATTTTTCCTAACATCTAAAGGTAGGTACACAACTCTTATTTTGAGACCTTTTTGTAAATCTATTGTTGGCAGCTTACCTGTCTTAGGTTCCATATGAACTATTGCCAGGAATGGGTGTGAAGATTGAATAAGAATAGACTCATAAACATTTAAATCTACTAATTCTTTAGGAATAGGTACCAACTGTAAGTTATTATGTACAGCTCTAGCTGGCATTTTGTTTTCTTCTAATTTGTTGTAACATTAGTCAAAACGTTCCTCTACAAATAAATAAGCAGCAAATTGTTGCCACTTATCATTGTTTTCTTTTTCACTTTTTAAATATAAATCAAAATTCCTAGTTTGACTTTTGTAGTGAGTGTGATAATAACAAATACACATATAGTTTGGTTTTTCAGAGGAAACAGTGTTAAACTTTGTAATCTCTTCTGAAAAATTATCAATATTAATCTCTCTATTTTCTTTTACTACAGATGCACATATCAAGTACTCATTTTGTCTACAGTCATCTTCAGAAATAAAAAACGAAATTGTACATCATAACAAACTTTCTGTACATCAGCTATTGTACCATACAAAAGAGCTGTATTCATTTCAATTAAACATACTGCAGGAATTTTTACATAGTAAAGTCTCCTAACCATTGTTTCCTGTAGCATGTGTGCAGGTGTGCAGACTACCTTCCCTCAGCAAGCACATACTCTCACAAAGCGCGCACTTCACTGCTCTTTGTGAGACAAAGTGACCATTTGTGAGCAGAGCGAAAAAACTACCTGTCACTTTCTTCAAGATGAAGTGCATTGGCAGCGAGTTTACAAGGACAAGTGGAGGAGCAGAATGCATGTGAAAGGCAGACCCTTCCTCTTGTCTGCATGTGTTTTGCCACGGATGGCAAATCTCAGAGTAGTCAGCTGTTACACATTCCGGTTGCTCTATTAGTGTCCGGTAGGGGTCCTGCCAGGTTTCAGCAGCTGCAGGATTCAGAAACGGATGTATTGTTGGCAGTGACACTGAGAAATCGTAATATATGGAGTCTGTTGTAACACCCCGGATAAAACTGCCCAAAGTATATGCTGTGTAAAATTGCACAAATTGAAATGACGATTCTGTATGTCACCAAAATCTAGTCACATTCTTTGAGTAAGCACAAAGCATTAACCTATGATCGCATAAATAAATACCAATCTAGTGGCTGAATTGTTTAGCGTGAAACTAGAAAAACCCTTCTTGGCCAAATTGTGTGATCCTAGGCAAATACATTATTTTACTGAGCATCCTTTTTGTTTGTTATCACATATAAGAACACCTCAATAAATAGATGAAAAAAAACATATGAGAGCACCTTCACATACTAGATTTCAGGATGTACGCTGAACAAAAATCTTCTCTTGTGTTTGATTAAACAGCTTATAAAGTTGCTCTACTTATAATAAGAATCTAGGTCATGTATTCTGCATGCAGGACAACTGACGTGCCTCTTTGCTCATTTAAAGCATTGTCATCAGGGACGGGGCAGAAATGTTTCTCAGTTTATGTTAAAAAATTCCCACTTTTAATAAATACTTTTTAAATAAACTGATGTGCTAAGTTGAAACGGTGCTGTGTGTTAAAAATATACTCAATCTTGAAGACAACTTATCATATTCTAATGTGATGCTTGTTGTAAGATTTACATGTCAAATATTTTCAAAGCTCTGCTTATGAACGGGATGTTAGAGCCAGAGTCGGCACTTGGCTCAGCTCTCCCTGTTAATTTGTTGGCCTGCCCACCTCTACTCATTCCCCACTTTGCTGTTGGTGGCAGACAGTAGTTAATTTGTGTTGCCCCCCCTTCCATGGCACACAGTGTCAGCTCATCAGACTATTTTATGATGTCACAAGTATGCTGCCAACGAAAGGAGAAATCATACTTGTCATCGTGGCTTTAAGTGGGATGGAAAAAATAGAGAGTCTCTAAAAACAGCATGGCAAACAGAAATGTAACTGTTACTGTGGTTTGTTGAAGGTGTAGTGCAATCACCCCCTCACCTGTAAGAAACACATTTTCATTTACTTTCGCCCTATTTGCTGTTCAAGGCGTTTTGCTTCTCCATCACACACGTTTGCATATAATCACAGTTACAATGGTACCATTGCTCTGTGCGCTCTGCAGAGGGATCAACAATTGGATGCACAGTATTCTGAACAACTTTTGGATCAATTGACAGACATTTTGCGAATCTCATACCTCCATCAGCCTCAACTAAAAAGCTCTCCATTGTGGCCCATTATAAACAACCACCTAAAACCTGAGCTTAGAAAATGCTGGCTCACCATTTCACAATTGACATAGAATGACTAGGACGGTTTGTATTCAGGAAATTTTCTTACATCCTATACTTTCTATTATGTAGAAATGCTTGTATGTGTGTGTAACAGGTACAACACTAAATCATGTTTATGTAATACAGCACAATGAGTAAAAAGTGACATAATTAACACTGTATTTTTGTAGTTGGGAGCTAGCATCCCAATTTCTTTCTATTCATATTTACCAACCAACCTCAATAAGAGGGTGAGTACTGGGGCACAGCAAATTCATCAATTGTAATGTGAGGGTATAAAATGACACACTTCTCATAACAACCTACGCACACCATTCCCCATTTTACCCCTACCCGTCTTCTTGCAGATTCCCACCCTACAATCAAGTCACTAGCAGAGGGTGTGTCTTATATATATATTGTGAATTAGTAACACCCGATTATTAGCTTCAATGAATCCATGCAAAAGCACTTGATAATGTCATAGTCTGATACCAGTACCTGTTTAAACTCTACTTTGACAGCCCAAGTAAAGCAATTTCAAATTGTTCAACAATCAGACACGTTTTGCCTTATTTGGGAATCACCAGTGTGATGAGAAAAATACTTTCACCTGCGGTCCCAGATTCCTGGTGGATCAGCAGATAGCAATGCCACTGAGGAGAGTGGTTTAGCGTGTCTTTTCAGGAGTGAGGGAACACTGATGGTGTTTGTGGACACATTTAACAAGAAAGTAGATAATGTGGAATTCAAGATCAACTGGCCTAGCAGCCGCGGAGGTCCTCGATTCTATGAAGGAGGAGAGCCTGGGAAGAGGGGGCTCAGGTGTGAAGGGAGGGCGAGACTCATAGGGGGCAAGTCCAGAAGCAGAAAGTTAAGTGGAAGAAAAAAAAACAGATGCCATGCCAAGATCTGTACTCCTACCTGGCCATGATCACACTGATAAGCCACAACTCCATGGAAAAGAGGCTCACACTTTTCCAGGTAAGATGACCCCCGCCCTCATTGTTAGTGCCTTATGACTTGTTCACCTTTAAGATCGCTTTGAGGTATGTTTTCTTATTGCATACTCTAGAAGCTAAAACCACCACCAAACCCCTCTTACGAGATCATAAAGGCAGCATTAACCAGCTCTAACCCTTCCAGACTATTGTCACCAGGACACTACTTTAACTTCAGTACAATTCTATGATGGAGCAACCTTCTAAGTCCTGTCATTTTTTAAACCTGGGCTGTAGGTGCCACTAGAGTAAACATTTCATATCATATAGGAGTGTAGCTACATTGCACTACTGTCACAAGTCCCTATTAAAAGTAGCTGTATCTGTAAAATGCACCTGCTTTTGCTATTTTTGTAAATAAAAGTTTGGAGTGGTGATTGGTACAGATTTATATAACTAGGCGCAACACTCACATGCATGATCATTTCCTTGGTGCACATAGACTTGTCTGCAGTGCACAGAGATCTTACACTGCCACACACAGAGGAAAAAAATCAGAGGGAACATTGCTCCTAACTAACTTCTGCATTTCAGAGTGGTGCACAGCGAACATTGTTAAATGATGAAAAGTGCTTTGGCACAGTTTCCTTAAAAGACAAGCCAGAGAATGTCCCTTTAACTTGGTTTATTTTCTTATTTTGCATAGATCTAGTCCTTGCAACATGTTAATCTTCCGTTTAGCACTTTTATTTGCATATTTGCATAAAAAATGTCATAATATATCAATAGACTCCTGTCGAATACTTCAAATACTGTTACAATTCCACTTATATACAGGAGCCTGTGTATGCCTTCCTTGAACTTCTTCAGCTATTACTTTTTCTACATTCCTAGGAACCATTTTCTCTTTCACCTCATAACTCAACCACTAGTTTCAACTGCATGTACTTATATGTTCTCTTGAAAATGGCTTTCTTCCTTAAAAAAAACAGTGTTGGAAGTGTGTTTCCATTTAACAGCGAAAGTTTAAAAAAAGTTAGTTCTATTAACCAGTCTTTTTTTTCTTGCTTTTTCCTTCAAGAACACCATTGCTTTATCCAGTGTTTTCAATCTATTCAATATGAAGACAAAATGTTTTTGTTTCAATTCAAATGCTTTATCTACTATACTTTCATTCTGTCATTTTTGCTTTTAAGCTGCTGATCTTCTCTTATAATATTTTATATTTTTTAGTAAATTTGAATTACTCTACTTCTAAGCATTTTTCTTCTTATATCTTTATACTGTTTTTGCCTTTTTGTTAGATGAGTTGTTTTTTACAATTTGAAGTATCTTGAACATGAGTAATCCCTTTTCGTTTCTGACTTGTTGTTAAAGTTTTCTTTTTCTTTTCAACATTTTCCACAGTTTTCATTCTTCTTAACAGTTTTTTAAGAAACTGCTTAGTTCTCTTACCAGAAGATTTTTTTTCCTCTAGAATATTGTGTCCATCATCCAAGTTCTTCTTTTCAGTCTTTCTCTTTTCTTGTTTTCTTGTCATTTTTAAGTATTTTGCTTTAAGTAAACTAAATATCTAAAAAGGAAGAACAATTGTAATATTATGTTACATAAATGATTGATCTTAAATTATTCACCTAACATTATTCATGGCAATCACTAACCAGTTGCTTAAATTAGACTGCCGTTGTCTTCATTAACGATAGATATGTAGGATTTCTAAGTATGCACGTTAGGAAAGGTGTAAATGGTTAAAACACTGCCTGAGAGGTTGTATAAGTAGGTGTAACATCTCAGTTTGTACATGGATCACTTTTTGATTATTATAAAGGGAAGCCGAATCTGAAGCTGAGTGTTCAAGTGCTTCCATAAGGCCTGCCTAGGTAAGAGATCTGCGCTTCTGGGACTAAAAGGTGAAGTAGATCTGACAATATTTGTCTAGCATGATAGCCCATATAGTTGTTAAGTTAGGGTTATCAGCTGCACCACATGTGTCAGACTACATATAGAAATACAGACATAACTGAGACATGGTAGCAGTCAGATATTGAAACTTGACGGAGTACGCTTTTAGTTTAAAGCTGACACATCACTATCTACGGCCTACTTGCAGTGTACCTTTACAGAAACTTATATGGACTAGGATAGAGGTTAATGCATTTGTTAACATGTTTTAAACTTCACATTTCATTAGAGAGGCAGGGTTCGCCATGCCAGGCCTAAGCCAAAATCAAAGACCGACTCCTGTCAGGCCACTCTTATGAGTGTCAGCATCATTCTAGAGACCTCAATGAATATGCCAGTGCCTTTTAGGTGTAAAATGACACATGTAAAGAAGCCTATAGGTACTAAACTACCTGTCTTTCACACTGCATGCTCTGTAAATGTGTGTAGAAGATGCTGCATGGATCACTTTCTGCTTATTATGCAGGTCAGCCAGGGATAAAGCTGTGTGTTTAAGTGCTTCCATGTTGCCTGCCTAGCTAAGAGATCTGTGATTCTGGGACTGAATGCTGAAGTAGCTCTGAAAAATATTTGTTCAGGGGTATGATAGACTGTATAGTTTTTAAGTTAGGGTCATCAGCTGCTCCACAGGTGTCAGACTACAGGTAGAAATACAAACATTCCTTAAACATGGTAGCAGTCAGACATTCAAACCTGACAGAGTATGCTTTCAGTTTAAAGCACACACATCACTATCTACAGCCTACTCACAGTGTACCTTTGTAGAGACTTATATGGACTAGGATAGAGGTTAAAACATTTGGGGCCAGATGTAGGACCCTTTTTTGCGGGCACAAAGGGGTTTTAGGCCCGTTTGCGACCGCAAAAAATGTGTTGCCCATGTACCAACCTTATTTTGCGAGTCGCTAATCAATTAGCAACTCGCAAAATAGGGTTAGCGACTCGCTATTAGGAAGGGGCGTTCCAAGGGCGTCCCTTCCTAATAGCAAATCCAAAACCAATGTATGAATGTTTTGCAACCGCAATTGCGGTCGCAAAAGACTCGCAGTTTACCACCCTTCTCAGAAGGGTGGTAAGGCACTCGCAAACGGAAAGGGGACCCCTTCCCCTTTCGGAATGCAAGCGCAATTATTTTTTAAGGGCAGGCAGTGGTCCCAAGGACCACTGCCCCTTCCTTAAAAAATTAAACTTAAAAGTTTAATTTTTATTTTTTAAATGCATTCCATTTTCCTTTAACGAAAACAGGCTGCATTACAACAAAAAAACTGCTTTATTTAAACGCAGTCCCAGACATGGTGGTCTGCTGACTCCAGCAGGCCACCATCCCTGGGAGTGCTAGCCATTCCCAATGGGGTCGCAAATTGCTACTGCCTCATTAATATTCATGAGGCTTGCAATTTGCGACCTCATTGGGAATCGCAAACAGTGTCTCAGACACTGTTGTACATAGCATTTTGCGACTGGCAAATTGCGACAAATTGCAAGTCCCAAAATGCTATGGTCGTACATCTGACCCCAAGCAACATGCTTTAAACCTCACATTTCTCTACGAGTTTCATCAGAGAGAGAGAGTTCGCCATGCCAGGCCTAAGCCAAACTGAAAGGCTGACTCCTGTCATGCCACTCTTATGAGTGTAAGCATCTTTCTAGAGGCCTCAATGAGTGTGTCAGTGCCCTTTAGGGGTAAGATGACACATGTAAACATGCCTATAGCTACTAGACTACCTCTCTTTCACACAGCATGCTCTGTAAATGTGTGTAGAAGAAGCTACATGGATCACTTTCTGATTATTATACAGGGCAGCCAGGTATGAAGCTGTGTGTTCAAGTGCTTCCATGTTGCCTGCCTAGCTAAGAGATCTGTGATTCTGGGACTGAATGCTGAAGTAGCTCTGACAATATTTGTTCAGGAGTATGATAGACTGTATAGTTTTTAAGTTAGGGTCATCAGCTGCTCCACACATGTCAGACTACACGTAGAAATACAAACATTCCTGAGACATGGTAGCAGTCAGACATTCAAACCTGACAGAGTACGCTTTCAGTTTAAAGCACACACATCACTATCTACCATCTACTTGCAGTGTACCTTTGCAGAGAGTTATATGGACTAGGATAGAGGTTAATACATTTGGTAACATGTATTGAACCTCACATTTCTCTACGGGTTTCATTAGAGAGGCAGAGCTCGCCATGCCAGGCCTAAGCCAAAATGAAAGGCCTACTCCTGTCATGCCACTCTTATGAGTGTTAGAATCTTTCTAGAGACGTCAATGAGTGTGTCAGTGGCTTGTAGGTGTAAGATGACACATATAAAGAAGCCAATAGCTACTGGACTACCTCTCTTTCACACCACATGCTCTGTAAATGTGTATTGAAGAAGCTACATGGATCACTTTCTGATTATTATACAGACCAGCCAGGTATGAAGCTGTACTCCATGACGTCTGCCTAGCTAAGAGAGCTGCACTTCAGGGATTGAATGCTGAAGTAGCTCTGACAATATTTGTCAAGGTGTATGATAGACTGTATAGTTTTTAAGTTAGGGTCATCAGCTGCACCACACATGTCAGACTACATGTAGAATTACATACATAACTGAGACATGGTAGCAGTCAGACATTCAAACTTGACAGGATACGTTTTCAGTTTAAAGCACACACATCACTATGTATGGCCTAGTTGCAGTTTACCGTTGCAGTGACTTATATGGAATAGGATAGAGGTAAATACGTTTGGCAACATGTTTTAAACCTCACATTTCTCTACCAGTTTCATTAGAGAGGTAGAGTTCGCCATGCCAGGCCTAAGCCAAAATGAAAGGCCGACTCCTGTCATGGTACTCTTATTAGTGTCATCATCTTTCTAGAGACCTCAATGAGTGTGTCGGTGCCTTTTAGGTGTAAGATGACACATGTAAAGAAGCCTGTAGCTACTAGACTACCTCTCTTTTCACACCACATGCTCTGTAAATGTGTGCAGAAGAAGCTACATGGATCACTTTCTGTTTATTATACAGACCAGCCAGGTAGGAAGCTGTAGTCCATGGCGTCTGCCTAGCTAAGAGAGCTGCGCTTCTGGGATTGAATGCTGAAGTAGCTCTGATAATATTTGTCGAGGGGTATGATAGACTGTAACGTTTTTAAGTTAGGCTCATCAGCTGCACCATACGTGTCAGGCAGCACATAGAAATACAGAAATACCTGAGACATGGTAGCTGTCAGACATTCAAACTTGACAGGGTACGCTTTCATATTAAAGCACACAAATCACTATCTACGGCCTGCTTTCAGTGTACCTTTGCAGAGACTTATATGGACTAGGATAGAGGTTAATACATTTGACAAAATGTTTTAAACCTCACATTTCTCTACTAGTATCATTAGAGAGTCAGAGTTCGCCATGCCAGGCCTAAACCAAAATGTTAGGGCGACTCATGTCATGGCACTCTTATTAGTGTCAGCATCTTCTAGAGAACTCAATGAGTGTGTCAGTGCCTTTTATGGATACGATGACACATGTAAAGAAGCCTATAGGTACTAGACTACCTCTCTTTCACACCACATGCTCTGTAAATGTGTATAGAAGATGCTGCATGGATCACTTTCTGCTTATCAGACAGGACAGCCAGGTATAAAGCCGTATGTTTAAGTGCTTCCATGATGTCTGCCTAGCTAAGAGAGCTGCGCTTCTGGGGCTGAATGCTGAAGTAGCTCTGACAATATTTGTCCAGGTGCATGGTAGGCTGTACAGTTTTTAAGTTAGGGTCATTAACTGCACCACACGTGTGAGACTACACGTAGAAATACAGACATACCTGAGACATGGTAGCAGTAAGACATTGAAACTTGACAGAGTACGCTTTCAGTTTAAAGCCGACACATCACTATCCACGGCCAACTTGCAGTGTACCTTTGCAAAGACTTATATTGACTAGGATAGAGGTTAATACATTTGTCAACATGTTTTAAACTTCACATTTCTCTACAAGTTTCATTAGAGAGGCAGAGCTCGCCATGTCAGGCCTAAGCCAAACTGAAAGACCGACTCCTGTTATGCCACTCTCATGAGTGTCAGCATCTTTCTTGAGACCTTAATGAGCATATCAGTTCCTTTTAGGGGTAAAATGACACATGTGAAGAAGCCTATACGTACATGACTACCTCTCTTTTTCTCACTGCATGCTCTGTAAATGTATGTAGAAGAAGCTGCATGGATCACATTCTGCTTATTATACAGGGCAGCCAGGGATGAAGCTTTGTGTTAAAGTGCTTTCATGACACCTGCCTAGCTAAGAGATCTGTGCTTCTGGGACTGAATGCTGAAGTAGCTCTGACAATATTTGTCCAGGGGTATGATAGACCATATAGTTTTTAAGTTAGGGTCATCAGCTGCACCACACTTGTCAGACGACACATAGAATTACATACATACCTGAGACATGGTAGCAGTCAGACATTTAAACTTGACAGAGTACTTTTACGGTTTAAAGCACACACATCACTATGTATGGCCTATTTGCAGTTTACCTTTGCAGTGACTTATATGGACTAGGATAGAGGTTAATACGTTTGGCAACATATTTTAAAGCTCACATTTCTCTACCAGTTTCATTAGAGAGGTAGAGTTCGCCATGCCAGGCCTAAGCCAAAATGAAAGGCCGACACCTGTCATGGCACTCTTATTAGTGTCAGCATTTTTCTAGAGACCTCAATGAGTGTGTCAGTGCTTTTTAGGGGTAAGATGATACATGTAAAGAAGCCAATAGCTACTAGACTACCTCTCTTTCACATTGCATGCTCTGTAAATGTGTGTAGAAGAAGCTGCATGGATCAGTTTCTGCTTATTATACAGGGCAGCTGGGGATGAAGCTGTGTGTTCAAGTGCTTCCATGACACTTGCCTAACAAAGAGATCTGTGCTTCTGGGATTGAATGCTAAAGTAGTTCTGACAATATTTGTCCAGGGGTATAATAGAATGTATAGTTTTTAAGTTAGGGTCATCAGCTACACAACACATATTTAAGTCTGGGTGGTGAACTCCACTCCGATCGTGGAGTTTGCGGAGTTTTCTGCACTCCGCGTTGCACGGAGCTCGCGGAGTTCCAAAAGTTTTTTCCTCGTTCGGGCTCGTCAACGTCAAGTTGGCGAGCGAGGAAAATCCGCCTCCCGGCGAGATTTTTTTCTCATTTGTGATCGTCAAGTTGACGAGAGCAAGCATGGAAAATCAACCTCCCGGTGAGATTTCTCAACGCGAGCGGTCGCATTTCTCATTGCGAGTGGTCGCGTATGCTCGTGATTGATCGCGTTGAGAAACCGCCCGTTCGCGGTGAGAAAGCTGCCACTCGAGTAAAAAATCTACTCGAGCGGCAGAAAGGAAGCAGCGCCCACTTGCGCTATGCATGGTGCCATTCGCAATGATTGCACAGTGTCTAAGAGGATCTGTGAGAGGGTGCGTCAGTGTCTGAATAACTCTTCAACTGGTTGTATGACTGTCTAAATAGATCTATGAGAGGATGCATCAATGTCTCTGAATGGATCTGTGAGTGGTTGTATCAATATCTGAGTGGGTTTCTCAATGGGTGCATCAGTCTCTGATTGGATCTATAAGTGGGTGGAATAGTCTCTGAGAGAGCTTGTGAATGGCTGTTTCAGTGTCTGAGAAGGTCTGTGAATGGCTGTGTCAGTATCTGAAGTAGATCAATGAGTGCGTATCTGAATCTCTTAGTGGGTCTGTCAATCATTACATCAGTGTCTGAGTGGGTATGTCAGTGTCCTAGGGGGTGTGTGAGTAAATGTGTCAATGGCTGCATTAGTATCTCAGTGGGTCTCACACTGACTTCAGCAGTCACTGAGTAGGTCTGTGAAAGGGTGCATCAGTGTCTGTCTGAGTCTATGTGTGGGTGCATCACTGTCTGAGTGGGTCTGTGAGGTGGTGCATGAATAGCTGAGTGGGTTGGTCAGTGGGTACATCAGAGTCGAAGTGGGTGTGTCAGTGTCTAAGCAGGTATATGAGTGGGTGCGTTAGTATCTGACTGTGTCTCGAACTTGCTACATCAGTAACTCAATAGGTCTGTGAAAGGATGCGTCAGTTTCTGAGTGGATCTGTGAGTAGGTGCATCAGTGTGTGAGAGGGTTTGTCAGTGGGTGCTTTAGTGTCTGAGTGGATTGGTGAGTGGGTGTGTCAGTGTCTGTGTGGGTTAGTGAGTGGGTGCATCAGTGTCTCATTGGCTCTGTGAGTGAGTACATAAGTTTATTAATTAGTCTGTGATTACATGTGTGACTGTTTGTAGAAGTGTACGCATCTATACATTATTGAGCTAATTAATATTATGATTTTTTTTTCTTTATTTATTTTGACTAGATCCGCAACTCGACCGCAACATTACGTGGGAGGCCCATGCTGAGTGCCACGATGGGGTAGCGACTCCGACCACGTAAGAAAAAAAATATTATGATTGGTGAGGGGGGACCCCGTGGCCCCCCTTCTCTGGGCCGATTTTGGTCCCATGGACCCCATCCACCGGGGCTTGGCCACAATAATGGGTGCCCTTTTGCCACCCAGGGCACCCAGTTATTTTCGTTGGGGACCGAGGGGGAACCTGAAGGCCCCCGCAGTCCCAGCTGGCTCTCGCCTCCTGCGGGAGCCCGCATTGCTTTTGGACAGAGTGAGCAGCTAACATGCAGCTCCATCTGTCCAAAAGCATTTCTGCTCCGCTTCGTGGAAGCAAGAGCATTTTTTATGCTCTTGCTTCCACTAAGCAGAAGTGTTTGATATGGCTTGGCGGGAGCACCGCCATAGCAAACTGCAATGTCCTGGGGCAGGAACCCTGGGACATTGCTGGAGCCGGCCTTGGGGTGGTGGCGGTCCCTAGGGCCATGTAGGGCTCCTGGAGGGGGGCCATGCACCCCCTCCTTTCTTCAAATTTGCCCCGAGGAGGTGGTGGTCCCCGGGGCCGGCTGTCCGCAATGGACCCCCTTAATTGTTGTATTTTTGCCCCGTGGAGGTGGCGGTCTCTGGGGCTGTAAGGGAGGCCGTAGGACCTCCCCCATTTTTTTTATTTAAAATAAAGTACATGCCCCGGGGAGGTAGTGGTCCCCGGGGCAGCAGCGGGGAGGCCCTTTATGTTTAGAGAGCTTGGTTTCTTAGGCCTGCTTATGAGCTGTGAGGTCTGCTCCAAAAATATGTTGTTAGGGCCTCATTTACAAGAGGCCTGCGCCACAGGAGCATCACTTTTTTGACGCTCCAGTGGCGCAGGCCTTTCAGTCATATCTATGAGGCAACGCAAAGTCACCCTGCATGGCTTTGCATGGCCTCATAGATATGGAGTAGGGCAACGCAGTGCAAAGCACTGCATTGCCTTACTCTGCGTCAAGGATGCGTTCCCTAACCTCCCCAGAGCAGGCGTAACAAGGAAAAATGTTTTAATTTCTCCTTGTTTATTCTTCTTTCCATGCAGAGAACGAGGTAAACGCCTCCATTGATTTTTTTTGTGCAGGAAGGTGTCCCTTCATGCACAAAAAGAATCATTCCTACAGCAAAGACACCCTTGCACCATGGTACAAGGGTACATGCATTGGCGCAAGGATGCCAAACGGCGCCAGTGCAGTGGGAAAGGACAGGAATGCGCCATATATCATCAATACAACACATTCCTGCCCTTTCTTTTTACGCAGGGCAGCGCAGCAAAGTGACTTATTGCGCTGCCCTGCGTCAAAAACTTGTAAATGAGGCCCTTCTTTTAGAACACTTTTCTTCTTTTTGACTTACTTGTGACACTAGAAGAAAAAATTGTTGAATTTCAAGTGCACTTGATGGCCTAAGCATTATCTGATCTAATTAGTGAGCCATAATTAATGGAATATTTGATGAACACAGTTAATGCTCAAACAAAATTCTGTTTTTGAACTGGCAGACAAATGTATCCCTACAGAGTTGGTTATAATTAGCTGGCTTGTTGAATTTCGAAAACTGCTTTTAACCCAATGCAGATCTTGATATAGGAACTCCTGGTTAAAACACAAGAATTTAGGTTATACAGAACTGCAGAAGTGAGCAAAGGCATAGGCTTTCTTTAGACATTATTTCAGGCACGTCAAGAGTCCTCAGCGTTTGTTTTCATCCTTCAATGGGGATTCAGTGAAACCTTGCCTGCATCACAAATGACCCCTGCCATAGACGACTCCCCCATTGGTAGACTGACACATATGCTCTTCTTTTGTATTTGGGGTCACCTTGTCAGAAACAGTCAGCATAGAGCTCATGATGATTGGCAGGGGAAGATTCTGGAGGAAGTTAATATTTGTGCTTTGTAACAATTTTACGATAAGGTTCAAGATAACAGATGCAATGTTAAATTATTGCCATTGTTACATTGTTTTGGTGTCATTTGTCATGAGTGTGATCATATAGTGCTGTGTGAGTCTATATTCTAGGGGTCGTTGTTAATATTGATCGTTTTTTTTTTTGGAGTGGTTGCAATACCAATATATAGTGCTTCAAAAGAAGATAAAGACGTGCAGGCGCTCATTCTAAATAGTACCTGTTTGCTCCTGAGAAGTGCCGGTACTCTCCCATTAAATGTATTGCAGTGGTGGTGAGAAGTGCAGGTACTCTCCGTTTATTAAATTAAATAAGTGCAGGCACTCAGTACCGGACAGTGCCTGCTATTTAAAGGACTGTCGATATATTATTGTGTATTTTTTTATCCTTCTTTTTCCAATTTGGTCTTGAGTATGTTGGCACAAATAACCCTTACAGGTGAATTAATGCTACAGCACAGATCACTCTAAATAAATAATTATACTTTTTTTCAATTACTGCTCACTCTTTGGTTCCTTTATGAGGCTGATTCTATGATTGTTGGTATATGTCCACTGTTATACATTTAACAAAAGTTGCCATACCTGTTTTCTCATGAATGGTTCGAAATTTTGTAAAAATAAACAAAAAAACTGATGCGAATAATTTCCTCTCAGGTATTAGTCATTCTAGCAACAATACTCCCTCTCCTTTTTTTAATGGAAGAGTCTACCCGGTGGCTAGCCAAATAGTACAAAATCTCGGTTATTTACCCAGCGGCCAGCAAAATAGTACATAATATCTGCTGTTTAGCTGGCCATAGACTAAGGGACTTATTTACAAGTCCCTTGCACTGCTGGTGGGTCACTTTTTATGATGTTCTGGTGGCGCAGAGTGTAGACCCATATCTACGAGGGCGAGCAAAGACGCTTTGCATGGCTTTTCATGGCCTCATAGATATGGTGTAAGGCAACGCAGCGACTTGCATCAGGAAAGCGTTCCATGGGTGTTGTGGTGGGTGTTCCCATGCAACACCCGTGGGTTTTGACGCACTCCCAGATTTACAAGGATCTGTAAACCTGGGAATGCGTAAAAACTGTACACCTCCTCAGGGCAGGCGTAACAAGGAGAAATATGTTTATTTCTCCTCGTTATTTCCTCTTTCGATGTGTGCTGCATCCTTCAGCACACATAGAAGGAGGAAAAGTCCTCCATGGATTGTTTTGGGCAGGAAGGTCTCCCTTCACAAGAATAATCCTGCCAACAACTCAGCCGCCCTTGCACCATTGTGCGACTGTGCCTGCATTGGCGCTAGACACCATATTGTGAGTCGGCGTTGGCTGACAGGACAGGAATACACCATATCTCGTAAATACTGTATTTCCTGCCCTTTAGATTTAGCATAGGGCAGCACAGCAAAAACACTTGCTACGCTGCCCTACGCCAAATCATTGTAAATGAGGCCCTAAATAGTAGAGATGATGTACAATTTGACCGGCTGCCGAATAAATAGTACATAATCTCTGCTGCTTAGCCGGCCATAGACTAACTAGTAGAGATGATGCACAATTTGACGAGAGGGAGGGACACGTACAGTAGGTAAATGGTGTTTGGGGGCACAGTGCGTTGGGGCACTCGCAGGAGATAAATTGAGTGAGACACTGTAATGGGGATTCTGTGGAATGGGTAATTGAAAGCAGAAGACAGGTAAGTAATGCTGGGTAATTCACAGGAGGAGTTCACTCTGCTGCCTGTGAGTAAACATATGTTATCGTACTATTCATGCAGAAGAGTCGGTTTAGGGCATTAATGCTTATTGGTCCCATGTCATGAGTAGCCCTTTCAGCCACACTGACATTTTAGTCACTTGCACAATGCATCTTGGGAACGGCAGTTTTGATTTTTAACATGTTAAGCAGTGCTTTAAGTGGGCAGGCCCTGTCTATATTGGGCCCTAATTTCAGTACTTGACAGTGCTGTCTCAGCAAAAGAAATCTGGAAGCCATAAAATAAATAAAATTCTGTGTAACAAGCTTGGAGGCTGTACCTGACTAAAGTCATTGTGGAGGGGTTACTGGGGAAGAAAGCAGTAGGAGGAGGATGAAAGGTAGGAGAATAAGGACCAAGAGGTGGACCACTAGAAGAGATAGGAGACCAGAGCCACAAGGACCACGACAAGAAGAACTATACCCAGGAAACCTAATCTCTGAGGACCAGGGTTCTCAATGTCAGAGGTGACCAGGAATAAACAGACGATGAGGAACAGGACAATGAAAAATCGTTTGCCCAATCAGTCTTTATGTTAATTTGCCTGCCTCTGCCATTGTTTTTCTGTTTACACTGTCAACTGTGTTTTTTGATACTGTTTGTTGTGTAACTGTGTGAGCACCATTAGTCTACGATTGTATTGTCTTTTTTATATCATTGTCTTAGTAAAAGTTGTATATATTGTTTAACTTTGTACAGGTATCGTTTTTATCATTCTATAATTTCGTATGATTTGTTTCTTGTGATATTGTTTTTTGATTCTTTAGTGTATTTGTTATTTGTATTACTTTTAATATTAGTCAAATTTATGTTTTATATAATTTTGTGCTTGAACCTTTGTTAGTATTATAGTTTAGACAACATTTCAAGGCACAGTTCCTAGTGTGGAAGATAGTCAGTAATATTCCCAACATTTACCCCTGATCTTAGAGAATTTCTGTGGACACCCCCGAGAAACATAGTTTGGTTCTTCTTGTTTGGCACACCAGTCCATGCCAGTTTGCCACATCTTCAAACTCGGTGGATCTGACTGCTTCCAGGATTGCGCTTTGTCTCTTTTGACCACCAGGGCCACCAATCCCACCAGAGCCCTGTTTCCCAATGTCCCTCTAAAATCACCCATTGTCCCCATTACCTTTGGAAATAGTGTGACTGTTTGTCTTGAACTGCCGATGGGGCAGGACCTATATGGGTAAAGTATCTGGCAATCTCGGATCACTGCCAAACCATGTGGCAAACGTCTGCCACTGGAGATTGACAACGAGCACATCTGGGATCAGAGAGGATGCCTGCATGTCCCAGTCATTGGAGAGTCACGTAAGTTTGGTGGAGGCAGGGTAATTGGATCAAGCAGAGTTGTGCAGATATTGCTAATTCCCTGGGGGCCAAGCAGGCATCGCGCTATTTAACCTCGCCCATCTCACCCACCCATCCGTCCCATTTCTGTTTCAGTGGATCTAGGCCTTCATTTATGGGATTTTGGTGAAGAGCAGTGCAGCAAGGCACCTTGCTGCACTTCCCTATGCCAAAGTGAAAGGGCAGGAATGCACTGTATTTCTGGAATATGTTGCATTACTGTCCTTTCTCCCTGTGCTGGTGCTGTTTCAGCAGCCTAATGCCAATGTAGGTATTCTTGCACCATGGTGCATGCAGGATTGTTTTTGTGCAGGAAGGTGTTCGTCTTTCTATGTGTGTTGCAGTCACCTTGGGAGGCATACGGATGTGGCGCTTCCTCAGGTTTGCATGACTTTGTAAATCTGTGGCATCATCAAAATCCATGTGTGTTTTATGGGAAAACCCACCACAATGCCCATGGAATGCCTCCAGGGCACAGAGTAAGGTGACGCAGTGATTTGCATTGTGTTGCCTAACTCAAGATTTATGAGGTGACTCAAAGCCATGCAGGGTGCTTTGTGTGGCTTCATAAATCTGATTGAGAGCCCTCATGTACCACTTTACGTGGTGCAAAAGTGACGCAGTGCTCTAATAAATAAGCCCCCTAGTGTCTCTGGGGCATTACATACGAGGGCTCAGCATAACTGGGAAACAAGCCCTCAACCCAATCCCCCCATTAATAGTCGTGCCTCAAGGGGGCTAAAGTCCTGTAAATGAGTGCTATCGCGACTCAGGATGTGACACAGCTGTAAATATTTGTGGAATTGAGTGTGGGAAGGAGTAAACTGAACTGGGAGATCTGTGAAGAAATACCTGACAGAACTATGCCACACGTCCCCCAACACTGTAATTTCCATTAAATCCCAATGTCGAAATCACTCCAAGCGTGTCACCTCCTCCAACCAGTGCCTCTTCCAAAGAAGAGTCTGCTGGGTCAGACATTTGTCCCAGCATGTGATTCGTGTTGCTCCTTTCCACACCAAGAAGATCACTCTGGTGACCGATGTTGTCATGCCAACAGACTGGTTCTAGTGCCCTTTAAGAGGGTGGCAAGATTGAGAGCACGGGTAAGGCCTGCCAGTGTTGAAATGTATACACCCAAATACTTGAAGCTGAGGCAGCGGACAGGAATGCTGGGTTGCCAGTCTATTGTAATGTAATGTAATGTAATGTAAATAAAATTTGTAGAGCGCAACTAATGCCCGAGGGCGTCTTGGCGCTATTGAGACTATTGATGCATTGTCACCCTGCAAAGAAATAAGTAGGGACTTTCGCTTGTTCATACGGATGCTGGAGGCCTCCTGGGAGAAGGGGAGGAGCTCGAGGGCTCATGAGACAGACACTGTTGGATCCGCGAGGGATAGAAGGACATCATCTGCATATATTGCAATCTTGTCCTCGGGGGCTCCACTCCATCTCCCTCCCGCATCTGTGCATCACAACGGATTTTACGAGCCAAGGGTTCAATGGTGAGGGCGAAAAGGAGTGGGGAATGGGGACACTCCTGCCGGGTATGACGTTAGATTGGGAACTCACTGGACAATACATCATTGACCATGACTTGGGTTGTCGGTTGGGAATACAAAAGTGCCTCTCTCTCTCGGAAACAGGAGCCAAAACCCAGCCAGCTCAGCACCGATCTGAGATAGTCCCAGTTGACCTTATTCAATGCTTTTTCAAAGTCAACAAGCAACAAGGCTGCCACCTCTTTGATCTCGCTAACATGGGCCAGGGCTACTTGTAAATGCTGAATACAGTGTCTAGTGCTGCATCCCGGCATGAAGCCACATTGATCAGGGTGGATTAAAGAGCAAAGGACCGATTGAAGCCAGGTTGCCAGGATCTTGCCATATATTTTAATGTCTGCATTAATTATAGAAATGGGCCAGTATGACACGCAATTTGTCAACAGCTGGTCTGTTTTAGGGAATAGTTGTGAGGCCGAGATCCAGGGGGAAGGACCCCTGCCTCTGAGTAAAGTTTAAGAAGGTGGGGGGTCACAATGTCCCAGAGTTTAGAGTAGTATTCAAGAGGGAAGCTATCCGGGCCTGAGGTTATCCCGGTTTTCAAGCCTTGGATGGCTGCTTGGATCTCCTCTTCAGTGATCGGTTCATCCAGGGCCTTTGCTGGAATCATGTCGGACAGAGGAGGGGCACGTCAAAAAACAATGGTCGGGCAAGTTCAAGGGGAGGTGTAGCTGAGGGGCGTATAAATGTCTGCAGTAATCTGAGCACGTTGTCACAGTTTCTTCGGTTGTGGTGAACAGGGATTCCTGTGGCATCCACAAGAGCAGGGATAAGCCTAGAGCTGATGTTCTTGTTTGCCACCAAATAAAGGAGCATGCTATTTGTATCCCCATGCTCATAAATAGGTTGACAAGTGGTGCACCAGCACTGGTGGGCCTCTTCAAAGACCAATTAATGTAGAGTGGCCCTACTAGGTCCAGCTGTCGGGTAAGCGCTTCAGCTACTTGAGCTGTGGACGCAGTCTCACACTTAAGTATGAGAGTTTCGAGCTCAACAATGTTTTATTACTTGTTTTGATCTATACGCTTGAGTTATGCCTTTACTATTCCTCATATTATTGACTTGCTTGCTGCCCAGAGCGTGCCAGCCTTCTGATCCATTCCCTTGTTGGTCTCACAGTAGAATAGCAGCTCCTCAGACAAGTGATCCACTAGTCCCTCGTTCAAAAGTAACCAGGCATTAAGACACCACATGGGTCGTTTAATGTGTTTTGGAGTCCCAAGTCGAAGAAGTAGCGGGGAGTGGTCTGAGATATTTCAGGGGAGCACTGTGGCTCCCACTGTGATGGCAACGTCCACAGCTGGGACGAAGATATAGTCAATGCGAGACATAATTTTTTGTAGATGCTGAGGTGTGTGTGTGTGTATGCTTGCTGGTACCATATCTTCCAGAAGTCGTGGAATCCATGGGAGTCTGCCCAAGAGTTGAGAGCATGAAGGGAGCCAGTTGGTCTGGTGAGATGGGGCCCGAAACATCTAAGCCCAAGTTGGAAACAGCATTAAAATCCCTTCTAAGGAGTAGCACTTCACATGACAAGGTTGCAAGGTAGCGATCAATTCCGTTAGGTCATGAAGGGCGTGGCCCTGCTACTCGGGAGGGGTGTAGATGCTGAACAGATTATACGGTTTCCCTTCCAGTGTTCCTGTTACCCCCACGTACCTACCCAGAGGATCATGGAAACCTGGATAACCACTAAGGGGAAATTCTTGTGAAGAAGGATTACTACCACTTTGGACTCCCTAGTGAAGCCGGAATGATTGAAAAAGTCGTAGACGAACTTGCGCAGAAAGGGACAGAGGGTACCCAGGAGATGTGTCTCTTGTAGAAGAGCCACACCGGGTTGGTGGCAACAGAGGAACCTAAGGACCACAGTGAATGTGATGCAGTCCAATAAACCATTTACAATCCATGAAGTAAGGTTAAACTCCATACTGGAAGTGGCCTGAGGGTGTGGAAGTTACCTAGTGAATGCACTACGTGTGGCACAGCGGGGAAGACCGGACATTGACTGGAGAAATCAGAACAAGGCGGGAGAAATCAGAACAAGGAAAAACAAAACAGTGAACATATATCCCATTGCCACCACCCCCCACCCCACACTTCTACCCCTGAAGCTTCTGCCACCCAACATTGCCCCATAACACAAAACAAGAACCATGACAGGCATTTCGTGGTGGACCTCCTTCTCTGCAGGATTCGGATTTAGAGGTCAAGTCATAGTAGGGTCCCCTGGGTCTAGGGCTAGTGCTCAGCACAATAGTCAAAGCATTAAGGGTTCATACTGGAGCCTCTAGAGAGTCTACATCATTGGAAACAATATCGTCCTGAGTCACCAACACTCCAGTGGACAGTAGAGAGCAAAAGGGCTCTCAATCTCCATCTGGGACTCTACAGGATCAGTCTCTGAGGAAGCAGGGGACCCTCCACGCCATCCCCGTCTACCCCGGGACTTGCGCAGTTTTGAGGCTGGGAGCAGGTGAAGGCTGGGCACCAGGGACCCGGGTCCACCCGGGTAGTATCGCCTGGGGACTCATATCTTCATAGGGTTTGTTGTTTGGTCTCCCACTCCCAAGCTGCCGAGGGAGTATCAAAAAAGTGGGAGCGGGAGTGCAGGGAAAAGCAACATGCATTGTATAAACATCGCCCTAAAGGTCCTCTTCACGGCATCAAAGGATTTGATTTGCAATTGTGTTGACTTAGTATAGTCTAGGGAGATCATAATAAGAGATGATTGAAAGTAGAGCTTACCGCGTATAGAGGGCTCCTGGAGAATAACATCTTGGTCTTGGAAGTTCAGAATCTTGATGATGACTGGCTAGGGAGGGGCCCCCGGGAGAGAGGATGTTGTGTCAGCGATCTATGGGCCTGCTCCACCGCAAATCATGGAGACAGAGATCCCTCTGGTATCCAGAGTGCAGCCAGTCTTCTACGAAGGTCATTGGGCAAGGGGTCTCAGCTCCCTTCAGGAAGCCCACCAGGCAAAGGTTGCTCCAGCGGAATCGGTTTTCGGCGTCCTTACCCTGGCCTCTAAGGTGTTGACAGTCAAGAGTAACGTGGTTGCGTTGACCTTCAGTTCAGATGAGTCATCTTCAAATGTGGATACTCGACTCTCCACTTCCGTCAGTCACCCCACCACTTTGAGGAGAACCTGTCGCAGCAAGGCAACGTCAACAACAACCTCCCCAAATTCTGGATTTGAGGACCTCCCTCAACCGCAGGACTGGCCACCAAAATCTAGTGTGTGCCTGGAGATGTACAGAGCACAGGAGGGAGGGGCCCTGCCTGCGAATTGTTTGTCAGCATAGGAAGTCCATGTAGTGAATTTGTCCATTTTTTATTTGAAGCCTGGCACTTGGTGTTTATCTTTCCACATCACTGCTCCCCAGGACAGAGTACAGGCCCGACTGCGATGCAGTGGGTCTCACAAGCTGGAGGGAGGTTTCTCTCAGTGGCACGGTGCCAGAAGTGCCAGTTCACCTTACTTCCTGGTCTGAATACCTTATGGGACCTCAAGGCAGCTTGAGCAGCCACAGTACACAGGAGAGCAGATGACCACGGATTGTAAGAAGCCTCCGGAGGGACCCCTGAGATTACCCACACCTTTAGATCTCTGTCACCAACAAGTTCGGTGGTGGTAGCCCAGTCAGTAAACTGGATAGGAGTTTACTTGTCACAGGTAGGTGGTCTGCCAGGCTTCAAGGTGAGATCTGGGTGCGGTGTGGAGTCAGACAGGGCAGTCACTCCCAGCTGCAAGACCCACCAGGGGGGAGGGAGGACTCCTCTCCATGGATCCTGGGCCCAAGCCAAGCGGAGGGCTGCTCGCAGGCAGGGGGTCCCATAGCTGTGCAGGTCAAGAGTTGCTGCTGTTCCTCTCCTTAAAATTTATTTTAATTTGCTTTTATAACTCTGTCTTAAGCATAGCTTTTACTCATTTTTAATTTGTTTAGCCCTGACCTCTTTAAAACTGTTGGCTGCATTCTGTTGTATGAATATTGTGTGTTTTATAAAGGGGGGAACGTTAGTGGGAAATTTCAAGGGGGGAAAGTCTTCTTTTATTTTTGGTTATGCTGTGCTAACTGAGAGAATCTCTTGGCTCGCTCGCCACCTCTTTCATGGTGACGGTGTAAATCAACTGCACCGTCTGCTCTGCTCTTCCCCGCTCTAGTGTTTTTGGTGGGCGGGGCAGTTTCCTTTCTGTCTGCGCTCCCCATACTGTTAAAAGGTGGGCTTCTGGCAGACGTACAGTGGATGCACGCAGCAGGCACGCAGCTGGCATGCCAAAGGCAAGCCCGTCTGCGCCCGCCAGCATCCTAGAAGCGGCCAGTGCCAGCCACTATGCCCCTCTTTTGCAAGAAGGCATGACTAATGTAAGGTACTCCAAAGAAGAGCTTCTTGCCCTCTGCAAGCACATTCTGAGCCAATGTATACCCATTCCTCTAACAGCTAATAACTCCTTTGTTTCTACCTCATGGCCCTGGGAGCCTAATGTATCCCTCCCTAGGTCCACCTGTGGGAACTCCTGCAGTAACATTGCAGCTGACCCTAGCAAATCCCACTTCAAATCCCCATTCAAAGCCTTGCTGGTTAACGTGCGGTCTCTGCCAAAGCATGCAGTCTGCATCCACGATCTTCTTTGTGATGAGAGACCCGGCGTTCTCATCAATACAGAAACTTGGCTGTTGCCCTCCTCTAAACCCCTCATGGAATCTGCTATTCTAGCAGGGTACTAGATTTACAACCTTGACCGCACCCACAGAAGAGGTGGATGTATAGCCATTATTTTTCGAGACATCTACCGATGCTTGATGTTTCTGGTTAACAACTTCATTGAGGCAGAAGCAATAGACTTCTGCATTGCTCTGAACGCCAATCAATCAATTGGGGGCCTTTTGATTTATCGACCCCCTAGTCCCCGCAGTCCCTTCCTGGACTCTCTCTATGAGGCGGCTTCACAGGTCCTACTTCGCTTTGCTCACTGCATTATACTTGGAGACTTCAATATTCAAAAGAACTCCCCTGCTAATAAAGAAACATCTAGCCTCACTAATGTCTTCGCTCCGCTTGGCTTTCTCCAATTTGTCTTGAACCCCACTCACATCAAGGGTCATACTATCGATTCGATTTTTTATAACATCACCCTAGGTACATCAGATCCTCTCCCTCTTCCTTGGACTGATCACTTTTCAATTCATTTTGGGTGGGATGCAATCCAACAGGGATGTCGGAAAATTCCCGCCCCATTCATCAAACCTCTGAATTTTTCCAGGATCCCCCCGGAAAGCTTGCTAACTGCCATAGCGAATATGTTACCCTCTTTCTCTGGTCCACTTGAGTTAGATATTCATGTTTTTGACAATTTGGTTGCTATCACAATAGAACAACTGCCTCCCCCCCTCAAGTTGTCTAACCGGCAGGACGAAGCTGTTGCAATGGCACACCTCTCTGTCAAATTACAAATCAGACCCAGAGGCCCATCTAATGCAAATCAGTACCTACCCTGCCCCTCATGGGAACAGTCCATCCCGTACTTTGATTATCTCATTTATTCACCCTGTGGCCCAGTGTTTTTTAATTTAGAAAATTTGACATTCATGCTCCCTGAATCTCACTGACTAAGCTCTGCCCCTGGATAGCACCATAAGTCATCCGGCTTACCTCGCCTTAAGGATGCACCTGGCTTAATTTAATAATAAAAAAAAAATTTAACTTACCTTCCCGCTGGCCGGGTCCCGCGTCTTTTCTGCTCCTGCTCTCCTGCCTCCGGTAGGAACAGGAAGCAGGAAGCCAGGCTCCCACCCCTAAGCCAATCACAACACTGCTGGTCGGGACGCCGCCCAGCCAGGGGCTAATGGCCCGGCCATGTTCTCTGCAATGCTCCATGTAGGCTGCAATGCAGCCTACATGGAGAAGGGCAGAGTGCGCATGACTGGTTTGGTCCTCCCAAGAGGGCCGACCAAACCAGTCATGCGCACTCAGGAGTGGGCACACCACTCCTCCCCTGCCCAGCCCTGCTCACAGAGCAGCCCCGCCCACCCGCCCACAACCAAACCTGTTTTCTTGCAGTGCGAGAAGCAGAAACATAAAATAGTAGTTATTACCATTTTATGTTTCTGCTTCTCGCACTGCAATAAAGCTGTGGGCGACGCTCCTCCGCCCTTGTGGAGGAGCCGCCCCTGCTCCCTGACTGGGTCCGGAGCGTGGGGGCCCCTCCATGTGGTTTGTGGGGGCGAGGAGGACTCAAGTTTCGTTATGCCACTGCGCAGATCCATTTTTCACCCCTGAGCCCATCCGCTCCGATAAGTTGTTCGCCCATTATTTCTCACCATCCTGTTTGAAAATAATTACATTTGCCGAGCCAATTTAATTTGCTGTGACAAACAACTACATATTAATCTCGGAGTCTCAGCTCTGCCTCAGTAACAATGGATAAACAAGCGCTGGCATCCTCCGGATCCGCTTTCATAAATCATCCAGGGCCTTCTTTTCTACCTTAAGTGAGTTGAAAACTTGCACTTCTCCTGTTTTTTGGGGTGAAGTTGGCTGTCTTCCGAACAGTGCAATGCAAAGATAGCTGAGTTAGTGACGAGGACATTGAACAGCAGGATATTGGGAGAAAACATTTCTGTTTAGTAATTTTACTCGGGGAAAAAAAGACAAAACGGATAAACTGGTGGTGGACAGAGACAGCTCAATACACGTTTGACAGAAAGACAATGCGCCATCTCAGTGGGATATATTTGCTGCCAGTGTTAGACCATGGAATGTAAGATACTGTTTATTTTTTCTTCTGCATTAAAGAATGCAATGTAATGAAGTAATGTAATTGTTGCTTGTTTCCCATTTTTATATGTGTTGACATTTTGTGATTTTTTTTCTGTGTGCTTAATGGAGGCATGTTGTGAACTTCAGTAACCAGAGGTACACACTCATTGGATGCATGTTGTGTCTTACTTTCCAGGTGTTCTGTGTGTCCCTGCCCCACTAGGTGTCTGATGCTCCATGGGATGGTGCTATGTCACGTGGAGTGTTGGTATGACCGAGACACCAGCTGAGACCCGTGGCTGAGTAGGGAAGTCCCAGGCCCCTGGTGGGATATCCTGGCCTATATACTTATAACCTGCAACTGGTGTTCTTAAGTGTTTCCTGATCTATGAATAAAGAAGCTACCTGTTTGTACTACAGAGTTCAGGCTGTTTACTGCGCATAAAGGACTTTGCAGCAATGCATTACAGTTCTGCCGGCATTGGTATATTACTGCAAGAAGGCTGCTTCTTTCTGTACCTCTACTAATGGTCACACACGCCCTTATGAATAAAATTGGGAGGCTCATACATGCAGTAGCTGATGAGACACTCAGCACCCCTGCAGAAAGTAACTTCCCTCATCAGTGTTTAGGCTAGGGATGGGCAACCTTATGTTCTGCCAACAAAGACTGGTGAAGGTGAAAAACTTAACCCTCCGTCCTTTTCCCCGGAAGAGTTGCTCAGCTCCCGCCTGCTCGCCCATGGTGGTGATTTCCTTCTCATGGATGTTCCATGAGCAAGAAAACATGAAGCGGGATATCGTAGAATCACTTCCAGCAGTCATCAGGTAAGAGGTGCCAGGGAGCATCACAGGAGACAGTGTGTGTTGGGGAAGTGCACTGCAAGCCTGGCAGGAGCCTTTGTGGGGCCTAGGTCACAAAGTTCTTGGGGGCACCTCACTGGCTTTCTAGTAACATGAGTCCTGGGTTTAAAAAAAAGGCTGTCCTAGGACAAATGTTTAGGCAGCTCCAGCATTTGACACCACCTAATGGTGGCTGATGTTATGTGCTTTCCTGCTTTTGTGATGCGGGAATACATTTAGCAGTGGCAGCGCGGGGCCCTGAACAGAGCATGGTCTGAAGAAACAGCTCCATCTTCTCCCCTCCTTGTGATGGACCTGGGGAAACAGTGCAAGGCTGAGTACTGCCAAAGATGATACAGCATGGGTAAGGGGTGCTCCTCAGGCGCTTTGCTACCCCCATACAAACATTTTAGATGAGTGCTCAGTAAATATTTATTCTCAGCAAGTTGAACATCATCATAAACAGCAAAGAAATAATCTTACTAGCTGAGCGCTCACAGTTGAGCACTGTTGCAAACCAATTGTCAACTACACCTCAGCCTGAGTTTGTGAATTATATTACTAAGTAGGAAACATTTTTGGTAAGTGTAGTTGAACACTGATTGAGTACTTGTAAAAAAATGATTAGATGATCAGGCTCAATTATTGCTCAGCTGGCCAGGCTCAATTAATGTTGAAATCCATTGAGCTTTAGTTGAAGTTGACTATTTGATTTTCCAAGTGAAAATCTCTACCAGTATTGTTAGAACTGGAGGTCTCTAGTTGGCTGAGGCAGTTACCTTAGTCCAAATAGGGACCCTTGCTTCTAGTCAGGGAAAGGAGGGACACCCTCGTTGATAACCCCTGCTCACCCCCTGGTAGCTTGGCACGAGCAGTCAGGCTTATCTTCAAGGCAATGTGTAAAGTATTTGCAACCACACTCCCAGTGACACAGTGATAACACCACAAATGGACACCACACTGATGTATGAAAATAGCGGTATCTTTATCAAGCAGAAAAATACGGTAAGACCAAACGATAAAAATCCAACATATGCGCATTCTTAATATTTCACTTTGCCGGTTATTAGGCCAACAAACACTTGTAGGTTCTTGCAGTATGAGCAGTTCACGATGTTCAAATGTAATCCTAATGCAATGCTATGCAGTTCGTACTGCAGTTCGTATTATCATACTAATGCAGTTCGTAATGCAAGAATAATGCAATCCTCAATGCAAGTAATCAGGCAGTTCGTAATGCAAGAATAATGCAATCCTCAATGCACGTAATCAGGCAGTTCGTAATGCAAGAATAATGCAATCCTCAATGCAAGTAATCAAGCAGTTCGTAATGCAGGAATAATACAATCCCTAATGCACGTAATAAAGCAGTTCGTAATGCAGGAATAATACAATCCCTAATGCACGTAATAAGGCAGTTCGTAATGCAGGAATAATACAATCCCTAATGCACGTAATAAGGCAGTTCGTAATGCAGGAATAATACAATCCCTAATGCACGTAATACTGCAGTTCGTAATGCAGGAATATTACAATCCCTAATGCACGGAATCAGGCAGTTCGTAATGCAGGAATAATACCAGGCCAATCGACGCGATTAGCGTGGGCACCACTAGGCCCCAACCACAGACAACAGTCCTGAACTTCCGAGGGCGGCCCCGGTTCTGCCGGGCAGGTCCGGGCCGCTCGAGGACTCAGCGCGTCTAACGCGATGCAGTGGGAGAGAGACGGGAGCACTCCGGTACTCCTCCTGCGCCTCCCCAGGCCACACACGCTTGCGGCTCCCGACCGGAGTCCAAGCCTTACCTGTGGGATGCGCTGCCTCGCTCTCTCTCTCTCTCCCCGCTCGTCGGACGTCCTGCTGGGCGCTCCCGATGACGACGCAGCTCCGATGCAAGGCGACGCTGTAGCCGGACAGGTTACGGCACTGTCTTCTCCGTTGCTGACGATCTTGGGCAGATTCCTCTTGCGAACAACGATCACGATTACCTCACGACTTCCTTAGCTTTACGAAATCCTTCAGCACTTTGCGGCTCGGGCCAGCGGCGGCGATCTTGATCCGCAGCCTCAGTTACGATGACGGCTCGGGCCACAAACAGCTACACAGCAGCGTGGACGATGATTCACGCTGTGGGGGCACTGCAGACACGGGGCACTTTCCAACCAGTACCCCGGACCCCACGGCAGTCTCAGGCTGCACACGCACACGCACAAAGCGTCGCTGAGACTCGGTTGGGTTTCGGGCCACACAGTCCCGGTGCAATGCTTACGAAGGTCTCAGGCTGCAAAAAGCACACGCACACAGCGTCGCTGAGACACACTTGGAAACTTTGATGTTCCTGAGTTTCCACAACAGGGAGCCAGCTCTCCTCGGGCCCTTGGGGACAAGTTACTTCGGGACACAGCACACAGCAAAGTCCTTTCAAGCAGGGGGACACAGCACACAGCAAAGTCCCTTAGCCTCTCCTTAGTTAAATCAGCAAACTGCAGGCCAGCCCCAGAACACACAGCAAGGGTCAGTCCTTCTCTTCAGTCTCTTCAGCTGTTCTTCCTTGGCAGAGGTTCCTCTTGACCACGAAGTAGTTTCAATCCTTTTCAGTCTTGATCAGTCCAACGTTCAGGGGCTTCAGCTCTCATAGTTATACCCCTAAATGTATTTGAAGTCTTTGTGTTCAGGGGGCACTGACCCCTGTCCAAACCAGTTCTGTGTGTCTTCCTGCCAGCGGCACCTTCTTCCTTTGATAGTGGGGGTCTGGTTCCTCAATCACTCAGCAGGAGGGGGAGCCATTCTTTTATGGCAGCAGCCCAGGCCTCTTCACCTCCAGGGGGCTACTCCTCCCCCCTACACTCCAGATGCAGGTCAGCCTGTTGCTGCCTCACCTACTCCTCCCCTGGGTCAAGACATTTCCCAGATCCTATCACATTCAAATCCAGACAGTCAATCCACACAGTAGCGGCTTCTGGTGGGAGTGCTGCGGGGCGGGGAGTATTAAACTCCGGCTTACAGCCGAACAGAGTTAAGTAAATAAATAAATAAACTAAACGAATTACATTGCGGCGCTGCAACGCCGATTTGGCGTTGCAGCGCCGCAATGTAATTCGTTTTGTTTATTTATTTATTTACTTCACTCTGTTCGGCCTTAAGCCGGAGTTTACTACCCCTCACCCTGCCCCGCCCCCGCCCCACCGCCCCGCAGCACTCCCACCAGGAGCCGCTACTGAATCCACAACCAGGCAGAGACACACAGAATTGTTAGAACAAAAAACCAGCCACTTCTAAAAGCGTGGTTTCTAAATACACCATTCAAAAACCACCTTCACAAAAAGATGTGTTATTAAATTGTGAGTTCAGGCACACTAAACTTCACCTCTCCATCTTAAGCCTATGGGAAGATAGGCTGGAAACATATTACACAGCCTTCCCCATTCTGTCCTATGGGCAAGATGGCCTTGCAACAGTGAAAAACTAAATGGAGAGTATTTCACTGTTAGGACATGGTACACACCTCAGTACATGTCCTACCTTTCACAGACACTGCACCCTGCCCAGGGGGGTACCTTGGGCCTACTATAGGGGCGTCTGATGTGCATGGAAAGGGAAGGGTAAGGCCTGGCAAGTGGGTGCACTTGTCAGGACAACATGGCAGTTAGCAAATTGCGCGCAGGCACTGCAGTGGCAGGCCTGAGTTCTCTCTTTAGGGCTACTTGTGTGGGTGGCACAATTAGTGCTGCAGGCCCACCAGTATTCTTACAGAAACAATGGCTCCTGTGGATTGATATGATCTATAATAATAATATTTCGCGTAATAGCAATGTAAAAGGGTTTTTCTAGGGTTGTCAGAGGACAAAGAACCACCAGTACTAATGATTGAATATATCATAAATAATTTTATGGTATAGAACAGAAGGAGCAATATGTATAATTACAAAAACTTAAATAAACATAAATACACAGTTGTGCATAGTGTCCCACTAGAAACAGTAGCATTTGCATTACCAGCCCTGGCAGACATAGTGCACTTTACTAGGGACTTTACTAGTAAGGCAAACATACCAATTATGGACAACCAATTACCATAACACTTTATACAGGGAGCACTTGCACTTTGACACTGATCAGCAGTGGCAAAGTGCCCAAAGCATCTAAGTTGGCACCACTATGTCAGAAAAAAGGTCTAGGGGGAAGGCAAAAAGTTTAGGGAACTTTAGCCAAAAAATGGCCAAGTCCAACAAGTATTCATTGAAACTTATTTTCCCTCCAGTTGAGGACTAGTCAATATTCCTAATTAAGCACTCTATTCATTTTTTTTTGTTATAGGCAAGAGAAGTGGGGACTCAGCACAGAGAAAATGAAATGGCTGTCCCAGAGGGTCTCCACAGCTATTTCTCTATTTATGTTTTAGTTTTTGTATCATAATTTAACAGGTTTATGATTTTACAAACCTTATCAACATCGTATGGAAACCATCAGTACATAAAACTATGTCATCTTTCCACACTTATACAGAAATTCATTTTCATTTTTCAGAATAAATTTAAGCACAGTCATTAAAATGCCAGTTCTATCCTGTGCATTATTTCCAATTACTTCCATCAAACATGGTGCTGAAATTACTCCACAGCATTTCCAAAGTACAACACAACTAGTCAAAATATTTTCCAATGGTTCACACAACAAATGAATGTACTGTTCATATCCTTAATACCCAATTGTCCCAAAAATCAGAACATACTCATATTGGAACCCGGTAAACTTTGTTCTAACATCAAGGTCCATGATCATGTTCAGATAATAGCCTGAGTTTACCTTTTCTAAATAATTATGAACTCATATGCATACTTGATGAAGATAAGATTCAACCATAATTCCCTTCTTGAGATTTGGGGGTCCATTAGTGTGGCGGGCGGATCGCCACCGCCCGTATGGCGGTGGCGATCCGCCCGCCATAAAACATCGCCCGCATGAAATATACCCCCCCGCCTGATTATGTTGGCGGGGGGTATCGCGGCGGACGGGAAGACCGTCTGCCGCTTTTCCGCCCGGTCGACGAGTCGACCGGGCGGAAAAGGTTTCAATATGGTGGCGGTGTCTGTTAGACACCGCCATCCATATAACAATACATTCGGGGATGTGCCTTTCCGTGGCGGCGTTGCTGCCACGGAAAGGCATGCGGTCTTTGCCATTGGGGGCCCGTACCGGGCCCCCAGGAAGTTGGGGGGGTGGGGAGTGCACATGGGGGTTACCCCCCTGCATTTGCATGCACAACATGGCAGGCACTGCGTGATGCCTGCCACGTTGTGCATGCAAATGCATAACATGCCTTTTTGGCATTGCGGCGGGTGGTGCTGAAAGCACCGCCCGCCGCAATGTTAAAATGCAGGATGCGCCCGCCAGTGTGGCGGGCGCATCCTAATCACCCCCACGGGACCGCCGCACTTATGGCGGGCGGTCCCTGTTCTTGGTGTGATGTTGGGGTATGTAATATAAGGTTTAGACTATGTAAAGAGGGGTTGGAAACTAAAATGTTATTTTTTTATTCTCAGGCTCTTTCCTCTCTGAGGTCTAAACATTATGAATTTCTGTCATATCACAACACTAATGATATTACTTTAAATTTACAGGAGATTATCAATTATACGGATAGACGCTTGATGGAATCCCTAATTGATTATTGTGATGGTATTATTAATCTTATATTATGAAATGAGAAGATGTTTTAACTCGTATATTAATTGCGAGTACCAGTTTGTTGAATTTTACTTTAATGTGTACGTCTTAGCATGACACTTAATGCCGATATTATAAACCGTAAGTAAACTATATATGAAAGTACATGAAAATGCATGAAAACGTTTCTTGGACTGAACCCAAAATAAGCACGACAAAATTGCCTGTATGAAGTTTTCAGAACCAAGTAATAGTGACAACTTGGGAATACTCTAGGATAGCAACCTTCAGTTTTTTTTTTAAAGCAATTCATTGTAGAGACAAAGTTTCTAAAATATCCTTTAAATTTAAACTTTCCATCCATAAAATGCAAATGTTGACACGTTTGAACTGTTTTGTTTTTGACTTTCTTTGAAATGTTACCCTTGGAGCTTAGACGAGGATTCAGATCTCAAGAATGCAAAAACGATTACAACACAAGGGACAATGTTGTGGACCAGCACCGCCTCAGACCAACACGAGTTGAACAATTTCGACTGAAGTTGACTTTTGAAAACTCAAAGCTGGATCCAACTCATCAAACAAATTCCTGATGAGAGGGAGGTAAACAGGAATGCAATAGCAAAGTCTAGAAACCATCTGGTAATTTTTGTCTTTAAGTCGAGGTGCAATTTCATGGGCTCCAAAAGATCTAATAAAAAGTGTTATAGAGCTCTACCCACTATCACTTACATCTCTTTTTTGGTCTATCTCTCTCTCATCCATCCATACTTTTATACAATCAAATATTGCTCTCAAATAGTTGTAGGTCTTAGGGCCTGATTACGAATTCGGTGGTGCTGCGGACCAACGGACCCGTGGTGGAGGTGCAGTAGCGGTTGGCGACCGTCGCACCAGTGGTCGGACTGCCATATTAAGAGTACGGCAGTCGGACCGTGAGTGGACCGCCACAGCCACCAGGGATCCGCGATTCCTGTCGCTGGCACAATGGTCTTGATGCAGCAATATGCTTGCTGTGTTGCTGCGGCACCGCCAAGCATATTACAAGTTTCCACACTGCAACCTCAACCTTAGTGGTTAAACTGCCTTTGTTTGGCCTGCTGCCTCATGGCCCAAGGGATGCATGCAGGGGGGCACATGGTGTGCCCACCTGTGCGCATGCACCCCCTTTCCTGCACTGCATGGACTTCGCAGTCCATGCTGTGCAGGAACGGGATTTGACGTTCCCATTGCTGTGCCTTTTTTAAATGCACCACCGTGGGAACGGTAAAGGACCACCCACCAGACCAGGAGAAAACTCTTAATCTGGCGGGCGGTCGAGTTTGGCAGTGTGGGAACAGGGCGGTGGCATGCCACCCCGCTTCCGCATTGCCAAACTCGTAATCAGGCCCCTAGGGAAGATCAATTCTTGGTAACACAGGAGATGAGCAGGAGGTAGTAAAGCGCACCTCTCAGTGGATGCCATACCTATATATAATCTTTGACCCTGTCCATGTATTTAGAGCAGCCCATGTGCATTTGGTTATCAGTCACCAGGTTGAATTTTTTTTAACATTTATGAGTCGAACAACTGTGTTACTTTGAATAGCCCTAGCTGAAGCTCACATCATCTCAAGTGATTTATCCTGTATTCTTAATACAAAAGGCCTCATGCAAAGCAAAAATGTCCTATTGCTATGCACCAGGGGGTGCAGGGTCAATACCCTGCACCACACAATGGATATCTCCATCACAACTATAAATGGAACACTCTCCATTGAGACATGCATTGTCACTCATCCACCGAATGTCACTCACCCAAACAGACTTTGGGTCGCCCACCAATCCAACACTGCCCGAACACTCTCTACAGACGCATCCCTGTCCCTGAAGGCCTCAGAGGCTCATTGTACACTCACTGACTCTACTGTGGCAGAAAACCTGGCATTAAGTGACACTCATTCACTTACTTGTTGATAAAAAATGGCAAGAGGCTGCAGAACCATAACAATTAACTGTCCATAATATATAGGTCCACACAAATGTATGATTCCTTTGTGTTTTGTTTTAACCTGTAGTTGAATACTTATACACTATTCAGCTTTCAGTCTTCACTTGAATATATAGTTAAAGAATACTAGTCAACTTGTATTTCGCCCTTAATGCAGGACTTTGTCAAGAATCAAGTAGATCGGGGAAACTTTTAGCAAGTGCCTTTGAATAATGAATGTGAACCTATGGCACCAACAGAGTGGGTACCAAATGCAAATTTAGTTAAGGAAAGCAATCTTCTCAGTGGATGTGTTGTTCGTTGCATTTAAGTGCTGTGAAGACGTCAGTGGAAGCCACAGAAAATTTAGTTTTCTGAGGAATAGTGACGGTAACCATGAGAACCACCCTGCATGTTGAGGAGCAATGTGTATTTTTAATGTTCATATAATATGAATTTTGCAAGCTTGTAAGCTGTAACAGCTCCTGTTGTGATCTTCGGCTCCCTGGCCCTATCAGTCTGCGGCAGGGAAAGGACTAGCAGTGATATATTCACAAATCATGGTGGGTCACTTGCTAATCTAAAGGCTTAATATAGGTAAATGTTCATATTAAAGTGGCAACACATCAGTGGTAATTAAGCCAAAGATAAATTCTTCATCTTGGAAAAAGACATTCCCTAGGTCAGCATGGCCGCAGCGAAGACGTTTGCCAACTTTTGATTGCATTAATCATTTTGAGAAACTTTCACCAATTCACGAGCATGATTCTAAGAAGATAGAATGGTAGTGGCTTCTGTACGGTAGGCAGATGGTCCAGTTTTTTTTAGTTGATTTTGGAGTGCAGGTTTATATTTATTATATATATTGCTGGGTGAGGGGGGGCTTGAGTGATTGATAAACATTATAGTTAACTAATTGCTTAATGATTTGAAGTGAGTTTTTTCAGTAGCTGATGCTATTGTAGTTTTGAAAAATTATCTAAACTAGTAGCATCGGATAGAATCCTGGTCATTAGTGTTGATGATGAGTGTTCTCCAACTGTTGCTTTTTAATGCTGTTTGTTAAAAACGGCCTTTTTTGCAGTGTTACCTCAAACGTTTTTCCTTCTTCCTCCTCTTTTTCTGACCTTGTTTTTGTTGGCTTTTAGACTCTGGGCACTTTTTCACTGCCAACTAGTGCTAAAGTATGTGTTCTTTACTCTTATCAGGGTGACATTGGCTTATCCACAATTGGCATATTTGATTTACTTATAAGTCCCAAGTAAAGTGTACTACATGTGCCAAGGACCTGGTAATTAAATTCTACAAGTGGGCATACAGCACTGATTTACCACCCACTGGATAGCCATTTAAACATAAGTCACCCCTAAGGTAGGTTCTAGGTAGCCTTATGGGCAGGGTGCAGTGTATTTAAAAAGCGGGGCATGTACTTTTCAGTTTTACATGTCCTGGTAGTGAAATACTATTAAATGTGTTTTTCACTGCCGCAAGGGCTATCTTTCTCATTGGATAACATTGGGATTGCCTTAAACACCTTTTTTTTTTTGATAATCAACTTTATTGATTTTGAGAGAACAAAGAAAAGGTTAGCAGGAACAGCACAGCGCACAGGTCCATGTATATGGCATTGCAAGTATACTGATAATAATGTTATACAATATGCACAGCGATCAAGCACATCACATGGTAAAACAAGCAGTCCATCAAAATAAGGAGCTAACCTTATGGACCCCATTATCCCAATTGGTTCGTCCATTTACCCCATATCTTTTGGTATTTGGCCGGGCAGCCCCTGGCTTCAAACAAGGGTTTCTCTTGAGCGGCACATCAATCCACACCTCTGCGCCATTTAGCTCTTTTGGGGGGGGTCAGGTTGCGTCCAGGCCATGGCGATATCGCGTTTGGCCAACATAATGGCCGTTCCCAAGAATAATTTATCTGCTCGGGACCCGTCTAGACCGTCCATAACGCCAAGAAGGCGACGCATGGGGTCCTGAGGTACATGCCAGCCCAGGATATATGTGAGTTCAGATTCTATCTTGTCCCAGTATTTTATAAGGCGGGGGCAAGACCAGACCATGTGGTAAAAGTCTGCTGGTTGTTGTCCGCAGCGTGCGCATTCGGATGAGGCACGCAGCCCCACTCTATGTAGTCGCTCCGGGGTGAGGTATGCGGTATGGATGTAGTAGATTTGGATGAGTCGAAGCCTGGCAGAGGCAGTGACAGTCCTGGGGGCCATAAAGGTGTCCCGCCAATCCTCGTCCTCTAGGGGGCCCAGCCATCCCTCCCACCGAAGTTTAACGAATCAAGTGTTTTAGGGCTGTTGTTCGTGAGGGTACGATATATACGCGATATTACGCCCTTTCCCAGATTTCCCATCATGACCTGCGCCTCCACTGGGCCTAATTAGGAGAGTGTGGTGACCGTTGATATATGTGTATTAAGGGCATGTCGCATCTGCAGATATCTGTAAAATTGTGAGGCATGTAGGGTGAAGCGTTTCTGCAGGTCCTGGAAGGTCCTTATGTGATCTCCCACCCACACGTCGCCCAGCTGTGAAATGCCAATGTGGTCCCAATGTTTAAAGCCCTGCAACGCCGCCACCTCAGCCAACCACACGCCATGACAGAGCGGCGTTTGTTGACTCAATTTGGAGTCCCATTGTGTGTGACGCAGGGCCGAGCGCCAGGCTAGGAAGACCGCCCGAGTCACCGTTGGGAGTGTTGTAGGGATGGGGCGTCCATACATGATGGCCTGGATTCGAGGGAAGCCCATGTCCCGAAGTTCGGTTCTATAGGCTGGGTAGGACCATCCTCCGGTAAACCAGTCGTAAAGGACAAGCAGTCGGGTGGCTAAATAGTATAGGTCCGTCATGCCCATGCCTCCGTCAAAGGACGGGATGCGGCATCGGGCGAGAGCCATACGTGGTCTCCCATCTCCCCACAGAAATCGAGTAATCATGGCGTCGATCTCTTTGAACCAGCTCCGGAGATAGTGGAAGGGGGTATTTTGGATGATGTACAGGAATCGAGGGAGGATCATCATCTTAAATAGTGCCACCCTTCCGAGTGGATTAAGTGGAAGCGTTTGCCAACGTCGGAGGTCTTCCTAAGCCTTTTTGATAAGCGGAGTAATGTTCAGCACCCATTCTAGTTCAGGGAGTAAAGGGACCCATATACCCAAATATTTAAATGATTGCCGTCTAATGGGGATGTTAGTCTGCCAGTCAAAGCACTCCCTAGAGAGATGGAGAGGTACGAGAGTCGATTTTGCTGGGTTAAGCCGGAGACCGGAAACCCTTTCAAAGGCCTGGAGGGAGTGGAGACATTTAGGGCCGTAGCGGTCTGGGTCCGCCAAGAAGAGCAGGACATCGTCTGCGTATAGGGCAATTTTGTCAATTTTGATGGCTCCCCCAAGCCCAACCCTGAATCGAGTTGTCCGCGTGGATGAGACACGCCAGGGATTCCATCGCCAGCGCGAACAGGCAGCCCTGTCTCGTATCTCTTCGGATTGGGATTGTCTCAGAGAGGGTCCCATTGATAAGCACTCTGGCTCTAGGGTTAGAGTATAGGACCTGAACGAAGCGCCGGAACTGCTGACCCATACCCATTGTTGTTAGCACCTCCTCAAGGTAGAGCCAGTCAGCAGTATCGAAATCTTTTTTGAAATCCACAAGGAGGAGTGCTAGGTAAGAGTGTTTAAGAGTGGACACAGGCGCTGAGCCAAGATCGTAGCATAGATCTTGACTTCGGTGTTGATTAGGGAGATTGGCCGGTAGCCCGCACAAGCCGACGAGGGTGGTTGGGTCTTGGGAATGACCACAATGGTCGCCATGTCTGTCTCCGGGGGGAATGCTCCAACTTCTGCCACATGTTGGAATAGGGCGGAGAGGTGGGGGACCAGCAGCTCCCGGTAGGAAGCGTAGTATTCCTGAGGGAGTCCATCTGGGCCCGGAGTTTTTGGGGGCGCCAGTTGGGAGATTGCAGCTCCTATTTCTTCTGGAGTAAAGGGAAGGACCAGACTAGCCGCTTCTGAGTGTGTCAAACAGGGAATGAGGACCTTCATGGGGTCTAGAAGATCTGGGAGGGAGCCTTCCAATTTATGCGGCAAGTATAAGCGGGCGTAATAGTCTGCAAATGCCTGCACAATCTGAGCTGAAGTATGGCGAGTGGCTCCTGAGGAATCACGAATCTTGGGGATGATTCAATTTGCAAGAGGGTATGAGGCCAGTCTGTGTAGCAGCTTCCCATTTTTGTCACCCCAGCCGTATACCCGGGTGACAGACGAGCGCTACAGCAGGTTGGCTGAGTCTAGCGAGGTTTGCTTGATTTCTTCGCGCAGGGCTGCTAGTTGCCTATCACAGGCCGTATCCGGGGTTCTGGTAAGGTCAGTCTCCAACCGGACCGCTTGCGCCTCGAGAAGGGCTAAATGATTGTCCTGGGCTAGCCGTTGCGCCCGGAGGTGGCTTTTGGCCACTCCTCGGATGGTGGCTTTGCTCGCATCCCAGAGGGTACTCGGTGAAGAGACCGAGCCCAGGTTTGTGAGAAAATATTGCAGCAGTTCCTCTCCTATAGTCTTTTGGAACTCCTTGTTTTGCAGAAACCAGGCATTCAGTCGCCACATCGGGCGCAGCCCGCCAGGGGTATCGCCTAGGCGCAGGAATAATGCTGAGTGATCTGAGATTCCCCGGGTGAGGATGTACATGTCGGTCACACGATGGCAATCAGGGGCAGGCATAAAAACCATGTCAATATGCGTGTGGGTGTGGTGCGCTGCTGAGGTGTGTGTGTATTGGGAGATTCGAGGGTTCCAGACCCTCCACACGTCGCAAAGGCCTGAGGCAGCCTCCCATTCAACCAACTTCTTGGCGTGAGTCGCTCTGGCAGGGGAGGGTGTGCCCGTGGTGTCAAGGGTGGGTTGCATGACCGCATTGAAGTCTCCTCCCAGGATCGTCTGTCCCCAGGGCAGAGTGGAAATGACATCAGTAAGGTACCTCAGCACTGAGGTGAGCTTTGCAGGAGGAATGTATATGGATATAAGGTTAAGGGTATTCCCTTCCAACGTCCCAGAGAGAGTCACAAATCGCCCCTATGGATCCCTATTAACGTGAGAGGGGACAAATGGAAGGGTTCTCCTTAGTAGGATGACCACCCCCGTGAGCCTCTGTTGAAGCCCGAGTGCCACACCCTGTCAAATCCATAGCGTGCAAGGAGGGAACAGTGGGTTCCCAAGAGATGGGTCTCCTGAAGCAGGAGGACAACGGGGGAGTGTCGTTGAGCATATTTCAAGACTGCTGTATGTTTGATGCGGTCAAGCAGTCTGTTAACGTTCCAGGACATGACCCGGAGAGAGTTACATCCCTGGTTTGTGTGCATCATGTGGAGCGCGTGGTCTAAGGGAGTTACAGGGTCGTAGCCTGTGATGGACTCTTGGTAGGATGCAAGGAGGGCACAGCCTCCTCATTCAATGCCCAATATGTGGGACCACAGTGCATGTGTGGCATTCCTGTGCTAAAGTGCCGTGTGCTGTTGGAAAAGGAAAAATTAACACAAAACATGAATCTAAATGTTGGGCAATGGTCCAGGTCCCCCCTTCCCCACCTCGCCCGCCCTATACTTCTGGAACTGAAGCATCTGTTGCCCTACAACTAGGAAAGAACAGACTAAACTATAACGTTTAGCTTTGGGAACTGCGTGGTGGACCCCTCCTTCAGTGTGGGATGTAAGTGTGTCATCGGCTGATTTCTCTGAGTTCTACAGTACAGTCCTGTGGGGCACGTGCCCCAGAACTTCTGGGAGTGACGCCCCTCCATTTCCCCACTGCTGCCCCTCCAAGGGCCCTCAGATTGCTGGACTTCGGGAAAGATCTGAGTCTGTAGCCGTTAAGTCCAAAGTTCCCAGGGGGTTGCGTTCCATGGACAAGTCATCCGCGGATCTATTCCGCTGCCAAGGTTGGGAACCTGCGGGCTGGTGGTGTTTCCAGGCTCTCGGGTGGTTGGGCCCGGCGATCCTGAGGCTTCTTTATGGCCCCTACGCCCCCTGCGTGATTGTGTGCATCTCCTGCGCTGCTTGGGGGACGGAGGTCGTGAGGTTTGGGGACCAGAGTGTACAGGTGAAGATTTCGGACGGGCTCCGAGGAGCTGCTCCTCGGTCAGCCAAGTCCAAGCAGCCTGTGGGCAATCGAAGAACTGTGCTTTACCCTCGGCGATGACACGGAGGCGGGCTGGGAAAAGGAGCCTTTATTGGAGGTCTAGAGCGTGCAATTTCTGTTTGACCTCTGTATAGGACCGCCGTTGGGTCTGCACCTCTTTGGTATAGTCCGGAAACACCATTATGGTGTGATTCTGAAATGTCAGAGTGCCCAGAGTCCGTGCCTCCCGTAGGACCGCGTCCCGGTCTTTAAAGTTGAGGATCCGGGCTATTATAGGGCGATGTGGGGCTTCGGGTGGTGGTCTGGGTGCAAGAGATTGGTGAGCCCTTTCAATGGCGAACCACGCCGACAATGTGTCCTTAGGCATCCAGGATGAAATCCATGTTTCGATGAAGGTGGCCATCTGGCCCTGCTCGATCCCCTCCGGAAATCCCACCAAGCAGAGGTTGTTGCGGCGCGATCGGTTTTCGGCGTCATCGGCTCTTCTGTGTAGTTCCTTGGTGTGGGTTTGCAGGTGAGCCACTTGCTCTTTCAATTGATGGACATCGTCCTCCACCATAGAGAGGCGGGACTCCGCTTCTGAGATGCGGGCAGTGGTGTTGCGCAAATCTTGCCGGATGAGGGACATGTCGACTCAAACCTCGCCAATCTTCCCCTCTACCGAGGCCTGGGACGTGCTGATCGCCTGCAGGATTGCGGCCAGATCTTTACCAGGGAGAGACGGGCCGCCCATGGCCCCCCCAGGGGGTCCTGTTCGACTGTGGTGAATTGATCTATTTTCGTTTGTCTTTGGGTGGTAGAGGATTTAGGACCTCGGTCCTTCCCCAGGGCCAGCGGTGGGAAGGTCTCCAGCAGGATCAGTGTCAGGGAGTCTCTAGCCCAGTCCCACTCAATCAGAGACTATCCGTCTCCCCGGCCTCCCCGTGCTTCCGCTGGGTAGATGCACCCCAGGACTCGGGATGGAAGGTCCGTGAATGATGGAGCCTCGGGGGCACGTGAGCGGGCAGCCAACCCGGGAGGTCGTGCGTGTGGCTTCTCAGATTCAAGAGCATCTCCACTGGGGGTGAGCGGACCTACCTGAGGGCCTAAGGAAGAAGCGGAGCCCCAGTGCACCGGGATGTCAAGCCCGCAGGTCAGAGGCAAAAATCGCAAAAGCGCGCCTGGGGCCCCAGCCACTCTCCGCAGCAGGATCCAACCTGAGGCGGGGGGGATCCCAGAGTTCCAATGTGGACCACAGCCCTGGCGCGTGGAGGTAACGATCCACCGCCCCGCCTCAAAACCCAGCCAGCAGGCTCCCACCGTCCCAGAGACCAGGGCATAGCGCCGCACTTAAGGCGTTCATATTTAATCACCCCAATGGTCTTGGCTTCACCAGGGGCAAATTCAGGAGTCTTAATGGCCCTCCAGCGGGCGTGCGAGGACTGCCGCCCCGGGTGCCCCAGCGGGAAGAGGCTCAGGTTGTGGATGTACTGTGGGAGTCACCAGTCAGGGGGCCCCAGCCCCCACCACCCGGAGAAAGGCAACGGTGGATTCAAGTTAGGGCAATCCCCCGGGCTCGTTGCCCGGGAATTCACAGCAGCAGGATCTAGAGGTGAGAGCGGGGGAAGGAGAGACTCAGCAGCCCGGGGTCGAAGCATCCACTCCCGGGTCGCTGTACAGTGCCTCTGCACGTCGCAGGCCAGAGGAGGCCCGGCGGGTCGAGTCTCTCAGGGCCACACTCACGGAGCTCAGTCTGCTGGATCCGCCCCCCCCCAGTGGCCCGGAGGTCCGCTTATACCCAGAGGCAGTCACCAAGAGTAGAGGGAGGGGGGCACTCACCGCCAGTCCGAGGATCCGACAGGCCCCAGAGTTGATCGCTCCGATCAGGTGCGGCTCAGGTTCCCCAGGTCTTCTTCGCTCAGCGTGGGTACTCCAGCCTCAGGGGCGCAATGCAGGGTCCCCGCTGGATGCGATCCCTGGGCAGGTCGCCGCCCACCTCCAGAAGCGCCCCCTCACTGTCAGCCTGGATGTGCGGCCTGCACGTGCGCGGACCACCGCGCCAGTCCAGAGGGGGGGCCAGGGAGAAGGCCGGAGTCAGGCCGATGTGACGCAGTCCCATGCGGGGAGGCCTCCGCCAAGCGTCCCCCGAGGGTCAGGGAGCTGATGTCAGGCTGCACCTCTCTGGGACCCAATGGGCCTCCGGTGGACGATCTCGGGCCTTTCCGGAGCTCGTCAGGGATGGGCCGGGTCCGCCATTTTGCAGGGATGCATTGCAGGCCGCAGGTGAAAGAGACGGCACCGGTTAGACGCCGACGGCCCGGCAGCCCCCTCAGGGCACCGGCGCCACACCCGGGGAAGGAGATGTCATCGTCCAGGTGAAAAGCAAGGCACCGATGGCAGTGGATCTCAGAGTGCATGACGGAGGGGTCCGGAGCACTCTTAGAGTGCGACCGCCATCTTGATGCTCCAAGCCACGACCCCCCCCTTTAAACATCTTTTAAGTGTAATTTCTAATTGCGAGCTGATAGAAATTTGGAGTGTGGCGTCTCTGGACTCACAATTTAAAATCACAACTTATGGTGAAGTCAGATTTTAAATTGTAAGTCTGAAAATGACACTTTTAGAAAGTTGGCATTTTCTTACTTTAACCATTCTGTACCTCTGCCTGTCTCTGAATACACGTCTGGGTAGAAAGTTGCACACAAAGGGAGATGAGGTGTGCCACGCATATCCTGATGGCCCATTACCAGGCTGGTGGGTTTCCCCAAGCTACAGTGAGAGGGAGGAGCTGAATAAGGCTGTGTCCGTCCCCACACAAAGAGCTGCATACTCCCCTGTAGTGTGTTTGGAGCCAGGGAGGAAGGGCAGGGACCTTGTGCCCTCCGTGACTCCAATCACTGCATTGTATCCAGCAAGGGGAGCCTCCAGCTATGCGGATACCGAACCCGAGGTCGATGGCACTGCTGCAATCCCCCGAGAAAAGTACTGTTCACTCCGGGACTTACGAGGTCCCTGCGCCCACCAGGGCTCTTGCGGAGGCCTGGAACGGAGTGAGTAGATCAGTCTCCCTCAAACTCGACATTGCATTTTAACTCTATTAACTTTGGAAGCATTGCTTTGCACTGACCTGGGGAGAAAGTCTGTTCCAAATCCAGGGTGTGGATTGCTGTCATTTCCCCAGTGTAACCGTAAAGAACCTACTGAAAGCGCAAGGGCTCTTTTAGCGTTGAACATTCTTGAAGTATTCGCAACTTGAGATGCTTTTATTGGATTCTTATCATTTTTATCTTGTTTTGAAGAGTAAAAGAAATGCTATCTTCATATCTCATTGTCTTTTTGTGGTGTTTTCACTGTACTACTGTATCCACATATGGGTAACTGCTTTACACATTGCCTCTTATGTTAAGCCTGACTGCTCTGTGCCAAGCTACCAGAGGGAGGGCACAGGCAGATTTAAGTGTGTGACTGACTTACCCTGACTAGAATTGTGGTCCCTACTTGGAAAGGGTGCATACCTCTTCCAAATAGAGACCTGAGGGCATATTTACAAGCCCCTATCGCCACCACAATGTCAGTTTTCAGGACTTTCGAGTGGCGATAGGAGCTTCACCTTATTTACAAAGCAGCGTTAAGCCATTTAACGTGGCTTAGCGGTGCCTTGTATATAAGGCACCGCTTCATGCTATACTTAGCGTGAAAGGGGAGGGCAATGGGTATTGCTTTGGGCGTTCCACCGCAACACCCATTGATTTTGATGCTGCCCCATATTTACAAGGGTAGTGTAAATATGGGCCAGTGCCAAAATTCAGACCAGGGAAAACCTGGTCTTAACCATGCGCAACGAGGAGAAATGTTTAATTTCTCCTCATTTTTGTGTTTCCATGTGTGCTGCATTGTGCAGCACACATGGAAACAGCAAACGCCATTGATTGTTTATGTGCAAGAAGGTGTCCCTTCCTGCACTTAAACAATCATTTTTTAAAAATGGCGTTTTGCAACTTCTATGTGTGCTGCATTAAGCAGCACACATAGAAGTTGCAAAACGCCATTTAAAGATTGTTTATGTGCAGGAAGGGACACCTTCCTGCACATAAACAATCTTCCCATTGCAACGCAGACACCCTTGCACTATGGTGCAAGGGTGCCTGCATTGACGCTAGGCAGCTAAATTTAGTGCCCGCGCAGGGGGAAACGCAGGGCTGCCCCATATTCTTGTAAATATGGTGCAAGGATTTTCCGGATGGCCCTTCCTGGGCTAGAAAGAGAGATTCTCTCTCTACTTAATCATTCCCTGGAGACAGGCTACCTACCCACCAGAATGAAGGAAGCCAGTGTCATTCCCCTGCTGAAGAAACCAGGGGCAGAGGTAGCCAATCTTAAAAACTATAGGCCCATTTCCCAGCTCCCTTTTCTGGCAAAAGTCTTGGAGCAACATGTCCTCAAAACACTTTCAGCCTTGTTAGAGGAACACCAGCTACTCCAGGGGCGGCAGGCAAGCTTTAGAGCCCACCACTGTACTGAACTGGTGATGTTGGCTGTGCTCGATGAGCTCAGAGTGAGGGCCGATAACAAAGATTCGAGCGCCCTGATTTTGTTAGACCTGTCAGCGGCGTTCGACATGGTCAATCACGCCCAACTCTTGTTTTGGATTGCCAATATGGGCATTTGCGGTTTGGCTTTCCAGTGGCTTGAGTCCTTTTTGCTGGGGCGGTCCCAAAGGATCCAACTGGGTGAGCAGATGTCAAATAGCGGTGCTCTCACCTGTGGTGTCCCTCAGGGCTCAGCCCTGTCCCCTCTCCTGTTTAATGTGTATCTCCAGCATTTGGTGGCTACCCTAGCTTGCATGGACTGTCAAGTTTTTAATTACGCGGATGATACCCAACTTATCCTGCAGATTAATAACTCCCTGCATGCCCACACTCGCGTGCAAAACATTCTTAGACACACTGTGAGCTGGATGACAGCCAACTCGTTAAAAGTCAATCCGGACAACACAGAGGTTCTCGTAATCTCCTCCAAAGGCAACCCTTGGAACGACCTCTTCTGGTCACAGGAGCTCGGCACCGCACCTACGCCAGTTCCCATCGTAAAAAGCCTGGGCATCAAGATTGATGCCAATCTCTCCATGACCAATCAAGTCGCTACTGTGGTCGGCACTTGTCTGGGCTTAATGAGACAGTTGCGGAAACTTGCCCCTCTTCTCTCTCCCACTACTCTACAGATGATCGTGTCGGCCACGATTGTGTCCTGGCTGGACTATGGCAATGCCTTATATATTGGTCTCCCTGAGATACTAATCCGCAAGCTGCAGGTGACCATGAATGATGCAGCTAGGCTGATCTTCAGGCTCCCTAGAAGGGCTCAGACTACCCCTTTGCTGCACAAGTTGCACTGGCTCCCGGTCAAACAGAGAGCAAAGTTTAAGGGCCTCTGTATTGCCCATAAAGCTATTTACGGCCAGGCCCCAGCTTATATCAAGGAGCGCCTGGTGAACTATGTGCCGAGATGCACACTTCGATTGGGCGAGGCAAGCCTCCTGGCCTACTCACGGGTCAAAACTGCATCCAAAGGTGGCAGAGCTTTTTCTGTTTTAATTCCCCAACTTTGGAACCAACTGCCTGAGAATCTCCGCAAGGAATCCGCCCTTCTTCCTTTTAGGAAACGCCTCAAGACTCATCTGTTTAGGGAGGCATTGGACATTGTCTAACTCCTCCTGCTTAGGTGCTTTCAGGACTGACAGATGGCTTCTGGGTCTTCTCAACAAGCGCTAAGAGACCTGCAGGTGATTATGCGCTATACAAATTGTAGTTAACATAACATAACAGCCCTGCGTTTCTAAAGTGACGGAGCGTGTCGTTAGCCTTCTTGGCTTAACGACATGCTTCGCCACTTTACCAGCTGATTTCTAAAACTGTTGTCTATGATTTTATAACCAGGTAACCCTGCACTCCCTGAACACAGATTTCAGATGCATTTCAGTTGTTCCTATTCCAGCTCCATTGCATTGAAACATATCAATAGCAATTACATCAACCAGTTGAAACACTGGCTTTAAAAAGACAAATGGGGAGACAGCTGCCAATCCACCAGATCCAAATGTGTTCTCAAGTTATGCTGCTCTGGACAGCTTGCGTACATTACTTTTATTTTTCAGATGTAGTAGGTTCAAATTTTACGTTTTATGAATGTAAAGCCTACTGCATCCCTATATGAATTAATCCCCTGGGTGGAAGGTTAGGGGACAAAAAGCTTCTTGTTAAGCAGCCTTTGGACACAGTCTTGTTTCTGACTCTGAGGTAGTGTTTCATCCAGTCATTGCTGAAGAAACAAGGCCTTGCCCCATCATTCTTTCCCACTTTTAGCTTATTAACTTCTCCCCACTCCTGGCAAAGTTCTTAGAGAAGGTGTAGTTATGCAATTGCAGAGAAATCTTCTTCATTTACTGTAATCTGGGTTCCCGGCATCTTATTTCTTGCTTCCAGATGGAAAAGTAACCATTTAAATTATATCCTGAAGATTATTAAAATTAGGAAATGTGTGCTTCTTATGTGTTTTTAAGCAACTACATTGTTTTTTATGAACCATTAATATATGCTGGATAAACTGTTGGAAGCTGATGGAGCTTATCAGAGAACTATTCAATGGTTGGCACTATTATTTTCATTTGCATTCAATTTATGGTGTTGTTTCTCATCTGACAACTTGCTCAAATGTAGGCTTCTACAGATCTCATACCTGTGCCCTGCATTCTTCAATTTGAAGGGCTATGTGGTGCTGTTCAGATAGAAGTATCTGGCTTTGAAACAATTCACAACATAGCACAACTTCATCTCTGAGGGAGGTTTCTTGAAAACAATTTATTTTTCTAATCATTTGTACACAAAAGTTTTTTTTGTGGTGCTGGACCGTCTCATCAATGTCATTTTGTCTCTCAAAAAAGTAAGCTCAGGCACTCAAGACACCACATAGTAGAGACACTAGACCTAGCTCCACGGTTCTACTACAACTTCAAGATGTTTCATGTACTAATTAGCTTTTTCTACCTGTGTTTGTCCACATCTGCGGCTATTTAATGTCCCCCGATTGCAAAAATATAATTTTCCCACCACATCACTACATTGTAACAGGGGACCCAATGCATCAGCCATGTGTCATTCATCAGTCAGGTAGTTTATGTCACCAAGGTAACAAAAGCACTGTATGACCTCATTCATTATAATGTCAAATGGCAATAACTGTCACATACATGCCAATGTACGTTTATGGGTAGCACTTTGGTGATGATTGCATTCATTTGTCTGCACCCACATCCTCACACCAATGTCAGATCTGCCAGATGTGAAAAGATGTTCTGTGCCTTCGACATCATATGGTTTTCCAGTTTTCTATGGCAGCTGCTTTCTGCAAGTCTTCATGTCCTCAACCTTCGCCAGACCTTGAGACACCATCTAACATTGAGCAGTCCTTTCACTCACACAGCACCAGTGGCACTGACATGTATTTCACTAGGCCTGTTGTTAGACAAATGTGCATTAACCATGTCACACCATTTCAGGCATGTCATTATGACTCTGTTCACTTCCGCATCGTTAGATAGAATCTACTCACAAACCAATGGAAGGCCGAAAGCATATAAAAATAATAGTCTGAGAATCACAGAGTAAATGACCAGAGTTTACCCTAGCACAGGTGAGTAGAGAAAGTTTCTTTAGCAATGAAAAAGCACACATGTATCATAATAATGTTTGTAAGTTTCTAATTGGGAAATATGGGGCAGCGTCAAAGTCAATGGTTGTTGCGGTGGAACGCCCACTACAACACCAATTGCCCACCCCTTTAACGTGAAAGGGTGCTTTATTTACAAGGCATTATTAAGTGGCTGAACGCCACCTTGTGAATAAGGCGAAGCCCCTATTGCCACCACAACGTCGAGAAAAGTGGTTAGGTGGAAAAGGTTGTAGGTGGGCACTTATCTAACAGGAAAAGGGCTATGGTTCTGTGGTCAACAGTAAAGTGGCAAGAGCATGGGGTACACAAATAGTGATTAAATATTTACAGACACTTCAATCTAGTAGGCGGTGGCTGCCATACTCTGCAGACGTCGGGCAGCCCTTCCACAGCAACATTTAGAGCAGACGAATTTTATGCAATCAATTTCTTTTCTCAGTGTGATCTCTTACCAATACTCCCAGAGCAAAGCCCTCCCTCTCATGGCTCACTACAGTGAAAACGTTTGGTATAATCAGGTAATCCTAAACCAGGTGCAGAGAACAATGCTTGTTTCAAAAATACAAATGTTTGTTCTACCTCGCTGGACTAAGTCAATTGTTCAAGGGTATCTTTCTTAATTAAATTTTGTAAAGATTTACCAATAATATCATAACCCAAAACCCACAGTACCAAATAGGTTAACATTCCCAAAAGAGTGTCTACCTGGGAGAAGGTATTGAGTCAGAGGTAACTTACGGATTGTTTTGATGTGATTGGCAGACAGAGATGGTGTAGCCTAAATATCAAACATGGGGGAAACAGAAGTGCAATTTCATTTTGGAAGCCTTCTGTCCATTTTTGACTACTTCAGGAGGCAGATACAAAGAATCAAGTTGCATTGGTCCTGTGAGTCAGAAGAAATCTACTAATCATCAACTTATTGAACTAAAGTAGATCAACCCAGAAAGTCAAAGGTGTCAAGATTTTTCTTAGGTTCCTGAAAAAAAAGATCAGATATGACTCTGAATACTCTTGTAACAATCCTTGACCACTTGTGTTGACCTCCCGAAAATATGACCAGAAAAATAAACTTGCTATTGGGGTGAAGATGAGTGTAGAAAAAGGCAGAGCATAAGTCTCCAATGGTAAACCTTTTAGCTGTCACTAGCAGTGGGATTCTGTACATTAGGGAAAGTAGGTAATGCAACAGCATTTATGTCACGTTTATAGTTATTATAGCCACTGATGATGATCACCAGAAACTTTTGTTTTAATAAAGCAGAAATTACTTGGCAGACCCTGCTTCTGCATCAGAATGAAATGGGAATGGTGGTATGCGATGACGCTTCTTCATTGGATTCAACCTCATTTTAATTGGTTCTGCATTTAGGATGCAGCCACCACAAGTTCATGTTCAGACCACAAAGTAGATCAGATTTGACCTACCACGTGAGATATTGATTGAGGTGAGGCTTTCATAGAATTATGATGTTCACGTGGACCTTTATTGTCCTCCAGGATAGCTAAAACAGCATTCTCAGGTTCAGTCCCTCACCGGTGCCTGCCACCCAAGATATTGGTTTGACAATCATATGCATCTCCAGAGGCAGGTCACTTCTTCTCTGCAGGGAGGAAGACTCCTCCTTCTCCATGGTGGTGGTTGTGTTGACTGTCTGTATTGCAGCTGAGGTTATCAATCCTTACGCTGTGACTTTGCCCACTGTGGAGAATGAGGGTGAGAAAAGGCCCATTACTCCAGTCAGGTATATCAGCATATGAAACCATTATACTGTAATTATGCATGTCGTTCACTTCTCATGAACCGCGGGGCAGATTTACAAGCCCATTGCGACACATTTACGCCGCCGTTGCGTCACTTCTGGGACGCAGCGGCATTGTAAACAATGCGCCACGTTGCGACATATTTACAACGTGACGCATCTAGGAAGATGCGTCACATTGTAAAGCCCTGCGTCACATTATACCTGCGTCAGGTATAATGTATGCAGGGTGGGGGCTCCCACGCAGGAAAGCCTCGTAAAAGTGACGCAGTAAAATCTACAAGATTTCACTGAGTCACTTTTACGACGCCGCTGCGTCAATACCTTATGCCTGCTTGAAGCAGGCGTAAGGAGTGACGCAGCACAGCAAGTGTAGGCCGCCCCTGAGCAGTGCTGGAGTTTCGTCGTGCTTGCGACACGACTCCAGCACTGCGTTACCTTTACGCCGACAGATGCGTCACGCATCTGTCAATCCTTGCGCCATGGTGCGCCGCATTGTAAATGCGACGCATCCATGGTGGCACAAGGGTTTTTTTACGTGACGCAATTTAACTGACGCATCTCTGCTGATATGCAGAGATTTGTCAGTTCTTGTAAATCTGCCCCACGTGTTCACCTTCTTACTCAATACCCAACAACATTTACATTTTAGACTTCACTACAAAGATGGTGGTTATATGTGCCCCATTATCACTGAAGCCACAGGTAATAGTGGATGAGCTTGCCTACCCTGAACACGTATCTCCTTTTTGCATCCATATCTTGCAATACCTTTAAGATTAGATAATCACTGAAAAATAGAAAGTATAATGGCTTCACTCATCCAAGCCATGTATTCATTTTTGTGATTGTTCCAAACATATATATTTGCCTAACAAGTGATGTTACCATACATGGGTGTTTGAATAATGCGTTTTCCTGAAGAGGACAAAATGTCCCCACTTGGCACACTCGTGATCCGGTTTCTTGATTTACAACATTCAGGGGATAGTACCTCACATCAGGTAGTGAATCCAGAACTTTTATTCTGGATTCACTACCTGGTGTGAGGAACTATCCCCTGATGACGGGCAATGCCCGAAATGCATTGGGTTTTGTTACACATGCATAATGGAAGATCAGTACGTCTCATGTAGCGTGACTAACAACACTATATTTTTGATTAAATCAGTATTAATAATAAAAAAGAAGATTTGATTAACTTTGGATGAATGTTGTAAATCAGTAAACCGGATCACGAGTTTGTCAAGTGGGGACGTTTTGTCCTCTTCAGGCAAACACATTATTCAAATACTTTTGTTTTATACGCCTTTTGATCAGAAGGCAATACCCACTGGCACTCATCAAATCACTCACTACTTTGCGTCTTACACGGAGTGCGACTGTCATTTCCTCTATGTCCAGTTGACCATACATGTGTGTCATCCCCACTGCCTCTCTAACTATTTGATGTAAAGCACATGACAACTTAGATATTCTACATGCTTACTGACCTATACAGAAAAGTGATGGATGGAATGCTTAAAGTAATCTCAGCTATTGGGGCTTACTGGTGATTACCGATTGATTACTAGTGGCTGAGATTAATTCAAGCATTCCACCCATCACAGTTTTGCCCTAAGTGGGATGGGTATGGATAGATGTGGGTCCCATGCACAGTGTTTTACTGGAACCATCCAAACTAATCTCTATCTTTTCCTGCCAACACGTGTTTCATCTATTGTTGAAATCTTAACAGCAGACTTCATCAGGGCTGGAATATAAATGTGATGATATTATAGAGAGAAAACTCAAGGAGTATTTGTAGTCCCGTTACCAGGGCTAGGGACCCAAAAGGCACCTATTGTGTGCTACATAAGGTCCTGTGGGGTATGTTTAGAGTGCCATATAGTGTTATATTTTAAGTGATAAGTAGAAGGTGGGAAAGGAGGAGGGCGGGGAGGAGAGGGGGGCAAGGGAAGGGAGGACAAGGAAGGTAAGAGGTGGTGGGTTCCGTGGCCAATGTGTGATATGAATATCAATATCATGAGCGTCTGTCAAAAGTGCCACACCCCATGTGCAGTGCGAGTCACATGGTGTCTAAACAAGCAACTTATTATTGCAGTGATCCTGTATCCTGTATGGATTTGGGTAAATAAAACCATCCGATCCCGATATATAACCAAAATTGTGATGGCCGTCACTCAAAATGATGAGAAATGAAACTCACCATGTCAAAAGTAAATAAGAGCTTATCTTCTAGTCCGAAATATAATGGTATAACATAGGTCCGATCAAAGTAGTCATACAAAGTGTTTGATAAATTCTGTGGAGGTGACCAGAATCCTATTAGTATATCGAAACTATTTTGCATTACCTCACAGCTTCAAAGGAAAGACACCATCAGAGTAGGATGTCTTACCTTATTCACCCAAACGTCAAGTGTAGAGACTGAGTACAAGCAGTAGTAATGGCATAGAATCTGTAATGAAACAGCGGTTGAAACGTTGGGGCCGATTCCGATTCAGGCCGGAAATCACTCCGACCGAGCCGGACCCGGAGAGATTTCCGACCGAATCGGACCCTAGCAGCCCGACCGAACGAGTACGATGCGTACGCATGCTATCGGACTCGATTCGGTCGGACTCCCATTGAAGTCAATGGGAGATGGTCGTACAACGCGTAGGCGGGCTCCCATTGACTCCATGGGTGCGAGGCGAACAAGGGCGCCCCCTACAGCGGGTATGCGTCGAAGCGACTCGCGCCGTACATGCACAGGTAGGGGGGACCCATGGGTCCCCCCTGTGTGCGACTCGCGCGGCTATGCGTACAGGGGGGTCCGACACGGACCCCCAAAGTCCGGCTCCGACAGCTCTTTGGAGCCCGACTGCGCGAGTCGGTCGGACTGCTCGAGGCGTGCATCGTACTTGCCCGGCCAGGGAACGTCTCCATTGCGCGGTGCGAGTCGTGTCCGTGCGAGTCGGTCGGAGCGGTTGGGTCCCGCGAACGAGTCGGTCGGCGATTTCGCGTGCGCTCGCATCGTACTCGCTCGCCCGGACGCACGTTCGAATCGGTCGGGAAAGGGGGCTCCAAATCGGATCCGGTAAAGCCGAATCCGATTCGGTGCCCTACCGGCCGAGATCGGAATCGGCCCCTTAGTGTACTATGAAGTCTGCTGTTAAGATTTCAGCAATAGCTGAAACACGTGTTGGCAGGAAAAGATAGAGATTAATTTGGATGGTCCAATAAAGGACAGATGATACCACGACCTCGACATCTGAAGAATTTTTTTGAGTGCTCGGAGAACTCTCTCTTTGATTTGAAAAAAGCTTTCTTCCAACCGAGGAAGATCAGATGGCTCTCCCTCCTCCAGAGTACCAAATGATATACGGACATCGGCATAATGGACTGTTTATATGGATCACTGACAGAATATCAAGGAGAAGAATATCGACCTGCCACAATATCGAAGTAAAAATATCGAGTGACAGAATATCGACTTCCTATCTACAAACAGGTAAGTACAAAAATATTGAATCCTAAATATCATTGTTAATAATATAGGGGCCCATTAGGATGGCGGGCGGAAGCACCACCGCCGTGCTGGCGGATGGAAAAACCACCAGTTACCGTCCGCCCGCCGCAGCCCACACGCCCGCCCAATTAGGATGTGAAAAGTCAGCCAAACACCGCCCGTAAGCCAGCGACGACGCCCGCCATCAAAGTGCGCCCATTCACGTAGCGGCGCGGCACAATGGAGACACACCGCCCGCCGGAATCACGTACCGCCCGGCGTACAAATTACGATGCCACAACCAAACAGCTCCCCCGGCCAAGAGACACCGCACGTGAAAGCAAGGCGGAAACCCGACCGCACAGTACGGATACCAAAGAGGCGGACCCCCGAGCATGAATCCAGCACTGCAGGCCCTCCCCATGCTCTACCTGATGCAGAACCTAGGAGTCAACGCACCGCGGAGACGCAGGTAGGCAGACACACAACAAGGGCACGCAAACACCTCACACAGTGCAAGTGCGGTAAAACTGTACATGGCCCCCCACCGACACCCCTGCGTGGACGCGACAAGTCCACCACTGCACCCACAAATGTCACATCGGGCAAATTGTAACAACTCGCAACAACCGGGGACACACCACCTGGGACCAGGAACTAACGTCCCCGTCACGGCCCCGCAGCGCAGCGGCGACGACGCAGCCACACATGCGCACAACGCATAGGCCAACGGCAGCGCCATGTATGCGCCGCACACAAACAACACAGGGTCACAACCAAACACCACACACACCAGCCCCACCCAGAACGCACATGTCACGTGACAGTCCTGCCACAGTCATGTCGCCAACCGGCAATTCACTGTTGCCAACCTGACGTCACACAACTGACCCGAACATGTCAGTGACGTCACGCCAAGTTAGGACACACCCCTGTGTGCAAAACATGGTGAAGTACATAGCGGCTGCAACATCACCCAGCAGAATATGGACCCCGTCGGAAAAAGGTACGCCAGTACCACACAGAAACACCGATACCAGCCTGCACCCAATACCAAGACATGCAATACGTAACATCAAAGATCCCGGGGGACCGACAACAGGTGGCTCCAATTACAACACCCACACACAAGGCCCAACGTATAGCGGAAACGCAGCGTGCCGCCCACACACGGGAGAGGAGATAGCACTGAATAGCCTTCCATACCCACACCGAAACCACAGCTCAACTATTCAAGCAGGACAACACAGTCATTATTCCAAAAAAGCCCAACACAGGCATGCAGAGGGAACCGTCCACTGGGCAGATAGCGCATAACACGAAAGAACATTCCGAAGGGAAAAAAAAAATGATACCACTCCCCCATGTGGTTCACATGCAAGTTATCGGGAAGGAGTCAGACACCACTGACCTTGACCATTCATAGAAGCATGTGGGATGAGGGCCCGTGTCCTTCGCACAAGCTACTATAACCCAAGCCCTGCCACCCTACGACCATAACAGAATTCCCAGCAACGTCGGAGGTTGCACTCTGCAGACTGCACAGACAGCCGGAGCACGCCATCACATCGCCCTTCAGCAAAATGGCACTTGCACCACACCTACCCAACTACGCCGGACAGATGAAGCTGTACAAACATTACCTGATACAGATATTGGGATGTGAAAATCTGGCCTTGCTGAACGTAAGTTACCGACTAACTTACCGCATCGCATTGTTCAGCTGCGTCATCCCCGTCTTCTACTGTCGGAGGTGTCCTTTCCACTATCCTGTGGATTTATGTCTCTCCAACCCTGCATATCCAATGGCGGACCTGGTACAACTGTTCAACCCCTGGACGTCCACGACAGGGTCTGTTCAGCCTATGGGGGCATGGCGTATGTGGCTGCAATCGGACCCACACTGCAATGGGACCACTGTGCCTCCACACAACGGATTCTGGATCACAGTTTCATCGAATGTCATCCAACATGTCCCATCATGCTCCTACAAGGGACAACTTACGACCAACACCTTGACAGCCACCATCCGCTACATTGGATGGCATCCATGTTTACCACCAATGCCATGGAAGCCCTGCTGGAAGGTATCGCATTCCTGACAACCTGTCAATTCGTCGGGCCCCGACGCAACACCCCCAATTGAACAATGATGTCCCACACCGTACCCATGCCTGGCATCCGCACGGACTGAGCAGTTACCAGTACAACAACAATACCACACAACCTGCAACTAACACCACACCATCAACTACACTGCCATGACATCGGATATTTTCGGGACATGCACTCTGTACCTCATCACATCCAGTAACTCTGCATGAACAGGGGGAGGCAGAGGCATGGGATTTGTGTATGGCAACCACATGGACATAACTGCGCGTACAACTATGCCATAATATGTATCCTGCGCCCATGAACATATGCACCGGTCAGTGGACAGTAATCGTTCAGCTGTAGTATGTGAGAGCTGTCACCTCACCTCCCTCTGAACTTCCGTGCCAGGACTTTTGCATGGACAACAAGTGCATCCCCCAACAACATGACCCCAGTGACTGTGTCATGTCCAGTAGCCACCACATTGCAACAACAAGTGGGACGCCGTTGCATGCACGTAAGCCCATGCCCTGATGTCACCTCCACGCATGTGTGAATGAGTAACCATAGCAGCAAACCTGTAACATGGAACTGAGATGTACTGTGCCCATGATGTCAAGCGGTCTGGTAGGCGAAATGTATACTGTCTGTGTCAAAGTTAGCAGCTCCACAGTAATTAGCAAATGTACATTAGCACAGCAACGGCTAAGCAGTTGTAACTCTGAAGCACACATCCCACAGTCAACAACTAATGACATGTACCCCTACACCCTATGCTATGTGTAATCATGCTGAGTATATCCTCCACATGCATTTCGCTGCCAGTAGTGTCCACTATACTGCATCACAGAGGACATAAGTCCCAATACATGGCTTGAAGCAAAAATGTGTCTCTGCTGATTCATTTCACAAGTACGAATGAGAGAGGATGAGAGTGTGTGAAGTACACGGCAGTCGTGAGATGACCATGTAGTCCACTGTCATTGGATGTCAACGCAAATGAGTAGCCGCAACAGTGGCCACAGGGAAATATCACAGCTCGTGGAGCAGGACTTGTCACACTCTGAAGTCGCCCGAAAGATCATCACATCAACACTGACGGCCTGCTCACTACAAAGCACAGTCATACACATGTTTACAATGACCCACACAGTCTGACCACACACTCAGCAACAAAAAGTGGGAGCCACGCTAAAGCATGCCACAGCCATGCCTGACAAAACACACACACGACATCAGAGTGGGTGGGCAGCACTGCACAGTGAGCAAGAACTGCTGAAATGCTGACATGCACAATTGGACTAGACACAATCTTGACAGTCACACACCCTGCACACACACAACGTCTGAACCATAACAAGTAGGAGTCAGCCTGAACTGCAAGGACACACCCACACACCGCATACTGTGCAACATACAACACACCCATCACATCATATTCAAAGACCTCAGCACGGTAACAAACATCCACCATGTCCCGGGGTGACATATGTGTGCAGTCGACATGGACACGACACACACATACACACCAACGCTACCACAATCACACACCACACACCACCACCTCCCAAATGCACACATTGAAAGTAAGCCATGTGCCCAGTCACAATATCCATCACAGCCACCACTGTCTCAGAAGGAGATGGGTTAGTGTGCCTACCAATCTAACAGGATGCCAGTACG